>JAOTOL010001585.1:1052500-1710000 GCA_034440575.1 Imbricaverruca yamaguchii
TTCTCCATCTACTCCGCTGAAGCACATTGCTTCAGCGCCATCCTCGCTGCTATCTCCATTCTCATGAGGCGTAAAGCTATACATGTAGTAATTTGCTCAGACTCAAAAGCCCTCCTTCCGGCAATTAGTGACACCCACGACTGCCCTCATTGCGTGATTGATGGAATCAAACAAATCATGGCCCATAACGTAAACATGAACTTTTCCCTTCTGAATTCCGGGCCACAATTTCTGAAAACATTCCGCCAACATCCCTAGTAACGAAGAAGCAGACCGGCTCACAAAGCAAGCCTTAGCAAGCATTGAACACTTACCCCAGTATGGAATATTCGGTGGACAATTGCGAAGCATGCCCACAACGTCACGTTCGCCAACATCACCAGAACACATGGACACAACACAACTAAACAACGCCAATCAAACCACACCCACGACATCAAATCAACGGTAGTAGGCACATGTAACACAACAAATCAGTCTCACTGACAAAAAGAGTCATCCTTACTAGACTTAGAACTGGTGTACAAAAGTAGACGCGGCCTCAACTAGAGGGTGACCAATATACAGCATCTCACTGCGACACCTGCAACACCACGTTAAGTATAGGCCACATCCTGCTGGACTGTAGCAGCTTTAACTCTCAGACGACCACTTAAGACATTCTGCCAAAGAAAGGGCATCACCCTGTCGCTTCCATCGCTTCTGGGTAACAAGCACCCAGAACTCCTTCAAATGCTTTTTTAATGTATATGCGCCACAAAATCAGCAGGAGCACTGCAAACACCACACCACCAGCACTCGGACCACCTCGAAATGCATGGCCCGCGAAACACTCGTAGGAAACACGTAAATAGCCATCCCCGCATGGAGTTGGACATGCATGAGCCTATTTACTTCCAAATTGGAAAGAAATGGCTACCTAACGGTGCCGTCGGACGTAGATGAGCCGACTTGCTTTAGAAAAGCATAAAAACTATAAATAATAATACAAATTAGCATAACGTAAAGCGACTACCCAGAGCAGCTATCGAAGTTAGATGAGGCGATTTGCCTTACAAATTATAACGTAAAACGGTTACCCAGAGGTACAGCGGATGTAGACAAGCCCAATTTCAAAACACCGTAACAGCCCAACTGACAACCATGTATGGCATGCTTAGACTAGCCCGCCACTAACAACTAACACCAACGGCCTGCGTGATAGGCGGTGTTGACAATTGCCTTTTTGTTTGCACGGTAAATATCTCTCAGTGCTCTTCGATAAGAGTAGGTTAGAGCCCTGGGAAAATCAACTTCTCGTCACTGTGAAATCCCCCCCCCTTACACACACACATGCCCAACTTTTAAATTATCTTGCGGAGGAGTAAAGTAAAATTAAAACCACTTAGACATCAGAGAGATGCCCCAGCCCAGATTCTGCCTCCAGCACCTAACATATCACACAAAATATAACGTAAAACTCCCTTAACGTAAATGTACATTCGTCTGCACTTTGCTTGCAAACACTCGATTTAAAAAAACAGACATGCAGAGTTACTCGCTTTAAAAGAGGCACAAATGACCTTTATGGCCCGGCACGCCTAAAAAAATGTGTACGTTTTTGGGGGCCCTGCAACAGCCTCGGTGGCCAGAGCGTGCCGCCGTCTTCTTATTCCCACTGTGACGACTCTGTAGGTGATTACGTAAGGGCTGCGTCAGGAGGCCATGGAAGCCCCAGGTTGAGGTGATCGCCCCCGTCGCCTCCGGCTACGTCTCTGGCAGCAAGTACGATCCCCAGTCGGCCAGCTTGCTGTTTGGCGGGCTGCGGAGTTGTGTCTGCTGACGTCGGTTGGCCTTCGCGCGTGTTGCTTCCGACAGGTCACCACATCGTAATGCACATCATACAGCATTTCCAATTCTTGCAAGGGTGCGGTTCCTTATGCCTTTGTGGAAGCATGAGCAGATAGGCTCTCTTCGGTCATGGCAATGTCTGGCTGATCAAAATTCGGTGGAGTCACAACGAGAGATCTATCGAAGCATCCTAGGTGAAATGGAATTACATGCAGGGTGATATTTTCGAAGAAATCGCACGCCTCAGGCTTTCTGTCAGATTACATATCCGGTCAGATTGTAACATTGCATAGTGCGACCCCGACCAGGTTGTAACATTGCGTAGTGCGACCCAGGCCAGGTTGTAACATTGCGTGGTGCGGCCTCGGCCAGATTGTGACATTGCATAGTTCCGCCTCGGCCAAATTGTACTTTCTGATCAAGTGCTTCCGATGCTCAAACTGGAGATAAAATATTCATCGGATACCCTCCCACTTTCGAATCTAGAGGGCACAAGGGCCATATCCCGCACCCCAAAAGCTGATTTCATCTGAACTTTTGCAATAAAATGGCATTAAATCTAAGTTTAAAACATTTTGAGGAAAATAATGTATAAAACGAACCCACCTAACGTTAGCTGTTCAAATATGAGGAGATATTTTCCGAAGTCGGAGAAGGACAAATTCCACCTCCCTCCTCCCCTCCCCTCAACCTATCAGAAACTAGTCCTCTGTATTCGCTAGGGTACCCTCTCCGGCAATATTTCACCGTATGTGCTTTTACCTCGGCCAATTTTGAGACGTCGATGAGGAGCAAAGTATCCATCAACTGCAGGGTACATTTTTATTATTGAAATGACATGGACGTAACTTGAAATACCAAGAAGCAACCTGGCGTTAGATGTCTTCATTCACCCTTACTGCAACGAACAAAACTTAAGTTTATATCGAAATTTCATCCAACATTAAGTTGCTTAGTGATTTTCACCGCCAGTTCCACGTATATTTTCTGTCGTAATGCATAAGAGCATTGGGCAGCGAGCGTGGTGTCTGTCCACTGGTATGTTGTCCCAACACAATCCTGCCCATTACAATGACGTTTAAACTCTGCCAAATGTCTAGTGAGTAATGCAGCTATTCGCGTGGAAGCTCCTCCCTCTGTGAGTGCAGTAAGATGTCTTCCTGCTGCAACAGTTTCGGTAATGTCCAGATGTCGAGCATTCGCACTGACGCCGAGTGTCCAAGGGAACTCCTTGGCAGAACATGGCGCACAGTCTCAGCACGCACTCCATGCAATGCCCATCTGGGCATGCTGTGAAATAAATGCTCATTTGTTGTCGATATGCTGAGATTTGTGCGAACCATATGCGTGCGCCTGGCCATACTGTGCCAACGCATGCAGCTCTGTCGTCATTTATCGGTCGAGGATCGCTCAAATTGATTATGTGACGCTGATTTGTCGGCTGTGAAATCTGATCATTTCACGGTCAGAGTGGCTGGCCGGCTCTAAATCTAGCTTATTAAAAACGGCGCTCTCTGCGTACAACTGAATTGATTTTGAATATCAGTCTCTTTCGCTTTTTCCTCTCGAAAATTGCTTCCTTTAATCTGTGAGTGACACATATGAACTTCACATCAATATTTTTGCTAGGAAATAGCCAGATAGGTACTATTTTTCTGAGTTGTGATTAGCGTCATCATAAGTTTGCGCCGGCACTTGACACGGTGTCAGCCATTTTTCACCAGTAGCCACCAGTGTATCCCCAACCAAAAGTGTCAATGTTCATCTTGAATATATTTATGTAAACTTTACACCTAGTTACGAAGGAACAAGCAGTATGATATATAACTCTACCTGTGCATACCACCTCAAAAAGTTTACGTTCGAGGGAGTGTATTTTTCAGACGCAGTGAGTGAACGAAAGAAGCGAGAGAACAAACGCTGTAGCACAATCGAAACCAGTTCACACTCGCTATTTTGTTCGTAGGAGTTTCAAGGATTTTTTTACCATAGGGGTAGGAACGTCTAAAAAAGTGGGTGGGCGAGGGTCAATAGCAGGGGCGCACCCAGGAATTTCGCGAAATACCGTGGTTGAGCACCTTTGGATAGGAAAGATAATAATTTTAATAGTGAACACACAACTTTCACCGCTAAGTGTGGGGGGGGGGGGCAGGCCCCTGGGCGCGCCTATGGCTAACAGCAACATGTGGTCCTAAAAATAGCGATCATTGCAGCATAAGTACTTTCAGATTCGCACTTCCCGCTGTACTTGGAACTCTTTCCACGACCGATTGATTCTTGTGTAATAATAGGGTTATCTTCCTGGTGCGAGTGAAACCATTTAATATTACTGTTCAAACAAAATGTCTTCAACTTCCGCTATATCCATAGGTGTGTGTGGGGGAGGTGGGGCAAGCTCATTACAGCCTCACTAATGGGTATGTGGTGTGCCCTGGTTTCCATGATTTAGTACAATACGTCTTTAAGATGCCCCCAGTTGTACCGTTGTAAATGTCACCGATGTTGGTGAGGAGAAAGAACAAGCAAGAACGTAGCTTACTTGCTGGCCCATTGCAAAAGAAGTATCATGATTGGTGCTGGATAGGTTCAGAAACAGGAAAGACGGGTGAACGCTGGGTGAAAATGCCTTGATCCAGTTTGTGGCAGACCAATATTGGCAGGCTGACAGACTGGGGAAGATAAAAATGTAATAAACGTAGGTACATGGTATGTTCTTCGTACTCAGGGCCTAACTCCAACATATAGGTGATCAGCCACCTCAATCACCTCGGTAGTACATATCGTGCACCTTAGAATATCTGCCACTTGAAGCGAAATGCTACAACTACAGCATGTGTCACCCGGCTGAAACAGAATGCTTATTTTGGAGACCAACAACTCAATGCAAAATAGCTGACAGGTTACAACACACGGCACCTCATAAAATCATAACGTGTTCAGACTTAACCGCCACAAGATCACATCCTGAATACAATTTGATGATTAGTTCTCTTCTTCCCACGTTTTCTGTAGACTAAGAAATCCGGATAACCGCTGAGCTTTGATCCACCACATCTGTTTGGTTAGATATACTTCTAGTTTGGCTGGGAGTGTAAAGAACACCGAACGGAGATTAGGTGTTCTTTTTTGGACCATTCCATTTTTCTTTGTCTATGGATGCGATTTGTGGCTCCAGCCAATTATTGTTAGGGACCCGGCACGTTTTTGTTACCCTAGCTCTTTTTGAAAAGTTTCATTATTTGTTTTTGCACCGACGATACTTTGCTATGTATCAGCGCGTTTTCGCGAACCCCGAAGTGTATATTTAGTGCCCGGTCTTTGTGTTCCTTTTCTAGGACCATGTCGATTTGTTAGGGCTCCAGCCTGCTTTTGAGGATCCTATGCGATCTCAAAGCCCCGGTGTGCTTTGAGGAACTGGTTGTGTTTGCTTTTTTACCTTCCGGTGTAGCTACTTTGAACTGCAACTCATGTTTTAAGGTCTTGCCGCTTTTTGCCAAACTCGGTACGCTTTGGAGGACCCAGTGCATTTTCGTCCTTCATTTGTGCTCTTAGGATCCCACTGTGTTTATTTTAGGTTCCTCGCCCACATTTGTGGGATCCCAGCATGATATTGTGGGTTCCGATATAATTTATCGTGGTCTCGTAAGCGACCTTTCCGGACCAGGCGCGTGGTTTCGGGTAGGTCCGACGTCAGTTTTCTGTGCTCGACGTAATTTTCGGTGACTTCTGAAGTATGCAAAGTCCGAGCCACCACTCCATTTGTCCGGCTCCCGGCGATTTGTCATGTCCCGCCACGATTTTTAGATCTCCTATACGTTTTTCGGTGACCGGTATGCTATTTGTGAAGGCATCTGGTGGTATGTTTGGGCAAAGGAGTGATTTTCCTGGCTTGTACATTTAGTTTTCTGAATCTCTCTTTATTTCAGAGCGCTCCGGGTTGATTCTTATCGGGTTGCGATGCGACTTTGGGGCTACGGTGTTCTTATTTTGGGCCATCGACGCTAACTTTAGGGATACCCGCGGGGAATGTTTGATGCCCTGACCAGAATTTATCAGGCTACCGACAGGAATTTTGGGTCCAAATCGCGATATCTTGGGGACTCGGCGCTGGTTCGCTGGGCATGTTGTACTTATATGTGCCTCATTGCGATTTTTGCGTTCCCCGGCGCAAATTTTCGGTCCGGTGCAAGTTTTTGGTGCCCGCTGTATATATTTTAAATTCCTAATTCTGGGGGCCTGATGCGAATTTATGGGGCCTCAGAGCCATTTTTTGTGCCCCGGCGCAATTCTTGGGTTTTTGGGAGTCCACATCTTCAGGATAGAGGTGGATTCGCCTCCTTGGTATGCCACTGTGGCTGCTCAAAGAGTTTCTTTTCAGCCAATGACACCCTTCCGAGTAGATAGGCCCTTATGATAACTTTCTTTCAGGACCTGTCCTGAATTTTCCGGTGTTCGGGCCTTCTCGACGGAGTCCCTTTGTGATTTTTGGTATTGACTTCTATTTTAGTAGGCTTCTTGCGTGATATTCTTGGGCCCCGTTCGATTTCTCGAGCTGTGGTGCATTTTTTGGTCGCTCCAAAGCGTTTCTTTTCCGGGCCCCGACACGTTTTTGAGGTCTTTGGCGCAATTGTTGTGGCCGCAAAGTGACGTTTCGGGTAGGAATTTATTCTTGGAAGTCAGCTGCGAATTGTGGGGCTCCGGCGTGACTTATTGGGCCCCTAGTGTGATTTCCAAGGGGAGCGGTGTGACGTTTTTGTGTCTAAGTGCGATTTTTAGACCCTGTCGTCATTAGTTTGCCGCCAGGTGTCAAGGTGGGAGGACGTCCGCCGGAGCTCCAGGTTTCCAGATAAGTCGTTGCAGAACAGGGCAGTACTCTAGTCTAAGCTGTGGATAGGTGTTTAGCAAGTACTTCTGTGATTGTATTTCATTAGTTTTTTATCTTATAAGCATTTTCGTAGCACGCACACTATACTATATTAACCTAGCGACGCCGCCGTGTGCGCCATCTTTGTGTGCGCCAAGGCGAGGCCTCGTGGCTTTCGGCGTGTTCTCGACGCTTCGATTTCTGTGGTAGGAGATATTACAAGTGTGTAGATTTCATAAGTACATTAGACAACATTCATACTATCCTAATATACTTTATTTATTTTTTGGTGTGCATAGTGTGTTTGGTGTTGAAGTTTAAGATAGTTTAATTAGTAGTAAGTTCGGGGTATTCATAAGTGCTGTGTGACTGTTCATTTTTCTGTCTAGCCATAAGTGATATCAAAAGGGATATTCATATAGTTGTCTACTTGTGTGGAAGACAATTAGATTAGACATCTTGTTTATTTATTTAATGAAAAAAAACACAATTGTTTAATAGTTTCTGCTTTTCTTGAGGTACTCAGATAATTAACTGACAGTATAGGAGGTAGCGATTTATAACGAATGATAGTTAGCTTTTTTGTCGGTTGTTTAGCGAGTTAATTTGAATCTAAATCTAGGCATAAGCTGCAGCGTTTAGAATGGTTTCGACCAGGATGCAGGCACTAGAGGAAGAAATTAGGACCCTTAAGGCAGAGGTTTCCAAGCTCAAGGCTGCCTTTGTTGCACAGGGTAGGCTAGATAAAGCAACAAGGGGTCACTCCGTAGCAGGGACATCATATTCCCAGGTGGTCGCAGGCCACCAGGTAGCTGAGGCTTCCCCTACTGTGGAGGTGGCGGGGATCTCTCAAGAGAGGAGTGTTAATAATGAACAGAGGAGGGGTAGTTCTGGTAGGTCACAGGAGGGGAAGTGGCATGAGGTCAGGGGGTGGAGGATTTGGAGATGCGAACCTAAGGAAAGGGTCAGTGAGTGGCAGGTGGCAGGTGTAGGAGCGGGAGGAAGTCTAGCCGACCGGGTCAGCGGGCAGGCATATTGACGACAAATATGTTCCAGGCATTGGATGACTGCCCCCAGGATAGTAGTAGTAAGGAGTCAGTGCTGGTCATAGGAGACTCTCGTGTGCGACATTTAGAGCGGGTATTTTGTAAGGGTAGGAGGGACAGGAGGTGCATCACCAGGCATGGTGCCAAGGTGAAGGACCTGGTGCCTGCGGTGGCACAGGTCACCAGTGATCACCAGTTTAACACAGTCATAGTGCATGTAGGGGTAAATAACATAGGTCATACTAGGAGTGAGGAGCTTCTGCGGGAGTACAGGGCCCTTCTAGCCACCCTGAAGGGTACAAATAGAGTCATTGTAACAACAATTTTGCCTAGGGCTAGAGCCTCCCCTGAGTGGAGCTCTAGAGCACGGGCAGTTAACGCCAGGGTAGGAAAGCTCTGCCATGAGCTAGGTTTTACATTTGTAGACGAGTGGAGCAGGTTTTATGCATCTTGGAACCTCTATCAGAGGGATGGCCTGCACTTTTCTGAGAAGGGGGTCCATGTGTTAGGCAAAGTATACGAGCATGTCCTTCAGGGAAACTAGGAAATGGGGTGGGGAGGGATGAAATTGCATTGCCAACTCAGGAATATTCCAATAGTGTCAGCCAAGGCAATATAACCTCAAAGTCTGCAAATAGGAACAGCAGCAACTCAAGGGGACAGAGTTATAGTTCATCTAGTGATAAAAGAACTCCTCAATATGAAAAAGCCAAAGGTGGTTATGGAGCATTTGTTAAGTGTATGATGTTTAATGCTCAGAGTATCCGTCCCAAATTTGATGAGTTCAAGTGTTATGTTGCTGAGGAGGAACCGGATTTTGTTTGCATTACGGAGGCATGGGTCAGTGAAGGGGATTTGGGAGATAACTTGCAGGACTATGAGACCCAGGGATGCAATATGTTTTCGTGCAATAATATTCGTGCAATATGGGCCCAGCAATGAAAGGGGGTGGTGTAATGCTCTATATGAATAGCTTATTCAGTTCTCAAAAAGTAGCAGGTGGGGATCAAAATGTGTCTGTGGAGTCCATTTGGCTTGATGTCACTGTGGGAAAAGGCAACAGCAATACTCTTAGGATAGGAGCTTTCTACCGATCAGGAACCCTGCCACATTCTCAGCAACTGGAGCTTGTCAAGGTGATTTGTGAGGAAATCAATAGAAACTTTAAGAGGAAGTGCATTATTCTCGGTGACTTTAATCTAAAAGGTTATGAAAATGCTGGTGTTGGCACCCCATCATACAAAATGTTTAGGAAATGCCTTGAAGAGGACCTGTTCTTACACCAGTTTGTATCGGAACCTACCAGGCATGGTTCATTCTTGGACCTTGTATTCTCGGATTTAAGTGACTTGGTTCAAGACTTGACTGTAGGCGAAACTCTGGGAAAAAGTGGCCATAACATAGTTAGATTCAAGGCACATGTAGGGGAAATTATCAAGGATAATTTGGTAAAGGTTCCAAATTTCAACGGAGCAGACTTTAACGGCATGAGAACGGCTTTAATGCCATCAGATGGGAAGAAGAATTATCCAATTTAAATGCCTGTGAAATGTGGGAAAGGTTCAAATCTTACTTGAAGGAAACTCAGATTAGACATGTCCCCCAAAAGCAAAGACGCAAAAGAAGGGTAGGAAAGCCAGCAAGGCTTACACCAGACGTGATAAAAGCAATTAAGGCTAAGAAAACTGCATTTAGAGTTTTTAAAGAAGCCTCAAATGTCGTTAATCTAAAGGCGTATCGAAAAGCTAGAGACACTGTGAAGCAAAAAACCAGAGCAGCAAAGCGAGCAAAAGAACTGGATTTAACTAGAAACTGTAATGGGGACAGTAAAAAGTTCGTAAGTTTCTACAAGCTGAGTAAAGTTTCTAGCACAATTGGTCCACTGGAAGTAAACGGGACTACATTGGGTGAGGATAGTGAGATGGTTGAGGAGCTGAGCAAGCAGTTCAAATCATTGTTTACATTGGAAGATATGACCAATCTGCCGACCGTACACCATAGTTCAGTGACATCGGATCTGACAAATGATGTTGATTTCATTGATAGTGATGTTGTTTACAATCATATCAGGAAAATAAAGCCAAATAAGGCAGCAGGACCTGATGAAATTTATGCTAGGGTGTTGCGGGAAACTGAAAAGGAACTGGCATTTCCACTTATAATAATATTTTGTTGATCAGTTTCACATAATGAAATTCCAACCGATTGGAAAAGGGCAAATGTAGTTCCTATTTTCAAGAAAGGAGAAAGAGGGAAAGTTGAAAACAATAGGCCAATAAGTCTCACATCCCTAGTCTGCAAGGTACTCGAATCAATTATCAAGGATAGAATAGTTAGTTATCTGGAAGGTAGCAGATTGATTCAAGATACTCAACATGTGTTTAGAAAAGGACGATCGTGTCTCACAAACCTCTTGGACTTTTTGAACTTCGCCACAGAACAATTTGATCAGGGAAATCAGGTTGATGTAGCATATCTTGACGTTAGTAAGGCATTTGACAAGGTACTCCATAAACGGTTAATGATACAGCTTCAGTCCCATGGTATTGCAGGTAGCATCTTAAAATGGATAGAGTTGTGGCTTTCAGATAGACAGCAAAGAGTGATGCTAAATGGTACAAAGTCATTATGGCATAGTGTTCTTAGTGGAGTCCCCCAGGGGTCAGTACTAGGGCCATTACTGTTCATTATATTTGTAAATAACATTGAAAGTGGCCTAAGCAGTACAGTTTTTAAATTTGCGGATGATGTGAAGGTCTTTAGGGCAATAACAGGTCAAGATGAGCATATCTCGCTGCAAAAAGACTTAGACGAACTTGTGAAGTGGTCCGAAGAATGGCAAATGAAATTTAATTATGATAAGTGCAAAATCATGCATGTAGGTAAGCAGCATATGAAGGCTCCATACTTGATGGGTGGCCAAGTGCTATCAGTGACTCAACAGGAGAAGGATTTAGGTGTTATTCTAAACACAAAACTGGGGGCATCAGAACAGACCAAGGAAGCCAGGAAGAAGGCACTGAGAATGCTCGGGGCAATACAGAGGAATGTATCATACAGAAGTGAGGAAGTGATCAGGAAGCTTTACTGTGCATACGTCAGGCCACATTTGGAATACTGCATCCAAGCTTGGTCTCCTAGCTATGAAAAAGATTGTTGGCTTTTAGAGAGAGTACAAAAGAGGGCTACAAAAATGGTTAATGGCATAAGCAACCTGGCATATGAGGAAAGATTGAAGAAATTGAATATGTTTTCACTTAGATATAGAAGGCTGAGAGGAGATCTCATCGAGGTCTTTAAATTTGTCAATGGTCTGGAGAGGGGATACCTTGGGGAAATGTTTGAATTTAACAGAAATGATGCAATTAGAGGTCATAAATTCAAAATTAAAGTTAAACACAGCAGAACAAGGTTAAGGCAAACTTTCTTCACCAACAGGGTAGTGGAACACTGGAACCAGCTGCCAGAAAACATCGTCAGTAGCAGCACATTGAACATCTTTAAAAACAGCATAGACAATCATTATAAGAATATGGGGCTTGCTTTTCAGTATTACAGGGAGGGCTGATTGACAGATTTGGTGGGCAACTGGTTCAGTGTACAGAGTGCAACCAAGAAGGGCCCTTGTGGCTCATAGTTCCACTAATCTTTTATGTCTTTATGTCTTATGTCTAGTGAGGATGTCTATCGCGAGTTTTATAGCCTCAACACGTCTTTGGGGACCCAACACGTTTTTGTTTTGGGGTATTTGCTGGGACACCAGAATTATCATCCATATCTGGACTTTCCTTTTCGTTGCCCCGACTTCATTTAGTAGGTGTTCCCCATGAGACTGTTGCGACGTCGGTGCGACCTGTCGAGCCCCTAGAGTGATTTTCAGCGGCCCGGGTGCGACTTTTTGGCACCTTCAGGTTCAGCGTGATTGTCGTTGGTGGCCAACACTTTGGGGCCCCCGTTGTGATTTTTAGGAATCGAGACACGACTTTTTCGACCCCCAGTGTGGTTTTCGGGGCCCAGGCGGGAATTTTTTAGACCCCAAGTGTGATTTTCAGGAGCCCAGCCCGTCTTCTTGCAGCTCCCATGGTGATTTTCAAGGACCACGGAACGACTTTTGTTGTGCTCCCAGCGTGATTTTCCGGGGCCCAGATCCGACCTTTTGTGGGCCACAGTGCGATTATCAAGGATTCCGACCAGGCCATTTGAGACCAAACGTGATTTGGACAGCCCGGCCAGTCTTTTTGGCGCCCAGCATGATTTTCGGGAGCCCGGCGAAACTTTTTTGCCCCCAATATGATTTCCAGGATCCCGGACCGACCATTTAAGGCCTTAGCGTGATTTTCGGGGGCCCGGGCTCGACTTTTCGTGATCCCAGCGCAACTTTTTGGGAACCCCAGCGGTATTTTCAGGAGTGTGGTCCCATATTTTGAAGTCCTCAGCGTCATATTTAGGGTCTTCGAACGATTTTTAGGCCATCAATGTGATTTTCGGTGGTCTTGGTGGGATTTTAGGTGCCCTGGCATCATTTCCAGGGGTCTCTGCGAAACATTTTGTGGCCCCAAGTGTTATTTTTATGGCCACGGTGCGATTGTTATGGACACCAGCAGGATTTTTAGAGAGCTCGCCATTATTTTCTGGAACCCCGGCACGAACGTTGGGGGCCCACAACCTCTTAGGGGTGGGGAATTGTCCCGATACCTCCCCTTTTCGGTACGCGACTGTGCATGTCCCAATTATTTTACAGCTTAACAATGACTTCCATGGAGTACATTGCACAAAATCGACTTTACTATGCTCATTTAACTGCTTGCACCATAAGTAGTGTTCAGAAATATACACCTTGCAATCGGCTTAAATTCATCCAATTATCTTTGGGGTTATTAAATCTCAGTATAGACGCACACACCACTTGAAGATGAAAAGCCTTCATAGTAGCATCCGCTGTAAATTGGTGTTCTAGCACATTCAGTCCAAATGTCTTCATTTAATAGATTCTGGGATCAGTCTTTGCTAAGTAGAGATTGTTGCATATACCATGAGACCACCATGTGACCGAACCATTTCCGTTGAATGACATAATTTGAATTAAATGCTTAACATACTGTCAATCCCACTAGGCAGCTACCCAGCTAAAGATCCACTCGGGTCAGCTGCCATGATCGTGATGTGCCTTGTCAGGTCACATGACAAGCATCACTCGTCACTCGTCACATCATCACTCTTCATATGTCACTCTTCACGTTTTTAGGTCACATCACGAGCGCCTAATCCTCCCGGTGATTCTGAGATTCTGAGAGGCATTCTCGCACTTGAAGCTGATGTAGTATGGTGCTTACTTCATCATTGTATCCATAATAAGTAATGGCAATAAGTATTTTGCTATGCTGGATGCCAGCACCGATGATACTCAGGCATCTCACTCAAAAGGTTGGATATCTGTGTGCTATGCCAAACTGCAAATCCATTGAAATGCGGAAATTTGTACGTTATATTCAAAACTGCAGTCACGCATTGTATGAATCGTGACAGAAATTTGTATGCTTTAGTACTCAATATACATGTAAATGTTGAAGTGTACGGCAGCTAGAACCAAGGCCATATATAATACATGGCTATGCAACATCCAGGAAAGGAACTTGCACTTGGAAATTGTAAGTCTTACCTTGATTGTGTTACGTTACTGCCTTCAGCCTTCATAATTTTCTACTGCAAGCAATATTAATGCAATCAATGTTAAATATATTAACAGTCAGAGAACGACAATGAAACTCTGGTATGAATGTATTTTGTTACTGGCTGGCACAGTATCTGCCTTATAGTCTTTTCATAGCATAATATATGATGTGAATATCCATAAATATGTTCCATTACATCAACTCCTGAAATAGTTGCGTTTTTGTAAGGTCGTGCCAATGAGTGCATGACTTCAAAATGGAGCGCTACGGTGTTTGTTTGTATAATTGGTGGTTCTCGACGCAGTGTATGCACGATCACGGCTAATGGAGCCGCCCACACTGTCTCATCGGTGGGCCTCGGAATTGGGAAATGTCCAGAGTGGTGCGAGTGGAAGTGCTACGATGTGATGTGTGCAGTTTTTGGTTAGTTATGGATTGCAACGAGTTTCTCTCAAATATTCAAATGTGTGCATGCTGCTTTATAGGGAATTTATATGTCTCAAAAGTGGGAGAACCAGCTACCATTGTTGACATTCCCACTTTGAAAAGTGAGTGGGCCATGCCCCCCTACCCCCTCCCCCCACTGTTCCTACGCCTATGATCTTGACTGAGGGCACTGGCTATGTATAGCTGCATGTCAAAGGAATTGTGCAACGATATATCTATTAGGCTACACAAGAATGCATTGAAGTTTTCAGTCTCTGTGACATGAGGAAAAACCTTCGAAATAATGATGCAAGCAGCCCTTGTTTTGATCGATTAGATTCAGCTGCGCTTGCTGCTTTGCTTTTCCCCATTTACTGTGACATTTTGTTATAATAAATTGGCTTTCCAATATAACAAGCAATAACATTTCTCGACACAAAATGTCGGGATGCGACACAGAATGTATGGACCAGCTCAATCGCATGCTCAAGTTATAAATGGTCGGAAACCAGATGCACAGGCAACATCGGAGCATATCGCGACAGATTAACTTTCAGAGACATAGCGAATTAAACTGTATTAGAACATTCTGAAAAGTCAGTCTGATATATATTAAGGCATCCTCCGCGCGAAAGGCAGTCTACTGAAAAAATATGCCGGACAAAATAAGTCCATGGATGGCCCCAAACCAAATAGAATATATCCGGCGCTGTCGCACGAGCCGCGTGACCACGTGTAATTGGCATGTACCTCCGGCTTCCTGGCAATCATAACCTCTCACGCCTTTTTTCTGAAAGGATTTTCGCCGCAAACCAAACATGACCCATCCTGATACGGTTCCCCAGCCACGTGAGGAGGATTCAACTGCCACGCACGTCAGCTTTTAAAAAAAAAAAATATATGAGGAAAAATGTTCCATGGATGGATACGTGGACAGATAAGCTACAAACCAGATGTCAGCAATCCCAGTCAATGGACTTCGACCGGCCACGGGGAATCGGCGTGTCCGCCTATCTAGCGGCAATGCTGGTGGAAGAACAGCGAATCTTCCATCTCCAGATATAGAGAACGAGTAACTAGACGGACAAAGCTTGAGACGTTCACTCACGATCGTCGGCATCATTCTGTGCATGCTTTTGCTAGTTTGAACTTTGCTCACCGAAAGAGAGCGTTTTTTTGTAATGCTTTTGTCGCTTTATTTCTTATAATATTTGCTCTTACGACATCCGTTGTGTGATTTTTTCCTGATCATGCAGCATAACTCAAAATTAATTTCCCGTATCAGAAAGGCTTAAGTATGGACGTCCCATGCAGCCCCATCCACACTGCCTAATTCTCAACTGATCGCGATAGGAATGCCCGCTTTCAGAATTCTTCATCTCAGTTGTAAAGATTCCTTCATTTCGGGACGTGCTTTTAAAAATTGTTTCATGGAAGCTCCAACATAATAACAGACGTGTTTATGAATACTTCATGTTCCCGCGGTGAAGTTTGCTACTGTTATAACTCTGTCCTAATACAATATCCTCACTGTAGCGAATTTATAGCGCGAGGGGTATCAAGGTTGTGGGCAATGCAACCAGCAACCAGCTACCGTTTCGCCAGCTCGTCGGATAGTATGCCAGCTCTTAGCACCAAATTTATCGGCGGTGAAATCCTGCAGCAGCTATGGCGCAAGTTAATCCTTTCGTGCTGATACCACTGTCAGAAATGCACATGGCACATGTTGATATAGCACTGCCTTATGTTCTTACCGTTCGCAGGGTCTGTTTCCGGAGACGCCTTTTGACACTGTTCCGTCAACTGCTCCATACCGAGTGATGTGAAGAGGCGAAGTTCACCAATGACGTGTCGCACTCGATTTTATCCGTCGATACTCTCGCTTCTCATGCAGGTTCATCGAAGTCGCCTGTTATTCCGGTCAGGTCGCATGTTATGGCGGTCAGGTCGCCTGCTATGGCGGTCAGGTCGCGTGCCCCATCAGGCGTCGACCAGTTCCCTGCACGGCATCGCGTCCCGATGGCAGCGGAGCCCACAGACCTTGTAGCAACAGGTAGCCAAGTCCGACCGATGCCTACTGTCTCTACTGTCGGCCCGTGAGAGTTGACACCGGGTCAGGTCATGACCGGTAGCCGCCGACCCGTCGACGAACGACGCCGACACTGTTCGCCAGGGCCGACGGAGGGTCACTGGCAACAGCCGGCGGCCGGCGGTGGGCGGCCAGCCCGCCTCCGACCGGCTGAAGCCCGGCAGACACCACGTGACGCGGAGTCGTGACGCGTGATGTCAGAGTCGTGGCGCGTGATGTCAGAGTCGTGACGCATGACGTCAGAGTCGTGACATGTGACGGCAGAGTGGCAACGCGTGACGTCAGAGTCGTAACATGTGACATCACAGTTATGACGTGTGACGGTAGAGTCGTGACGCGTGACGACAGAGTCGTGACGCGTGACGACAGAGTCGTGACATGTGACGGCAGAGTCATGACGCGTGACGACAGAGTCGTGGCGCGTGACGTCAGAGTCGTAACATGTGACGTCAGAGTCATGACGTGTGACGGTAGAGTCGTGACGTGCCTCGGCACTGCCGCGCACCGTCTGTGACACTGAGTACCGAACGCTGATGTGGAGGTGCGCACATTCTCATTGCGGTGCAGCACAGTCCCATATCACTACCGCCATTGCGCTGGCTTCTGAGGACCCAACACACAATAGCTTCGCGAGCTGCGAGTCACTCTATGCTACTTCCTCCTACGCCGTGCTTGCACACCAGCTTCTTTACACGCCACTAGTGCCTTGTCAGCTAAATCCGATACACAGCACGACCTTTTTTACTCGTGGCTTCCTAGCATGGTGCGTTAATTAGCGTAATACAGAGCGTTAGCCTCATACAGATAATTAGCGTTAATACAGAGTGATAGTTCATCTAGTGATAAAAAAACTCCTCAGTATGAAAAAGCCAAAGGTGGTTATGGAGCATTTGTTAAGTGTATGATGTTTAATGCTCAGAGTATCCGTTCCAAATTTGATGAGTTCAAGTGTTATGTTGCTGAGGAGGAACAAGATTTTGTTTGCATTACGGAGGCATGGGTCAGTGAAGGGTATTTTGGAGATAACTTACAGGACTATGAGATCCAGGGAAACAATATGTTTTCGTGCAATAGGGGTCCAGCAATGAAAGGGGGTGGTGTAATGCTCTATATGAATAGCTTATTCAGTTCTCAAAAAGTAGCAGGTGGGGATAAAAATGTGTCTGTGGAGTCCATTTGGCTTGATGTCACTGTGGGAAAAGGCAACAGCAATACTCTTAGGATAGGAGCTTTCTACCGATCAGGAACCCTGCCACATTCTCAGCAACTGGAGCTTGACAAGATGATTTGCGAGGAAATCAGTAGAAACGTTAAGAGGAAGTGCCTTATTCTTGGTGACTTTAAAGGGATATGAAAATGCTGGTATTGGCTCCCCATCATGCAAAATGTTTAGGAAATGCCTTGAAGAGGACCTGTTCTTACACCAGTTTGTATCGGAACCTACCAGGCATGGTTCATTCTTGGACCTTGTATTCTCGGATTTAAGTGACTTGGTTCAAGACTTGACTGTAGGCGAAACTCTGGGAAAAAGTGACCATAACATAGTTAGATTCAAGGCACATGTAGGGGAAATTATCAAGGATAATTTGGTAAAGGTTCGAAATTTCAACAGAGCAGACTTTGACGGCATGAGAGTGGCTTTAAGTGCCATCAAATTGGAAGAAG
This sequence comes from Imbricaverruca yamaguchii, assembly GCA_034440575.1. Classification (NCBI taxonomy): domain Eukaryota; kingdom Metazoa; phylum Arthropoda; class Thecostraca; family Neoverrucidae; genus Imbricaverruca; species Imbricaverruca yamaguchii. Next base: position 1,070,093 of record JAOTOL010001585.1, read on the forward strand.
AATTCTCCAATTTAAATGCCTGTGAAATGTGGGAAAAGTTCAAATCTTACTTGAAGGAAACTCAGATTAGACATGTCCCCCAAAAGCAAAGACGCAAAAGAAGGGTAGGAAAGCCAGCATGGCTTACACCAGACTTGATAAAAGCAATTAAGGCTAAGAAAACTGCATCTAGAGTCTTTAAAGAAGCCTCAAATGTCGTTAATCTAAAGGCGTATCGAAAAGCTAGAGACACTGTGAAGCAAAAAACCAGAGCAGCAAAGCGAGCAAAAGAACTGGATTTAACTAGAAACTGTAATGGGGGCAGTAAAACGTTCTTTAGTTTCTACAAGCTGAGTAAAGTTTCTAGCACAATTGGTCCACTGGAAGTAAACGGGACTACATTGGATGAGGATAGTGAGATGGTTGAGGAGCTGAGCAAGCAGTTTAAATCAGTGTTTACATTGGAAGATATGACCAATCTGCCGACCGTACACCATAGTTCAGTGACATGGGATCTGACAAATGATGTTGATTTCATTGATAGTGATGTTGTTTACAATCATATCAGGAAAATAAAGCCAAACAAGGCAGCAGGACCTGATGAAATTTATGCTAGGGTGTTGCGGGAAACTGAAAAGGAACTGGCATTTCCACTTAGTATAATATTTTGTAGATCAGTTTCACAAAATGAAATTCCAACCGATTGGAAAAGGGCAAATGTAGTTCCTATTTTCAAGAAAGGAGAAAGAGGGAAAGTTGAAAACGATAGGCCAGTAAGTCTCACATCCCTAGTCTGCAAGGTACTCGAATAAATTATCAAGGATAGAATAGTTAGTTATCTGGAAGGTAGCAGATTGATTCAAGATACTCAACATGGGTTTAGAAAAGGACGATCGTGTCTCACAAACCTCTTGGACTTTTTGAACTTCGCCACAGAACAATTTGATCAGGGAAATCAGGTTGATGTAGCATATCTTGACTTTAGTAAGGCCTTTGACAAGGTACCCCATAAACGGTTAATGATACAGCTTCAGTCCCATGATATTGCAGGTAGCATCTTAAAATGGATAGAGTTGTGGCTTTCAGATAGACAGCAAAGAGTGATGCTAAATGGTACAAAGTCATCATGGCAAAATGTTCTTAGTGGAGTCCCCCAGGGGTCAGTACTAGGGCTATTACTGTTCATTATATTTGTAAATAACATTGAAAGTGGCCTAAGCAGTAAAGTTTTGAAATTTGCGGATGATTTGAAGGTCTTTAGGGCAATAACAGGTCAAGATAAGCATATCTCGCTGCAAAAAGACTTAGACGAACTTGTGAAGTGGTCCGAAGAATGGCAAATGAAATTCAATTTTGATAAGTGCAAAATCATGTAGGAAAGCAGCATATGAAGGCTTCATACTTGATGGATGGCCAAGTGCTATCAGTGACTCAACAGGAGAAGGATTTAGGTGTTATTCTAAACACAAAACTGGGGCATCATAACAGACCAAGGAAGCCAGGAAGAAGGCACTGAGAATGCTCGGGGCAATAAATAGGAATTTATCATACAGAAGGGAGGAAGTGATCAGGAAGCTTTACTGTGCATATGTCACGCCACATTTGGAATACTGCATCCAAGCTTGGTCTCCTAGCTATGACAAAGATTGTTGGCTTTTAGAGAGAGTACAAAAGAGGGCTACGAAAATGGTTAATGGCATAACCAACCTGGCATATGAGGAAAGATTGAAGAAATTGAATATGTTTTCACTTAGATATAGAAGGCTGAGAGGAGATCTCATCGAGGTCTTTAAATTTGTCAATGGTCTGGATAGGGGATACCTTGGGGAAATCTTTGAATTTAACAGAAATGATGCAATTAGAGGTCACAAATTCAAAATTAAAGTTAACCACAGCAGAACAAGGTTAAGGCAAACTTTCTTCACCAACAGGGTAGTGGAACACTGAAACCAGCTGCCAGAAAACATCGTCAGTAGCAGCACATTGAACATCTTTAAAAACAGCATAGACAATAATTATAAGAATAGAGGGCTTGCTTTTCAGTATTACAGGGAGGGCTGATTGACAGATTTGGTGGGCAACTGGTTCAGTGTACAGAGTACAACCAAGAAGGGCCCTTGTGGCTCATAGTTGCACTAATCCTTTATGTCTTAATGTCTTTATGTTAAATAACGTAGAGAAACTTAATGGGAGTATATACGGGGCAAGACACGGTGAGTAGGTTTAAAAATGAATTCAGAGTCAAACCGCAAGCGAGACGTTGGAATAATGTTCTGCCTTCGAGCGAATGCATGTCATCCCGTCGTGTTATTCCAACATCTCTCATTGCTTTGACATTGCTCTTCCAGGCAGTAAAATTATGGGACATGGGACATGGGACAATCTCAAACGCAATATTTTTCAATGACCTTTCACCCAGACAAAACATTGCTGGAGATCGCGCGGGAGTCGGGGAGGGGTAAGGTACCTGCCCCTGATTTGGCACACTGTTGATGTTAATTATTATTTTGCCTATTCAATCTGAAAATTTTCTGAAACCAAAGACCAGGTCCCACCTAATTTCGTGAGAAATATCCAGCCTTAAAAAAGCATATAAATGATTCCTCATTGTCTGACATATGTCTTGGGTATACATATGCCATTTACTCCAGTTCATTATGTGAATGGATTAAGCTCGATTGTATCGATTATATTGGCTGCTTGCACTTAGATGAATATCCCAAGCTATGGAATAATATTCGATAACAAAAACTTGCAATTATCCAGGAGAAAATTACGTAAAAACCAAATTTGATTGACACAAAAGTGTTTTCCCCAAATAATGCGATTCCCATCAACTGTTTATTGCGCACAATGTTTTTGGATATTAACAATAAGAGTATTTGTCAGTAGGTAAAAAGACGTTTAGCGACTTCTAGTTGTTACGCTTCGTCAATAACACCGGGTTGCCAACTGCCATACACAATGTTGCAATGTTCCACCTGTTCGGTGTTATTTCTACACCCAGCTTCAGGTGTAGCAAAACTACGTATATGACGTCACTGTGTTGCTGTTAATTCCCAGAATTAGCAAAGTTAAATCCCGGAATTTTCAAATAATGCATACCATTCATACGCATGCCAGATGGCCTTTCACATAACGCGGTCCTTAGGGTGTCGATTTCCCTCCCCCAAATGTCACAGAAACTATTGAAGCAAGAAGCGCAACACTAGAAGGGTAGATTACGGCTGTAGTGAAATAAATTCCTTAACCCTACGTCAATGCCTTCAGGGTCAGATGAGGTCAAGATAGGTCGGCACGCTATTTGGCCGCACCACCAATACATTTCTGACCTTTAACGCTCTGCAGCCGGCCGGCGACCAGCAGGTCGACTTTGCACACCGCAGTTCCTATATTTTCAAATGAATTTCAATAGTTATCTTTGCATATTTGTCCAGGATGAGCGTATCAAGTTTTAACATAACAAAATTGTATTACAATATTTCTGCCCGTTTATGAGATAGCGTTGAAAAACAGGATGGGTAGGTGGATTCTGAACCCTCCACAACCAACCCCGCACCCCACCTCCGGTGCGCATGTTGACTGTCGTGCGACTTCATTAAAACTTATACACGGAGAAACTTTGTTCGAGGTCATCATGTTCATCATGCCATCATGTCAATTTTAACTAGCGTGTCAAAGTTACGAAGGAATAGCTATGCCAAGTTTCAGAACTCTGTACCTTTCCCTCTACATTGTATTCTGAAACAACCGAGAGGGCGGAAGATCCGCCCCTCCCCATCCCCCGGCCGTGCACGGGTTAATCAGGAAGTTCGAAGCTGGTCTATTCCTGAACCAGTTCCAGGCCGTATAATTGTGTCAGGTGGATGTGGTGCAGGGCTACACGAGCTGACGTCAGGCCGGCTAATGGACGTTTTCAGTGGCTGATTTCGTCAGAGCTCCGTGGACGTCAGGACGCTGCGACAGTCCACATGTCGCGCCGTCCCCGACCTCGGAACGAGCACGGCTCCACTCGTGCATGATGTCCCAATCGCAGGGCAGCCGAGATGTGTTTTGGCAATCGTGATGACTTCAGATGAGCTATCTATCCATACGACACACCGTCCACTCTATAGACGCTATCCATATCCATATCAACGTCCACGAGACGGACGCTATGATATGCACACCGTCCGCGTCACGGAAGTCGTCCATACTATGCACCGTCTACGAAACGGACGCTATCCATATCACATACCGTCCACGTCTTGGACACTAACCATATCATCCATATCACACACCGTCCACGTCACGGACGCTATCACATACACACCGCCCACGTCACGGACACTATCCACATCATCAATACCACACACCATCCACGTAAAGGATGCTATCCATATCACACACCATACACGTCACGGACGCTGTCTATATCACATCACCGCCCATGTCATGGGCGCTGTCCACATCGCACACCATCCACGTCACGGACGCTGTCCACATCACACATCGTCCACGTCACGGACGCTGTCCACATCACACATCGTCCACGTCACGTACGTTGTCCACATCACATCACATCACACACCGTCCACGTCTCGGACGCTGTCCATGTCGCGCACCATAGCATGGTGTTACAGCGTCGTTGGAACCCCTAGCACAAATTCATCATGTTCCGACTGAGGACCGATTAGCACGTTCACGAGTCCCGAGCGTGCAATAACGAATTGCGGTCTTGCAATTCAGAATCACAACTACAAAATTATGAATCACCACCGTATAACTCCTGGCAAAAGTGAAGTCGCCTGGTGCTGTAGTGATACACACTGAGCACGTCACCACTAATCGGACACATGCCCACGCCCACACACACACCCGTCACCACGAATCGGACACATGCCGACGCCCACACACACACCCGTCACGACAAATTGGACACATGCCCACGCCCACACACACACACCCGTCACCACGAATCTGACGCGTGTACACGAGCCCGCACTCACACCCGTCACGACGAATCTGACACATGCCCACGCCCACACTCACACCCGTCACCACGAATCTGACACATGCCCACGCCCACACACACACACCCGTCACCACGAATCTGACACATGCCCACGCACACACTCACACCCGTCACCACGAATCTGATTCATGTTCACGCCCACTGACAAATCATCGCCACGAATCTGACACATGCCCACGCCCACACTCACACCCGTCACACGAATTTGACACATGCCCCGCCCCACCACACCCGTCACCACGAATCTGACACATGCCCACGCACACACTCACACCCGTCACCACGAATCTGACGCGTGAACACGAGCCCGCACTAAGTGTTTCAAGTGCTTCATGAATAGAAAGATGGTAATGAAGTGAAAAAGAAAGTGACGAAAAGGACTGTAAAACAGATTTGGAGTTTGAACAAATGACGACGCTGCGCATGACGTGACAGAGAAAACGACTGCGACAATAGCGGAGGGCGATGAGGATGGTAGGTAATTCAGCGATGAAAATTGATCTTCCGTTCGGTAATCCATTTTTTATGTTCCCGAAACTATGGCATTTCTTGTAAGGTTAGAGTATCTAGAACCGTCAGTAGAAACAAAAGGAGCATGGCAATAACGTGGCCGAATTCGAGAAAAAAGCATGTTCGGGACAAAACTGTAATTTTGGAATGGCGGCGCTATTTTTTTTTTGCATGCGTCGTTCGGCTATCTGCCGCAGTGGTGTAGTTGGTGGAGAAAGAGAAGGAATCCGTGGAATAGTGAAATCAAGTTGTTCAGGAAATGTTTTGACCCGAGAAGCTAGTGAGTGTGACCAGCTCATTCTTTCGGCTGAACCCAAATAATCATGATGTAAATTTGTGAGAATTTGCAATAACTCGTGGGTGGGGTGATTTGCATGAAATCAAATTTTGGAGGCGTCCCTGAGTGTTGGATTCAGCTAATGGATGAATTCCAGATTCGGCTCCTAAAGAAATAATGGGTGAAGTATTTATTGCACCGAGGGCGATAAGGTTCAATATATTTTGAATGGTGTCAAACAATTTAAGTAGTATGGGCTGGCACCAACATAGACTGCTGATCCATATTGAATGCTAGGGAGCAATAAGGATTTATGTATTTGTGAGAGAGTGTGTCGTTCGGCTCCAAGTGTGGTGGAAGTAATGCAGCGATATTAATTTAGTCGGTGAAGTGAAGTCGGTGAAGGTTCAGGACGTGTTTGATGTGTGTGTACATAGAAAGTCTACGATCAAAAATAACACCAAGACATTTAAATGCATAAAAAATGTATATAATTTTGCCCGAGGTGGAGCTGTGTTTCTGGCTTTGCGCGAGGAGTGCATTTGCTAAAAAAAGAAATCATGGTTGCAGATTTGGAAGCCTAAAAATTGAAGCCGTATTTCATGGACCATTGATGTACCCTGTGAAATACGTTTTGAAGACGAATCAAACATTTTTCCCAATTTTTATCTGGGTGCCAAATTGCAATATCTTTCGTGAAAAGATATGATACATTTGCAGGCGCATAAGCGAAAAGGTCATTAACCCGTCCCGTCTCGGGGTTCTTCAACCGACCCCCTTAGGTTTTTGACGGATTGTGGACGAACGGCGCGCCGCAGCGCGCCCAAATTTGGTACACCTTTTCCCACATCAATTTTGCATGCTGTTTCAAAATTGTGATGTCAGGTCGTCTAGGGTCAACGAGTTAGTGAAGGTCAAGTGAGGTCACCTCTGAAGAAGTTCAACCAGTCGTGACGCTTTAACGGATACAAATATTTTAATGAAACTTTCAGCGTTTGCTTATCTGTAGGAATGCAACAAAACGTACCAGCTGAATTTTTTCTCTTTTCTTCCTTTTTGACTGCATGCAAATCTTACGCATTTGCCATATTGCAGTTCAAATTCAGGATTCTGGCTAAAGTAAGCATTTTTTATTAGGGCAAGTTGACTTCCCACAACATTTATCGGTCTGCTCTACCCATTGGAAAAGGAAAATTAAAGAAGACTTGAAAATTCAAAACTTTGAAATTAAAAAAAAAATTGTGGGCCAGAAAATTAAAGGCCTGGTCGATTTCGCTATCCGTTTCTGATTCCAAAAAAAATAATCAATTTAGTTTTATATATCCCCAAAATGAGCTCCCAGAGCTAAAAACATAATGTAAGTCGTGAAAAGTCGTGAAAATCTAGCCCCCCCCCACCCTCCTGGTGACGTCACTTTTGGGGAAAATTGTTTTGGTGGGTGGACCCGGACTCTACTCGTCGAGCGCTTTCCGATGACACCTCTTTCGTTTTCGTGCGATGCTTAGATTGGATTTTAGAGGGGGGTTACTAACCCCCCCTAAATTTGGCATACCCTTTCCAACATCAATTTGGCATGTTGTGGTAACATTTTTAAGTCAGGTCATATAGGGTCAACGAGTTAGTCAAGGCCAAGTGAGGTCACCTTTAAAAAGTTGAACCAATCAACACCTTTTAACGGATACAGATATCTTAATGGAACTTTCAGCGTTTGCTTATCTTTAGAGATGCAACAAAATGCATCCGAGGAATTTGTTTTCTTTCCCTTTTAATTACTTATTAGTTCTGCATATTTGCCCATTAGAGCTTAAATCGAAGATTCTGGATAAAGTAAACATTTTCTGTTCGAGCAAGCTGACATCGAACAATGTTTTTGGTCCACTGTACTCATTAGAGAAGGAAAATTAATGAAAACTTGAAAACACAAAATTTTGAAATTTCACACAAGGTTGTTTTTTCTTCGTGGCCAAAAATTGTGTGGCCCTGGTCGATTTCTCTTTCCTTTTCTGCTTCCTTTTATAAATCTCCACAAAATGAACTCCCCAGAGCCAAAAGCATCATGTAAGTTGTGAAAACCTAGGACCCTAGTGATGTCACTTTTTTTAGGGGGATTTTTGGGTGGCGTCTGCCCCTACTCGTCGAATGCTTTCCGACGACGCCTTTTTCGTTCTCGTGCCACGCTTAGTTTGGAAATTAGTTGAGGTCCCTATCGACCACCGCCCCCCACCCCCGAGACGGGGTGTGAGGACATGACCGAAAACACTGGGAGGGTCAAGCATAGGCCACATTCTGCTAGACTTGTAGCGAAGCTTCCTGTGGGGGACACTTTGAATCCATAAATTTAGCGCCTACCCTCCGAAATCATGCCGCGACAGGAAATCATAACGAACCGGGCCTCGACCGGCCGACCTATAACTGCTTAGTCGGCATTGCCGAAAACCGCCGCCAAGGCCAAAGGCCTATCAGCCTTGTTTCCATGGCAGGTTTGAATTGGGATTGGACTTCAACAATGGATCGAATCCGGATTACAAGGTTCCATGACCATTTGTGAGGAAATCAGGATTACATGTAGGATTTCCAAATCCGGATTTGGTGGGAAATACAGGATTTGCTGACAGTTGCGGCACACGTGCGACATTTCCCTTCAATACATCAAAACGTATGCCACATCGGCGTGGGCTGTGTCGTTGCATGACAAACTCGAAGAGGGCTTGCAGTTATTTGTCAATGTGTTATATTATGTTGTATCATGTTGTATTATATATTATAATATATAGTATATTATGTATCATATTATAAACCCGGTCACCCTTCCACGAAAACCTTCCAAAAACGATGCCGGCGCTGACGACAGGGGAAGCAGGAAAAGGACTCGAAGTGAATGCTACCATATGCTTCGAACTCCTGGGAAATCCGTATTTCCTCAGGAAATCTTTCTAAGCCGGATTCGGAAATCCAATCGAGTTACCTGACGAAGGCGTTTCCATGACTTCGGAAATCCGGATTGGTAAGGAAATCCGGATTTGCTAGTGTCATGGAAACGGGCCTATTGTGTCCCCTCCCCTCTGGTCGAGGTGCATAGCTATGTGACGCCCTCGTACTGCGGCCGTCGGCCGCCGCTGTCTGAGATGATGACATGTCAGTGGGTGACGTTGAATGTGATTTATCGTGAGAGATATATGTCAGGATTCCATTCTCGGAACAGTCAATGTAGGTGCGTTTATGCGTGTGTGCACGATGGAGAGATGACATGTATGTAAGGCTATGAATAGTATGAATATGACAGTTGTCTGACAAGACACGTGCAGTAAGTATAGCTGAAGGAATGATAGTGCGATGGTGATGGAATGACTGTGATGTGACAGGTCCTGTCGCCGTAGCAATATGTTAGGTGTGTATCTAGTGCAGTGTGTGTGTGTGTGTGTGTGTGTGTGTGTGTGTGTGTGTGTGTGTGTGTGTGTGTGTGTGTGTGTGTGTGTGTGTGTGTGTGTGTGTGTGTGTGTGTGTGTGTGTGTGTGTGGGAGTGTGTGTGTGTGTGTATGTGTGTGCGGGTGTGTGTGTGTGTGTGTGTGTGTGTGTGTGTGTGTGTGTGTGTGTGTGTGTGTGTGTGTGTGTGTGTGTGTGTGTGTGAGTGTGTGTGTGTGTGTATGTGTGTGCGGGTGTGTGTGTGTGTGTGTGTGTTTGTGTGTGTGTGTGTGTGTGTGTGTGTGTGTAGGATGCCAGGTATGACAGAGTTCAGATACCCCGTGGCCCATGTCTGTCAAGGTCAGGTGTTGTAGGACAGGTACGTGCGGACAGGTATGTGTGACATCACGTGTGTCTAATCAATATATGTGGGTATGATTTATGAATGTAATAGCGACATATAATAATGGTGACTGCTCGATGAATGCAATGTGTCTGTGAAATGTCAGATGCCAGTGGCGCTGAGGCTGGGTACGTATAGCAAAGGTCAGCAGTCTGGTGACGTGCTACTGGACATCAACGTTGTCGCGGCCCAGCACTGTGATACCAGGCCGCGGCGTGGTGCCACCGGGAGACGCGCGAAGTCAGCAGTGGCTCCCACGAAGCGGCAGAGGTTCAGGGATGACTCTGGCCTGGTGGGATGTCTCTGGTGGCAAAGACGGCGCGATCCGCCATGCTGCTTTAGAGCTCATTTGGGGACTAGCATTCTTTTTGGATGCGACACGGAGATTACGTGCTCCGGTGATATCAGGGGATGGGCAACCTCCACTGGATATGGAGCGTAAGCCGCGTGACCGTGACGTTTGCCCTGGCATGGGGCCAAGAGGCGATGGCCGTCATGTCTAGCTGGCACGGAGCGGAGAGATCGCTCAGTCACTTGTCACTGGAACGTGTCACGGAGCGGTCGCCCGAAGGCGGCTGATCGCCACCGGCTAGCTGCCAGAGCTCTCATTACGTCGGCACTTGAGGTACGATTGGAATTCTGACTGAGAATCATTGTCTGGCTGTGTGACTGTTTATATGTAGTTCTTTGAATACTTCAGCGGATAGGGTGATTGAAGACAGGTCAGAATGTAAGTTGGAGATAGCATGTGAAGTATCTGTTGTCACTGTTTCCTCTTGGAACATCGGAATATGGAACTTAGCACGCGCCCTGGAGGGTCTCTGAAAACTACGCGCACTGGAGGGGGCGGATTCCCCCACCCCCACCCCACCCCACCCCCACTAAGATCTCGGCTCCTATCAAATCCGGAGCAAAGAAATTCGCCGGATGGATGGGTTCGGTAATGAACTCTCTTTTGTGCACATTTCACGACCTTATGTAAAATGAGGTCTTCAAGGTCAAATGAGGTTAAAAAATTAATTGTTTTCCGTGACTTCGTTTGTCATTGTTACGGATCGCTGTGATTGTGTTAAAATGCTCCAAAGTGGGCATCACTGATGTTTTGGACATTACTAATGATGCGAAGCAGTTGCTAGACCCGGAATTTGACCGCAGGTCACCAAAATAGCAGCACTTTATCCGGTTATTACCTGCTCCCGTTACCGGAACCGAGTCGCCCGCCCGACTGCTCCGACGGGCGGCTCGGCGCAATCGGCTTCGTAAAGAAAGGAATGAAGTACATGAATACAGTTATGAAAACGCTTAAGTACACAATGGCAAACAGTAGTTTTCAGGATGTATAGGGAGTATCATGCAAAGTGACATCAAACGCATGAGTCATTTGCATTTGTGACAACATTCCAGCTGACCAGGTTTGATTCCATTAACCTGCCAGGATCTTGACCTGACTTGACGTCGGTGACCTAACATGACTTTGAAACCATATAACATTATAATATACATCAAACAAGTCGCTAGTGTTCCCAAGAACACTTCCCTTCTACCAATATACGGGAAGCGCACCAGCGCCGATTTTTGCGATCTGGCGCTATGATTTTTTTTTTACTTTAACGGTCCGTAACTCGAAAATGTTCGGCAAATTCCAGTTTTTCTTGCTATAAATAACGCGCTGTTAACTTGCAAGCAGGTACGGAAATAATGTCGTATATGGACCGGTAAAATCTGGAGGTATGCACGAAGAAGCGGAGGGGTGGGCGGATTCCCCCCACCCCCCACCCCCTCCAGAGCGCGTGTTAATAAGAATTGGTTTCAATCAATTATCTCAACTTTTTCGTTCTAAAAAATTGTTGCCTGATTGTGGCACCACAAATATTTTAGACTGATTGTGTATAGTATACTTTTCCTTTTATATTCCGAAGCCAATATCCCAATAGATGGCAAGTAACAAATCAGTCGGTGTACGAGCGGAGATTGAGATTGTGATTTAAAAAAAGCAAACGATGATCTGTTGCAGCCGCGACTTTCCAAGGAGATTGTACTCAAGAATAGATAATGGTTGACAATTGTATGTTGTTAATTGTCACTTGTCAACTGTTTCTAATTTTTGAGGATTGGCAACAACAACAAAAATTGATGGATCTGCCATACCCTCTCGTCCCCCACCTCTACCCCCACCGCACCTCCACGTGAAAGGCCGGTGGCTAGGCCGATGACTTCGAACCCTCTTGGAACACATTTGCAATTGTTTTGGTTTTATAAATGGCATTTAGTGACAAGGTTATCCACAAGAAATTGCTGTAGGTCCTTAAGTGTCTGAACATCCGCTTAGCCTGATCTGGCATCACTTTGTTTCTATTTTTACATTGCCCTTTGTCATTTGTGTTTGTATGCACTTCTGCCTCGACTCCATTCTCTACAGCTCGTTTGCTATAAATGTTTAAGGTGTGTCTAAAGACTGCCTTAAACTAGATCGTGGCCTAGCTTCGACCTGCCCTAGCTCCTGGATCTAATTACTGATCACACACCTGGCCTGGCTACTGCTAGACTTGGCCTTCACCTTTCAACATTTTCGCTCACCACTCGTAAGAGGGTATAACAAATTTAAGTCGATATCTGGAGAGTTTGAGGGGTTGCATCAGAAGACTTCAGGACGGGTCAGATCTTCATACTGTGAGTTACTGTCCACACTGTGAGGATGAAGCAATGACACACAGATTATTCCCTTCGAAGCATTTGCTATGAGTAAATTTATCGAAATAAGGAAATAGCTTGGTTATTCTGTATTGCAGCTTGTCCAGGTTTTAAAGCTGGACATTTGTACGGAGCTGGGTGATTGCAAAACGAGTGCCTACCTTATTCTTAGCCGACGTAAAGTACAAAAATATGATTGTTTGTCGAATGATTGTGTACGTGCCATGTATCCACAAAGCAACTACGGTGTCAAGTGTACTTATAACTCAGCTTCTCAACTCAACACTCGCAAGGCTTGCTCAGGTCTGCGCAAGCCTGATGAGCTGCGCTTGTAGCTTTACAAACACGGTTTGTTTACAAGCTTGTTTTGTCTACAGCTTTACAAGCACAGACCACCATCAAGCCTATCCTGATCGCGTTTCACTACCCAACTGCAGTGGGACTGAACCATAATAGTGACAAGCTGCAGTAGTGCCAAATTGCAATAGTGCCGAACTGCAGTGGTACCGAACTGCAGTGATGACAAACTGCAGTGGTGACGAACTGCAGTGGTGCTGAACTGCAGTGTGCAGAACCCCAGTGGTGCCGAACTGCAGTAGTGCCGAACCACAGTGGTGCAAAACTGCAGTGGTGCCTAACCGCAGTGGTGCCAAACTGCAGCCCCAACGGACGTAACGGTCGACATAATCTGAGCTCGTGACGATCGACACGATCTGAGAACGTGACGGCCTGCGATTGACGCGCAACGATTCCATCGTCCGCTTCCTCCGGTTGCGCGGAGCAGTGCACATGTCACTCATAAATGTCCGACATTGGCAGCAGCCTTAGTCGACACCCAGCTACCGTCTCTGATCGGTATGGGAGCCGTGCAGTTGGAGTGGCGGGTGGCGGCTCCGCCTGACCCAACACCCAGGGTGGGTTGAATCGCCGCCGAGCATCAGGGGCTGTCGCGTGCACAAAACCTGACAGCCAGGACACTGTCAGCAGCAGGAGCCGTCCCGTGTACCGAGCCTGACACACAGGACACTATCAGCATCAGGAGCTGTCATGTGTGCCAAACCATTTACATTCATCCCAGTGAGTAATTTACATTCAACCATTAAAAAGTGCTAAGAAATCCATGTTTAATAGCAAGTGTGTATGCGTCGCCTTTAGCCAAATGATAAATGTCCACAACGGTGGAAGCGTCGTGTTTAGAAGCCAGACTTTAATAAAGGGAAAGAAAGATAAAGATGAAACAGCTGCGTTTCCTGAGAATGCTCATATATACGTACATATATATATATATATATATATATATATATATATATATATATATATATATATATATATATGAACATTCTCAGGGAATGCAGCTGTTCTTCGTCCTCTTTCTTTCCTATATTTCTTTCTTTCTCTTTATTACATATGAATCAAAATTCCCCACTTCGCGCATAGCCAAACTGTAGCCGCTCCTTGGACGTTAAATCGACAATGACAATGACAATGGGGGAGTTTAACCAGTACCGACCGCCCTCCTGAGTCGCAAAATAGCTCCACTCCGCAAGTTGCTCCTGGCCCTACACTGATGAAGCATGCCCTCACCTTCTGACGCCAGCACCAGGTTCAGGCCCTAACCACTGGGTTTTGCCACGTTCTTATTGCTCTGCTTCTATCTCTAGTTTCGGTGATTGACCATGTCGTCTCTGCCCTCTGGTGTAGGTTGTAACTGTTCTGTCGTCAGCTCCAGACGCACGTCGACGGTGCACTACTGGCCTCAGATGCAGGCACTGACCGTACCGTGATGCAGGCTCTGACAGTGCTGTGGTGTAGGCTCTGACCGTGCTGTTGTGTAGGCTCTGGCCGTGATGTGATGCTGACTCTGACAGTGCTGTGGTGTAGGCTCTGACCGTGCTGTTGTGTAGGCTCTGGCCGTGATGTGATGCTGACTCTGACAGTGCTGTGGTGCAGGCTCTGACCGTGCTGTGGTGCAGGCTCTGACCGTATTGTGGTGCAGGCTCTGGCCGTGATGTGATGCAGGCTCTGGCCGTACTGTGGTGCAGGCTCTGACCGTACTGTGGTGCAGGCTCCGACCGTACTGTGGTGCAGGCTCCGACCGTACTGTGGTGCAGGCTCTGACCGTACTGTGGTGCAGGCTCTGACAGTGCTGTGGTGCAGGCTCTGATCGTGCTGTGGTGCAGGCTCTGGCCGTACTGTGGTGCAGGCTCTGACCGTACTGTGGTGCAGGCTCCGACAGTGCTGTGGTGCAGGCTCTGACAGTACTGTGGTGCGGAGCACCGCTGGCGCTTGGCGTCACGCAGAATGGCGATCTGTGCTTCTCGTGAAGCGACCTGCAAGCTCAGCTGGTGGGCCGCCACGCCAAGCTCAGCTGGTGGGCCGCCACGCCAAGCTCAGCTAGTGGGCCGCCACACCAAGCTCAGCTGGTGGGCCGCCACACCAAGCTCAGCTGGTGGGCCGCCACACCAAGCTCAGCTGGTGGACCGCCACACCAAGTTCAGCTGGTGGGCCGCCACGCCAAGCTCAGCTGGTGGGCCGCCACACCAAGCTCAGCTGGTGGGCCGCCACGCCAAGTTCAGCTGGCCGAAGACCAACAACCGGTATCGGGACATGAGCGAGCAGCTCGTCTCGCTCGAGACGCATGGACAAATACGTCGTCTCGCTCGAGACTCATGGGCAAACAGCTCGCCTTGCTCGGGACGCATGGGCAAACAGCTCATCTCGCTTGGGACGCTCGCTAAGCTGCTCGTCTCGCTCGAGACGCATGAGCAAGCAGCTCGTCTCGTCCGAAGCGTCCGCCCCTACCAGCAGGTGGTGAACGCCATCAAGGGCGACAACATCGCCTGCATCTGGACGAGCGGCAGGCGACCGTAGCAACATCGTCTGGGCCACCGGCCAGCAGGTGCGGCCCACCAACTGGGACCAGACCGGCGGCCGGAGCCAACCGTAGCCGAACAGCAGGGTGAGCAGCGAAGACTGCCTGGCCATCCTCAACACGGTCTGCGACGGCGACGGTATCACCTGACACGACGTGACCTGCCACCACCCCACGTCGTACGTCTGTGGGCGAGGTCCGCTGGGAGTGCATCTGCCCACGATATCGAGACCGCGCGTCAACATAGTGGCCTCCCAGCTGAATTTGCATGTCTGGCTTCGGCTGGAAACAGCTGAATCGGGTGCGCTATTCTTGCGTTGCGTTGATGACTGTAGCCTATTGGATGTCCGTGGAAGCGATAGTCAGGGCTCCGTTTGCCGTAGACTATAGTCATGTTGGCTTGGGAGGGCGCTCCACGTGCGTTCCCAGCGGGCCGTTTCCTATTATTATTGTTTCAACTGCTGACGGATATATGGCGTGGGATCAATGCCTATATGATCATTTCCACACATGGAGAAAGTAAGCAAGTGACACATTAAGCATTGGCATTGGTGGCATTTTGTAGGAAGTCGGAGTACAGGGCTGTGAGATTTTGCAATAGTCTACCGATGCTGAATAGAAGATCCAAAGCGAGGGGTCCTCTCCGATGGTATGAGAACGCATGGATGGTTCTCCACAATGCTGTGACACGCAACATTGCACCAAAGAGTATTTGACAGAAGCACCATGCATGCAATAACGATATGGCCTGTATCTTCCAGTTTACGCGGCGGCATGGCAGTAAGTGAATATAAAAGGCAATCTGAAGTCAGGCCCTTGTCCGATTCATGTGTCGTAGCACCCCTGAATACGTCACGGGGATCCCCGATTACGTCACTAGGATTCCGAAAACCGCCACTGAGTGATAGATCCACTTACACATCCTTTGACACACTTTGTGTGCAGAACGCAAAAATACATGCATGCAGTATTCGTCGTCATTTGGAACTATTACACAGTCTTGTGTGTTCATGCTTCGGCTTCCCGGCCGGCCAGGCCGGAAGCTCAGCTCTTGCGACCCATCTTCATCGTCGACCTCTCCTTGTCCTTGTCTTTTGACGCCAGCTGCGAGGCGGAGCTAGACTTGGCCCTGTCGGTGCGTTTGCCGATCTTTCCGCCCGACTTGCCGACGGGCGGCTTCTTTTGGCCTGGCGCGGCCAGCTCCCTGAGAGCCGCCAGCAGGCGTTGCTTGTACTGCAGCAGCGCGTATGTGGGCACCATGCGCTCGTAGAGCGCCCGCGGCGTCCGGCGGCGGCGGCACGAGGCCGGACGGGAAGCCGCGGCCGGCCGCCGCTCCCTGTGCAGGCGCCGACTGAGCAGCAGCAGCTCGCAGAAGTCGATAAAGGTCAGCTCGAGCTCCATGTCCGTCGTCTGCTGGCCGTCGATCGCCATGAGTGGCACCACCTGGCGCGCGGCACGCAGGATCAGCGCCGGCCGCACCGCCGGAAACTCGGCCACGCGGCCGTTGCCGAGCGCGCGCACTGCGCTGCGCACGGTGGTCGGCGACTGGCGCTCGAACTCGGCGAACATGCTCTCCAGCTGCTGGTGCTGCGGCCGCAGGCTGAGCGGCAGCGTCAGCGTCAGGCCGGTCACGGTGCGCGCGTCCTTGACCAGCACCACCTGCTCCATGAACCGGCCCACCCGCTCGGCCAGCTGCCAGTCCTCCTCGGTGGTGTAGAGGATGTCGGCCAGCAGCAGGAACATGAGCAGGTACTCGTGGAAGTGCACCACCGACAGCGGGTGTCCCGTGCCGCAGGCCAGCATCGGGATGCCCATCAGGACCTGAGGCAGCGACGGCTGTCATGCAGTGGGACTGAGCTGCGGCATGTTCTGTGGCACCTTCAGCTTGTGAGATGGCTTAGCGTCATCGAGCCGTCACATCGATTGGTTTCGAGCGGCGACGTGGCGCGATTCACGACCGTCATGGTACATAGCGGGAACGTTTCTCGGGCCTAAGTCATGATGAACGGACGGTAGATTGCACATGAGTCACCACCACCGGGTCTCGAACACTTGACGGATGCGTAGCGTGTTATCGGAGACTGCTCCCGGTTACCCCGCACCACCGACTTCCACCAGTAGGGGACAGGATTGCTACTCTGAACTACTCACTGTCACCAAGAGAGGACGGGACTGTTACCTGGACCACCACTGGTCACCAGGGGGCGAGACTGTCACCTGGACCACCAATGGTCACCAAGGTGGCGAGACTGTCACCTGGACCACCAATGGTCACCAGGGGGCGAGACTGTCACCTAGACCACCAATGGTCACCAGGGGGCGAGACTGTTACCTGGACCACCAATGGTCACCAAGGTGGCGAGACTGACACCTGGACCACCGATGGTCACCAAGGTGGCGAGACTGTTACCTGGACCACCACTGGTCACCAGGGGGCGAGACTGTCATCTGGACCACCGATGGTCACCAAGGTGGCGAGACTGTCACCTGGACCACCGATGGTCACCAAGGTGGCGAGACTGTCACCTGGACCACCGATGGTCACCAAGGTGGCGAGACTGTCACCTGGACCACCAATGGTCACCAGGGGGCGAGACTGTTACCTGGACCAGCAATGGTCACCAAGGTGGCGAGACTGTCACCTGGACCACCGATGGTCACCAGGAGAGTGAGACTGTCACCTGGACCACCGATGGTCACCAGGGGCGAGACTGTTACTTGGACTATCAATGGTCACCAGGGGGCGAGACTGTTACCTGGACCACCAATGGTCACCAGGGTACGAGACTGTTACCTGGACCACCAATGGTCACCAGGAGGGCGAGACTATTGCCTGGACCAGCAATGGTCACCAGGGGAACGAGATTGTTACCTGGATCACCAATGGTCACCATGGGAAGAAGGGATCACCAATGGTCACCAGGAGAAGGGATCACCAATGATCACTAGGAGGACAATCAATAGTAAACTACGAGGAAAACCGCGGCCCGGGAATCTGTATTGGTCGGTATTTATTGAATGTATTGAAAGCAGAAAAATACATTTGCGCGGCTTTGTCAGATCACCAAACAGTTGATAGGCGAACACTTTACAATGGCGTATACTGGAATCATCGCCTGTTTTAAAGGCTGTGCATATTAGCTTACGATATTGTAGTCTGCCTACGGTCATGTGTTTTCTCATTGATTTGAGTGTATACTTTTCAACATTAATGATTCCTTAACACAGTAGCACTTCAAGCCAGGAATATGGGCATGATGATCGATGGCGTACTATAAGTGAATCCGGAATCAAATGTCATGGTACGCAGTGTATCTATGATGCATGGCGGTCGAATTCAATCATGCAGAATGTGCGGTGCACAGTGGCGCAACCAGCAGTGTCTTAAGTGGGGGACCGACCGAAAAAAACGCCACGAAGGAGAAACGCTGTCGGCGTTCGAAGCGTGCCGAGAATATTTCGTTTTGAGTGGTGGAAATCTGGAAATTTCTTGCTTAAGCAAGTCTATTTGTATTTGATCGGGGAGCAGAATTGCCGACTGACCTTGGCTGCGGCTCTGGCCGTACTTCAGAATACTTTACGCCAATGTCAGAATACAATTATGACGGTAGATGGTGAAATATGTACGGGAAACTGAACTGCCAAAAGCTATTTCAAACTGCTTCCGAATGGGAGGAGATTCAACTGATTGAGCCAACAACACAGGGCGTGGTGCGACACTTTTGGACAATTAAAAGCTAGCAAATACGACGTTGACTTCTGCACACCATGCAGTACTTTGAACAAGCCGCCCCCAAGGAACATGTATGTACATAGATATATGTAGAGTTTGTAATGGTTTGGCTGTACTAATTTGAGTGACGACATGCCACGTAGTCAGACATGCACTTATTCGAGCGGATGAACATGGAACATTACGAATTATGATCTGAACGCTAATTGTGAACTCACCATCTGATCATCGGCTACAGCCCCATTTCGCCACCACAGGCGCCGACAAGTTTGGCAGCCCTGTCGGAGCACAGCTGGGTATTCGGTGAGACGATCGTGGCGTGGCTGCGCCGCTCACCTGCGCTGGCACGCCGGACAGGTGCACCTCGCAGTCGCGCATCATCTGCCACCACTGCAGCTGTGTCATGGCCACGTAGTCGCGGCCGGCCAGGTCGGACGTGCCCAGACCGGCGTAGTAGCTGTAGATGCAGCGCAGCTCCGATATGTGTCGCCGCAGCACTGTCCACACCTGCTGCCCGTGCGCCGGTTATCAGCATCACCAGACGCCCACACAGCTTCAGAAAACGCCAGCCTACTGAGCGAAACATCGTGAAGCATTGTGACAGGTGAAAGTCGAAGTGACGTCTTCGCCACTTCGATAGTTCCTTTTTCATTATTATTTACAAATGGAGAATGTCCAACACGTTAACCCGTCCCGTCTCGGGGGGGTCTCCAACCGACCCCTCAGGTTTTTTTTTTGCGGATGGCGAACGAACGGCGCATGGCAGCGCGCCCAAATTTGGCATACCTTTTCCCACATCAATTTCGCATGCTTTTGAAAAATTTTGAAGTCAGATCATTCTAGGTTAACGAGTTAGTCAAGGTCAAGTGAGGTCACCTCCAAAAGAGTTCAACCAGTCGTGACGCTTTAACGGATACAGACATTTTAATGAAACTTTCAGCGTTTGCTTATCTTCAGGGATGCAACAAAACGTACGAGTTGAATTTTTCATTTTGTTCGTTTTTGACTACACATAAATTTTGCGTATTTGCCAAAGTGCAGTTCAAATAGAGGATTCTGGCTAAAGTAAGCATTTTTTATTAGGGCAAGTTGACTTCCAACAACGTTTCTCGGCCTGCTCTATCCATCAGAAAATGGAAATTAAAGAAAACTTGAAAGCTTAAAATTTTGAAATTTCCGAAAAAAAAAAATAATTTTGGGGGGCCCAGAAAAATCATAGACCTGGTCCATTTCGCTATCCCTTTCTCATTCCAAATAATTTTTTTTCTTCATATATCCCCAAAATGAACTCCTCGGAGTCAAAAACATAATGCAAGTCGTGAAAAGTCATGAAAATCTAGCCCCCCCCCCCCCTGGTGCCGTCACTTTTGGGGGGAAATTGTTTTGGAGGGTGGACCCGGACGTTACTTGTCGAGCGCTTTCCGATGACACCGCTTTCGTTTTCGTGCGATTCTTAGTTTGGATTTTAGAGTGGGGTCTTCAACCGCTTCCCCCCCGAGACGGGGTGGGAGGATTTGACCGGAAACACGGCGCGGGTTGACGTTAAATGTGAAAGCTTGGCTTTCCCCTCATCACAACCATGTTGTGCCGAGGCTGTGGATGCCAACTAGTGCAGAGTGGAGCTTCCTATCCTCTTGGTAGACCCTGATACTCACCATCCCACCTTTTGGTGGACCCACCAAAAGAATTCGGTGTCTTGCCGACACCAAATTCTTCATCTCCACACTGACCAATTAAGCTGCACTCGCTTCCTCCATGCATTGGGCTTCACCGACAAGTTGCATACTTCTCTATCCATGAACCAGCGGAAGGATTTAACTAGAAATCAATATTGCAAAGATCATCCGTTCTTAATACAGTCGGATATAGAATGATCAAAGCCAAACAAAACACGTACAACTCGTCACAATTGCACAACAGTGGCTACAAAAAGGCGCACTAGCATAAACTGCTACTTTAAGAAGCACACATATCTCTCGCCATCCGTGTATGGCTCTACATAGTAGGTGCATGACATGTGCTACTGCTACACAGTTGTCCAGTAATCTAGCAAGTTAATCGAAGGCATCAGAAGGGAAACAATTATCTTCCTTAGTTCTCCTCCCAGCAAATGGCACATATAATCGTCCACAAGGAAACTGCACCTTCGAAATTGTCAAAAATGTTGTCAAATGTCCGGTAAATATGTATGCAATTTACATGGTATTTTTTTTTCTCATTTTCTTACCCACCCTGAATGTGCATTTGGTAAGCACAAGCGCCACGAACACCGAAGCCATCTAGCCAATTGTCTTACTAGCACAGTTGTAAAGTTTGGTGACAACGTATAAGCGTACGGCGAAAATTTTACAATCATCCCTCGGAAAACCGGCTCTTGGAGCCACCCATGAGCAAAGAAACTACCAAGTTTGAGTAAGTCCACTAAATACCTTAGTTCAACATGTCAGGTTCGAATAGACCTTTTAAAAAAGATGGTTCGGAAAAATCTTCACGTTTCAGGACAATCGGTCTAAGCGTTCAGAAGCTACATGCAGAAATGCACAAGGAGGCACTTTGTGTTCACCTTCAGTAACAAAGCCAAGCAGTCGGTGTTTTCACCAAATAATGTCGGCTATCAAACGAAGGAAATAAAATAGGGAAGATAGCAATACCCACGAAATATACCGCTTAGCATATGCCAGGGCATGATTGCTTGTGCCGATGAGAGCAGTGCGCCGCTACCTGTTCCTTGATGATCTTCTGCCGCTCCTCGGGTACGCCCTGCAGCAACGGCTCGATGTCCAGCTGGTAGGTGGGCTTCAGCAGGTGGTCGAAGTCGCGCAGGTCGCTGTACACGCAGTTCATGGTGCCCGTCTCGTTACTGGCCTCGCACACGTACATCACCTGCCAATACGGCATGGCTTCGGCGCCTCGACAACACGCTTGGAACGCACTGCTGCATGGACGTTAGCTACGGGCAGATGGTGCAGTTTGGCGGCTGTAGAGGATGCCGAACCGGCTTCCTGGAATTAGCAGTAATGTTTACATTTTCGGACATTGACGACACCATCATTTTACTCATTCGTCTCAAGTCTATTATTCTTGGTTTTCCACGAGTAGCTTCAGCGGACCAACGTAGCTAAAAGGTCTCTCTACAGCTCCCGCCGAATTATCTGCGTTGTCGAATATAGTATTTTACTACTCTATGACACGAGCCAATGTGTCAACCAACTGAGCAGTTATTTTGCATATCTTATATGATTATGATTGCAAATGCATGATAGATGCACTGTTAGTTTAAAGGTAACCTGTCATTCAGGTTGAAAAGATGCGTGCAGTGCGTATTTGCAGGTCTCATGCAACCACGTAGATGTACTGCTGTCAAGGCAGCTTCATATTCATATTTGGATTAACTAGAGAACGCCGTACCCTCTCCGAGGCGTTATATTTTAATAAATTTTAGTGACTCCTGCTCAGCGTCCTACCGCCGTCAAGGTCTCATAGCACATCGTAAATAATCTGAGGTTAAAGTCACCACAGGTCAAATATAGAATCCAAGTCGAATTCTGCCGCACCCTGCGTAGCGTCACAGTTTTCGTCGGAATTTAATGACACTGAGGCAACACACACAATAGCTAGTAAGATATCGATAAAAAAACAAATCCGAGGTCATTATCATTAAAGGTCAGTTATGGAGTCCAGGTCAAATCGCCATTACCGTCCGAATGCCATAATCTTCATCCGATGTTATCCAACCCTCATTCAGCTGGCCACCCTTTACGAGAGCTAGCAAGACATCTATACAAATCCGAGGTGGAAGTCAACCAAGGCCAAAGAGACAGATGGGTTGACGTTATCAATCATACGTCGTGCTTCCCGGTCCCGCAGTTTTCATTTAGTTTGAACTAAACTCGGTCAGCGTACCTCTGCTATCGAGGGCCGGTAGTGCATTGAACAAATGTTGGGTCAGCGTCAGCTTAGGTCACGTCAGCAAATGATGCTTCATAGAGTGAACAATTCCAGGGTAACTTAGACAAAACCAGACACATTCCTTCTATTGGATACCCAGTGAGGGCCTGTGACGAAAGCATCAAGGTCAAGGTCATTTAAGACCGCCTACGAAAAGGGGCTCATTTGTGTGGAAAGTTTTTCTCCGATGACAAACTCTTGACACCAACATTGAACAGACCATCCTCGAAAACATCCCAGCCATCATTTTTTTTTGTGCCGCCAACTAGACTATGTTTGATAAAGGTCACGGGTGTCGCGTGGTGACAGTGACTATAATTGCCACGTTATAATAGACAGATAATAACCACGGACAAAGTAAGTCAGATCTCGTACATTTTCTCCATGGCTATTGCAATGGAAAGGTCGAAATAAGTTCTTTGACCTGAAATCTGACCTTGAAAGGTCAGGTCATTTGGGCCATCCTCGTATCGGTGACAGCTTGAATATGAGCTGCATACTGACTCAGCTACGGTCAGGTCACCACGGGCTGTCCGTGATCTTCGGTCGCATAGCTAAGCTGGCAGCACAAACGTCACGTCTGGTAAGGTTTTCGTAGGCGTTTTGCTCAGTGATCGTGTCAATACTTTGCCACATTTAAAACTTCCTGGATGTATCCACTCCATTTCTTACGTGATCTTATATGACCTCTGCAATTTGTTTTCGCAAGGATCATCTGTTGTGTGTGAAATAGTAGCCACGGTCCTGTTTTTGTCCCATTAACGTTGGAATTGTTGTCTCCGGAATCCATAATTGCAAATCGTAACTGAGGTTGAACTACATGTAACATTTGCTCAATGCGCATCCCTTGATCACAGTTTTATGCTCACCGAGCTCAATTCAAATCGGATGAAACTATCAAGTGAAACGTAGTGCGCAAAATTACATCAACTGCCCATCTGGCCCAGGTCGACCTGTACACCCGCTTTTTCCTAGATGCATCGCTGGCCTTTGTAGGCAGCAGTCAGCCGGTTGATTTTCAGTTTAGTTAAAATCTGACGAAAATTATGGTGTGTAATGTAAGACGTGGTTTTGCCTCGACTCCGTATCTGTCTGCCCGATTTCACATGAGCACGGTGACCATGACCTCGGACTTTTCGATGTGCCCTTGGTATGAACCAGCTCACTGACCGATTTTAAATTTAATCGGTTAAGACTCTGCTGCTGAGGAGGTACGGTAAAATGTGACACTCACGTCATATCTGACCTGAGTAGGTGACCTTAACCCATGATTTCGATGTTCTACAAGGTCACGGCTAGCACTTGCCATGGGAAGTGTGTTGACCGAGTAACGCTGAACCTGCACCAGAACTGTGATGCCAGGAAGGCACTGCAGAACTATACCTGCACAACTGACCTCTGGAATGACCTTGACCGTATATTGGTTTCAACGCGCCACGAGCCTATGCCGGCGGTGGTTTGAGAAAATTAACTCGAATCGGTTGAGAATTACGTCTCCGAAAAGGTACAGCATGTCCCGGTAAATCCGAATGTGAACATGAAACTGTTTTGACAGACACGTAGAAATGTACAAGACTCAATTTCACCTTGACATTGGATCAGTGCCGTGTTGGCCGGCCACTGACCTTATCGTCGATGAAGTCCTGAGTGGTGATCTCCTGGACGACGTCCACGTATCGGCCGGGGCCCGTCTTCAGGTTGTTGCTCCAGCAGCCGGTGAAGGTTGCGTCTGACGCGTACTGGAACACGCCGGTGCCGTGCCGCTGGCCGTGGCGGAACTGGCCCGTGTACGAGTTGTAGCGCGGGTGCTGCACCGGGTCCAGCTGGTGCGTCTGCCATACGTGGGTGCCCTGTAGACGAGCACTCATCAGGCGTCTGCCACACGTGGGTGCCCTGTAGACGAGCATTCATCATGCGTCTGCCACACGTGGGTGCCCTGTAGACGAGCACTCATCAGGTGTCTGCCACACGTGGGTGCCCTGTAGACGAGCATTCATCATGCGCCGGCGCCGGCTGCAATCTGCACGGTGTGTCCAATTTCAGCTTCGGTTGAGCTTTAGATGTAAATAATAACCCGTCGATTTTTATCAAGAAGATACAAATACAACTTCAAATCGCATATATGTGACTTGTACAAAATTGCCTATCGGTCTCAGGCTTCAATTTGCTCAGCAGCACTATCAAGACGTGAAAATGAAGAGATTATGATAGTGACTTTTTTATTTCATATTTAGTACGCTGCAACTGGTATACGCCGGTGAAGATGTCAGTAGGGAGCAAAATTTGGAGCCGATGATTTGACACCCTGGGTCTGCACGGTACTGGCGAAACTGGAGAGGCTTGCAGTAAGCATGCATTGACGTCAGAGAAGTACGTTCCCAACGGATACAACTCGTCACCGACCGGGGCCCGAAAGGGAAGGGCTATTGAAGAAATGGTGTCAGCCTGGCGACCCAAGCTCGGATGATGTCTCACCTGTCCATGCTGGAGGCCATCTTTCCAGTCTCCGTGGTATATCTCCAGGTTGAAGCCCCATCGGTACCAGCGCATCGTTCCTCTGCCATCCTGTCGATCGGTCACCCAGTGCCCCGAATAGTTGTTCCCGGACGGGTAGATCCGGTCGCCGTACCCATCGCGCTGGTTATTCTTCCAGGTACCCTCGTAGATGCTGGCCTTCTCCGAGCCGAAGAACATCTTGCCATGGCCGTGTTTGGCTCCGTGTTGCCAGGTGCCCAGGTATTTGTAGCCGCCGGGGTGCGAGAACACGCCGTAGCCGTGGCGGCGGCCGCAGCAGACGGCACCCGTGTACTGACATCGACTGGGCCACGTGTACGTGCCGTAGCCGCTGATGGCGTTCCGCTGGAACTGGCCCTTGTACTTGGTGCCGTCCGGCCAGGTCATGGTGCCCTGGCCCTCGAGCAGGCCGTGCTGCAGCTCTCCCTCGTAGTGTTGACCGAGCGCCAGCCACACCATGCCCACACCGTGCCAGCAGCCGTCATCGTCCAGCGGCACCTGCGCCGACTCGGTCACGTAGCCGGCCAGCAGCGGCACGATGTTGCGCAGCCGCAGCAGTCGGTGCCGCTGCTCTTGCGCCAACTTCTCGGCACGCTGGCCGGGAGGCGTGGACGGAGGGGTTTCGGGTGGTGTCGTTCCACTGGAAGTCGCCTCCTCCGCCGGGTCCGACTCAAGATCCGCCACTACATAGTCGGATCTCGGTCGGTGAAGAGTCGCGACCTCTAACATCGTGACGGTGGGAATATAGTGAGATAGAGCGGGGCGATTTCGTCACACAATACTTGAAGTGTCACATTTGCAACAAAAATGTTGAGTGGAGATAAGAACGGGAACCAATAAGATGCGCTTAGAATGTGCGAGACTGCCTGTTATTGCGCATATTCCTGAGTTTGAAAGGAACTTTAGCTATTAAATACACTGATTCGGATGCCTCCGATAGGTATCCACGAGAAAAAGCAGGGAAACAGCAACTATAACCACGCATGAAATTAATTTTATGCACGGTTCGAATGTTGGCATAACCTTCCAATTTGGAGATTGTGAATACTGTCTCCGGCAGCTTCAGCTTCAGTCGGGAGAGTTCTCATTGCAAAACACTTCCGTCTTTGGTAATATTCGCTCGGCGGAGTTATTTAACTTCATGTGCACCGATGATCTGAAGCTCCGCTGCCGGTTGCGCTCATTGGCGATATTCTTATGGTTGGTGACTATGATGCATAATGTCGTGACTAGCGTATGGCGGCAGTTGTTATTGTTCAATGAACCGTGTCATAATTGTGCTTTCTTCACGACTTGATGTTCGCCATCCATTCCAGCGGTAGGCCTACCAATGGGCAAAGACGTCGATGTCGTCAATACCTGTATTGGCTCGCAGACTGACATCACGAACAGTATCTCCAGTGTATGAAAACGAAGAAGCAACACGCATCTGGACGTATGGAAGACGCCGTGAAAAAAAAACGATCCACCACAAATGTATGCCTGTATTAACGCAGTACGCCTCCTATCAATTTCGCAACACCGGCGGCAATAACAACCAACGGTGCGCAACGTTCAAAGAACATACACAAGGACGTAAAATCGCCCTTGGAAATTTATGCAAATTTGGGCGAGATAGAGATGATAAATGGACTGATCCAGACCCCAAGAACTTCCAGAGGGGATGGCTGGGACAATGGAAACGTCGAAAAACAGGGATAGAAGACGCATATACCATATACGTGACGTGATAGGTGACAGATACGTGATGCATATAGCAGAATGAAAAGGCATGACATGAGCACATATCGTACTGCATGGCCAGCAGCGTTCATGGACGGAAGACTACTATCACAGATTCGCAATGTTACACGTAGACCACAAGTGTGTGACACAAATCTGAAACGAACGCAGTGTCGTTCCCCACAAAATTACACCAGTCATCGTAACGAACCGCCGAAGCGCATCGAAGCTGGCTCCAGACATAAGGCCGGCACAAGGCACCATCAAAGACGCTGGACAAGCAACACAAAAAATGTCAAAAAGATCAGTGGAGTAAAAAGAAACGGCAAATGCTCAGGTTAAAAAAGAACACGGCGTCCGCGGCAGTGGTTAACCTGAGCGTCTGACATGCCAGAGGTACAGGGTTCGATTCCCCGCGGTGCCCGCCCTTTCTGCCAGGGCGAGAGGCAGGCGACGTCATATCGTCATATGGCCTCCGCTACTGAGTGCGTCGAAAAGCCACAACCAACCCAACCCAATAAAAACGCGACGGTTCGGTCAGCTTCCATCAGGGCCACGGTCACATTCGGGCTTACTTCACCCATACACACGAGAGCAGGCTCGCTCGTAAAAACTAAAAGAATATTTGCGTAGTATGAAATAGCATAAAAAAACAAGGTAGCGCACGATGGAAGACGTTGCGGTGTGGTCAGGACATGGCTCAAGCTGAAAGCTGACATGTTGTCAGACCAGGCTTGAACTGGAGCTGCAGCTGGAGCTGGACGCTGTGTTGTGGTCAGGCCGGCCAGGCTAGAACTGGACGCTGTAGTGTGGTCAGGCCGGCCAGGCTAGAGCTGGACGCTGTAGTGTGGTCAGGCCGGCCAGGCTAGAGCTGGACGCCGTGGTGTGGCCTGGGTAGAGCCGGGCGCTGTGTTGTGGTCAGGCCCGGTCAGGGTAGAGCTTGACGCTGCAGTGTGATCAGGCCGGCCCGGCTAGAGCTGGACGCTGTGGTGTGGTCTGGCTAGAGTTGGGCGCTGTGTTGTGGTCTGGCTAGAGCTGGACGCTGCAGTGTGATCAGGCCGGTCCGGCTAGAACTGGACGCCGTGGTGTGATCTGGCTAGAGCTGTGCGCTTCAGTGTCGTCAGGCTAGAGCTTGACCCTGCAGTGTGGCCAGGCCCGGTTAGGCTAGAGCTGGACGCTGTGGTGTGGTCAGGCTAGACCTCGACGCTGCAGTGTGGTCAAGCCCGGTCAGTGTAGAGCTTGACGCTTCAGTGTGGTCAGGCCCGGTCAGAGCAGGTGGGTGTAGGTTAGGGCGAGCGCAGCCGTCAACAGAGACAGCGTACCGGCCGCGCTGGACGCCGCACCGTCCTGGAAACACAGCCACCCAGTTGGTCACCGTCAGCCAGCCGACGTAGAATCCGCACTAACCGAAACGGTATAAGCTAAAATATTCCTGCATATGTGCGTTATCTGTCATCTTTTAGCCCCACTCCCCCAAGTATATATATATGTATATATATATATATGCAAAGAAGCATATATGCACAGCGGTTGGCATGATCAAGGGTGTTGTTCCACATTTATGTGGGTACCTGGATGCTCAACATTACATGTGATGGTACTCAACATTGCAACAACACCCAACACGAGCATTGGATTTGTGCTTTATGTAGCGCCATCAGCGGCCATCCGCTCATGGCTCACGATAATCTAGCGGGATCAGCGGCCATCCGCCCAATAATCACGATAATGTAGCGGCAATCCGCCCAGTACTCACGACAATGTAGCACCATCAGCGGCCATCCGCCCAGTACCCACGATAATGTAGCGGCATCAACGGTCATCGCCCAGTACTCACGATAATGTAGTAGTTACAACGGTCGCCCTTGCAGCAGGAGGTGCAGCGCCAGTCCTCGTACGAGATGCGGGTGCAGAACGGCTCATCCTGCTGCTGGCGCTGGTCACACTGTGCGTCCGTGGCGCACTGCTTCGACACGAAGTGTACCATGGGCACACCGAGTCGCCAGCCCGGCTGACCTGTAGACACCACATAGGTCACGAGAAGCACAAAGTGTACCATTGGTACACCGAGCCTCCAGCTCGGCTCGGCTGGCCTGTAGACACCACATAGGTCACGAGGGGCGGCCGATGGCACCGCTCGACAGGGGATGGCACCACATAGGTCACGGGGAGGTGGCGGACGGCAGTGCCAGACATGGGATGGCACCACATAGGTAACGGGGAGGTGGCGGACGGCAGTACCAGATGGGGGATGGCACCACATGGGTCACGGGGAGGTGGCGGACGGCAGTACCAGACATGGGATGGCACCACATAGGTCACGGGGAGGTGGCGGACGGCAGTACCAGACAGGGGATGGCACCACATGGGTCACGGGGAGGTGGCGGACGGCAGTACCAGACAGGGGATGGCACCACATAGGTCACGGGGAGGTGGCGGACGGCAGTACCAGACAGGGGATGGCACCACATAGGTCACGGGGAGGTGGCGGACGACAGTACCAGACAGGAGATGGCACCACATAGGTCACGGGGAGGTGGCAGACGGCAGTACCAGACAGGGGATGGCACCACATAGGTCACGGGGAGGTGGCGGACGGCAGTACCAGACAGGGGATGGCACACATAGGTCACGGGGGGGGGGGGGGGGATGGCACCACATAGGTCACGGGGAGGTGGCGGACGGCAGTACCAGACAGGGGATGGCACCACATAGGTCACGGGGAGGTGGCGGACGGCAGTACCAGACAGGGGATGGCACCACATAGGTCACGGGGAGGTGGCGGACGGCAGTACCAGACATGGGATGGCACCACATAGGTCACGGGGAGGTGGCGGACGGCAGTACCAGACAGGGGATGGCACCACATGGGTCACGGGGAGGTGGCGGACGGCAGTACCAGACATGGGATGGCACCACATAGGTCACGGGGAGGTGGCGGACGGCAGTACCAGACAGGGGATGGCACCACATAGGTCACGGGGAGGTGGCGGACGGCAGTACCAGACAGGGGATGGCACCACATAGGTCACGGGGAGGTGGCGGACGGCAGTACCAGATGGGATGGACATAGGTCACGGGGAGGTGGCGGACGGCAGTACCAGAGGGGATGGCACCACATAGGTCACGGGGAGGTGGCGGACGGCAGTACCAGACATGGGATGGCACCACATAGGTCACGGGGAGGTGGCGGACGGCAGTACCAGACAGGGGATGGCACCACATAGGTCACGGGGAGGTGGCGGACGGCAGTACCAGATGGGGGATGGCATCACATGGGTCATGGGGAGGTGGCGGACGGCAGTACCAGACAGGGGATGACACCAAGTGAGACACTGTAATGCTGGTGGTGGGAGAGGCAGCACCATAGACATTATGTTAACTTTGGAAATCATGGATGAAAACGGCGCATGATGGAAAAATCGCTTCAATCCCATTCAAATGAATTCCTTTGCACTCACAATATGCATTGGTCACTACCAACAGCAACCTAGACACCTACAATCTATCAGATGTAATGGGCATTGCTTTCCCACCTCCAAGTGTGTATCTACACAAGTATCGACTACACATTCCTACACTTATCTTATGCAACTGTATACATTCTTTACATCATTGGCAGTCACATGGCAAATTTGTATTTACACCTGTTGCCCAATCAGAAATGAATGTGTACCTACTGCCGGACGGGGAAGGGCACCACGTGCAATGTGAGGACAAGACAGCATACGGGACCGTCAAGTGCACCACATAGGTCATAGGGATGAGGCGACGGACGACACTGCTATCACAAGACAGCATACGGGTCCGCCAAGTGCACCATATAGGTCACAGGGAGGAGGCGACGGACGACAATGCCATGCATGTTACGACATGATTTACGATGGCAGGCGTTGGAAGCATGCATACATTCAGTCGTAGCTAATTAAGGCAACAACCAACATTTGCAGCTAAGTACTTTCAAACATTCATGATATTTTGATGGGGACTATTAGGCTCAGTGCAACAACTTAATAAACTCTACCCCAGCATATGGCTAGTGGCAGCTTCAGAAGTTAAAAAGGAAAATACAACTGGAATCTGATCATTTTTTCCAGTCCAAGCAAGAAACATGTATGCCCCCGTTGAGTCAGTGAAATTTTCGTCTGCCCTGACCAGCTGAGGCATATATGGTTTTCTTAGTTGAATTGCACCTTTATATACTACAACTACTGGTGGGCATAGAAGTGTAGGTTGCAATGAATGCACAGGGGACTTACGTTTTTCTTGCTTGGAACTGCATGTTTCGATCCGGGTTCGCTTCCTCTACTTACTTCCCCATCCAACTGTTGTCATACATGTTTCCTCTTCATATTCACAGAGAGCCACTGTGTTCGTGCATTTGCCGGTGTTGCCTGCTTGGTTGGTGCAGACATAGCATTCGTGCGCTATCGCTGTGAGGAAAAGTCAGTCACGATCACCACCCTTTTCCCGGTAACCACGGCACCGGTAATCACGCACCCAGTCATTTGCCACACTAGAAGGCAGGTTTCACGCAATACAATACACAGCCACTCCACATAAAGCGATGCCAGATTTAACCCAGCACCGCTAACGCGTTGTTGGCGATAGGATATCAGGTGTAGGAGTTACGTGTCAAGTGTGCATTATTATATTAGGTGTGTTACTCCTCGTTCGTGCCAGGGTGGGTTTCGAATCTCCCCTCACCAGGCTTTTCGCAACCACGGAAAATGGCGCATATACAATCCATCACTTACCTTAGTCCATGGGAAACTATTGCCCACCTTATCGCATACTTCATTCTTATCTTGCACAATAATCATGACACCAATATCTCTTACAGAGCATTCCTGGAGGAATTTGGAAGTATTCCTTAATGCAAAATTGCAAGAGATTGGAAAGAACACACTGGTTTCATTCAATGATATGATACAATTGCTACTGAAATCGTTATAAAAGACAGACATAGTCGAAAGGATTGGTGACTTTGTACTGAATCGATAAAATAATTTTAGCAATTTTGAAGTATTGCAATGCCTTAGACACATATTGCTTTTATGTTGTTAAGCTGAAGTCCATCTGCCATTGCTGGCATAGTTTTCTATTCAGGCTGGGAAGCTATTTCTTCTTGACGGACTACCCACCAGTGGGATGTTGACAGAAACAAAATGGTTAGAGGGAACACATCATCACTAGTTGATTTAATAATTGATTGATTACTGCTGAGGCTTAGTGGTAAAGGCCTAGGCATTCCATAACTGGGCTGAGAAACAAATACCAACTCATGTTCTGCCACCACATTGTACTATCACAGCAGGGTAAAAGGTTAGATCAGTTCCTTGTCTTTGCCTTCCTGAAACTTACCATTTCTGATGAGTAGAATCATCAGAACAGTCAAAGATTGACTTGAGTGTGCCATAGTTAACATATTAGTTATTTCCATTAACTGCTCATCCTGAAACAAAGTTAGACAAACTTCATCACCAACCTGTAATTATTATCAGTGGGCTTGTGCAAAGTGGCAGTCTGTATAAGATAGGATTTAGCACAAGAGTTCCCACCAGTCCACTGTGGTATGTCAGCATAGGATGCATATACTTGGGTGCCTTCATCTGTGGTCAGCACCATGGACTAGCAGTTGTATTGCATTTTAGCATATCCATAAAACAATCTTTACATAAATTTCACTGTCCTGAAGCAAACATTTTGGTTTGGTCAGACTAGACTTTTCTTATAAGTCAAAACTTTCTTTTTAGTTTAGGTAAATATTTGTCCTGGAAAAAAAAACAGAGGATAATTTCACCAGCATCACAAGCTGTGTATCCACACAGAATTTGGTGTCAATACACCTTTAGGTAATCTTGAAGTATTACCCCTCACACAATATTTATATCAACAAGGTAGTGAAGTCACAATCAGCTTTATATCAACAAGGTAGTGAAGTCACAATCAGCTATCAGTAAACTGTTGCTGCCTTCAATATCAAATACAATTATGTATAATTAATTAAATACATCACATTGTATAAAATACAACTAAACAGGATTGTCTAAAGCTGTATTCACACCAAATTCAGTGTGATCGCACAGCCTGTGATGTTGGTGAAATGGCCTCAGATCAGGCTAGGTTAGGTTTATTTTATGATTAACGCTCATTACATGCTGTTACATGAATACAATGTGGTTGAACCACTTGTTGGCAACACCCGCAATTCTACAATGCCCTCCCCATTATGATCATATCATTATTGGCCACAGATGCCCAAGTAAATGTGCATGGTGTTGAAAATAATTGTTTTTAAAAGAAGAAAAAAACATTCTGAGTTGGCTCGTGTCATAGGTAGATGAATATCAGATATGTCCAGGGCAGGCTATAGCAGGCATGTCAAGGGCACAGAGGGCATTTACATTGGTCATTATCCAGTGAACATGCCGACAGCGGACCGACGTCTTTCCGCTGTCTGGGCGTCAGTGGCTAGCTGTTGGCTGGAGTTGAATTTCCACAAAGCTTACATGCATCCGACACCCAGCCAACGTGTGACCGCTGTCAGGCTGCTGTCTGGACGCTACGGCCTGCTGTCGGCTGGGGAGTGGAATGTCTGACAACGGCCCGACGTCAGCTGGCCGCTATTGACATGATGAATGCAACCCGACATATGCTGATATTCCAGATCAGGATGCCAAGATCGGCCGAGAGTGGCCCGATCTTGGCATGCCGTTCACGAGATGTCGAACTCGTCCCGACACATGCGGACAGGGGGCCGACATCGGCATTTTTACTGGGTGGAGATGCAAATAATCAGAAAAGGAGGTTTCTGAAGGTAGTGTCTAGCTTACTGCTGTTTCACTTCAAAAGTTGAGAATTTGGCCCCGCTGGCCACGCAGGAAACCATCGCCGGTGGCAACATGACATCCATTAATGACAGCGGTACCATAGCATACCGACAGCAGCCTGACAGCGGTCTCACGTTGGCTGGGTGTCGGAACGTGCCCGGGCAGCGGAACGACGCTGGTCCGCTGTCGCCATGTCCACTGGGCAATGACCAACATCAGGGTGCATTCCTTACTTCTTGCATTCCACGGATTCCGTGGAATGTGACGTTACATATTTTGTGGACTGCAGCCACGGAACGTTCTGTTAAATTTCGCCCCCCTGCGGTTTATCCTAATTTGCCGCCAAACTAATCGAGTTAGCAAGGCCAAACCTCGCATAGCTGCTCATTGGTCTTTTCCGCATATCCTCATACATTTTTAACCCTGGGTCATCTCAGGTCAGGTCACCAGGCCAGGAGAAGTGAACCAACTACACTCAGAGTTCTAGGTGGCATAGCTTTCATAATAATTGGGCGATTGATTTCAAACTTATAACACGTCATGATCTCATCAAGAACCATAACATACACATCGTTTTTTTCGTAGCATTGACCTGAGGTCAGGTCGCGGCCATGGCTTCCCCCATTATAGGGCTATGGTAAAATATACAAATGTTTCCTGGTTACATATTTGCTCTCGGAATGACGCCACAATGGTTGTGGCTTGTAGTTTGAAGCTATGCTCAATGCTACTGCTGACATTTTTCTCAGTGACTTCACCGAGGTCATCTGAGGTCATCTGAGATCACTGACACATTTCTGCACATTATATTGCACTGCATTGAGCTAGAAGGCTGAAATTACCGTCATTGTGCTTGTATCACCAAGACGTGTTGATTGGTACATTACATGTCCTCCCTAGGCTACTTCATGACCTTGACCTGAGGTCAGTTTCGGTTGACCTGACCTCAAATCACAACGCATATAGTCGATAGCACATTTCAAGCACTGTCGAATAGCGTTTGCCGTTTGTTTCTATCTGTTACAGGTCCTGATATATGTGCCAATATGTGAGTCTCACCTGATCTGGTCAAATTTGATCTGATGACCCACATCTGATCAGTGACCTAAATATTGACCTGAGCGGAAAAAATGACCGAAACACTTTCGATAGAGCCTGTCACCAGCTATCCAACGCCGTTTTCCGTTTGTTGCTTCCAAACATAGTTCTAGAGATCGCAGGTTGTCAGATATCTGCCCCCCAGACATGCGAAGTTGGCGCGGACCGCCGGACGTGCAAGTGTTAACCCGCGCCGTCTTTCCGGTCAAATCCTCCCACCCCGTCTCGGAGGGGGGGGGGGCGGTTGATGATCCCCTCTAAAATCCAAACTAAGCATCGCACGAAAACGAAAGGGGTGTCATCGGAAAGTGCTCGACGAGTAGGGTCCGAGTCCACCCTCCAAAAAAATCCCACAAAAGTGACGTCACCAGGGGGGCTAGAATTTCATGACTTTTCATGACTTACAAGTTGTTTTTGACTCTGTGAGTTCATTTTGGGGGATATATGAGAAAAAATTATTTGGTGAGAAAAGGACAGCGAAATCGACCAGGGCTATAATTTTTTTCGGACTCCCATAATTTTTTTTTTTTTTTTTAATTTCAAAATTTTGAGTTTTCATGTCTTCTTTCATTTTCCTTTTCCAATAGGTAGAGGAGACCGAGAAACGTTGTTGGAAGTCAACTTGCCCTAATAAAAATCCTTACTTTAGCCAGTATCCTGTATGTGATCTGCAATTTGGCAAATATGCAAAATTTGCATGTAGTCAAAAACGAAAAAAATTAAACCCATACGTTTTGTTGCATCCGTAAAGATAAGCAAACACTGAAAGTTTCATTCAAATATCTGTATCCGTTAAAGCGTGACAACTGGTTGAACTTCTTTGGAGGTGACTTCACTTGATCTTGACTTACTCCTTGACCCTAGATGACCTGACCTAAAAATTTTGATTAAGCATGTCAAATTGATGTGGGAAAAGGTATGCCAAATTTGGGCGCGCTGCCGCGCGCCGTTCGTCCGCTATCCGAGAAAAACCTGAGGGGGGCAGTTGAAGACCCCTGAGATGGGACGGGTTAAAGCAATGTGGTTGAATTACCTGCTGGCAACACCAGTAATTCTACAAAGCTCCCACCTATGATCTTATTGTTATTGACCACTGATGCTTAATTTAATGCTCATGGTGTCAACGATAAAAATAATAAAAATGTGAAACCATTCTGAGATGGTTTGCATACTAGGTAGAAGGATGTCAGGCATGTTGAGGGCAGGCTATGACAGGCATGTCAAGGGCAGGGAGGGAATTTAAATTATTGCCAGTGAACATGCGACAGGAGACTGACAGCGAACTGACATCATTCCGCTATCTGAACATTGGTGGTTCGCAGTCAGCTAAGGAGTGGAGTGTTCACCAAGCTGACATGCAGCTGATACCCAGCCAACATGGGACTGCTGTCAGGCTGCTGTCAGGACACCAGGGTGTCAGACACAGTCAGATGGAGAGTGGGATGTCCGACAATGGATAGGGTTGTCAATCAGAAACCACACAGGATGGGGCTGGACAGTTTTTTTCAGTCTGTGCATTCCCCCACAAAATCCACGAAATCTGGAAGTGGAATTTGTGAGGAATGGACAAAGAACAACACATGATGTCAGAGTCCACAGAATTTGTGGATGGAAAATGACAAAAAAACACAAACCTCCATGCCCTTGACATGCCTGCCATAGCTTGCCCTGGACATATCACATATTCATCTACCTAACAAACAAGTCATATCACTGTTTCACATTTTTATTATTTTTTGCTCTTGACACCATGTGCATTAAATTGAGCATCAGTGGCCAAATAAAAGGATCATAGGTGGGGACTTTGGAGCTTATGTTGCCAACAATTGATTCAACCACATTGGTTTCATGTAATGGCATGTAATGAATGCTAATCATAAAAATTAGTAGGCAGGTTTACAAATAGCAACACAAATGGTTCACATAGGTAATGTGATGCATTTGTCACCTTAAAAATAAAAGTTGTGCATGCGCTTGCCACCTTAAAGCAAACAAATGGGTTAGGCTTGGCTAGGTTAAGTTAGTTTAGTTTATGTTTGCAATGTGTTTTTTCTTTGAAAAAATCTGCAAAAAAAATCAAAAAATTCATTTGCACAAAAATAACTGGCCCCATCATCTTGGTCACCTTCATAAACATGGTATTCTGAATAATTTATTTTTTAAATTTCACACAAATTTACCATTTATCATCTGTACTTTCAGTGACATCACCAACAGCTGACTGGCAGTCAGCTGACAGTGGCATGCATCTTGCTGATATAAAGGAAGTGTGAGGAGTAATAAGTAGGTAGGTATCTACCACCTAGCTAGGGGAAGAGGAAGGGTGGGTTCTGACCACTTAAGCCAGGATGAAACAAATAGCTCTACTGCTGCTTCTGTATGGCTGAGCCAGTAATTGTACTGTGTTTAGTGGACACATAAATGAACAAGCTATCTATATTCAAACAGTTCCTTTTGTTGAAAATCCTCTAACCACTTGCAATGAGCAACTTCAAAACAGATAATTATTTTGTGGTGTGCCATATTGTGAACACAAAGATGTGTGGAATTAGCTTACTGTAGCAGTTGTGGAACAAGCTATTAGTAACCACTAAATATGATGGTGTAATTGCAAAAAAATTATTAAGTCACTTCCTTATGGTTTTCCCAAGCCCGAACCTCTTGGAAGCCTCAAATGGCACCTGTGAAATTCACTAGCTCCATACACAAAAGAACAGTATAATTATGAAATTAGACCTTCATATTTTGGTGGAGACAGGTCAATAATTTATGAATACCACCATCTTCTTATTATTTATGTGCTGAACATGATGTGGGAGACATCCAAAGATGATTTGGAAACAGAAAATGTCCAGATACTGAATACTTGAATATTACCTACAGATACTTGAATATTACCTACATTTGCTCCAGAAATGAGTGATAGCATTGTCTTTATCATGTTTATAAACATGTTACATATTCGTGGGACCTCTATCAGAGGGATGGCCTGCATTTTTCTGAGAAGGGGGTCCATGTGTTAGGCAAAGTATATGAGCATGTCGTTCAGGGAAACTAGGAAATGGGGTGGGGAGGGATGAAATTGCATTGCCAACTCAGGAATATTCCAATAGTGTCAGCCAAGGTAATAGAACCTCAAAGTCTGCAAATAGGGACAGCAGCAACTCAAGGGGACAGAGGTATAGTTCATCTAGTGATAAAAGAACTCCTCAATATGAAAAGGCCAAAGGTGGTTATGGAGCATTTGTTAAGTGTATGATGTTTAATGCTCAGAGTATCTGTTCCAAATTTGATGAATTCAAGTGTTATGTTGCTGAGGAGGAACCGGATTTTGTTTGCATTACGGAGGCATGGGTCAGTGAAGGATATTTTGGAGATAACTTACAGGACTATGAGATCCAGGGATACAATATGTTTTCGTGCAATAGGGGTCCAGCAATGAAAGGGGGTGGTGTAATGCTCTATGTGAATAGCTTATTCAGTTCTCAAAAAGTAGCAGGTGGGGATAAAAATGTGTCTGTGGAGTCCATTTGGCTTGATGTCACTGTGGGAAAAGGCAACAGCAATACTCTTAGGATAGGAGCTTTCTACCGATCAGGAACCCTGCCACATTCTCAGCAACTGGAGCTTGACAAGGTGATTTGTGAGGAAATCAGTAGAAACTTTAAGAGGAAGTGCCTTATTCTCGGTGACTTTAATCTAAAAGGTTATGAAAATGTTGGTGTTGGCTCCCCATCATGCAAAATGTTCAGGAAATGCCTTGAAGAGGACCTGTTCTTACACCAGTTTGTATCGGAACCTACCAGGCATGGTTCATTCTTGGACCTTGTATTCTCGGATTTAAGTGACTTGGTTCAAGACTTGACTGTAGGCGAAACTCTGGGAAAAAGTGACCATAACATAATTAGATTCAAGGCACATGTAGGGGAGATTATCAAGGATAATTTGGTAAAGGTTCCAAATTTCAACAGAGCAAACTTTAACGGCATGAGAGCGGCTTTAAGTGCCATCAGATGGGAAGAAGAATTCTCCAATTTAAATGCCTGTGAAATGTGGGAAAAGTTCAAATCTTACTTAAAGGAAACTCAGATTAGACATATCCCCCCAAAAGCAAAGACGCAAAAGAAGGGTAGGAAAGCCAGCATGGCTTACACCAGATGTGATAAAAGCAATTAGGGCTAAGAAAACTGCATTTAGAGTTTTTAAAGAAGCCTCAAATGTCATTAATCTAAAGGCGTATCGAAAAGCTAGAGACACTGTGAAGCAAAAACCAGAGCAGCAAAGCGAGCAAAGGAACTGGATTTAGCTAGAAACTGTAATGGGGACAGTAAAAAGTTCTTTAGTTTCTACAAGCTGAGTAAAGTTTCTAGCACAATTGGTCCACTGGAAGTAAACGGGACTACATTGGGTGAGGATAGTGAGATGGTTGAGGAGCTGAGCAAGCAGTTCAAATCAGTGTTTACATTGGAAGATATGACCAATCTGCCGACCGTACACCATAGTTCAGTTACATGGGATCTGACAAATGATGTTGATTTCATTGGTAGTGATGTTGTTTACAATCATATCAGGAAAATAAAGCCAAATAAGGCAGCAGGACCTGATGATATTTATGCTAGGGTGTTGCGGGAAACTGAAAAGGAACTGGCATTTCCACTTAGCATAATATTTTGTAGATCAGTTTCACATAATGAAATTCCAACAGACTGGAAAAGGGCAAATGTAGTTCCTATTTTCAAGAAAGGAGAAAGAGGGAAAGTTGAAAACTATAGGCCAATAAGTCTCACATCCCTAGTTTGCAAGGTACTCGAATCAATTATCAAGGATAGAATAGTTAGTTATCTGGAAGGTAGCAGATTGATTCAAGATACTCAACATGGATTTAGAAAGGATGATCGTGTCTCACAAACCTCTTGGACTTTTTGAACTTCGCCACAGAACAATTTGATCAGGGAAATCAGGTTGATGTAGCATATCTTGACTTTAGTAAGGCCTTTGACAAGGTACCCCATAAACGGTTAATGATACAGCTTCAGTCCCATGGTATTGCAGGTAGCATCTTAAAATGGATAGAGTTGTGGCTTTCAGATAGACAGCAAAGAGTGATGCTAAATGGTACAAAGTCATCATGGCAAAATGTTCTTAGTGGAGTCCCCAGGGGTCAGTACTAGGGCCATTACTGTTCATTATATTTGTAAATAACATTGAAAGTGGCCTAAGCAGTAAAGTTTTGAAATTTGCAGATGATTTGAAGGTCTTTAGGGCAATAACAGGTCAGGATGAGGATATCTCGCTCCAAAAGACTTAGACGAACTTGTGAAGTGGTCCGAAGAATGGCAAATGAAATTTAATTTTGATAAGTGCAAAATCATGCATGTAGGTAAGCAACATATGAAGGCTCCATACTTGATGGGTGGCCAAGTGCTATCAGTGACTCAACAGGAGAAGGATTTAGGTGTTATTCTAAACACAAAACTGGGGGCATCAGAACAGACCAAGGAAGCCAGGAAGAAGGCACTGAGAATGCTCGGGGCAATAAATAGGAATGTATCATACAGAAGTGAGGAAGTGATCAGGAAGCTTTACCGTGCATACGTCAGGCCACATTTGGAATACTGCATCCAAGCTTGGTCTCCTAGCTATGAAAAGATTGTTGGCTTTTAGAGAGAGTACAAAGAGGGCTACAAAATGGTTAATGGCATAAGCAACCTGGCATATGAGGAAAGATTGAAGAAATTGAATATGTTTTCACTTAGATATAGAAGGCTGAGAGGAGATCTCATCGAGATCTTTAAATTTGTCAATGGTCTGGAGAGGGGATACCTTGGGG
The DNA here is from genome assembly GCA_034440575.1 of Imbricaverruca yamaguchii. Classification (NCBI taxonomy): domain Eukaryota; kingdom Metazoa; phylum Arthropoda; class Thecostraca; family Neoverrucidae; genus Imbricaverruca; species Imbricaverruca yamaguchii. The sequence goes on from JAOTOL010001585.1 coordinate 1,110,919, forward strand.
AAATGTTTGAATTTAACAGAAATGATGCAATTAGAGGTCATAAATTCAAAATTAAAATTAACCACAGCAGAACAAGGTTAAGGCAAACTTTCTTCACCAACAGGGTAGTGGAACACTGGAACCAGCTGCCAGAAAACATCGTCAGTAGCAGCACATTGAACATCTTTAAAAACAGCATAGACAATCATTATAAGAATAGAGGGCTTGCTTTTCAGTATTACAGGGAGGGCTGATTGGCAGATTTGGTGGGCAACTGGTTCAGTGTACAGAGTGCAACCAAGAAGGGCCCTTGTGGCTCGGAGTTGCACTAATCTTGTATGTCTTTATGTCTTTATGTTACTACAAGTTTTCAAAGCACAGTATCCAAGGCAAAATACAAATATACTAAGTTACAACTTGGGTCATTCACAGCATTTCGAGAATAAGGGTTATGAATGCCTACCATAAAAAGCACATCAGCACCTCTAACGGAAATACATCAGACTTAATCCAGCTTCTATTGACAAGCGTAAGCTCGAACAACCAAATGTGCAATGATATCCTGACGCATCGATAGAGAAAAGCACGCGTAACAACAATGCATGAAGACATAAAATGGAACAGAAACCACACACAGGCAGACACTGCAATCAAACGTAACAACCATTCTCAAGGCCATTTACATAAGGTACAACGTAAAGTAAATATATCTTGGTACAACCGTCCGACAGTTGCAAGTTTTAATGACGTCATGACCATTCTTAGTTGCACTCTGAAAACTCAACCAGTTGCCCACCAAATCTGTTGATCAGCTCTCCCTGGAATATCATTTGTATTAAGCAAGCCCTCTATTCTTAATAATTGCCTATGGTGTCTTTAAAGATGTTTAATGTGCTGCCACTGACAATGGTTTTTGGAGGTGGTTCCAGTGTTCTATTACCCTGTCGGTGAAGTAGGGTCTGTTCCCGTGGCTCCACCAGAAGGAACTCCGTGGAGGTTAGTTGAGGCTAGTTGAGACCTGCCCACGGGAACGACCGGTGGAGAAATCAGCTGACAGTGGTCTGAATTCTGCGACAAAAAGGAAGTGTTTGGTGCTGTATCTGGCGCTATTGGTCAAATTGCTCCTAAATGTTTGTCCAGATGATCGCACAATGTATATGGTATGACTTATGATACAAAGTCCCAAAGTTGTCTTTATTTTTAACAATATATGCGCCCTCAGGGACTGCGGGAGAACAGATGTTCTTTTCCCCTGTAGGATGAACCAAGCAATCTCTCTTCCCTCTCGGATGAGCACTAGGCATCGTCTGCCCAGTTTTGCGGTTGGTTACAGCCTACCTTCTTAATGTAATTAATTAATTTTGCTACATGTGTGGGCAGTCATTATACACACAATTGCTAAAAAATGTAAAATGCATGTGACTGAAGTGAAAGGCATTCTGCTTTTTTAATCCTTCAGTGGCAATTCTTTATTTTCTTCCAATCTTTCACTATTCCCAAGCAACTTCTTTCTTCATCCACACAGTTAATGGTGAAGTAATTTTAGGACACTGTCGCAGACGACACCCAGGGCCTCATCTCCGGTCGGAAATCTGATCTCCAAAATCTGATAAGTAAGATGATAAGTCAGATGTCTGATCCAACTCTACGACTACTTCCTGGATAACGGCTTAAAGGTGAACCAGAACAAAACCCAGCTTCTTACTCTCGGATCGCGTCAAAATATGCGCAATATTACCCCGATATGAGTGTGCTTTAGGGACGCCGTGATAGATGAGAAACATTAATGTAAGAACCTTGGGGTGACATTCGATCGCCACATGTCGTGGGATTCCCATGTAGCTGTTGTGGTCCGTAAGTGCACTGGGTTCCTTCTGGCCCTGAGCCATCTGCGTCAGCATCTGCCGACTAGTACCCTCTTCACTATACTCAATAGCCTTGTTATATCCCATATCTGATACTGGATATCTGTTTACGGGAACGGGTCGTCAGCAAACATCCACAGACTAGACAAGATCATTAACTTCGCCACTAGAGCCGTGTCAGGTCTCCGGAAATTTGATCATATTTTTGATGCCCGAAACGAGTTGGGTCTCCTCACTGCAGCTGATCTGTACCTATTTCACAGTCTCACTTTGCTCCACAAGATCATTCTGACGGGTGAGCCTGCGCACATTGCCGGTCAAATCACTGCAAACTCTACCCTGCGAAACCGTAACAAACGTGCAGACGACCACCTGCACCTGCCAGCCATACACAGAGAGGCTGGCTGCAGGAGATTTCTATACTCGTCTGTCTTGCACTACAACAAACTTCCTACTGAAACAAAAACATCGAGGCTGTCTAACTTCAAGAAACATGCATTAGCGTATCTCCACGAACAACACTAGTCACAAAAAAACTTACACCATGGATATGTATACACTATGAAGTCACCTTTAGGCCATCGCTTTCCTATCACTTCTACAAGCCACTCGTGTATGGCTCGTGTTGCAAGTACGATGTATGCAGTGCGGAAAGTGATATGGATATTGTATTATCTTGGCGTACGAATGTTTGTTGCGCATCTGCTCCCACTATTGACCACAAATCTATCCTTTCTTTGTAAATACCTGTGGGTTCAACCCAGACTGTCCGTAACAACCACTGCACGTGCAGGGCATGTATTGTTAAATAAATAAATAAATAAATAGACGAGCACTCCTGCAACTCCAGAATGAAAATCTCCCAGACCAAATCCAGGGGGTCCGTTCTGGCGTTTTTGTCATATTCCTTAGGCGCTAATCAGTTCGAGACCCAGACACAAGTAGTTAGACTCGTCCAGGACTTTCCGAGGCCCACGATGTTTTTGTGGCCCACGACGGAACATTTAAGGACCCGTCATGAATATTGGGTCCCATGTACGATTTTTGGCTGCCCTAGCATAATCATCAGGCCCTGGGACGATTTCATTTTGGCCTCGCTACATCTATTTGCCACTCCTCCACTGCCACTTCCGATTTTTCTGGGTCCCCACGGATTTTTTAGTGGTCTCGAAGTGATTTTTTGCGTCCTTACGAGAGCTTTCCGGCAACCCGCTATACTTAGCTGGGACAGTGCTAATTTTGTGATGCCCAAAGGAAAAATATGTAGCCCCAGAGCGATGTTTGGAGGTTATGACACGATGCTTCGAGGCCTTGGAGAGTTTTTGATGTCCAACTGTTTTCATTTTGGGCAACCGATGCAAAGTTTTTGGGCCCAATTAGAATTTTGGAGCCCAGCACGATTGTTGGAGATCCAGCGTCATTGTCGGGCCCCTGGAAAATTGTAGGCCTAGCACGATTGTCGGCGCCTATCGCGAGCTTTCGATGCCCGCTAAGAATATTCTGGGCCTTCAACCCCAAATTGTTAGTGCTCCGACGTGAATTTTACTGCAGCACACACGTTTTTTGTGACTGGGAGGTGGGGGGGGGGGGCGGTTCCGGCATGATTCTTTGGAATTCTCTGGCACGTTGTACTTAACTGGGGCCCCGTCGAGAAATTTTGGACCCCAGCGTGATTTTCATGGGTCCCGGTACCATTTTCCTGACCCAGGCACGTGCCTTGGTAATCTCACCGTATATATATTTGGAGCCCACACTGCAATTGTGTGTGCTCCAACATGAATTATTTGGGCGCAAGCGCGATTTCTGGGAGCATGTACCTTTTGTGAGCTACCGGTTTTCCAATCTCCAAATCGTCTTCTTTGAATACGAATGAGCGATCCTGCCCTGCGGCCTTCGGGCAACATGTTGGGCCGCCATAATATTTTTGCATTCTGGAAAATATTTTTACATTCTGGAAAATAAATCATAAAAATAATTATATCACGCTTTAATTAGGACATCGCCGTCGGGAGAAAGCGCATCCCGGGCTAATGCGCTCTTTCACTTACATTAAAACAACTTCCCGTGTATGCTCTGCAAAAGCCTATTAACCCGGTCTGCTATGCTGGTTCAGTCTACAGAGTACAACCAAGAAGGGCTCTTGTGGCTCATAGTTGCACTAATCTTTTATGTCTTTATGTCTTTATGCCTGTCTTCCAAATTCGTCAGAAAGAGTCGTGGCCATTAACTGGGAGCCTACCCATTTCAGAGGCGTAGTACCCTACCTTACTTAGTGCCATTTCTCCGCCTGGTGCTCCCTCGACAAGTCGTCTGGGCTGGTGGGAAATTTGAATGCATTGAATTGTTAGTTCGGCATTATTGGGCAGATTGCCACGATTTTTGGGAGCTTTGGGTGCGAAGCTGCACGCAAGGTATTTATTTTTTAATTCAAGCTTATTGTTTAATTGATAAACTCATACTGCATCTAGGAGGTAAGTAGGTAGGTACTTACCTACCTACTTCGCGCCACCTGAAGTACCTACCTACCTACCTGCTATCTACGGCTAATTTGCACCGTGTGATTTGTTTAGCACTTTGGATTTCAAGTTGTGGAAAATATTTCAAAATAAAAGCAAAATGTTTCACAGCCTATCCTAGCATAATGTTGTCTTCCATTCAGGAAAGCAAATATCTACTCTAAAAGCGGAATTTTCGTTTTCAAATCGAGACCCAGCCTAACCTAACCAAGCCTAACCCATTTATTTTCTTCATGAGGATGAAGTGTGTGTGCAAAAGAAGTGTGATGGATATTATAAACAGCAATAATTGGTAGATAGGTACCTAGGTAGGTACACCCACAAGCTTTTCTTTTATTTTGAACAAACTTGAAGAAAATGTTCCCTTTATATGTTTCCCCATGTATTTTTCTTCAAAGACAGATGAAGCCACATTAGGGAAATATTTTTTGGTTGAAACTGAGAAAAAGCATTGTCTGGAGTTGTTCCTTTTTGTATTTTTGTCATAAAAGGTGTTATGGGAATTTTCATATTTTTTTTCTTGCATACCATGTTTATGAACGTGACTTGGAAGATGCAACCACTCATTTTCTTGGGAAATACTTATCATATATATATTGGTATTTTTGTCATAAGGTTAGGTTAGGTTAGGTTAAGTTAGGTCAGGCTAGGCTAGGCTAGGCTAGGCTAGGCTAGGCTAGGCTAGGCTGGGCTGAGCTGAGCTAGGCTAGGCTAGGCTGGGCTGGGCTGAGCTTGGCTGGGTTATGTTACATTACGTTTTCCTATTTAATTATTCATAATTGGACCATCTCATTCAGGTATGTGAACCGCTTACAGCATTAGCCAACCAAAGCCTCAGTGCTATACCTATGACATCATCACACCATACCGACGTGACTATGACGTCATCGTTCAAATTGAAAAGCATTTCCTGAGATAACGAGTAGTGGTGGCATCTTCTGAATCATGTTCATAAACATGGTATTTAAAAAAAAATCCCAAAACACCTTTTATGACAAATTTACCCTTTTTTCAGGAACCTTTTCTTGCATTGAAGGCTTGTCAAGCTAGGGTAAATTTGCTGTCTAAGGTAATGTCTCATAACTCATTTCTTGTATTTTTTGTGTGTGCAATGTTTATGAATGCTGAACATGCTGTGACCACTCATTTCTTCTCCAAATGTGTAATTTTAAGTTGGGAGGCAAATTAACACCCAAAAAGTGGCTTCAAGTTAGATATTATAGCATAAAAAGTAATGTTTAAAATATATAGCAAAAGGATACCACAGAACCTAACCTAACATAGCCATGGGTGCTGCATAACTGACACAGTCAATGTACCCTTAAACTCCAATAGCTAACTAACCTAACATTCTATGACCTAATCTAATGCAAATCTAATGTAAACTTAACTGCTTTCTAAGAAAAATAATTGTTCAACCTGAGAAAAAATGAATTTGTCACAAAAGCCTGACATAACATAACTAAACCTAGCTCATTGAATGCTTCATGGAGGTAATATGTGTCTAAAGCTTGTCTCATGTTTTCCTCATATTGCAATAATACCCAAGTTGGTTTGGGTTGTGTCACACCTTTCTTCATCTGCAGCAATAGGTTTTGCAAGATCACCTAGGTACCCAGCTTCAAGTTACTTTTTGTCGTGATTTCGCTTGAGAACTGAAAAGTAAGCGTGTATTTGCAGAGGAAATAAGTGGGCATGTCACGTTCACTGTATTCATACACATTGCACTGGACAAATTAATTCAAAGAACTCAAAATTATTGAAAGCTGCAAGTTAACCATAGATAGTAGGTACCTACCTAGGTAGGGTAAGGTGCCTAAACCTACATACCTACCTGCCTCCTAAATACAGTATAACTATCAAATGAAATAATACAGTGCTGTAGTCTGTGTCCCGATACGGTGTTGTGTGGCGATGTCCGGCACGACGTTGTGTGGCAGTGTTCCGGTATGGTGTTGTGTGGCAGTGTCCCGGTATGGTGTTGTGTCGCGGTGTCCCGATAGGATGTGTGGCGGTACCCCGGTACGGTGTTGTGTGGCGGTGTCCCGGTAGGACGTGTGGCGGTGCCCCGGTACGGTGTTGTGTGGCGGTGTTCCGGCACGACGTTGTGTGGCGGTGCCCCGGTACGGTGTTGTGTGGCGGTGTCCCGATAGGACGTGTGGCGGTGCCCCGGTAGGACGTTGTGTGGCGGTGTTCCGGCAGGAAGTTGTGTGGCGGTGTCCCGTTACGGTCTGTTGCGATAGGTGCGTCAGAGTCGGCAGTCGTGCCTGTGCCGCGGGGTGAGGCGGGTGCACTACCGGACGGTGCGGTGTGCCTCGTGGATTGAATGAAGTGACATCGTGGCTGATCCTGGGGCCGCTGCCTGGCGGTGCTACCCACCTGACTGGCGGTGCCACCCACCTGACTGGCGGTGCTACCCACCTGACTGGCGGTGCTACCCACCTGACTGGCGGTGCCACCCACCTGACTGGCGGTGCTACCCACCTGACTGGCGGTGCTACCCACCTGACTGGCGGTGCCACCCACCTGACGGGTGGGTCGAAGGAGATGGGATGCCAAGCATCCAGAAGCTGTCAGTTTTTCCAACCATACACCCATCTGACTAGCAGGTGGACGGGTGTGTTTTAATCGGTTTACTTGGTGCTCGCTATTTCTAGGGTAGGAGGACAGCATTGCCCAGAATTTCTTTAGCTGAAGCACTGTACTCTCATGGAGTTTGTCACCACTTCGCTGCTGGCAGCGTGAACCTACAGCGTGCGTGTTCGCCATTGTTTGGGGGGGGGGGACAATACCATTCCTGATTTTTTTCTCCTCGAGCATTATGCTCTCGGACTGTTTGTCCTCTTCGCTTCGCTGCTGGCAGGTAGAGCGATATTGCTTCGCATGTGATTGACCCAAGCTTGTTAATTTTTAAAATCATAGCCTGCTGCTTCCTGTTCATCGTTGTCATTCCATTAAGCTAACTTGCACATGCGAACGATACGTTCATGTGAACAAAACGGCTGCCTTGCAACCGTGCAGCTGCGCTACAAGGATGCAGCTGTACTACTACTTTACGGTTGTTTTACGACTTTGGGACAATTTTCATTCGCGGAGCGATACAGCTGGGAATGAAAAGGCGAGATGAAAGGCACAGGGAATTTCTTTGTTGCATATGCCTTATGAAATAACAAGGCATACTTGGGTATTCTGAACTTGGTCTTGTGACAATGTATGGTTTCTGTTCCGATGCACCCTAAAGCGAACCATGCTCTCCATGTTCATTATATTTGTATAATGCGACGCGACAAAGGAATTCCGTGTTCTCCATATATGTGTACGTATATATATATATATATATATATATATATATATATATATATATATATATATATATATATATATATATATATATACTTTTAATCCACAACTCCTTCGTATAAGACCAGCCCTGATATTCGGTGGAGGCAGGACATCAGTCTTAGAAAAGTGGGATGAAATAGCCCCTCCCCGCCATGGAGGATTGCTCTTCGAATCTCCATATGCCGTTGGTAGTTTTTGTTGCGTGACTTTCCAACGCTGGACCATTTCCGAGTCGTTCAGCGGCCCCGATCCGTGTCACGGTATGGCGGTGCACCAACCCCTGAGCCGTGTCACGGTACAGCGGCCCCTGAACCGTGTGGCGGTACAGCGGCCCCTGAGCCGTGTGGTGGTACAGCGGCCCCTGAGCCGTGTGGCGGTACAGCGGCCCCTGAGCCGTGTGGCGGTACAGCGGCCCCTGACCCGTGTGGCGGTACAGCAGACCCGAGCTGTGTCACGGAACAGCGGCCCCTGAGCCGTATGGCGGTACAGCGGCCCCTGAGCCGTGTGGCGGTACAGCGGCCCCTGAGCCGTGTGGCGGTACAGCGGCCCCTGAGCCGTGTGGCGGAACAGCAGACCCGAGCTGTGTCACGGAACAGCGGCCCCTGAGCCGTGTGGCGGTACAGCGACCCGAGCTGTGTCACGGAACAGCGGTCCCTGAGCCTTGTGGCGGTACAGCGGCCCCTGAGCCGTGTGGCGGAACAGCGGCCCCTGAGCCGTGTGGCGGTACAGCGGCCCCTGAGCCGTGTGGCGGTACAGCGGCCCCTGAGCCGTGTGGTGGTACAGCGGCCCCTGAGCCGTGTGGTGGTACAGCAGACCCCGAGCTGTGTCATGGAACAGCAGACCCCGAGCTGTGTCATGGAACAACAGACCCCGAGCTGTGTCATGGAACAACAGACCCCGAGCTGTGTCATGGAACAACAAACCCCGAGCTGTGTCATGGAACAGCAGACCCCGAACTGTGTCACGGAACAACAGACCCCGAGCTGTGTCATGGAACAGCAGACCCCGAGCTGTGTCACGGAACAGCGGACCCTGAGCCGTGTCACGGAACAGCGGACCCTGAGCCGTGTCACGGAACAGCGGACCCTGAGCCGTGTCACGGTACAGCAGACCCCGAGCCGTGTCACGGAACAGCTGCCCCTGAGCCGTGTGGCGGTACAGCGGCCCCTGAGCCGTGAGGCGGTACAGCGGCCCCTGAGCCGTGTGGTGGTACAGCGGCCCCTGAGCCGTGTCACGGAACAGCGGCCCCTGAGCCGTGTGGCGGTACAGCGGCCCCTGAGCCGTGTGGTGGTACAGCGGCCCCTGAGCCGTGTCACGGAACAGCGGCCCCTGAGCCGTGTGGCGGTACAGCGGCCCCTGAGCCGTGTGGTGGTACAGCAGACCCCGAGCTGTGTCATGGAACAACAGATCCCGAGCTGTGTCATGGAACAGCAGACCCCGAGCTGTGTCATGGAACAGCAGACCCCGAACTGTGTCACGGAACAGCGGCCCCTGAGCCGTGTGGCGGTACAGCAGCCCCTGAGCCGTGTGGCGGTACAGCGGCCCCTGAGCCGTGTGGCGGTACAGCGGACCCTGAGCCGTGTGGCGGTACAGCGGCCCCTGAGCCGTGTGGCGGTACAGCAGCCCCTGAGCCGTGTGGCGGTACAGCGGCCCCTGAGCCGTGTGGCGGTACAGCAGCCCCTGAGCCGTGTGGCGGTACAGCGGCCCCTGAGCCGTGTGGCGGTACAGCAGCCCCTGAGCCGTGTGGCGGTACAGCGGCCCCAGAGCCGTGTGGCGGTACAGCAGCCCCTGAGCCGTGTGGCGGTACAGTGGCCCCCGGGTTGTCACGCTACAGCGTTATAGCGACTCAGTCCGAGCCGGCTCAGCCGAGTCCTGTTCGGCATGGCTCGGCTCGGCGCCGCTCCACTCGGCTGAGCGTCACCGACAGTGCGTGACGACCGAGCCGCTGCCATTGTTTCCGCCACTGGTCGTCGGGCAATGCCCGCCCGCGCCACCACAAACAACGGTCACGTGCGCCCGCAGGTGGAACCAGTCGCGCGCGCACGTGCACGCACATGAAGGGAGCCCTGGTGGTCACGTGACCCGCCGGCGCTGGCATAGCCTCACCAAGAAAATTGCGCATTTTATCTTGACGGGAGGGCTGTGTTTGTTGACCATGGAATCCGCATATCGCACAACTGGACCCCTGCGCAAAACAAAATTCATCCAGATTTGTCCTGCATTGGTATGCTGTCTCAAACCACACTTATACATACCGTTGTCGCAAAACAAAATTCATCCAGATTTGTCGTATTGGCTCAGGGATGCACACTGTCGTAAAATCTGGGAAGCGGGCAAGAGTCAACCTGAAGTCAGTTCTTTCTATTTAACGCCCATGGAGTGAATGTAAAATGTGTTCAAAGTTTGGGCTGACGCGCTGCCCCTCTGCTCCTCCCCGCCATTTCTCACTCCCACGCGCATCCACTGACTAGACTAGAATCTGACTGTGCCGGTCTTCGTGGGTATCGCCAAGTAAGTGGGAAGGCGGCCAATAGCCAGTGTAGTCAGCAAGTGGTCAAAGGGGTCATCGGCTCAGGAGCAGCGCAGCCACGCCCTGACATCAGCTTTCCCACGGTCGGCTAGCCCATAGTCCAGTGCTGGTGAAATTGGTGTCTCCCGGCAATGGGCTGCGGTGTCCTGAAATTTGATTTTGGCACCATTAAGTGCCTCTTACAATTTTCAGTACGGGTTATGAAGGCCTTTTGGTCTTCAAAAGCACCCGTGATCTTTGGCAGTAGCACTGCCCATTGGTAATATGCACGAGTGACACTACCGACCTAATCACGACCAACAAAGGCCATAGAAAATTACTTATTCAAAGTATTATCCAGATAGTGTTGCACTTGCTTTACGCTCATTGGACTTTTTGACGTCACCCCTCTCCACACCATCCACTCTACAAAAAGTCCATTTCAGGACAATGATGGGGCGACAATGTTGACACTGATAATGGCACTGGCAGTGACAATGATAATGACAATGACGAACGTGCCGTCCTCGAATCGGTTGGCACCGCATTCCTCACCACATGTAACCTGCCGCCGCACAGGCGTTAGTGCGCAGGCTGCGTTCGCCTTTCGGGGACGAGTAGCCTAGGGGTAAGTCGCTCGTCTCGCAATCACAACCTGCCGTTGTGATTGCGAGACGAGGCGAACCCACAACCATGGGCGCTGTATGACCGAAGCAGTCGATGCGCCCATAGGCCCAAATAACCAACCGAACCCACAACCTGCCGGCTCGCAGGTTGTGGGTTCGAATCTCACCTGTCGCTACTCTTCGCCCGCGACCAATTGCCGTAAGAGATTGGCGACGCTACATGACTTAACGATCGATGTGTCGTAAAACCAATAACCAACCAACCAACCAACAAGCGTTCGCCTTTCGCCCCGCATCGCTCCGCCGCCAGCCAGCGCGCCCTGTATGTGGAGACATACCACTCTCCGTATACTGGGCAATAGCGAATGCCGTGTACGGGAACTGCCGTGCCCCGTATACGTGGAATACCGCGCTCTGTATACTGGGAGGTGCCGTGCCCCGTATACAGGGAATGCCCTGCCCATGTGCGGTGAATACCACGACCCGTATGTGGGGACATACCGCTCCCCGCATATGGTGGGAATATCGTGTCCCGTATACGGGGAATACCGTGCCCCGTATATGGGGACATACCACTCCACGTATACTGGGGAATACCGTACCCAGTATACGCGGAACTACCGTGCCCCGTATACGAGGGAATACCGCGCCCTGTATAGGGAGAATACCGCGCCCCGTATATGGAAATACCGTGCCCCGAATACGAAGAATACCGTGCCCCGTATACGGGGAATACCGCGCCCCGTATGTGGGGCGCGGTATTCACCGTATACGGATACCGTGCCCGTATACCGGGAATGCCGTGCCCCGTATACCTGGAATACCGTGCCCCGTATACGGTGAATACCGTGCCCCGTATACGGGGAATACCACGCCCCGTATACCGGGGAGTGCCTCGCCTCGAGTCCTATAACAGCACACTTTCACCTGGCCGCTTCAATCAGCGTGACTGCTGTTCACCACCGTCCCGCCGCAATAGCCACAGTGCCACCTTGAACTGGTCTACGTTCCCACGGCCTCCAAACAAGCGTGGTGTCGCTCTGGGTAGTGTTTGGCACGGCAATCTGTTGCTGACCGGCTCGACTGATTTCCTGCGTAGAGTAGGCGACATTGTTGTGCAGGCCCGATTACGGACTCGACTGAGACGGGTTGTTTTGGCATGACGATCGTCGTACGCGTGATCTGGCTCGTATCGGCCATGCAACTGACAGTGTGCCATGTAAATGAATATTCTGTATTTCCTGCGTGATGAACTCTGTATAGTGTGTACCAGGGGTACAGGATTCCAAGACCACTTGGGGAGGGGGCGGGGCCGGGTCAGCCCTGGGTCGATCAACCTAGGGTACCCCCAAATACCAAGTTCTCACAGGATTTTGGCGACTTTATTCCGCCATCTTGGGAAAAGCCCTTAATTGCATTAATATTATTCTTTCTTCAGTTTTTTTTTCTCAACTTAGCTTGTCTGGAGACAAAATAGTCGGGAAATGATTAATCGAAAAATTACTACCGAATACGGAGAATATGCTTGGTACACAAACGGCTTCTTCCTTTTTCGCTTAGCATTGTGCCTAATGTGATTATTGTGTTGATCTATATGTTGCTTCAAATTTGCATCTGTCAAAACAGATTAAAAACGATACGAAAGGAAACATGACAGCAAGCTCCACATTGCGATCAGCGCTGAATGACCGTTTGATTATCGTTTAGGGAAATCTCAAAATAGGAGTGCTTGTGCTATGTCAATTTATAAAAGAGGACATTTACCACAAATACTAGATAATATTCAGAAGAACCACAAGAGCATCGTCACCACACATTAAAATTGTGGACAAGCTTACGCCTGCCTAGGGCGAACACGAGTAGCATTTCGTACTAGACGTTCATGCAGCATTGCTTTAAATTTTCATGGGTTTACCTCCAAGGTTTCGGGGGCTGACTGCCAAGTTGTGTGGCTGTGGGTCTGGAACCCTCCCAACCGAATGTTATCCTACACCCCTGGTGTGTACCTAGGATGGTTTGCCGCCGCCCGGTGGATTTCATCTCACGAACCAGCTCACCGGACGGTGGCCTTCAACTAATGAATGACCTTACGTAGACATCATTTTACCTTGCTGTTGACCCACATTTAACCAGCAACCTCGCCGATGACTTCTTCTCCCCCATCAGACCCCCAACTCCACACCAGTGACCAGTTACCTCACCCGACCGCTGAGCTAGCACGGGTGGAGTGAGACTGGCATTTGTGACTGGTCTGTGTCGTGACCGGTGACTGGTCCGGCAGGTGGGTCTGTGTCGTAACCAGTGACTGGTCCGGCAGGTGTGTCTGTGTCGTGACCGGTGACTGGTCCGGCAGGTGAGTCTGTGTCGTGACCGGTGACTGGTCCGGCAGGTGAGTCTGCGTCGTGCGGTGGCTCGGCCGACACCCGGTCGCCATCACCATGCTCTCCAGCGTGGTGTCTCGGCTGGTGATCCTGGCGTTCGGCACGCTGTACCCGGCGTTCGCCTCCTACAAGGCGGTGCGCACGCGCGACATGGCGGCGTACGCGCGCTGGATGATGTACTGGGTGGTGTTCGCGCTGTTCATGTGCGTCGAGACGGTCACCGACATTCTGCTCGCCTGGTGGCTGCCCTGCTACTACGAGCTGAAGGTGCTGCTGGTGGTGTGGCTTCTGTCGCCGGTCACGCGCGGCTCGTCGCTACTCTACAGCCGGTGCGTGCACCCGTGGCTGGAGCGGCACGAGGCGCAAATCGAGCTGTGTGTGGCTCGCGCCAGTCGGCGCGGCTGCTCGGCCGTTATGGAGCTGGGCGTGCGCGGCGTCAACGTCGCCTCTCAGGTCAGCGCACGGCTTGTCACGCGGGCCGGTACAGAACGTCAGTCGAGCCGTGTCACGGACACCGCCCGGACCGTAACACGGACACACTACCAGGACCATAACACGGGGCACACTACCAGGACCATAACACGGGGTACACTACCAGGACCATAACACGGGACACACTACCAGGACCATAACACGGGGCACACTACCTGAACCGTAACACGGGGCACACTACCAGGACCATAACACGGGGTACACTACCAGGACCATAACACGGGGTACACTACCAGGCCATAACACGGGGTCACTACCAGGACCGTAACACGGGGCACACTATCTGGACCATAACACGGGGCACACTACCTGGACCGTAACACGGGACACACTACCTGGACCATAACATAGGTACACCGCCCGGACCGTAACACGGACACACTACCTGGACCATAACATAGGTACACCGCCCAGACCATAACACGGGACATACTACCTGGACCATAACACGGGACACACTACCTGGACCGTAACACGGGCACACTACCTGGACCGTAACACGGGACACACTACCTGGACCATAGCACGGGGCACACTACCTGGACCATAACACGGGGCACACTACCAGGACCATAACACCGGTACACCGCCCGGACCGTAGCACGAGGCACACAACATGGAACATAACACGGAAACACCACGCAGAGTATAACATGGGCACACTGCCCAAACAGGGGTGGGGCGTCGCCATTACTGATGAATATGAAAAAATGTCTGCCCCGATAAATGGGCATCGTATAGTGGAAGTTATGAATATTTGCGCCAGCCGAAACCGAGATGCATTGAAGCACCAACAAATGTTTGACCTCGAGGGTTGTGTTAGATGTCAATTTAATACATCCGCACTTTAAGATAATGGAGTTAAGGTTGGCAATATGCGGGGAAAGCTACTGTTTGTGCTGGCAGTACTATTAGCCCGTAAAACCATTTACCGGGAAAAGTTGTCGGCTCCGCAGCAGAGCACGATGGGCTTATATCTGAGATCCGGATAACCCCGGATCCAGAATCACGAACCTGTCTTGATCTCATGCACAAGGCTGATGTGTGTTGACGCCAAATACTTATGTCGGTTTCCTGGTATTAATCCGTGTATGCCATGCATGTTGTGCATCTTTATGCATCTTGCCACCCTTGTATAACAGCACTACATGCACCATTAGCTGAGACAAGCCGAGCGTGCAATGGTGTATGAGGGAGATATCTGGCGTTGCGAGGATGGTTTAGCGGATCCAATGATCCACGTCGAGTGCAAAGGTGAATTTTCATCTTGGCTCAGCTAACGGAAGGTACGAATAGCCGAGCGAAACCTCTTGTCCGCAGATTATCCTACAAACTGCCATGCGCGGCGGTGACGGTCTCGTCAGCCAACTGCAGCGCAGCTACAGCGCGAACGACGTCACCGACCTGGCCGCCAACGGCCACCCGCGGCGACTGCGCATCTGTGACGTCATCGAGGAGGCGAGCGCGGACGAGGAGCCAGGCGCCGTGCGGTGCCGCCGGCGCCGCCGCTCTGCGGGTCGCCGGCCGGCCCGTCCCGTCTCGGAGACGCCGGCGCCGCCAGCCGAGTCGGAGGAGGACGCCGCCGCACCTCAGGCGAAATCGGCGGCTGGTCGGCCGGGCAGGGGTGCCGGCCGGGCGCAGTCGACCGGCGCTCGGTCGCAGGCGCGGCGAGATGGCGCCACTCACGGCTCCGTGCCGACGCGTCGCTCCCGACGGACGGCCGCCGCCAGGTCGCCGTCGCCGTCCCAGTGACCGGCACCCGGGCCCCAGACGTGCCACCCTCCGAGCTTACCCGCAGAGTTCGCCCTGGGAACCGAGCACCGGGCATGGACAGGTGTGTGCGTGTATCTGCGCGCTCGCTCGTGCGTGGATGTGAGCGTTTGTGGTGTCTTGGGACCGCGGTGCATGGCTTAACGATTACGATGTGACGGAGACGTGGCCATGTGTTGCGTCCAGAGTTGCCAAGGCTACCTCGCGGCGTGCGATGCAAGATGGTAGTATGTGTTGCATGATAGTGATGCATAGGACTTATTCCCAGTTCGTTTGTATCAGAAGCTTTCAGGTTTATTTGAAATCGGTCGTCTGGTGATGTGATCCCGTGTAATGTAATGGTGTAGTCACCGCGAGCGAGGATGAAGTACAAATGAGTCGTGCATGCGCATATATGGAAAAATGTACGCACATATGGAAAAATGTACGAGTAGCACCACTTGGTTGTCGCACTTTTACAATTTCAGCAGGACACGGTCATGGTGTTTCAGCTTCTACATATTTTTCACTCTGAATAAGACCGGTCTTCAAAGTTCTTATTTATACCATCCTTCATCACAACATTTACTTTTAAGTACTCTTATTCCTTGTTCGAAGAAAAAGTTCTGCGGTGGCGCTTTCCACGCCAACTCACGTTTAGTAACGCTGCGTCACCTAGAATGTTGCTGCAGCACGGTAGCTGCGGTGTTCGTCTCGGAGTGTCCTAGCTCGTCCAGCCTGGTGATCAGCGCCTTACATTGGTGATAAGTGTAGTGTCTGTATGGTGGCGTATGCTCAGCTCAGGCACATTATGCTATGCCGATGTGTAATATCTCCAGTCGCAAACCAGTCATTCCTCCACGACAGTGACGCCACATTTCTCGATCAGTTTCCCGACAACGCGGGATATTTTGTGTCAAGCTGTGTGTGGTGCATCTACATGTTTGTCCAGCTAGCATTGGGGAGGAGGGTATTTTTTAATGTCTGAAGTTTAAGGTGCATGCACTTGCATGGAAATAAATGATCTAAAGCACTGACAGCCCGCTCTGCCGTCTTTGCATTTGACTGAGTGAAGTAATGCATGTGACTGAAGTAACGTAAGTCATGCCAGCAGCACTGGCTTTCGGCAATTAAGTTTCAGATATATTGCGAAAATGCAAATGTGGTGTTTACCGGACTTTTTAGTTTCCAGCTGCTCACATTTTGTGAATTGGTTTTTCTTTGCCATTTGTTCCCTTCCGCATATCTCACAATTGCTATTCATGCTTGTCGCTCGTGCAATAGTTTGTACTCTGATCAGCTATCGTTTCGTTTGAGTTACTTCGCGTCGTGAAGATGAGATTCTCTTCGCTTTACCATGTGCTGTCCCGTTCACTAACTGATGTCACTCACCGTTTTTTTGTGTGTTTTTTTTTGGGTGGGGGGTAACACATTGGTTCTTTGTGTGGCCCCTCTTTGTTCGAACCATTTCCTGCTTTCTATTAGTACTGCACCTCAGTATAAAATGAGATGGACAATGCAATCAGTAGAGCATACTCGTGTATGGAAGTTGAGTTGTAGGGTGCTTCATAAAGATGCTGCCTATTGACTACCGTTCACCCGTGGTTGCATGGTGTGCGATTTGCACATTAAGTGGATAAGGCATAGCATGCTGATTAGACGCAATACATTCCGTGTGTTGTGCAATTCCGTGCAAGTAAGTATCTCAGCCTGGGGCCACCATGAGTGGCCAATATACCATATCACCCCTGCAACACTGCCACATCGTTAATACATCGTTTGCGTACTGTCCAAGCTGTAATTCTATCGGCGAAACACGTGACGCTCAACATACGCCGGTTGATATGGTCGTGTTTTAGCTGTCAGCGATGCCCCTGTCGTGCCGATTTGGAGGGGTGTTGACGAAGCGTTTTCGAATGACGGAATGAAGTTGTGTTCAACCGGTGTCTTGAAATACACGTCAGTTTACGCATGACAGTGTTTATATATATTCATGTAAAGCAGCATGCCTCATGTCCCACCCAATATCAGGTGACCAGGAGCGCCCCCTCCTCTTACCCAACAACTGCAAGCACCTTACATTAACACCATAAAACAAACAGTAAAGTCGAGGCGCTCCCAGCTAAGATATGGAAAACAAATAAACAAGCATACAAAGCATCGGGTATTTGAGCGATAAAACTAATAATAAAGAATGCTGTTTGTAGTCATACCCAAAGGAGGCATATGACTGACCCTGGATCCATCCCAACAAGAAATTGTGGTCTAGACTATAATGTTAGCAGCTGGTTTGTGGCGGGATGGTAGTGAGCACTCCTAATTTGTAATGAGTTTGTTTTATAACTGGCTTCTCCCATAACTCCATCCAGCTAAGCATGGGCTTGTTGCCGGGTGGAATGTGGAAGGAACCAGTGGTTGGGGGTTTTAAACTTTATACATGGTTAAGTGCATTTTCAATGCACGATATAGCACTGAGCGTTAAGAAAACGTCTCCTGTCAGGGGCCGATCGAAGAAATTGCGTGGGGGCGCTCATCTGGAATCTCTGAAAATCCAAGACAATATGTATCCGGTCCACCAAATCCAGACTTCCACTTATGATTTTAGGTGGATACCCCCTCCCAGCGTCCAAATCTGCCGATTGTAACCCTCATCAGTACACATCATCTCGGCCCGCGTGGCTGGTCCGAGGGGAACGGCGCGCTTGACATGGGGATGGTCGGACAGGTAATGTAAATACGCTTTGGTATCCGAGGGTTTAGAGAAAGTATCTGTTTGGAATTCCACATTTGTCAAGCCTACGGAAACGTCTAAGAACTCTATTGTCGCTGTAGAGAGCCTTGGATCCACTCGAATGCTTGGGCGAATGCCATTCGCCGTTGCGTGGAATGGTCGGATTCTTCCTCCCCGCGTCCATATTTTGGGCTTAAGGGCGCATGAACTGCTTCGGTCATGCAGCCCCGCGTCCAGATTTTAAAATATAAATGTAGCGATAGGATAGAAAATGAATGGTCGGGAGAAAATTCACGCAACAGCCGCGATTCCTATTCCCTTGGGTATGTGCATGCATAATTTTTTCCTAATTTAGGTCCTGTGGTCTTTCCTCTATCCGCACGTAGTTATCAGAATTCCTCATTTCAAAGTTATTGTTATACAAAACCACACTGATCACTTTCAGCACCTTGTCTGTTGAAACTCCTGGGGATGGTCTGGCTTCTGAGGCCTGCCGACAGGCCTCAATCCCTTCGACACGAGGCACACTGGGATATATTTTCGTCACGTCCATATAAAACAAATGTTTGAAGCCATTTTTAATGTTAAGGCTGCTCCACCCTTGCAAGCATGCCTAAGTGTGAGGTGTCGCGCACATGGGTAGGCTGGGCCTCCACGTGTGCTCGCAGCTCCCGCTCGGCAACTTCAGCTACTCGTGACACTGCCCCGCCCACTAATTTTGGCCCTTATGTATGCCTTTCTTTTCCAACTTCGGGCTTCCTCTGAGGTCACCCGTCCGTGGAATATTAGGTACAATACAGCGACGTTGATGCTTGCCAATATATCCCTCAGAAAAAGTGAGTATATCAGTGCTTTAACCTTACTCTGTATAGCTGGGGTTTGGTCCTTAACGGTTTGCTGATACGTTGACGGATTGGATACCTCCTCCTTTAAGCTTTTACAGTAATCTTCACCGTTCAGAATAACTACGCCTGAGCCTTTACCTTCAGGACGGATGACCATCGAACTATCTTGAACGAGCTCGCCGAGCATTTCCTGCCCCTTGATTGTTTGGAAGGTACGTTTTGTTGAGGCCGCTGATGACGCCGCGTGACACCTCAAGGTACTGGTCGAACCAGGGGTCTCGCCCGGGGGCGGCGTCTAACTGGGGGATTTGTACAATTTGCGTCACAAATAGCTCGGCAGTCAGGCTGGGCGTCCTGCAACTGAATATCCTGCATTGGTATGCTGTCTCCAACCACACTTATACATACCGTTGACGTTATATACCATTATATATTGTACCGTTGGCGTCATAAATCACTTGTCGTCCCGGGATCTAAATATCTGGCACATGCATACTGTTTCCGACCACCTACACCTAAGCAGGACATTCAGGTGCCGGGACGCCCCACTCGAATGCCAAGCTATTTATGACGTCAATAGTCCCACTTGTCCTGCGATGGGTCCACTTCTGCCAATGGTCCCTCCTCTCGGTCAGCCCGGAGCTCCCGGAGGTGCATTAGTCGTTCCCACTCTTTTAGTTCAGCTATAAGCGGGGTAAGTGGCTGACGTTTCATTGGTACAAAGCTCAGGTCTTTCCTGAGGAGGGAAATCTGCGCTCGCGACAATTGCTTATCTGATAGGTTAGTCTGTCTTGACCTTGGCAGCACGCGTGTCCATCTCACCTAAACCCTGATGTGTGGCTCCGTGCACTGGGAAAACTGAGCCCCGTTCCGGCATCCGTGATATTGGCCCTTGCTGTCCTTTCCTCCATCTCACCTTCCATATCACACCACTTTCACCTTTATCCGGCATACAAATTATCCGGACTTTTCGGCGGCAGGGCAGGTTTAATATTTACTTTAGTTCAGGGGTTCGGATTCACTCCAGAGCCTCGCCTTTCAGTGCTCTGACAGGCCTTTGTCGGCGTGTTGACCGCTGAGAGAAAGGTTAGCAGGGAAGGGATATCCACATAAAATAAGAAGTAGAAGTCCGGATAGTGTGAGTAAAATGCAGATAAGAACTACTGATAACAAAATGTAGTAAAGCAAGGACGAAAGATGTCCCCCTGGTAGTGACCTTCAACGGCCATTTACCTGATATAAGACGAATTCTCTGAAAAACGTCACCTTTTATACAAATAGGAAGAGATAAAAATGGTATTTCCAACTAATTGGATGGTAGCATACAAAAGATGGAAAACTGTTCAAGACCATCTTGTGCACAGCAAAACACAGAACATCATTGTAAGCAGGTTCAAAGGTAAGCAAACGTGTGACAGTAGCTGTGTGATATGCATGTGAATGTGGGGGGAGGGGGTGACAAGGTGAAGAGTTCCACTGGAATTGAGTGTACTTGTGGTAGGACGATTGGATGCAGGACGAATAATGTAGTATATGGCATACGGTGCACACAACGCAGCTCATTTTTTATGTTAGCGCAACGGGAGGAAGTTTATGTAGTAGCATAGAAAATCATCTATAAAGTATTCGAAAACAGTACAGCACTCCCGTTGCAGTTAATTTCCGTGAGTACAGTCATTCCATTGAAGACATGCGGGTAGTGGGTCTGGAAAGTGTGGCAAGATTCAACGCAGTATATATGCATTAGGGAACATAAGTGGACAGGGCTTTTACGCACGGATGTTAACCAGGTTGGAGAGAACATAAAAAGGATAACCTAATTGCTGTGAAAAGGTGAAACATGTGCTGTAGAGTGGTGGTGTACAGCGTGTATGTACCATCGCGTGTGATATGTATGTGCTCAAAGCAGGCTGTGCAAGTTTCGCTCAGTGATCTTTGAAAATCCAATCAATTATTTGACGTAATTGTGGTGTGATGTGCTCTCAAACTGACAAAACTTTAAGTAAAGAGAAACGTCTTGGCAAGCTAATGTCAATTTCTGTAATAATACGGAGAGATAGCTGAATATATATATATATATATCCTTTCATATCTCCTAAACATGTGGCAAATTCGGCTTCCTGAGTTCCTGGTTGGAATTCCTTGATGTCGTACCAAACAATACACGTGTATTCAACGTCCATACAAGTATATCTACCATGAGCACTAACTCGCAGGCAGTCCTGATAATGAACAGCCTGAGTCTGACAAACTTATATCACAGTTTGTATTGAGTCTTCAAGATCGGCAAGCTGAATTGCGAGCCACCATCTGTCAGCTGAGACATCGGTGCCTGTCTAGTGCACATATTTGGCCAGTGACGTGACATCGTCAGACTCTGACCTGGTTTTTGCCACAGGCACTGTCAGGTAAGATATGGGTGCCTGCCTAGTGCACATATTTGTCCAGTGACGTAACACCATCTTATTCTGACGTGGCATTTGTCGGAGGTCCTCCATTCACTTCATTCTTCTTGACGTGCTTCAGCCTTGCTTTATTCACCCTTTTTCTACTATTCTGACCTTCCTCCTTCCTTTTCTTCCAATAGTCTTTCCAGCTCAACTCACCTGAAACGAATGCGAATGAAGTTGCATCAGCCAACATGACGAAATAAATAATCTAGTCAAGGATAGGCGAAGCATCAGTTCCGATAGGCTTCCGAGTGCGATAGAGATCGTAACTTTTTGCTTAGTTTCACGAAAATCTTCCCACTTGCATTTTTTCGACTGCATATTACCAAAAATAATTGATGAATACCTGTAAAGCTCGAAGCCGACAAATAATAATGTTTGTGCCTGCTGGCACCTGATATCCAGTTCGACATTTCCCAAAACCTCACTGCACGACACTGTCCGTCATTACATCACTAATAATATCTGGTAGAGGATAGAGGATTATTGTGCACCACAAACATGCACCGATACACTTGAGACGCGAGCGCAAATACGTACCTCGAGGTCGCCAATCGTAGTCGAAGGTGGCCGGTACACGGCCGTACCGCAGGTTGTACGGCGCCAGTACGGACGGGTCGATACTGAGACACGGCGGCTCAGAGAGCACTACCTCTTTCGGCGCCCTCTGGAAGCTCAGGTGCAGGTTGAAGCCGTCAGAGGCGCTGTCCGTGGCCTGGCTCAGTCGGACGAAGGCGCCGGCGCGCGCGTCGTGTTGCAGCAGGTACCGGCCGGGTGTCAAAGCTCCCAACTCACGCAGAATGGACTCCAGCACCTGGAGCGGATCAACATTGAGATGACTCTGCACCTGTTATAATTACCTAACGGGGTTTACCTGGTAATTATACACATGGAGGAAACCGACAGGTTGAATAAACGATCAGGATTTACGATTCCTTAAAGCATGAAAATAATAACGGCAACGCCATTACCGACGACCACCGAGCACCGCCACTATCAGCTGGCAATTGTACTAGGCACCGCCACTATCAGCCGGTAACTGTACTGGGCACCGCCACTATCAGCCGGTAACTGTACTGGGCACCGCCACTATCGGCCAGTAATTGTACTGGGCATCACCACTATAAGACTGTAGCTGTATTAGACACCGCCACTATCAGCCGGTTGGCGTACTTGGCACCGCCACTATCAGCTGGTAATTGTACTAGGCACCGCCACTATCAGCCGGTAATTGTACTGGGCACCGCCACTACCAGCCAGTAGCTATACTGGGCACCGCCACTATCGGCCAGTAATTGTACTGGGCATCACCACTATAAGACTGTAGCTGTATTAGACACCGCCACCATCAGTCGGTTGGCGTACTTGGCACCGCCACTATCAGCTGGTAATTGTACTGGTCACCGCCACTATCAGCTGGTAATTGTACTGGTCACCGCCACTATCAGCTGGTAATTGTACTGGTCACCGCCACTATCAGTCAGTAATTGTACTGGGCACCGCCATTATCAGCCGGTAGCTGTACTGGGCACAGCCACTATCAGCCGGTAGCTGTACTGGGCACAGCCACTATCAGCCAGTAGTTATTGTAATAGAAAGTGACAAGCGAAGGTGCTTGGCCGGCTTACTGGTGCTAGACCCCCACCCAATAAACGTCGACTACGTTAGAATAACCTAATGCAGTGAAATGGGCGACGATTACTACAATCAGAAATCCGAAGGCACTAATGCAAATTCAGTTAAAAGCCTGAGGTGGTATTGAACTGAAACTATTGGTCGATCGTTACAAATGAAAAGCACATAAACTAGAGCTAGAAAGTCAACGAAGAACAGCGCAGAATTCATACGAGCCGGTAAGTAGAGCTAAACCTCTAGCATGACGGCGTGACAACAATCTGACAATAGGTTATCATTAAATATTATCCAATCATACTGAAGTGCAACTTCACGGACAGGCATCTCCAGATTTCGTTTAACTTATTCAACTCAGGGTCAGGGTGGGAATTAAGGCACTTCTTAACAGATTTCATCTCTTAAAACATTTTTGCACTCCGGGTTCATACTAGATAGAATGGGCTCCACATTTACTCCGACAAAAACATGCAGAAGGAACAAAAATACCACTAACAAACTAATACAAGGTTGAATAAAACATCTGGCAAACATGTTATTCTACTTACGATTACCAAATAAACTAGACACTTTGCGTACTATCAAGCACACAAACAACACCCGAACACACACCACACCACATCACAATCAGCGGAAATGCCGACAACGCGCCAAACCTCGCGCCTGCGCACTGAACAGTGGCCTCCTGTTGCTACGAATTCTGCCGATGCGTCTCCAGAAACTTGCTTTCGAGCCACCCTATAGTGGGAAAAACTGACCGTTTTAAGAGACGACTTCCGGGGTACCGGAGGCCGCCGATCGAAATTTGCTTCGTTAGCATTTTCTGTTCTGAAAACTGTGTTTCAACCAATCAATGCAACGTATTTTTTTAAATGATGTCATAACCATTAGCAACTTTGAACACATGTTTAACAGTGTCATACTGCAAACACAAGAACTTGACTGATCCTTTGCCTTCCGACGGTCGCGTGCGAGGTGTTAGTGTCCGGTCCGTATCGCGCAGGGAATTGGCTGTGTATGTGGGTAGGTGTGCGTTCTGAGCTGAGGGTGAAGCGTGAATTATTTGTGTGTTGCTTTTCATTTGGCAAGCCTTGTACTGAGACCAACAGTGAAAGGAAAGCGCATTGCTCCTGTGAGTTACGAGACAAAGCTGAGCTGATCATCACAACTCCCTGTCTTGCGGTGCCGTCCATTGTTCATTTTGTTTCTATACTTTGATGTGACCAAAAATGGTGATGTGTATTACTTATGCATATTACGTAAGTACTGACTAGATACATATGATTTTCCCGTCGGTTACCGGCAAATAGATTCCATGCATGAAAAATAATATGTCCATGAAAATGTACTCCGGAAGAAATCTGTTTGCACTCCGACTTCAAACCCGGAAAGTAAGTTTCCCACCCTGCTCGAGGTACTTCAGTGCAGGTAAGGGATCAGACCATACCGGCATAACGGCATACCGGGCCCGACACACTGATGTGTATGGTCATCAGCGCCGCACTCACCTGGAGACCTTCCTTCGGTTGGAAACGGGTGTTGTACTTGAACAGTTCGTCTGTCAGCTGCTTGAAGGTACGCTCCTCCGGAAAAATCACTATCTTGCTTTCTGGCTCGAAGTGCACTGGTGGATAGCAGATCATACCAATTGACGTGCAACGGTCGAAAACCGACCGCAAACATCATCTATCGCACGTAGAATTTCGTAAACAAACTGCCGTGGAAGAAGGCTGTACTGCATTGAATTGTTCGCAAGAACGGGCCAGGAGTGCAAGTCATGAAAATCGCGTTGCAGCTATTACGCTCCCACATCAGAGGAACATGGTAGGAGTGACGTGTGGTTCCGGGTGAACCTAACGGACATGTCGAAAATAATTGTTTTAATTAGGTAAAACATAAAATGTCCTACCTAATTAAAACAAATGCATTGAGTTCAAGTCAGTACGGCATAATGCTCGCAAAGGAGAGCAAAGTTGCCACATACCAATAAAGCCACGTGCTTAGTGGCGCCAGCAAGTGTGGCTGGCCACCAATGCTGTACCAGACGCGTCTGGCGCGTGTGTCAGTACACGACAGTAAATGTGCCTGATTAACAATACTGCACCCAACGTGCCTGGCGTGTGTGCAAATGTGAAACACGACAGTAAATGTGCCTGGTCAGCAATGCTGCCTCTAACGTGCCTGGCGTGTGTGTCAGTACACGACAGCAAATGTGTCTGGTCAGCAATACTGTACCTGGCGAGTCTGGCGTGTGTGCCAGTGTAAGCCAGCACTGTACTGGTACTACTGGCAGTACCTGATTTTATACGAGGGTGGTAAGCTACATTGCTCCTATTGAGCTGAAGTAGCAATACCGTGCCTGGCTTAGGTGACCATTCGTGGACAAGGATCATCGCAGTTTCGTAACAGGCCGTCTGAAATGGTGCTGGAGACGGAGATCCTCTCAATCCACCTCTGCATGCGTATTAGAATTGACTCCCGGCCTAAGTTCAACAACAATTACCAACTTCTTCGTGTCAGTGCGTTCCCATTTCGAGGCTGATATTATTTTGTGATGCTAATTATGTTTACCAACTCCCTTTCGTGCTAGTATTTCGTCCTCAATTTCAAATAGCGCTGAAAAGGACATTAGTATGCAATTAGTGCAACATTTTCTGGCATCGCCATATATTTTCACAGGCTACGTAAACAAGTTCATGGAGGCACGGCCACAACGCTCGCTTTCACCAGCATCAAACTATCAAAATGTTGCACAACAAACGTGGTGAGGGCGATGGGTGTGATCACCCGGATAAGATAACGTGGTAGGGGCTGTGGGTGTATCACCTGAATGAGATGACGTGATAGGGAACGGTGGGTGTGACCAGCTAGATGAGATGACATAGTAGGGGCGGTAGATAGGGGGACCCAAACGTCTGATGGGTGGGACGACATAGTAGGGGCGGTAGATAGGGTAGCGGGTACACCTCTGAGCACACGACTGCCCGGCCGCACCAGACAGTCCCACCGTCTGATGGGTGGGACGACATAGTAGGGGCGGTAGATGGGGTCAGCGGGTACCCACCTCTGAGCACACGACTGCCGCCAGACAGTCCACCCACCGTCTGATGGGTGGGACGACATAGTGGGGTAGATAGGGTCAGCGGGTACCCACCTCTGAGCACACGACTGCCCGGCCGCACCAGACAGTCCACCCACCGTCTGATGGGTGGGACGACATAGTAGGCGGTAGATAGGGTCAGCGGGTCCCTGAGCACGGCGGGGCCCAGCAGTCCTTGTGGGTGGGACGACTAGTGGGGGGTAGATGGGTGCGGGTCCCGCGACGCCGGCCGACGATGGTGACATAGTAGGGGCGGTAGATAGGGTCAGCGGGTACCCACCTCTGAGCACACGACTGCCCGGCCGCACCAGACAGTCCACCCACCGTCTGATGGGTGGGATGACATAGTAGGGGCGGTAGATGGGGTCAGCGGGTACCCACCTCTGAGCACACGACTGCCCGGCCGCACCAGACAGTCCACCCACCGTCTGATGGGTGGGATGACATAGTAGGGGCGGTGTACAGGGTCAGCGGATACCCACCTCTGAGCACACGACTGCCCGGCCGCACCAGACAGTCCACCCACTGCCTGACGAGCTCGGCGCGCGTCACCACCTCGATCCCGTAGGCGGGCTGGTAGGCCGGCTTGGCGTGCACCGAGTACTGCACCAGGCGGCCCAGTGTCGGGCTCTCCTGTCAACAGCAGCACCAATACTGCCACTGCCACTGACTCCGGTCATGACAGCAACAAACACTGCCATTGCCTCTGGCCATGCAGCAACCAACACTCCCACTGCCTCTGGTCATGACAGCAACCAACACTCCTACTGCCTCTGGCCATGACAGCAAACCACAAGCGCGCCACCAACGGCTCAAAATCGATACTCTGTGCTAATAATAGTCGTTTTCACACAGGTTTTTGGGACAACTAAGTACGACGCCTTCGGAGAAGCAGCTTTGGTATATGTCTGAGTGGCAGTTTCGGGAGAATAATCATGATGAATTGAGGTTTGTGTGCGCGTCAACTAAATCTCGCATCTAGAACTGGGATTACAGACAATGTACAACGCTGTTTTAGTAGCCAGTTATTAATCCTCATGGACAGCGGCATATCGCATAAACGCGTGTTTGTTGAAGGAGCACAAAATATTCCCAGACGGAAAGACCTAAGAGTCGTGCCTTAGTAGCGTGCGTTAAGAAATGTTGGTATTCAGTTGTCCTTTCTTTCGCCACAGCGGTTCTAACCGTAGTTAGTTAGTTATTTGGGTTTTAGGGCGCTTCGACCAGCTTTGATCATTCGCGCCCCGGTTCTAACCGTGAGCACCTACCAAAACATAACACAAAACAAGCGGGTCAGAGTAACGGTGACATAAAGGTCGGCCACCACCAGTCAGCACGTAGCCATGTGTCATGGGTGTATGTTTTGCCATCAATCGGCAGAACACTACTTCCTCCCATCCAGGCTCGTTGTTATTCTCATCGCATACATAGCAATACAGAACATATGTCTGTTGGAGGGAGCAGCAAATAAACTTCACGACCATCGCAGATAGCGTGCTTAGCAGTTATTTCTCAAGCAGCTTCAGTTCCAGCAAGTCCGACATGGCTGGGAGTGCAACGAAATACGATACTGCCCATGTCATGTAGGAATTTAACGACTCGCACAATCCCGTGGACCGGCCTGGTGTCCTTGTTGAAGGCTTTCAATGCCGAAGGACTCGTCAGGGATTATGTGAAAACAACGTGTTTTGTGGACTGGTCATCCTGTATAAAATAGAGCTTTCTGAATGTCATTCAATTCAGAAGTAAAATCGATGGTATCAGGGGAAGGTAAGTTTGTTACACCAATGTTCGACAGCATCTAACTGCTTCATACGGGCTTTCCCACCCTAGCCTGCACGTTGTATTCGCGATTTTCACCTTGACCCCGCAGATTGAACCCTAAGGGGCATCTGATGTTCCACGTATCCCTTAGACGGCGTTTGCTTCCTATGCAACTCACACCCATGACTTTTCAGAACGACAGGCGCCTCGCACACAGACACCTGACACTGCAGCGGACCGCATCAGCTTCCGGCGGCACTCCCTGGCGGTGGCCGGGCTGCGCTGCTCTGGCGTACCTGCATTCCGTGGGTGGTGGAGCGCAGCAGGAGCTGTGCACCGCCCAGCCGCCACACCCGGTAGTTGACGTGCAGGCCGGGCGGCGGGTACAGCAGGCTGGGATCGGTCTTCGGTCCACTGTCCGCCGACTCCCGGCCCCCGGCGCCGGCCACCGTTGTCCGGTCTGGACCCGGGGAGGTAGGTCTGGCACTCGGGCAGGCTGACGTGGACTGCCGTATTGCCGATGAGGCGACAGCGGCGCTCGCAGCCGCTGCCGGTACGCCTGCCGTCGCTCCGTCCGAGCCGGGGCCAAGGAGACGATCGCCCGTCTCCGAGGTTGGCTCGTGCTCGTCGCCGCCCGCGAGCTCGTCCATCGACAGGCGGTCGTCGTCCGAGGCTGGCTCCGAATCTCCAGTGTCCGCCGGCTCGGCCGCACCGGGCGCCAGCTCGGCAGAGTCGGCTGTACTCGCCGGCGGTGATGTTGTCTGGGACTGTACGGAGACAGACGTGGTCCGAGCTCGCTGGAGCTTCTTCTTTTTGCCTTTGTTCTTTTTAGGCTTTTTCTTCTTCAGTGTTTCGTCTCCTCCGTGCGTTGTGTCGTTTACTCTGCAGGAAGGGCGGACACCGTGTTATTAGAGAAACGCTAATGGCGTTCAGAATGACCCATGTAGAAAATGAGAATAAACGTTAGGTGTAATAATGTTGTTTGGAGCTGGACTTACGCTATAATTTCAACTTGAATCAGTTGAATCAAAATTTCAGTTAGCCACTCACATGCACCAAGAGCAACCACCGACCCTTGAACATGGAGCTGAGTGCAGCTCCATCCAAGCGAGCATCATCTTATCGATCATGCCGACAATTCACCCATTTGTCTGTCTTTGCTTTGTACCAGCGTCTGTTCGGAAGCCCACCCCGGTGTCCATCAGAGACCATACCCTAGTGTTCAGTCCAGGGTGTGTCACCGTGAACGGTGCAAATCGACTGGGTCGTAACTGTGTGCTGCTGAAAAGCGGTACTACAGGGAAGAAAATGCAAAAAAAACAACCCTTATCTTACGCGCTGCCAGGAACAGATTAGGACGAGCGGCAGTGGCGCCGCCATGCGGCAAAAACAAACCCTGGGTTTTCTCGAATATTGGGTGACGGAAACTAAGCACATGTAAAGCAAGTATGAATGACATGTAAAGCAGTCCCACTCAACTCAGGTTGTCTTATGGACCACAATCGCACACTTGTTGTGTCGTAGTTGACCTTCATTAGCTGCGAAACACGAAATTTCCTATTTTGCAGGAAATGAATGCGATATGCATGCTCGAGAGTAGCCAGAAAATTTAATATGAAGCAGCATTGCAATAAAATACGCATGCTTAAGTCAAACGTCACGTAAATTTTTTAATTAAGGTGCTTTAGGAATTCTTGGAATTTATTAATCCCAATGCGATGTTTATTAATGCGATTAAGTTCATGGGACAGCTCAATTCTGTACCAATGTTTACTTTTCATGTTGTGAGCAAAATAACGCTGAAGATGGGCTTTGAATTAGGTTACATAGTATAAAAGAAATACTTTTAAGAAATAACATAAAAATGCAACATAGCCTAACCTAACCTACCTTTTGAGAAAACGAAAGGAAGAAATAAATGAGAAAAATTTCACGAAATATATTTTCGAAAATTTCCGAAATTATAAAAAAAAACTAACCAAATCAAACGTCATAATCAAACGTAACATATAACATCAGATGCTTTTGAAGAAAAAAAGAATATTTGGGAAATTTGTTTGAAAGATTTTTACAATTTTTCCAACAAAAGCCTAAACTAACCTAAACTAACCTAACCTGACCTAACCTGACCTAACCAAACCTAAACCATATCCTTCCTTTGTGGAGGCAAATTCATGTACAAACTCGTCTTGTTACCAACTTAAAGCACAATGATACCCAACATTCATCCAAATGTTAAATGTGCTTCTTCAAGAATCATAGCACACCACACACCATGCAAGTTTGTTATTCCTCGCCTCTTTCAGCAGCTATAGGAGGCAAGCAGTGTGTTTCCGATGACGTTTCGGTTAGCAAAAAGAACTGCTCATGTACCGTGGACCAATTGTGTGAGTGCAGTTGCGGATACCATCCATAACCTCTTGAGTAGAGATCCAACCAAAACGAAGCGACGCATCGAGGACCGCGTCCATCAATGTTTCGGAAGTATATCAGCGTAAGCAAGACCAGAAAACAGCAACGAGGTTCTGACAGGCATCCCCTGAGAGATCGGTAGTTATCAGAGGCAAAGTTCGACATCTGTCACTGCAAGTGCGAAGTGAGGACTGCCACTGCCCAGTGACCATAAGGCGCCACCAGCAGAATTTGATTTCCTGCAGGACCAGCGTGGACCTCGGAGAATGACGATGAAGCGAGTGGACCGTGGCGAAACGCCGCGGCGACAAGCGATCCGCAGGTGGCAGAAGATCGAGCAAGAGACGAGAAGATCCGACAGGATAAGGTGGGTCCATCAGGACTGACATCAGGACATCAAGTCCAAGTTGGTACTGGTACTTCTGCCTGCCCAAGTGGTCATATATGCCCATGAGAGGCCAGTTGGTCTCAAGCACTGTCGTCGACATGGAGAAAAGACATCCATCTGACTTCAACACTGAATCTGTCACAAATGCTGCTATGGCTACCGAAAATTTGGTGTGTCCAACAGAGCAGCACTGCTATTGCCAATGGTTTTCAGATGGACATCGAACGCGTATCTTCACTTGAGAGCGAACTGATAACAGTTGAAACAAACAAACACCGACGTGCATCGAAAAGAAAAGAAAACCATCTGGCGTGCTAAACGACAGGCTCGAAAAAAATGCACGAGAAAGAGCGGTAGGTCCAAGGAAAGCCAAAATGTCTGTCCTTCACTTTTACGGAAAGAAAGATAAACCTTCTAAAACTGCCCCTGGAAAACCGTCATGGAAGAGCATTATGCTGTCCGCACTCAGCCAGGCGGGATTATATGTCACACTTTGCACCGCAGTCGGATGGAGTCTCCGACGTCTTCAAGGAACTATCGTTGGTGTTTGAGGAAGTCGGTGCCGAAGTGGTAGCGTTAACAGACATTAACACCAGTGTACACAACGGTGCCTTTATAAGGTTCTAAATTGAAAATGGGAACGCAGTCCAATATTTTTATTGTCAACTGCACGGAAATGAACAGAATCTTCGCTATCTGCTCGTATCACCAGATGGAGCGTTAACAGGGTCGCACTTCTTCATGGGACCGCTCGGGAAAGCCTCCGCTGGTTATGTTAACCATAACCACGTCGTGAACTTCCAGCCCGTCCAGGAAAATGTTCGGAGCGTGCCTTCGAGTTGGTAGCTAGACTCAGTAATGCTCAGATGCTGCTCTACCAGCTGGCTCAGGTGACTCCTACAGGCACGGTACCAGGCCACATCACCACGAGGACCAGCAGCTCTATCAACAATGTAAGTGGGCCAGACCTAAAATCTGATCGACCTAGTGACCTAGATTGTTCGCCATTACCTCCCAATGTGGCCTCAATTCCGATAGCGGTCCTGAAACCCCGAAGGAGCTAAAGACGACCACCATCACATCGAGGTGCTCCTAGATCTGTCCGAACACATTCAGGCAGTCGTCCGCCCAGTGACTCGCCGCAATGGATACTGGTTTGACCCTGAAGTAGTCGTGTTGTCGATCTGCGCTGATGGTAACAGGATGGCTCACCAGAAGGCTGTCGAAACGACGACCAAACGTCGCGCCGCGTGCGTGATGATAGAGCCATCAGGTGCGCCCATTCCGTATTCCAAATATTAACTTCAGCGCACAGCATCACTGCAAGGTTCGATTGGTCCGCAGTAGCCACTGCCAAACCTCCGCTTACAAAGAAGCTGACAGAGAAAGATATGAGCCAGCTTAAACACAGTCAATGAACGTCAGCGCGTACCATGTTTACACCCAAACTGCAAAGAACCTTGTACAGGTTACCAAGGCATGAGCGTCCGAACCCGGAGATCAGGGGAGCAACGAGCTGATTTGTGCCAGAACCAAACTCTGTTAGTCGCAGTCCACACTCCAATCCAATAAAAACTGTGGTGTTCCCTGAGTTCTGGTTGCAGTCTACATCATTGCAGCGATTCTTCACTAGCATGCAGTAAATCGGAAGGTGTGTGAAATGTATTAATACTATGTGTGGTGGTGCACGCTCAGTGCTCACTGTCTCTTGATACACTGCTCTATCACGGTCTCTATATTGTCCACGGCTCGACACGCACGCTGCTGCCTCTGGCCTTGCCCTGACGCGACTGGGCCCTGCCAGGGCGAACGGTCGGAAGTGGGTCGCGCGTCCGTGGTGCCATAAACCACGGCCCGCGCTCGGCGCATGCGACACACGCACAACACTATGCTTTGCATGTGGCGTGGTAATTCATGTATTTTTCACCAGTCATGATGCAGATAATGCATCCATGTGATACCAATAGTGTGATTATGATGTGGGGAATGCACTGTCAAATGCATAAGTCTGTGTTAGATAATACATAATTTATTGGAGACCCCACTTTATAAAAACTCAGCAGCATACAGTGATCGCTCCACATCTCATCCCAGTGTTCGACAAACGCCCCGCCCCAGTGTTCGTCAAACCCCCACGCCAAGTATCGGTCAGACGCCCCATTACAGTGTCCGCTTCACACCTCACCCAAGTGCTCGTCAGACCCACTTTCACACACCCCAGTGTCCAACCGACATACCACTAGTGTTCGCTCCACGTCTCACCCAGTGTCCGATAAACACCCCACCCCAGTGTCGTCAGACCCTCCACACCATGTGTCCATCAGCCGCCCTGTTAGTGTTCGCTCCGCCCCTCACCTGTGTCCGACACACATCCCATCCCAGTGCTCGACAGACACCCCACCAGTGTTCGCCCCACAGCTCACCCCAGTATCCGATAAACATCCCATCCCAGTGCTCGTCAAACATCCCACCCTGGTGTCCGTGCCGGGCCGAAATGTCCATCCCAGACCTCCACCGTTCACCCGAGCTGTCTACTTCTGACCCGGAGGTCCGCTCCACGTGAGCGTACCTCCCCGAACCTGGGACTCACGGTCTCTTGTCGCCCGGCCGCCACACGGTGTAGTCAGCTGGACCGGCGGCGGTGTGCCGCTTGCACGTGAGAATGCGCATGGTGCGCTTGTGTACCATCGTATTACGCTCGACACTGTTGAGACTGTGAGGCGGCAACGGCTTGTCCAGGAAAACCACCCTGCAGACAGGAGCACATGTGATGGCGCTTCATCCGCTGGTATGACCGCGTCGCCATGGACAGGTTCTGATATGGAACGCAACTGCTAGCGTAGCTGCAAGGGAGTATCGCCTTATTTTGTCACTGCTGGAGTATAGTAGAGGCGCACTAGTGGAGTATGGTAGAGGCGTGCTAGTCGAGTATAGTAGAGGCGCACCGGTGGGGGATCGTGGAGGAACATTAAGGGTGTATCACGGAGTATTTGGAGAGGTGAGTAATATAGAACAATAGCAAAACGAGGAAAATCAAAAGCGAGCATTTTTCGCCAAAGATAACACGACTGTCACCGCAAGAGTCCCACCACACCACTGCTGAAATTAAATTCATTGACACACCAATATACTAAGGTGGTGACATATAGTTAGCCATACCATAGTTATAGCACACACAGCTTCATGAATTGCCATGAACAGGATTGTGAGATCGGCTCTAACTCACCCCGATGTGGGTTAAAATGTCGACACGTTGCTGCTGGCAAGGGCGATTGCTTGCAGAAAAAAGGCGTGGCGTGGTGTGGCGTGGTGTGGTGTGGTGTGGGTGGTGTGAGGTGGTGTGGCGTGGTGTGGTGTGGTGTGGGTGGTGTGAGGTGGTGTGAGGTGGTGTGGCGTGGTGTGGTGTGGTGTGGTGTGGTGTGGGTGGTGTGAGGTGGTGCGGTGTCGTGGCGTGTGGTGGTGTCCTCACCGACGTGTGCCGCCCGCCTGACGACAGGGTACCTCCCGCACGGTGACAGGCACCTCCCACTGGCGCTCCCACGGAGACGCATTGTCCAGCAGCGTCTTCAGCACGGACGGCGTCGCCACGAAGCCGAAGTCGAGCGACGACGCCAGTCTGCTGACGTTCGGGTCCGAGCTGACTGCACACCAGGTGACACCGAACACTGTCTCAGACACGTTGTGGTGCGGACTCCACAATCCAGCCGCTGTGCCAGGTACACCATGGTGCGGGAAACACAGGCGGTACCAGCATCCGTGTCAGGTGTTCTTTAATGGGGGAGCCACGAGGTGAGGTGGTGTAGCGTATGAGCTAGTTTCTGGGGTTTGGTGAAGTTGGCTATTAGCATGGGTATATAAATGAGTATTATAGCGTGGTGCGAGGCAGGCTGCAGGGTTGGAAAAGGACAACCGTGATCTGATTTTTTTTTGCTGTGGACATTATCCTTTCCGGAAAACTTGCCTTTCCTTTTTCGTTGGAATGGCGAATGGCACTGTTTGAATCATCAATGGTTCAAGCTTATTTCCTTGTAATAAAACATCCAACCCTTTGGTTTCTGTGGATACAATCCATCATGTGAATCTAGCAGTAATACACTGTATAGCAGGGTCAATCTTGTTTTATGCAGTTAGGAGATCGCAAGGGACTACCCCTTCAGATTGTGCCAATATCACGTGACATAAAATGTGAGTTTGATCGCGATTGAAGAATGGCTAACCGTGCTGCCTCCCACTTGAAGTTCCAAATATCATGGATCTCAATCAACTTCTGAATTTTTCACCGCACTGGAGGATTTATAGATTACATTAGAGGATTACAGCTAGGATTTATACCCACCTGCATGCATATCATACACTCGTGTCCCTTATGAGTCCATTACTGTCATTTCCATCGACATCAATTGAATTGATACGAATTGATGGTGTCAGCCCTTGCCCCTAAGATCTGTGATGGTGACGTCACCTATTGACAAGAATACCAACGTGCTACTGAAGCAATGTTCAGCCTCCAGTTTTGTTTCATGCCATGCTGAAGTTGCCATGTCTAAGGCCTCTATGCATGTCGACTTGTAATCAGGTTTCTAAGTCATGCTGTAGCCTTTCTTCCATCTCTTCCAACTCATCCTGCCCTCACGTGGACTTGGACTTGTGCCAGCCATCGCTACTGTGCGGCTGGAGGCTACCTGCTGAAGAGACTACCTGCTGAAGGGACTACCTGCTGAAGGGATTACCTGCTGGAGACTACCTGCTGGAGACTACCTGCTCAAGAGACTGCTTGCTGAAGGAACTACCTGCTGAAATGACTACACGCTGGAGACTACCTGCTGTAGACTACCTGCTGGAGACTACTTGCTGAAGAGACTACCAGCTGGAGACTACCCTAATAGTCTGCTTCTGAAGTTCCTGATGCTGTTTTC
Source organism: Imbricaverruca yamaguchii (assembly GCA_034440575.1). Lineage (NCBI taxonomy): Eukaryota > Metazoa > Arthropoda > Thecostraca > Neoverrucidae > Imbricaverruca > Imbricaverruca yamaguchii. The sequence continues at coordinate 1,146,616 of JAOTOL010001585.1, forward strand.
TGTGTCCCTTTCTGTTCTTCATGTTCTTTTTTACATCTTTTCGTTTAAGCCATTGTGCCAACAATGGCTAAATCAACCAGTGAGCATGTGAGCAACAAAAATTAACAGAGCAAAATATATTTGTGTCTTGATTTCAGTAGGCAAATGATTGATCTTCATTTCCACGTGACCAAATCTACAACTTTCAATATAACAGGGGTAGTGTCTTTCGTTGGGTGTGAGATGTCAAAATGAGCATAGTAGGGTATCCAAATTCGCCATGGAAAGAATGTCGTTTGAAATACCGCATATGTCCTTGAGACTCAATCTTAAGTCAATAGTGTACGTGCATGTACCTTTACGTTTGCTTTGATATATACCTAATTTGGCCATATATATGTGCACGATAGAGGCCAAAAACATATTACAAGGTGACATTGTATAACAGGCACATCATGGCTAGTCCCTTTACCTAAAATAACGCACGACACGAACATTTCGCAACTTACGAGATGTTCGTGTATCGAGATATGTGATGGTGAGCATGGACATGATACTTGTAAGCAATATACAAATATAAATGAGAAATGAGAACTTCATCAACACAGATAAAGGAAGACGATATTGGTACTCCTTTGGAAAGGATCTCGATTCAGTGTTCAATGAGTAGTATACCCCACCCTAATTCACGATTAATTTATCAATGAACAGGGGGCATGGTAGGTCATGGGGTCATATGATCAAAATTAGATAAAATTAAAGACATTATGCAGCCAACATGTTTCTGTGACATCTGAATTAAAAATTGTATGGATTTTGTTGTTATGATGGTTTGTGATGGAGACACGATCAATCAAAAATACCTCTGTAGAATGACTTCTAAAAAATCCTAAGGTTATGATACATGAACCGCTGCCCTGCTGGAGCCCAAAGTTTCATATCTGGGCTAGGAGCCTAAGACAACCCAATAAGCTCATTTCCTTTGACATGTAAAACATTTGGCCGTCAAATTATCACTTTGCCGGCCGATGTATCGTGGAATGCAAGCTGTGGAAGTAGTGGAATGCTCCTTCATCAGCTGTTTTCTCTTCAACTCATCAACTTCACAAAACGAAGCCTTGGCAAAAAACTGTTCTTTACTTTCTTACAATCTACCCAGAACTAAATGTTACCGAGAATCAAGAAAGAAATGGAGGGGATGACGATAACAGGACATACTGTACAAAAGGAAAAGCACCTCTCACGTACGAGCAATTTTGCCACCAACACTCAACACATAAAGTCAAACACATCTCAGGCAAGTGGTGTAAGTTGAGGTGCTCACCTGGGGTTTTGTACAGGTAGGTGCCGTCAAATTGCTTGTAGCCAACATCCTTTTGTCGTGGATAGCACCTGGACGTCGGGAAGAGCGGCTCTAAAAAGCACATCTGCTTCTTCAGGTCGATGCATTTCATCATGTCGGGAATCACCATCACAGGAACGGTGCCCAGATCCAGCGGCTCACCCAGCGGAAAAAAGTCCACCGGTGCCACCTCAGACGGTGCTAGTGGTACCAGCTTTACTTCTTTGTAATGAGCAGGGTAGTCCCTCACGCACCGGCCGTTCATCTGCCGCCGGGAAGACAATACATTTCATTACGACCACCAGGAGCGCAGCACAAGGCTTGACTGGCGCACAGCACGAGAGCAGACGAATCGCACGTTCATTGTAGCGGCCTCCTACAGATCAGTACAATACAAGTCCTGTGCAGTTGTTTTGGCCCGGCTTACATATGAGGCAACCCTCACCCCAACCCCCACACGTTCCACAAGATTTGGAAACTTTACCAACCGGTCATCACGCAAGTAGTACAAATACATACTCATATCAGAATATATCCATCTACATCTTCAAAATTTCATCGAACGACATGGATGGACTGAGGAACCCGGAAAGCGGGAGGATTTCAAACTTGCCTCTGCCCTCTAGAATCTAAACTCTTGCTCAGATTTTCAGACACTTGTTACCAAATTGGTTTCAAACGTCCACTTTGCCTGAAAAAAACTTTAGTTGATAAAACAGTCCAGTGAGGACGAAAAAACGAAGGATTTTGAGCTGTCCGCCTACCATTTAGCGACATGTGGGGATAATTGCCAGTCTGACTACCTCCTGCTGTAGCTCAGATGACTTTGCCATCAATTTCTGACTTACTATAATACAGTGATACATTATTCGCGAAATAGGGTGGAATATACCACCTTCTGAACACTCAATCGACATCCTTCTAAAAAAGTATCGACATCCTGCTCCTTGACGTATGCTTATGAATCTTCGTGTCTCCTTTCTAACAGTATCTCGTTTATAAATAGCATGTGCATTGCTCTCAGTAAGGAATGGTGGTACACCAACATTTCGCAATGCAATTACAGGTAAGTGCTGGTATCGTATGCCACACCTATAATGTGTTGTGGCATATGATGCCAGTTCATAGCATTTCTTCTTATACCGAATATAGCTCTTCTTAAATTACGAATCTCAAAACAAATGATAAGGATACAGTCATAAGTACCTGCACCATTGACTCAAATTTGAGTCTGAAAGACGTCAAAGCCATTTTGAATGATATTAATTCCATGGCAAATCTCGACATCCTACTGTGTGCGTTTCGACATCTTACACCTAACGAAAAACCATTATTTTAACCCTGACTGTAGGACATTAACAAAACAGATCAAGACTACTTGGGTAAGCAAGTGTGTTTGAGCACCGTACTATGTGAGGCTATGAATGACCAGTGATCTAACAGTATCTAGTGTATGAGTGTCATACTCATACTACTGAAAGGAATGGCGATTCACGATCATTTTGCAGCAAAATGTCAGGTGAAGGATTACCTATAATGTAATATGGCGTACAATACCAGTTAATACCACCGGAGTTTTCACTTTATCCCAAATATGGCCACCTAAATTATCAATGTCAAAACAAATGAAAAGGTACAGTCATAAGTACACCACTAACTCAAAATTGAGTCTGAAAGACATCAAAGCATTCTTAAGACACTAATTCCATGACATATTTCGACATCCTACTGGGCTCATTTCGACAGCTCACACCTAACCAGAAACAATTATTTTAACACTGCTATAATACGACATTAACCCTCCCCGTCTCTCCGGCCAGATCCTCACACCCTGTCTCAGGGGGAGGGGGGGATAGTAACCCCCTCTAAAATCCAAACTAGGCGTCGCACGAAAACGAAAGAGGTGTCACCGGAAAGCCCTCGACAAGAAGGGCCCCCACCCCCCCCAAAAAAATTTTTAAAAAAAAACACCTGGTTAGATTTTCACGAGCCGCTTGATGAGTAGGGGTCCATGTGCCGACAAAAATTTTGGTCCCCTAAAAGTAATTTATTTTTGAAATTTCAAAATTTCAGAGTTTTCAAGTTTTCCTTAATTTTCCTTTTCTAATGGGTGCAGCAGACCGAGAAACGTTGTCAGGAGTCAACTTGCCATCACAAAAAATGCTTACTTTAGCCAGAATCCTTGATTTTAACTGCAGTAGGCATGCAAAATTTATATGTAGTCAAAAACGGAGAAAAAGAGAAAAAATGTACGTTTTGTTACATGAGTTATTTTGGTTTCATCCGCACCCACCTTGAAAGAGCTGCCAAATTGATGTGGGAAAGGCAAATTTTGGCCCCCCCCCCTTCCCAAAAAAAAGGGGGGTAATTGGCAAACGCTGAAAGTTTCATTAAAACTCGCTCTTGATGCAAACTTAATGCCTTCACGTCTCAAAACGAACAGAGGTGGATATAAAGAATACAAATGGTGCACATATTTTGCACGCTTGGTCTCCGCCACAATACCATAAGGCATAGTTAGAGAAGGTTGGAAAAGCGCCCCTGCCGTTAATTTTTGGCATCCAGAACATTATCCTCTCCGAGAAATTACCCACACATTTTTTTTTCGCACCACAGATTAAACGGAGCTATTACAAGACTGCAAGCTTATTCGTCCCTGATACAATATTCGAAACACAAAGAGAGGTAAAAAGAAAACTATGGTGTGAGAAATGCAAACAAAACTGTCTTGCCCAAATTAAATACACTCCAAAGAATAAATAACGAAAATAAAGTAACATACAAATTTTATGTTCCAAAACACAATTCCCACTTTCCCAGAATACATATCTCTCCTGATTGAGCAGGTTCTGAATTTGATTCCATGACGTATATTATTTTACATGTGTGCTTATGTTGCATAATTGCATATCGGTGAAAGTGCACATAGCAGGTAGAAAGAGTTTTGCAGAATCTTAAACAGTGTGAACAATGCATTTTAATATATCTCTATAATTATGGTTACATAGTTGGAACATATTAAAGTTAGGGAAAAACGTCGAGTCATAAATGACTGATCAGTGATCTGATTATCCCACTGAATGAAGAACCAAAAAAAGCAGAGGGAAACGAAATGAACACAAAAAAAACAATGGAGATATGCGGTCGCTTTAATGAATTATATATATATATATATATATATATATATATATATATATATATATATAACAATGACTTTCGTCAGCGGGTCATGCGAGTTGAATCGCTACAAGTTGTTCATGATATCCAGTAACCTTCTCGAACAGTTTAAGCCTTCTCAACTCTCTAATACAAGATAAAATGACAAAGAACATGAAGCTTCCTGGTTCTCGATGGTACATATTACCAACTACCTTCAGGTCACGGTATGTTTTGCCGAGATTGACGTTAGAGATCACCAGAGAAGACCGATTTGGATACAACTGATGGAACAAAATTGAAGTGTCTACTGGAAGCGAAACACACAGGCTTTCACCAAGCAACATTTATTGGTCTGTGCGAAGCATGCCTTTTAAAGAGTCAACAGCTCATGGAAAACCGCCTGAGTACTCGTATGTACACCCACCGCTATTTTGCCCCACCATAATAGACTGGGACACGTATTTCTGTGTCACCTTCGGCCGGTCCGACGTACCTAGACCGCCACATTTAGCGCAGAATGGCGCCAACTCACCAGCATACGCCTGTGCATGTAGCCCCTGGTATGACCGTCAATAAAGTTGTAGCGCATCAGCTGTGATTTGTTTACTTGTCGGACGAAGCTGAAGAACTCCTCTTGTTCGACACGCATCTTTTCAACCAAAGCCTGGGGAGACATGTGTAAGCGTTCGTTAACGCACGGTCTGGATTCGATGCCAGATTGTTGATTGTCAAGACTTGTGCAAGCCCGCCGTAAGCAAGAGGACGATTCCATGACGAATGACGAAGGTGCAGGGTAACGCATGAAAGAGAAAGAAAATGACTAAAGGCAACGCATGTTAGCTCGTCCAATTTTCCAGTAGGAAGTGCCCGATTGGTTGTCCGTGCGTGTTTTTACACCTTGTTTCGGGTTTCCTCTTGACTTTCGTGCCAGACCTCCCAATGTTGTTGACGTGGGATCAAAAGATGATGGAAACGAACTTGCTTTGACACCAAACTACACAAGCCAATGACCCTCAGCTATATGTCCAGACCTCTTTATAGATGATTCCCCCTGTTTGTTTTCAGTATCCATGAGCCAAACCTTGTGAACTAAGCAACATCTGATTATACCAACTATGCCCTAAAAAATAGTCCTACCATCTGCACAAATGTTGTCAAGCTATGAAAATTGCATCTTGTCCAGAGTTGCCAAATTGTATCCAGCCGGCATTTGATCAGTCAGAATAAGTCATGTTATATTAGATCACGATACGTTGACCTATCTGGAACAAAACCTCAGTTAATGTTTTTCTGTTTAACTTGCTTTGCAGTGAAAAGTGCATATGACTGAAGGTATTTAAAGTTATTTGACATCTGCTATGTCGATCAAGCAATAAGTCCGATGAGTTCTCTAATGCTGCTTCTGGGAACACTACTGATACTTCAGGAAGGAAAAGTGATAATTTTCCTGGAATAAAAATAATGTTCGTAAGTGCAGAAATTAGAACAAGCAATCCTTTTAAACTAAGAGAATCACCACCTTTAGAGTACTGAGTCTCCCAGTGACCATAACTATGCAGCCGCTTCAACCTAAACGCTCCACCACCAGGTTACTCAGTCTACACAAACTCACCATCAGCTTGTTGACTTCGCCGGCCTGCTCTGACGTCGGGTGTGTGGGGATGCCGGTCGCCCAGTACTTCACCAGCTGGCCGACAACAAACTGTTGCTGCTCCTTCCGCCAGGACGAGAAGCGCGGGAACGGCACAGGCCGCCAGAACTTGGGCACCCACAGCTGCTGCTGGTTCTCGGCCATCTGACAGAACACGTCAACAGTCTCACCCACCATGTCACGGAACACGTCAACAGTCTCACCCACCATGTCACGGAACACGTCAACAGTCTCACCCACCATGTCACGGAACACGTCAACAGTCTCACCCACCACCTGACAGAACACGTCAACAGTCTCGCCCACCATGTCATGGAACACGTCAACAGTCTCACCCACCATGTCACGGAACACGTCAACAGTCTCACCCACCACCTGACAGAACACGTCAACAGTCTTACACACCACCTGATGGAACACGTCAACAGTCTCACCCACCACCTGATGGAACACGTCAACAGTCTCACCCACCACCTGACAGAACACGTCAACAGTCTCACCCACCACCTGATGGAACACGTCAACAGTCTCACCCACCATGTCACGGAACACATCAACAGTCTCACCCACCATGTCACGAAACACGTCAACAGTCTCACCCACCACCTGATGGAACACGTCAACAGTCTCACCCACCATGTCACGGAACACGTCAACAGTCTCGCCCACCATGTCACGGAACACGTCAACAGTCTCGCCCACCACCTGACAGAACACGTCAACAGTCTCACCCACCATGTCACGGAACACGTCAACAGTCTCACCCACCACCTGATGGAACACGTCAACAGTCTCACCCACCATGTCACGGAACACGTCAACAGTCTCGCCCACCATGTCACGGAACACGTCAACAGTCTCACCCACCACCTGATGGAACACGTCAACAGTCTCACCCACCATGTCACGGAACACGTCAACAGTCTCACCCACCATGTCACGAAACACGTCAACAGTCTCACCCACCACCTGACAGAACACGTCAACAGTCTCACCCACCACCTGACAGAACACGTCAACAGTCTCACCCACCACCTGATGGAACACGTCAACAGTCTCACCCACCATGTCACGGAACACGTCAACAGTCTCACCCACCATGTCACGAAACACGTCAACAGTCTCACCCACCACCTGATGGAACACGTCAACAGTCTCACCCACCATGTCACGGAACACGTCAACAGTCTCTCCCACCATGTCACGGAACACGTCAACAGTCTCACCCACCATGTCACGGAACACGTCAACAGTCTCACCCACCACCTGATGGAACACGTCAACAGTCTCTCCCACCATGTCACGAAACACGTCAACAGTCTCACCCACTATGTCACGGAACACGTCAACAGTCTCTCCCACCACCTGACAGAACACGTCAACAGTCTCACCCACCACCTGACAGAACACGTCAACAGTCTCACCCACCATGTCACGGAACACGTCAACAGTCTCACCCACCATGTCACGGAACACGTCAACAGTCTCACCCACCACCTGATGGAACACGTCAACAGTCTCACCCACCACCTGACAGAACACGTCAACAGTCTCACCCACCATGTCACGGAACACGTCAACAGTCTCACCCACCACCTGATGGAACACGTCAACAGTCTCACCCACCATGTCACGGAACACGTCAACAGTCTCACCCATCACCTGATGGAACACGTCAACAGTCTCACCCACCACCTGACGGAACACGTCAACAGTCTCACCCACCACCTGACAGAACACGTCAACAGTCTCTCCCACCACCTGACAGAACACGTCAACAGTCTCACCCACCATGTCACGGAACACGTCAACAGTCTCACCCACCATGTCACGAAACACGTCAACAGTCTCACCCACCACCTGACAGAACACGTCAACAGTCTCACCCACCATGTCACGGAACACGTCAACAGTCTTACCCACCACCTGATGGAACACGTCAACAGTCTCTCCCACCACCTGACAGAACACGTCAACAGTCTCTCCCACCACCTGACAGAACACGTCAACAGTCTCTCCCACCACCTGACAGAACACGTCAACAGCCTCACCCACCACCTGACAGAACACGTCAACAGTCTCACCCACCATGTCATGGAACACGTCAACAGTCTTACACACCACCTGATGGAACACGTCAACAGCCTCACCCACCACCTGATGGAACACGTCAACAGTCTCTCCCACCACCTCACGGAACACGTCAACAGTCTCACCCACCACCTGACAAAACACGTCAACAGTCTCACACACCACCTGATGGGTCACGTCAGCAGTCTCACCCACCACCTGACAGAACACGTCAACAGCCTCACCCATCACCTGATGGAACACGTCAACAGTCTCACCCACCACCTGACGGAACACGTCAACAGTCTCTCCCACCACCTGATGGAACACGTCAACAGTCTCACCCACCACCTGACAGAACACAAAGTGGTCTCACCCACCACCAGACAGACAGAAAGATTCTACCCCACTGTCGGTAACACTTGGTGTGGTGCAGGGCTCGATCCTAGGCCCGGTTATGTTCCTAATATTCTCCAATGACCTCCCGCAACATATCCCACACGGCAAGATTGTAATGTATGCCGATGATGTACAGTTCACCGATTCCGGGAAGCGAAACGAAATCACAGCCATTAGCCAACGATTGTATATATCACTGTCAGTCGCCCTGAACTGGTTCATACAGAATCGACTAAAAGTAAATCCCTCCAAAACTGAGATGATTGTTCTCCAATCTTCTAGACAGCATACTCCTGTGGAATTATCTGTTCGTATGGGGCAGTTGGAAATAGTACCCACGAAGTCTGTGAAGCTACCTGGTGTAAAAATTGACTCCCACCTGTCCTGGGATGTGCATGTATCTTCTGTTGTGCGTCGATGTAACCGCATACTCATCGGACTCGCTAGACTGCGTCATAAGTTTACTCGCAATACGAGACGGGTGCTAATTGAGGCACTCGTGTTCCCCCACATAAGATACTTTGTGTCTGTCTGGGGAAGTTGTAGCAAGGCCCAGAAACGACGCATTCAAAAATGCATAAACTTTGGTGCAAGGATTGTCGCCGGCTTACACTACCGGGATCATGTGTCGCCAACGTTGAAAGAACTAGGATGGCTGAAATTGGACGACATCATATCCGAGGCAGATGCCCACTCAGTTTTCAAAATTATGAACGAGTTCACTGGCTCAGAACTCATTCGCGGGCAACTTAACTGTCGATCAACTGTGTCGCAACGGAGCACCAGAGCCACGGCTAACGGTGAGCTCCAGGTACCACGATGCCGCACAGAATTCGCGCGCCGCTCCTTCATACCGAGAGCTTGCCAAATGTGGAACAATCTGCCCCCAGATGTGAGGAATTCAGCTACAATGTTTTCAGGAGGAGGCTTTCGGTCATGCTGCGCATGTCCAGGCTCTAATTTTCGTGTATGCTCATATTGCTAGTGTTTCCGTGTTATGAGTGTATGCTCTTGACGATGGTGTGTGCGGCACATTGGTGCACCTGTAACGGAGACTGAAAAACCCTGCTCGGGAGGATCCGAAAATGCATTACATTACATTACATTATCTGGTGATGCAGCACCGGTCCTACCTGCCACCTGATGGAACACAGAGCAGTCTCATCCACCTGCCACCATATAGCTGTGGCAAGAATGACAATGCCAGTTCAAATACTCATGAAATGCACACAGTAGAGAGGTATTTATTTTGAGCCCTTGCAAGGGCCCAAAATAAACATGAGCAGCACAAATAGAACACCAGAAATAACGGTGTGAACAACAAACTAGTAGTGCGCCGGCAAACACATTACTAGATACAGCTAGGCTGTGATACATTTCTAAATTTGAAATTATCATCCAGTCTCATTGAAAAGTTTTACCAACAGTAATGTTTCCAAAAGCATGCTCAAATCTGTCTGCATCTCACACCAAATGAAAAAAAAACTGCTCCACAGTACTCACCCTGTTGTTGAGATCCACGAGTTCTCGCTTTGCTTCCTCGACTTCATTTCGTTCGGAATCATACTGGTGACGGATCTCGGCGATTTGTTCGTCATACAGCGGCAGGCCGAGTTCCACGTCCTCCGCGTCGTCCCACTTCTCGGCTCCGGACAATAGACGGTGCACATATGACTGAGTCTCCAGGACTTCCTCGGACAGGAACGGCCCACGGAACTGGAAAATCTTGACGTCCCTGACGAAAAATGGCCGTGTTTCTTTCAGCTGGGCCATACAACATGCAGAGGTGTCACAAATGAGGACGAAGCCCAAATTAATACGATGTAATATGATCATACAAAGAGTTAATATGAATAGATCAACCTCAAATGGATCCCACCAAACAGTTAAACTTTTTAAACTGAACTTTTCAGCTTCGCATTTTAATCTTCAATGGCAATATATTTTGTTACATGGCTTAAATACTTGATTCATGAATACAAATTATGCCTACTCAGTAAATTCTGATTTTTACATTCACTATAGGCATACATTTTACCTTTCCCCAGAAATTGTAGTTCTTGCCATTTTTGCAGTTGCTGTGGCTATGTGATCCAACATTCACTTGTCAAGGTACTATCAAACCATGCATTCTCACTGGTGTTAGTTAGTTAGTTATCTAGTTGGCTAGTTAGTTAGTTAGTTGGTTGGTTGGTTGGTTGGTTGGTTGGTTGGTTGGTTGGTTGGTTGGTTGGTTGGTTGGTTGGTTGGTTGGTTGGTTGGTTGGTTGGTTGGTTGGTTGGTTGGTTGGTTGGTTGGTTGGTTGGTTGGTTGGTTGGTTGGTTGGTTGGTTGGTTGGTTGGTTGGTTGGTTGGTTGGTTGGTTGGTTGGTTGGTTGGTTGGTTGGTTGGTTGGTTGGTTGGTTGGTTGGTTGGTTGGTTGGTTGGTTGGTTGGTTGGTTGGTTGGTTGGTTGGTTGGTTGGTTGGTTGGTTGGTTGGTTGGTTGGTTGGTTGGTTGGTTGGTTGGTTGGTTGGTTGGTTGGTTGGTTGGTTGGTTGGTTGGTTGGTTGGTTGGTTGGTTGGTTGGTTGGTTGGTTGGTTGGTTGGTTGGTTGGTTGGTTGGTTGGTTGGTTGGTTGGTTGGTTGGTTGGTTGGTTGGTTGGTTGGTTGGTTGGTTGGTTGGTTGGTTGGTTGGTTGGTTGGTTGGTTGGTTGGTTGGTTGGTTGGTTGGTTGGTTGGTTGGTTGGTTGGTTGGTTGGTTGGTTGGTTGGTTGGTTGGTTGGTTGGTTGGTTGGTTGGTTGGTTGGTTGGTTGGTTGGTTGGTTGGTTGGTTGGTTGGTTGGTTGGTTGGTTGGTTGGTTGGTTGGTTGGTTGGTTGGTTGGTTGGTTGGTTGGTTGGTTGGTTGGTTGGTTGGTTGGTTGGTTGGTTGGTTTTGGTTGGTTGGTTGGTTGGTTGGTTGGTTGGTTGGTTGGTTGGTTGGTTGGTTGGTTGGTTGGTTGGTTGGTTGGTTGGTTGGTTGGTTGGTTGGTTGGTTGGTTGGTTGGTTGGTTGGTTGGTTGGTTGGTTGGTTGGTTGGTTGGTTGGTTGGTTGGTTGGTTGGTTGGTTGGTTGGTTGGTTGGTTGGTTGGTTGGTTGGTTGGTTGGTTGGTTGGTTGGTTGGTTGGTTGGTTGGTTGGTTAGTTAGTTAGTTAGTTAGTTATTGGAGTTTATGGGCGCATCAGCTGCATCGGTCATGCAGCTTCCATATTCTCACTGGTGACTCAAAGGCCAAGAGGCAAGGTTGATTAACCTCAGATGCTGTGTTTGGTCAAAACATGTCCCACAGCAACAATATGACTTAAATTTGAATTGACCAGCCATTTTACCATTAGCAACTCTGAAGTGGTGTGCATGCTTAAACAAATAGTTATATACCACATTTTGCATGAACCCAGGGCATGACCTGGTTTGGCTCACTGGCCATGAACATTGCCAGGCTGAATAAAAGTCCACAAATTTGCACAAGCCTGTGCATTCTGCTTCTGGTCATGACAATGAAAATGCACATCGTGTTCAAAATCAATACCAAGGAAGGTCAGAATATCTGAAACCATTGATTCTCAATCACATGAATTGCTTTGAAACAACCTTGGTCATTTTCCTTTAGACACATTCAGCTTCATCATTCATATATCATTGCCTGTTACAAACTGTTGCTACTAGGTTGCATACAAAAGACTGCATACATAAATTGAATATGTGATACTGAGGCACCCACATGACGTAGATTGTGTGGCAAATAAAAGTGGCATTCATGATTGTCTCCAGTCAGCTTAGCACAACAAAATAATGCAAACTGGTCTCAGACAATCTAGACACAGTTCCTTCCCTTGATCATCTCACTTCACTCTTGCTTGCATTGTCACATACCAACATTAAAAAGTAGTGGGGCATGTAATCAGCCACATGATATGCATAAGCAATATGCAATGCACAAACAGCATTAGCATACATTACAATTATATGGCATGCATTTATGATAAAACTTTGATTTGGCACTGAGGACACATTTCTGAAAGAAATAGCAACTTACCAAGTTACTTCTGTCATGGTTCCTTCTTCAAGACTTGTATCTGAAACATCATTGCAAACAATTAATTGGTTTGATATGCTACATCACTACCATATGCAGCATTTAACTGGGAGGCATTGGAAGGCTCCTAGCAAGTGGTTGCAGGTCATGTGTTTTAGTCTCTGCACATGATATTATATGATTTTGATACGTTGACATGATTGTCCATGCACATTTCCCTGGCTTGCCAAAAAGACATTTGTTTGGAATAATTTAGTTTGATAGTTAATCTCACCATCACCTGTGCTGGACAGGCTTTGTCATAGGTAGTGTGCAGGCCTGCCTCTGGCTGCAGGTCACACACATCTCCTCTGAGTAACAATCCACACCTGTGTGTTCCAATGAGCCACATCTAACACAGACTGATGAGCAATAGCAACAATGTGTCCATAGTACAGACAATGGAGTCATCATAGGGTTTGGAACAAAAACTCAGACCTTCACCTTCACACATCCAATGTATACAGAGCTGGGGAGGTCTATCAAGTCAAAAGTCAAGATAATGTTGTTCATACTTTGCAGGTCATTCTCTCTCCTGACCATGATTCTGCATGCATCAACGACACCATGGTCAGCCCATGATAGGCAATTTCAGCATCAGAAACATATCTCAAGTGGTACAGGAATGTGTTGCCTGTGTCACCTTGACAGTAGCACAGGAATGATCTGAAAGTTAATGTGTGGGAGGGGAGGAAAGACCCTGCTCAGATATTGAGCCCTTCTTAATCCCGGAAGGGATGAGGAACATTTTTCTACACTCTAGTTTTTTTTTAAAACTTTTTCACCTCTGCAACATAAACTTTTTTCCTGCACCCCTATTATTATGGTAACTTCACTACCTCATCCTCAAGAAAAGGAGCACTTCTTGTAATGAGGTAGTGTCAAATACTTAGACATTAATGTTCTCAAGGTGATAATCTGGGTGGTACTGTTCAACTCAATTAGTAGTGTGATGGATCACTTGTGATGCAGTAAACAAACAACTGAGATGCTTCATTGCACATTGGATAGATATCATCCTGCTGGTGTGACATTGGCAGAATGAAGCATAACATCAGTCTGGAGAGGCCTGTTAATTTCTGCCACTATCTGCTGCTCCCTGCCAATTTCTGCCACTGATGTGAACATCTGGTCTGCTGACATTTGATCCTCCCAGAATTCTGTTGAGTGTAAACAGACCCTGAACATTGCCACCTGGGCTTAAAACAAGTTGCACAATTTTGTTTAATTGAAAATAGTAATATTTAAGGTTTGCTCAATGGCTGAAAAATTAACACCTTGGCAATTATGTAACTACTAATCAGTTTTGGAAAAACTGACATCTGTTGGTGTCATGCATACCAATACATTATGTACTCCAGGATTGTGACATCACATCATGCCTATTTATCATAAATATTTGTTTGTGAACTTTGGGAATACATCACCCTCCTACACTCAGTCAATATCTATCCACTTTGCAGATATCATGGTATATTTTTTTTGAGTACTTTGGCTACTGAGGGCATTTCCCACTAGATTGCACAACAGTGTCCTAAAGTTACTTCACCATTAACTGTGTGGATGAAGGAAGAATTTGCTTGGGAATAGTGAAAGATTGGAAGAAAATAAAGGATTGCCACTTATGGATTACGAAGCACAATGCCTTTCACTTCAGTCACATGCATTTTACATTATTTAGCAGTTGTGTGCATGACTGCACATACATCATGTGGAAAAATGGTAAAAACTGAAGACGAGGATGAAATACCATAACTCCATTAACTGTGCATTTCCAGGTCACATGGTGAATTATTTTACACTGTTGCACAATTGTACCTATTCATAACTTAGCTTGCTGACATATTGCTGACTTATCAGTTGTTTATATGTACATATATGTGTTATGGTACATACAGCATGAAATGCCAACATTTATTTTTAATTACATCAAAGCAATACTACCTGGTAATGGACAACTCATTTTTGTTAGTGCAGCAAAGTTTTTGACATAGCATAGTTTGCCAAGATGTTCATGCATACAAAAATGCTAACATTGGTTTTCAGTCCCACTAAAACAAGGTTAATTGTCAGCAAATGCATAGCTATTCTTTTGGAATCCAGCTTAAAAAAATCGTACTCCAGCTAAACATTTTGTACTCCACAAGAAAAAAATACGGAAATCCCACACTGCTACTAATTATGGCATATATGGTTCAAATATTTGCATATGACTGTAGGCACCTTTATCACTTGTTTTGAGATTCATAGTTTAAGAAGGGCTATACTTGAGAAAAGTAGAAAAATAAACATCCTATAAATTGCTGTTGTACCTATGTCATCACATTATATTTGGTCACCAATAATATATCACAGCAGTCAGTTGTTGTCTTCTAATGGCTTTAAATGAAGTCAAACTCAATGGCAAGAGTAAAGAGTAAACCTCATCGACAAATATTGATACAACATGGAAGGACCCAGAGTACTACCAAACAAGCGAGCCCTCGCTGGAATGATTTTCTGCCCAGCGTTGTTTACACTAGACATGTAACCGAATGTGCCGCATATAGGCAAGGAATATCGATGCAGCGGAAGTTGGCAGCACATTCAGCAGCACATTCAACGGCGTCGTATTTGTTCCCAATACGCGGAAGCTACAGGGCGCATTCGATTAGTTGATTGGCCTGCGGCGTGACGTCATTATCTCTAGTACCCAGAGTGCATCATCTGTTAGCTGCATTCGTCGCGTCGGCGGAAATTTGAATTCGTCTCGTTTAGCAACGGATGCGTATGGTCCGAGTTCCCCTGAAGCTGTAAGAGACTGAATTGTGAGAGAAAGAGACTTCGAAGAAGCCAGTGTAATTGTTCAAGCAACCCTAACCTGAAGCGGCGATCTTTTACTTTTGCACGTGGGTAAACCGCGTGAGGTAGACAGATGATGTAAGTACCTATAATGTTTTTTTCCAAAGGATAAAAAATCACTGGTGCTGAAATCAAACTTCGCTGCAATCCTGGATTGCTATATTCCATTTTATGCGAGAAAGGTGTACTTTTTTGTTCAAATCCGCTTCACCAGCGCTTGTAGGCAGGGGCGTCGCCACCGGGGGGCAGAGGGGGCAATTGCCCCCCTGCCGTGAGACTGGGGGGGCGCCCCTTAAAATTTGAGGAGGCCCCCATGACGAAAAGGAGGCCCCAGGACGAAAATGAGGCCCTTAGGACGAAACAGAGGCCCCCAGGACGAAAAGAAGGTACCTCAGGACGAAAAGGAGGCCCCCATGACGAAAAGGAGGCCTTCCAGGACTAAAAGGAGGTCCCCAGGACGAAAAGGAGGCCCCCAGGATGGAAAGGAGGCCCTCCATGACGAAAAGGAGGCCCTCCAGGACGAAAAGGAAGCCCTCCAGGACGAAAAAGAGATTATACAAATTAGGGGCCTCCAGGAGGAGGCCCATAATTTGTAAAAAGAAGTCACCTAGGAGAGGGTAGGAGGCCCCAGAAATCAAGCGAGTGCCAAATATTGACACAGAGGTCCCAGGACGAAAAGGCCACCAGGACCAAAAGGAGGTCCCCATGATGAAAAGGAGGCCCACAGGACGAAAAGGATGCCCTCTAGGGCGAAAAGGAGGCCCTCCAGGACAAAAAGGAGGCCCTCCAGAACGAGAAGGAGGACCTCCAGGACGAAAAGGAGGCCCTCCAGCCCTCAGTTTCCCATGCCCGAACCATACTAAGGGCCTAAAAACAATAGGAGGCCCTAACACAATGGAGGCCCCTTTTCGGGGGAGCAGGAGGCCCCCTTTCGATCTCGCTCCCCCCTGGAAGAATTTCATGGCGACGCCACTGCTTGTAAGCCGTCGGTTAACAAGCCTCGGTTATTTTATCCTTTAAAAAACACTAATCGCTAAAGAATATTTCACTTATGTAGCATAACCAAACCAAATCTAACCATGCCACTTAAAAACCATTGAAGTTTCCGCCGACGCGATGAATGGAGCTCACAGATGATGCACTCTGGGTACCAGAGATAATGACGTCACGCCTCAGGCCCATCAACCAATCAAGTGCGCCCTGTAGCTTCCGCGTAGGGTGGGTTCACAGTTTTGTTATCATCCCTGCGATCTCGCTTCAAATCGCTGTGTTGATGGCCTTTGCCACCGAATGAAATTGGCTGAAGACGTTTTTTACGATTGGAAAGCAATGGGTGGTATTAAGAAATGATATTTGAAATGTATTTCCCAACATAATGGGGTCCGCTACACAAATTTGGTTAGCGTTGGTTTTCGATTAAAAAAATAAGGTGAGTTCAAAAATACTTATATTGAATGTTGAAAATACCGAAATCATGGAGAAAATACACTTTCTATAAATGCCCTCGGGGCATTATTCACGCGTGACGTCACATGATAAGAAGCAAAATGGCGCATGCAAGACAAACAATATAAACAGCGTATACAAGGTGGGAAGTTCCTATGGCCTTGGGAAGTTCGTTCGTTGTGGAAGGTATCTATTAGTGTTTTGAGACGTATTTTTCGCATTGAAGTCAGTCAAATTAGACTATTGACTGGAAGGATGGAGCCTGGGTATGGAAAAGCGGATTCTAGAAACCTCCCTGACATAAATCACAGCATGGTAGCTCAGTTTGTATCCAAGTCCGACCTCCGTGTCTGCTGATATCAGGTGAGGGGGGGCAGCAGCTGGCATCGTTTATTTATGCTATTGCACATGGGCTGAATGATGGCCAAATATTTCGCAAACAGCATCAGCTAATCAGCGGTGGTCATAGTTTTCTCTACAGGATGGTGTCAGGCATTACCCACTGTCGGGCATTGCCCTGCCTTCCCTACTGTACAAATGAGCATTGCCAGCATTGAATAGGGGCAAAGGTAGGGCAAAGATATTTCACACCAAGGGGTAGTGAAATGAATCCATTGACAGATATTGCATACACACATTACATAAAACGAAAGGTGGTCTCGCTGAGACCCAGCACCCAAAATAGGAGTTTTAGTCCACTCACAGTCTGAGCAGTTGGCAAAAATTGTACAAATTGAATTTGTCCAGTTTTTCCATTTTCAGGCAGAGGTTGAACCTACCTCAAAATGATCTTCACAGCAGAACCAGGGAGCAGAAGACACCAAACTGTCCTTATAATCACGCCTAGCCATTTGGGCCCATTTACGTTGGGGTTCAACGGCACGGGGTACTGGTAGGAATATTTTGATAGAATCAGTGCACTGAGGCACATAACGCCACTTATAAGTCACAGTTGAGCTCATTTTCACGGAGTTTTACGCACAAATTCGGACCTCCCGCCATCACGCTATTTCCCCACCCTCGTCAAGCGTAAATAACCTTGCAAATAATAACCTTGGACGCAATCTCGGCAGTCATACTATCGAGTGACGTCAGCGCTTTATCAGCCAATCAGATTATTGGAATTAAAGGAGGTCATTTATAGGTTTTTAACTATTTTGGTACTTTTTAGCTCATATAGATCACAAATGACACGCACATATTGAATTATAATTTAAAGCGCATATAAACAACACAATTTTTACCCGGCTCAAAAAGTGTAGCAGACCCCATTATTGGCACGAAACCAACCCTACTGGGTACCAATCAACACCTAACTGATTAGCCCTTGAATGACACTTGGCTGATACCTGAATGGAGGATCCTTCGACAACTGATGAATATGCTGCCGAATCTACTGCCGAATGTGCTGCTGAATGTGCTGCCAACTTCCGCTGCATGGAATGTCGCGCTGTTCATCAATTCCAGGGGCAGTTCGCCTCTTCCTGGTGTCTGGAGCATTCTAGCTGGAGCCAAAATATGAAGCAAGCCACGGATGCCAGCTGAAACTGATTGGAAATCATTGTGTTCTCCACTAGTTTTCATGCAAACCGCGCCACCGCCCTGGCGGCTGCATCTGGAAACTTGCGCACTATGTCTTCTATTGGTCAAATACCTGAAATATCAATGACGTCATGTCGCCACTTTAGACGTTAAATGAAGATGATTGCACCTGGCTGTAAGTGAGAGCTGCAAATTGCAAGCCTTGCAAGTGCCTGCATCCATTTTTTCAATTGTTTCTTGTTCGCACTTGATGGCGGTGCGACCGGTTTTAAATTTGTAGTTGTGTTCAACAATGGAAGAACAAAAAGAAGAGGAATCACTGGATCCCCGTGTTCAGGTATTTTTAATTGTGCCTCCGTGGAGATTTTTCCTATTAATTAAGCCTCTCACTTTTGGTTGGTTCCCCAAATTATCGTGCTTAGCTTCACCCGAAGATAATTACCTACCTACGTGATCAATCAAGAGGATCACTTATCTGCAGGCTCGTCAGTCAAATAGATTATATTTTAAAAATCGTATAGGCAGTGCAAGTAGTGGGAACTGGAAAGTGTACCTTTAGCATAATTCATGTTTTGAATATATATGCTAGAATATGGTCACTACAAATATGGATAAGTGTGGAGTTCAAGGCAATTTGTGATTTATTGAAATTAATTGTTTAATGCAACGTTTATGAATGCACTGAGCATCAGGGTGGGAAACTTACTTTCCTGGTTTGGAGTCAGAGTGCAAACAGATTTATTCCGGAGTGCATTTTCATGGACATATTATTTATACATGGAATCTATTTGCTGGTAACCAATGGGAAAATCATATGTACCTAGTCAGCACCTAAGTAATATTCATAAGCAATACACATAATTTTTGGTCACATCAAAGCATGGAAACAAAAGTGAACAATGGGCAGCACCACAAGACAGGGAGTTGTGACCATCAGTTCAGCTTTGTCTCATAACTCACAGGAGCAACACACTTTCCTTTCACTGTTGGTCTCGGTACAAGGCTAGCCAAATGAAAAACAAATAACTTGGGTGCTGCATGACCTCGGCAGTCAATGCACCCATAAACTCCAATGACCAACCAACATAAATCACTCACACTTCACCCTCAGTTCAGAATCCACACCTACCTACATACACAGCCAATTGCCTGCTCTGTATGAACTGGACACCACTACCTCGCATGCAACGGTCAGAAATCAGTCAAGGTCTTGTGTTTGTAGTATGGCACTGTTAAGCAAGTGTTCAAAGTTCCTAATGGCTATGACATCATTTAAAAAATACTTTGCATTGATTGGTTGAAAGACAGTTTTCAGAACAGAAAATGCCAATGAAGCAAATTCCAATCAGTGGCCTCTGGCACTCCGGAAGTCATCTCTTAAACTGTCAGTTTTCCCATTATAGGGTGGCTCGAAAGCAGGTTTCTGGAGATGCATCAGCCAAATTTGTAGTGACTGGAGACCACTGTTCAGTGTGCAGGCATGAGGTTTGGGGTTTGGCAAGTTGTCATCTGCATTTTCGCTGGGTGTGGTGTGGTATGTGTTTGGGTGTTGTCTGAGTGCTTGATGGTATTAAAAGTGGCCAGTTTATTTGGTAATCATAAGTAGAATAACATGTTTGGTGGATGTTTTATTCAATCTTGTATTAGTTTTTTGTGGTGTTTTTATTCCTTATGCATGTTTGTGTCGAAGTACATGTGGGCCCATTCTATCTAGTATGAATCTGGAGTGTAAAAATGTTTTAAGAGATCAAATCTCTTAAAAAGTGCCTTAATCCCCACCCTGCTGAGCATGCTGTGACCACTCATCTCCTCTGCAAATGCATACTTTTCCTTTGGGAGGAAAAAAATGCAACCAAATCTGGCTTGGAGTTGGAATATAACATGAAAAGCAATGCTGGATATATGGAAAAAGAATTAACATAGCCTAGCCCCACCTTCCATGCAAGAAAACAATTTCATGGAAACTTCAAACCTTTTCTGTACAATTTTCCAATTAAAAAGTTAACATTTTGGGTTCCTTTTTTAAGCTTATAATTTTCAAAAATGTATAACCTAACCCAGCTTAACTAGACCTAACCCCTTTGCATATTCATGGAGGTAAAATGTGTAAAACTTGTCTCATGGCTACCTTAAGGCTTAAGCTGCAATAAAGCCTAACCATGTATCTAGGTAAGTAGGTATGTGCCTGGGAAAGAGGGCATCCAAACAGGTTCTGTTTCCTGAGCACCTACCTGTGCATCTCCCATGTCATGTTTGGCACTTCTATAACAAAAAGACTGGGGTAGGGTAAAATGTCAAACTCAGGCCACTGCCTAACTCATGCTTTCCAACCTCCTTGTCCCTGACCCTGTTAAAACTCTGATAGCCCCTGTTAAATGAGGCCATTACATCATTTGATCTATCTTCTGCTGCCTCAAGTTGGGCCAATCACATGATGTGTAACAGATGACCAATCAGAAGATGGAACACTGGACAGGTCCCTCTGCTATGGGTTGGCCTGAACTCTGACTTGTTGGGACGTAACATAGTGCTGCACTCTACAGTGTGTTGTGTTTGGTGATGGAGCACAGTTCATATGACCCAGAGTAGTTGAAGTACCCAAAACCCCAAATAACTAATCTAACTCCTCACAGTGTGGTGAAACAAATTTAGCCTGTGTTTTTAAAATGATGATTGCATTGATGGAGTATCAGTGTTAAAATAATGGTTTTTTGTTAGGTGTGAGATGTCAAAACAAGCACAGTAGGATGTCAAAATTTGTCATGGAATTAGTGTCATTTCAAATCATTTTGATGTCTCAGACTCAAGTTTGAGCCAATGGTGTACTCATGCTGCACCTTCATTAGTTTCTTAGATTCATAAGTTATGGAGAGCTATATTTGGGATAACAAGAAAAAGCATATTCTATACACTGGTGACGTATGCCATATCGCATCATCGATAATCCCTTTATATGAAATTGCATTGCAAAATGTTCATGTATCATCATCCCTTATCAAGAGCATGATCATGCTACTAACAAATGAGGTACTGCTAGAAAAAAGACATGAAGACTTCATTTGTACACATCAAGAAACAGGATCCCCATACTTCCCCAGAGAAGGATGTCAAATTAGTGTTCAGAAAGTGGTATATTCCACCCTATTTTATAAGTAATTTAACACTGTGGAGCATTCAAAGCTGCAAAATACCTCATTACACATCTTTAATCATTATTCCTGGTTGTTTGCTTGCACATCTAATAGACATGCTGCATTTTTATGGTGGCCTGAGTTGGAGGTTTTTTTATAGCTCCACTCAGACCAGGTGGTTCTGAGTTGGGAACAAGGCATGTTGTCCCTTTAAAATGTCATCCTAACTTGTGCTGTTGGAAGGATGTAGCCCGATTTCTGTTTTCATCAATGCTGTGCTTGTAAGATGTTGAGCATTGCATTATGATT
This sequence comes from Imbricaverruca yamaguchii, assembly GCA_034440575.1. Lineage (NCBI taxonomy): Eukaryota > Metazoa > Arthropoda > Thecostraca > Neoverrucidae > Imbricaverruca > Imbricaverruca yamaguchii. Next base: position 1,168,576 of record JAOTOL010001585.1, read on the forward strand.
ATGGATATGTACATGTTTTTGGATCTAGCAACTTCTCTGATGGAAAATGAAGATAATGTGATGACAGGAAGTGATAAGACCACTACCACTTTGTCTTCCTGGGTTCCAATACCAGATACCCCTACCGCCTAGTTGCGGACCTTTGCTGCAGCAGACCTTTGCTACACCCCCACTGGGCAATGCTGCAGCCCACTTCAGCGACCAGAGACCATGGCACCGGATCGTTGGGGACACCTGCTGCCACCTCGTTGGGATCATTGCCAAAGCCTCACTGGATGCTGATACATCTGCCATCTCACTGGGGACTGCTATTGCCACCTTGCCAGGGACCATTGCTGAAACTTCATCAGGACCAATGCAGCCACTGCCTCATTGGGAACCTATGCTACTTCCTCATTGGGGACTTACCCTACTGCCTCACTGAGAGCTTCCACTACTGCCTCGTGGGGGACCTCCACTGCTACCAATTTGGGGACTGCACAGCCACCTCATCAGGGACCACTGCTGGCACCTTGTCAGAGAGTGACTTTTCCACTGTGAGGGGTGCAATAACTGAAAAACCCATTGAGGAGGAATACACTCGATCTTCAAGCGTTTTTCGGTCCACTCTACACATTGGGAAGGTAAAAATTAAAGAACATGAAGGACTCAAAATTGTGAAATGAATTAAAAGGAGATTTCATTTTTGGGTGGGCAAAAATGTCAGGTTCATGGTCGATTTTGATGTCCTTTGTTGTTGACTACATTTTTCTCAAATATCTCCCAAAATGACCTCACATTAGCTAAAAGCATGATGTAAGTCATGATAACCTAGGTCCCCTGTCTTAGTGACATCACCTTTTGGGGGCGAATTTTGGTGGTGGTTTCTGGCCCCACTTGTACACTTTCCGATGACACCTCTTGTTTTTGTATGATGCTTAGTTTAGGGATTGGAGCAGAAGATTGGTCGTATCAACCTCCGAGACGGTTTGAGAATATGACCGGAAAGACAGGGGGGTTTAGACCGAGCAGCCCCTTGTAGTAACTTGGACCCTCCTTTAGACTAGACTTTGTGACTACACCCCTTCCCACACCCCAGTAACAGCAAAACATTCCTTCCAGACACCAAAGGTGTCACGTTGGTCTGGAGAATGCATCCCTTGGAAGGAAGTTTCCCCCACGTCCCAACAGCAACCCGACGTCTTTCCGATGAACGGCCCAAGTTGGCTGGGTGTCGGCTGCATTTCGGCACAAGTGGACATTTCACTCCCCAACTGACAGCTGGCTGCTATTGGCAAGTTCACTTAGCAGGACTTGCGTCGAATGTGACAAGTGCCCCACAGCTGTCCACATCCAGTGCACATTGTATGTGAAGGATGCTATGCTAACCCGCTGGATGACGATGGTGATGATAAGCTGACAGACATTATGTGCTAGGCATGATGATGCTGACACAGACATTATGTGCTAGGCATGATGATGCTGACACAGACATGTGCTAGGCATGATGAAGCTGACACAGACATTGTGTGCGAGGCATGTGTTGTCCCTGTTTAGTGTTAGCTGCTGTTAGTGTTTGTGTTGTTCAGTGTTAGTGTCAGCGAAGGACTTGAGCAGCGATGTCGGAATGTCTGTGCACATCGTTCGCCGCAGACTGCAGCCCTCGCCGATCTTAGCCGCCATGCTCTTGCATAAAGATGGGCAGTTGAACCCTTCCCAAATATGCCAGTGGTTTTGGGTGGCATTGCTCGTGAATATGACGGACGGATTCAGAGGGGGCACTGCAGGTGTTTGTCCCCTCCCATGGAAAGATGACACCCATCCAGCCAGGATAAGTCCTCCCTGGGAATGCTCGGCTGCACTCCCACCTGCAGAATGGATTTTTCAGCAAAATTCACTTCTTTTAGAGGAAAGGCGCCCCTTTGAGATGAAAAGACACCAGAGTATGTCTCCATTTGCTCAGTTAATTTTTTTTCAGCTGAATTTGCTCCTCCGCAGGAATGTATCCCCCACATGATAAATCCTGAATCCATGCCTGAAATATGTGACGTTTCAGTTTGTTCTTTGGTTCTGTTTCAAGCATGCAAGATACTCGTTCGCGCCGAGGCTCTGCAGTGAAATTATGACTGCAGAGTCATAATTTCACTGCAGAGCCATTGGTCTTTCAAGTCCATTGGTGATGTGGGGCCAGCAGAGTCGGCATAGGGACAACTGAGCTCACCTCCAGTATCATGGCAGCAACGTGTAATGGCGAATGGCTGTGGTTTTCCTAGCCCTGCACAAGCAGGGATGCATACACGATTTTCCCCAGACACAACAATGATCACTATCGGACATTAAATGCACTTCTCATATCTGCCCCTGTCCAGCTCATATGGAGCCATTAATTGATAAATGTGTTACTGCTTGTGATCACAAATTTTCCAGAAATATGAAAATGAGCTTAGTCATGAAATAGACATTTCTATAGGAGATACATTTGATTCATTGAAGTGTTCAAGAAACAACATGGTGTTCGTAATCCAACATATCCACATTTTGTCTGTTCGGAATGGAATACTACTGAAAAATGTCATGATGTTTCTCCTTGCAAGTGATTACAGGATTTTTACTTAATAAGAATTGTTAGGAAAATATGGATAGCTTGTTCATTTTTTTATTCTCTAAACATTGAGCAATTACTGGGTTGACCATACAAAAGCAGCAGTAAACTCATTCATTGCATGACGTCTTAAGTGTTTGTATACCCCACTCTCTTCCCACTCTGGTACTACCTGAGTAGTTAGTATCAGGGTGGAAAACTTGTTTTAAAGTTCTGGGTCATAGCGCACTTTTCCTCGGAGCCAAAGTGCGCTTTTGCAGGGATGCTTAAACTCTTCACTGCATGCTCAAGGTAGTTTCAAACTTATTGATATTTATGGCATCATATCTGTGTTAAAGTATTCGTGAAATATGGTGGAATATACCACTCTGAACACCCAATAGCCATCTTTCTCCAGGAAGTATCAACATTGTGCTCCTTGATTCATGCTAATGCAGTCTTGGTGTCTCCTTTATAACAGTACCTCTTTATAGGTATCATGAACATGCTCGTGATAGGGGATGGTGATGCACTATTATTTTGCAACGCAATTTCAGGTGAAGGGATTATCCATAATGCTATATGCCATACAGCACCAGTTTATAACAGGTTTCTTTCTTTGCTATTTGAATATAACTCTTCCTAAATTGTGAGGCTCAAAACTGATGAGAGCACAGGCATAAGTATGTCATTGGCTCGAATTTGACTGAAAGACAGCAAAAGGATTTGAAATATCACTAATTCCATGACAAATGCCCCTAGACCCCAATAACCAACCAACCATTACAAATGTCGACATCCCACCGTGCTTCTTTCGACATTTCGCACCTGACAAAAAAAAAACATTATTTTAACACTGCATCACATGAACAATACTCTACAGCGATTGGTCGACGCCTAGATTTCCGAACAGAAAAAGAAATTACAGCAACCCACCCATAACATGACAAGGCCAACGGCAAGATCGTGCACCTGCACACTGATCAAAATAATTGTGCAACTGTTCTTTGGCTCGAAAGGTCGTCTCTGAAAACTCGGTTTTTGCCTACTGTATGGGTGGCCTGAAAGCAAGTTTCTAGAGATGCTGGGCCAGACCCCGAGCTCGCGGAGAACGTCTTACACAGTGAGCAGGTACACAGTCTTGCAAGGTCGTGGCGCATTGTCGTGGACATTTCCGGTGGTTTATCTTGAATGGTGTGTTTGGCTGTGTGCTTGATAGTATGAAAATGGCTAGTTCAAGTAGTAGTCCTAAGTAGGGTAACCTGTCCTTTAGTCGATGCTTTCTGGGCGCGAATGACCAACCCTGGTCGATGCGCCCTAAAGCCCAAATAACTAACTAACTAACTGGTCTATGCTTTCTTGTCTTTGTTTTTAGTGATATTTGTGTTCCTTCTACATGTTTGTGTCAGAATACATGTGAAGCCCGTCCTATACAGTATGAACCCAGAGTGCAAATGAGTTTTGAAAGATGATATCTCTGAACAAGTGAGAAATATTTTGCATGCAAAATTGATCCAACACTTTCCTCATAAAGCTTAACAAGGTGAAATACGAGGTTAAATCTCTTGATACCACGTCCAACATTTGATAATATCCATTATTGCATGTTGATTCCTTTGGTGGCATAATGATGTTGCATGATCCAACATAAGTATGTTTTAGGTGGGAACAATATGGCTAATGATGTCAATGTGCCCTTTAAATCCAAATAACTAACTAAGTAGGATTTCGGTATCCAACATCAGTGGGTTTTAAGCAATCCAATGTCAATAGGATTTCCTATGTTCATTAATCCTCTTGATTGTTGTTGATTGTTGTTCCTTTGTTTTGACATATTAAAAATGCTTCAGATTGAGCTGGAACGTCTGAATGCCTCCTCAGAAGATATCAACAAACTGGAGAACAAACTCGAGGTAATGTACTGCTCCATCTGTTTTTATGAATATGTCCAGGCAGCTCACATAAAGTGTATGTAATCCTCGCATTGAATTTAATCCACATGTCTGATTCCACCTGGGATTGAAATTAATGCAAAAACAAGCATGTGTTCAGTATCAAGTATGGGTTGAACCCCACCATTTAATGGAGTGTTTATTTGCACGTTGTCATTTTACCTGTGTCATGACGAGCCAAACAGTCACTGGTCACTAGGCACAGACCCACTCGCTTGAACATTATGGTCAAACAGCCAGTGATCATTAGATGCATCATCTGTGTTATGGTGGGCAACGGCCACTGGCCATTAGACACATACCATTATCTGTGCCATGGTGGGCTAATCAGCCACTGCCCATTAGACCCAGACCATTATCTATGTCATGGTGGGCCAATCAGCCACCGGCCATTAGACCCAGACCATTATCTATGTCATGGTGGGCCAATCAGCCACTGGCCATTAGACCCAGACCATTATCTGTGTCATGGTGGGCCAATCAGCCACTGCCCATTAGACACGGATATACCCGTTTCTGTTGGCTTGCACAAGCACCTTTGCTTGTGGTCAGGAGGCCAATGGTCTGTTCCGGAGCACTCTCAGTGACTCGACAGCCAACCTGAAGCTGCTGTCCCGTCGCCTCGGCGCCACCGTTGAGAAGGCTCGCCCCTACTACGAGGCGCGCGAGGCGGCTCGCCGTACTCAAATCGAGTGTCAGCGGGCAGCAGTTCAGTTCCAGCGGGCAAGCGGTGAGTGCGACTGTTGTTGGGCCAGCAGTGATTTGCTGCCCAATTCCAACGGGACAGCGGTGGTCGGTTGGTGAGTGGCGCTGTCCAGTGCCGGTGGGCAGGTGGTGAGTGGTGTCCAGTGCCGGTGGGCAGGTGGTGAGTGGTGTCCAGTGCCGGTGGGCAGGTGGTGAGTGGTGTCCAGTGCCGGTGGGCAGGTGGTGAGTGGTGTCCAGTGCCGGTGGGCAGGTGGTGAGTGGTGTCCAGTGACGGTGGGCAGGTGGTGAGTGGTGTCCAGTGCTGGTGGGCATGTGGTGGTGAGTGGTGTCCAGTGCTGGTGGGCAGGTGGTGGTGAGTGGTGTCCAGTGCCGGTGGGCAGGTGGTGAGTGGTGTCCAGTGCCGGTGGGCAGGTGGTGAGTGGTGTCCAGTGCCGGTGGGCAGGTGGTGAGTGGTGTCCAGTGCCGGTGGGCAGGTGGTGAGTGGTGTCCAGTGCCGGTGGGCAGGTGGTGAGTGGTGTCCAGTGCTGGTGGGCAGGTGGTGAGTGGTGTCCAGTGCCGGTAGGCAGGCAGTGAGCGGCGCTCTCCAGTTATGGTTCGTACCCGGAGGGTGGAATGAGAAGCTCAGTGGTGATCTGGGCCACCTCACCGGCCGGTTCGTTACTTGACGAGTCATTGTGCCTCTCGATCAAATCTGGTTCCGGATTCATTTCGGTGTCCGCAACCTCACATCTAATCGTGTGCGCGTGGCTGGTGAGAAAATGAAGTACGGCTGACAGAATGGGTGTCTCGGTGAAGTCATGTTCCTCTAACTCAGAAGTTGTGACGTGACGGCAGTGACCTGTCTTCGCCAGTGCTGCACCAGAACGCGCGCGAGACAATCCTGCTGGCCGAGCAGCGTTTTCTGCCCCGGCGCGGCCAACACGTCGAGTTCGACTTCGACAACGCCTGGCAGGAGATGCTCAACCACGCCACCATGAAGCTGCTCGAGGCCGAGCGGCTCAAGACCAGCAGTGAGCACGAGCACCTTCGCCGTGCCAACAACTTTGCCTTGGCGCAGAAAAAGGTGCCCCGGTGTGCAGCGGTGGTGGATGTGGTTAAAGTGCGGGTATGATCAGGGATTGAGCCAGTGTTCTCAAATGTATGCAGTTTAGTGAAAACTGACAACTAGTAACTTCGGTTGATGCGTCCCTAAACCCCAATAATATTAACAAAACATAACTTAACCTTAACATAGCTTAAGCTCATTCTCACATCGTTTTCGATATTTTCGACATCCCTATACCAAGCTACTTGTCATGTGTTCCAGTGCCAAAATGTCTCAATATTGATGATAAATTCTATGAATATCACGTGCATAGTGCATATATGCCTGTATTTCCAGGTAAATCATTGTGGGTATATTAAAAGCTAAATTGATCTTCTAGATTCAGGAACGACTCAATGTTAGACAAAAATGTAAGTATTTATTGCGACGTTTCGGCCATAGGCCATTGTCAAACAATGCATTCGTTGCTATCGATGAACAGGTCGAAAATTCAACTTGCAGCAGGCAGCAATGTGCATATGACATTACACATTTTGCAAATGTTAACAAATTTTCTCATTTTGCAACAGTTTCGTTGGTATCATTTACCCGTTGGTCAGATTTCATTCAATGTTTCTGGATGGATCACACACAAAAAACACCATTTGCAACATTCGATATATTATGGATCAGTCACTATATGTGGGTGAAGACCGATCACCAGAGGCAGCGTGGCTCATCGAGCCCCACCAGCAGCCGCTCCTGTGACGCCATGCCGTACCGCTGCAGCTGAAAAAGCTGGAGCACTCGCTGGAGCGACCGATCGTGCGCGCGCGGCCCTACTTCGAGCAGCGCGAAGTGTTCCAGCAGGAGCTGATGCGGCAGAAGGCGGCGCTGCAGCAGCTGCAGCGCTCCGTTACCACGGCAAAGGCGCGCTACTCGGGGTCACTGCGCGAGCTGGAGCACATCTCCGAGCAGATCCACGAGCAGCGTCGACTCAGGTCAGTGCCTAGGGTGGTCTGGACTACCCTATCAGGTCGGGTCACACGTCAACATAGTTAGCTGCCTGGGGTGGTCTGGACTGACCCCTGGTCCGACCGGCCGGCAGTACGCTGACGCACGGATAGTGGGGACGTGAGACCAGATCAGGTCAGGTCAGGTCGGGTCACACGTCAACATAGTTAGCTGCCTGGGGTGGTCTGGACTGACCCCTGGTCCGACCGGCCGGCAGTACGCTGACGCACGGATAGTGGGGACGTGAGGCCAGGTCAGGTCAGGTCAGGTCGGGTCACACGTCAGGATACGTCAGCTGCCCGGGTGGGTGGAGACTACGGGTGCCAGTCGACACTGGAATTCAGCGGCATCCGGCTCTAATGTTACGTGGGAGGATAGCAGCGTAGTGACGAACAGATACACGATACTCGGCAGGAGACATGTCCTCCGCGAGATATTCGCATTTGTCTTTCATTCAGCTGATAAATAATCGCAGTTGGATGTAACCAATAGTGCTCCCGTTTTCAAATTTTATGTGCCGGAGATAGAGCGTTTGCTAATGTGTGCGGTTATTTTATCACGTGCCTTCCAAGTGATAAATATGATTCAATTGGAGCTTTATTTAATGAGTTTTGGAAAGATACGAGGCATTCTGCGCTTCTCTGGCGTTACAATTTCATCGTAGAAATGTGCGTGAAGCATGGCGGTGGTTAATCTTGATGAAGGAATAATGAATTATCTTTTTAGAGGTGCTTTGTAGAAATGTCTTGTTACGGTGACTTGGGCCGAACAGAACTTGCATTCAAATTTTGGATAGTTGCTAAATTTCGGCACTGCTTAGTAGTCCATCAGCTAACTTTAGATCTTTTGCTGCAGAAAATCCTTTCAATCCCGTGGCCATCATTAAGTTTCCTTTCTAATAGTTACCGAGGTAGGGTTCTGAACCATAATATTTCAATTGTACCGCGCTATCCGCATGCGCTGCTCATCGGAAAAATATCGCTTGTCTTGTCGACGTCTTGTCATAAAAGTAAACGAATATATTTGGTATTGGTGGATAGCTGCATTTTTTCGGGTTCGTGTAGTGTTATGATATTTTCATAGTGAAAAGTCAGCCAAAAATGTCAGCCTGTGCCGTCGAAATATTCGTACATATGAGGAGATGAAGTTAAATTGAAGCTTGCAAGGCAAAACTTCTCGGCAACATTTTGATCTCTCCACCTACATTATAGAATTGCCAAGAAGATGAGCCTGGTTATGTTTCAATGTCAATGCCAACTTGATGCATATCGTGGATGGCAGTTCAGGAGGTCCAAAATACCTTGGCGTAATGGCGAAACAAGCTGTTGTGAATGGTCAGTTTCTATGTTAGTCTGGGTGGAGCTTGCGACGTCACAGCTAGTTGAGCTGGTGACGTCACAGCTGTCGGTGGGTGAAATTTTCGGATTGACGATGTGTGTACCGGAGGTAGCGGCTGCAGCGCGTGGGTGCCTGCCTGCCGCAGAGACCTGGAGTCGGACATGGTTCCCATTGACCTGGACACGTGCGACCTGGGCAGCGTTTCTGGCGTTGCCGAGTCGGCCACCAGCGACTATCAGGAGGACTTCAAACTTAGTCAGGTGGGTCGTCAGAGGTGTTCAAACCCAGGAGTCTCTGTAGACCTACACTCTGCCATGTTTCGCGGGCTACCAGAATACTTCAAATCCAGCCAGGTGGACTACCAGATGAATCAAATCTCAGAAATGTGGGTGGTGGTGGTGGTTGAGACTTTACAGCGCACTCAGCAGCTGAGGCCATAGGACCCCGCCTGCCTCTCGTCCTGGCAGGAAGGGCGGGAACCGCGAGGAATCGAACCCCCGTACCTCTGGCTTGCCAGATGCTCAGCTCAACCATTGAGCTACTAGAAAGGTGGGTAATCAGAAGCGTTCAGGAACCTGGTTAAAGGGGTCGTGAAAGGTTTGCAAATGTAGCCAAGGAATGAACAAGCCCGAGGAAGTTCGATTGCAGGGACTTATTGTCGGTGCATGGAAATTGACCGAGTGGGTTGCGTGATGGTGTTGAGCTACTATATGTCTGATGATGATCCTATGGTATTGAGCTACTATAGGTCTGAGGAACACGTTGGTCCAGTGGGAATAACCAATACTTATGGATGGCACGGGTCGGCGGCGCGATCTTCTGGGGAAGTTTCCCCATCCACTGCAATGTATGACGTGGGAAGCTGCCAAAGCGTCTCCTAGCGCCAAGACGCCCCTGTCACTTGACCGCACCTCAGAAGCACTGTTTGCCCTGTTGCGGAATGTGTGTTGTCACATCGCGTCTCTCGTCTCAGGAGCAGCAGTACTGGACAGAGATGCGGGAGCAGATCGAGGCGCTGTCGGCGGTGCTGCCCGGCTCGAACACGCCGAGTGCCGGACAGCCGTCAGGCGCCGCCGGCGACATCGAGCCGCCACTGGCGGAGGAACTGAGCGCCGCGCACCTGATCGCGCACCGTCGCACCCGCTCCGACGACGCGTCGCGGTTGGACCGGCGGCCGGACGGCGAGTCGCGCCGGCACGCTCTCTCGGGGCCCGACGGCGGCGACGCGGAGCCGGCGGCGGACCGGCCGGCCACCGCCGCGGCGCGGTGCGGGTCGGCGGCCGAGAGGGCCCAGTCGCCGTCCGGGGCTGGTGCGGCTCCGGTCCGGCACAAAACGGCCGCTGTCCAGTCCGAACATCCCGTCGTCCAGTCTGGGGAGCCTGTGACCAAACCTGGACATGGCGATGTACATGATGCGGTTGTGGTGCAGCCCGAAGCACGTGTGGACTGGTCTGAAACACAAGCGACCCAGTCTGAGGAGTCTGTGATCCGGTCTGAAGAATCTATGGCCCAGTCTGAGGAGCTTGTGGTCCAGTTTGAGGAGCATGTGATCCAGTCTGAGGAGCATGTGGTACAGTCTGAGAAGCCTGTGGTCCAGTCTGAAGAGCATGTGGTCCAGTCTGAGGAGCCTGTTGTCCAGACTGGTGAGCTTTTGATCAGTTGTGAGGAGCCTGTCGTCCAGACTGGTGAGCTGTGATCAGTTGTGAGGAGCCTGTCGTCCAGTCGGAGGAGCCTGTTGTCCAGTCGGAGGAGCCTGTTGTCCAAACTGGTGAGCTTGTGATCAGTTGTGAGGAGCCTGTTGTCCAGTCGGAAGAGCCGGTGGTCCAGTATGATGCAGCAGTTGAGTCTGGCCAGCGCTAGGTGGTCGGTGTTGTCGATAGGCTGATGCTGCTTCTCTGCAGTTTGAACTGGGGACCTGTCCGCCACTAACAGTGGAGAAGTGTGTGGCTCAAAGTTACTGGGAAATACTATAGTAAAGTCAGGAGCGCGTCCTGTACTGGAATCTTCCAAAGCTCATTGCTGAACTACATTGAGGCGTTATTGGCTAAGGCTATGTTGTTGGTGTGTATAAATGATATAGTCGTAGTAGATGAGATTGTATGGTTATGCAGCGGTTCAAAGCGAGGATATTAGCTTCCTCGAATTGCTTTGAATAACACTGAAATTATCTGTAATGTTCAAACGTTCTGTTATCACTTTTTGTTGTTGCGTGCAGTTCCTGTCCATCACCTTTCGTCAAAGCGCTCGTAAACCCAAATAGCCTGGAATTTGTATCAGTTGCTGCTTAAAACGAGACTGTTTCCACTCCATGATGGGATGGCCGGTGAAAACATTTGTTTTTCTTTTACATGGTACCAAGCTCAGCCATGTTTGGCCGCCACACTGGATACAAAGCAACGGACGTCGGCCCTCGACGGCTCAAAATTACTAGGAAATACTAAAGTGAAGTCAGGAGCGCGTCCTGTACGGGAATCTTCCAAAGCTCATTGTTGAACTACATTAAAGCGTTGTGTAAGGCTACCTTGTTGGTGTGTACAAAAGATTGTGTCATAGTAGATGAGATTGTATGGGTTATGCATTTGGTCTTCGCTTTCATTCGTCCATCCCTGTCCCGTGGGCGCAAAGTGACATTGACATTCGACGCGCCCCTGGATTCCAATTCATCATCATCCATCCTTGACCCACGGTTGTTGTCTGAGCTGGCTGTGGTCAAGTCTGACAGTCGTAGCCCAGTCCAATATAGCCGTGGTCCACTGATGCAGCCATGATCCATTCTGGTACAGCTATGGTCCACTCTGGTACAGCAGTGGTGCACTCTGATAGAGCCGTGGTCCACTCTGATGTATCCACAGGCAGAGGTATAGTTATCCACAAATTGGTGGTCGCCACTAGAGCGTGCAGTGATCTGTTTAGTTCGCGCATCCAGAGTTGGAGCAACAGCGGCACCGCGCCTTTGGTACCGCGCTACTTGTAGGAACACCTGGCACGGTAGCTGTCAGGGTTCCAGGTGCCGACCCGATCCTGCTCGTCTGGGTGTAGGATTGGTGCTGCTTCCCTGTTGGAGGAGCTAAGCTGTCACACTGGCTGTCAGGGTCCCGGGTGCCGACCCGATCCTGCTCGTCTGGGTGTAGGATTGGTGCCGCTTCCCTGTTGGAGGAGCTAAGCTGACACGCTGGCTGTCAGGGTCCCGGGTGCCGACCCGATCCTGCTCGTCTGGGTGTAGGATTGGTGCTGCTTCCCTGTTGGAGGAGCTAAGCTGACACACTGGCTGTCAGGGTCCCGGGTGCCGACCCGATCCTGCTCGTCTGGGTGTAGGATTGGTGCTGCTTCCCTGTTGGAGGAGCTAAGCTGACACACTGGCTGTCAGGGTCCCGTGTGCCGACCTGACCGTACACACCAGAGTTAGTTATTTGGAACACGCCGGAGTGTGAGGTACCAACTGCCGTACTACATACGGCTGTGTCCCACAGTCCCCTCCCGGCACGGGTACTATTAACCTGCCGCACGTGGTCCGTGATGACTTGGCTCCGTGTGGACCGGGCACCAGGATCCGTGGCATCGCTCTCAGCGATGTGTTTGTGTAGAAGGGTGTCTGCAGCTCAGTGGTTAAACTGGGCACTCTGGGAGACTAGAGGTGCGGTGTTCGATTCCCCGCGGTGCTCGCCCTGTCAGGGTGAGGGGCAGACAACACCATAAACCTGACTGCTTACAGCATCGTAATGCAACACAGTGGCGACTATTTGTTCGCAGATATACCGAAACCGGTCGGATTCTGCCCGAAATGGCCCGTGTTCCCTCTGCTCATACTGAGTGAGGATGGAGCAATTTTCCACGTCGTTTTGTCCATGCGTGCCTGGGCAGTGCGCATACGCTGATTTTTGTTTTGCTTGTGGCTTTTTTTTGTCCTGCAGAAATAATCTATACCTGATGCATTACCCTACATCAGTCCTCGCAATTATATGGTCTGCTGTGCATTTTCTATTGTGGATTTTTTTTTGGCGGCAGGCTGAATTTGTTTGCTGATATTAAGTTTGCCATGATAATCGTAGACCGTGTCATCCCACCATACATTGCTGACAGTCGACGCGCCCTAAAGCACAAATCCACCACCACGCAACAATATGTTGCCTTTCGGGTTGCAAGCCTGTCGTTATCCAGGGTTCAACTCGATCGAGTGCTGATCTTGTCTGTAAGAACACGATCAACGCTACTTTTGCTGCGTGTTCCTCCGATATCGGAACGGATAGGCTCTGCCTTTTGCAGCGCATTATGTAGACATACATAGTAGTATCAAAGCTGTCCTGCGATAATCACTACTCATTAAGGCATTGCGCGATATAGATACTGTGTCCCTGGTGGTGTTCGTTTACACGTTCCTTATTTCCGTGCCATCGCTTCTTCATAACTGAAGGTCTATAGATTCACCGGGAGCCCGCACTCGCACGACGCTCCCAAATATGGGTTGTTCGCTCGTCTGTATCATGGAGCAGCAGCAGCATGCTCAAGTTCTGAAGCTGACCTGTTTAGGGCAGGGAATGTACGAGTTACGTCTACTCTGGGCTTACGATGCCACCGAGCTGTTCGCTGGTGTATGGTTTCACGACCGAGAATATGTTTCACGTTAGGGCTTCGCCCAGATCTCCGATGTGGTGCAACTACGGTCCTGTACAACCAGCGCGTCCCAAATCTCGGCGTACTCATCCTGGGGACCCAGTCACACTCTGTCAATAAATTCGGGTGGCTGCAATTACGTTATTGGATGGCACAGTGAACACGTTAATATCTACTGTCTGAACGTTGAGTACATAATCAGTCATACTAATCATACTATTGTGAGTGTGATCGGGCGACGGCAGCCAACCGTGGCTACCGTGGTTACCGCGAGGATGTCCGGTGCCGATACGCGTGCTGATCCGGCTCGGCACCGCCGTCGTGTCCATGGTTTACCAGCACCGTCGTATCGCCGCTGGCAGTGGGCCGAACCGGGACCGCGCGTGTTGTGTGAACCGAGTTGGCGAGTGCTGGTTGTAGCGTAACATGCCTGGTGGAGGTAACTTGTGCTCGAGATTGTCCTCGGGCCGCCACAGTCCGTGCTTGGTCCGGCGGGGATGCGTGGCAATACAGCTGTTGATCGCTCTGTGGACCGGTTTGGCTGACGAGGTCCACATCGGATCTTGTGTTGGCTCCCGGACGACGAGGTAAACCAACGGCGCAACATCCGAGCGGTCAGAGCCGGGAAATCCCGGTGGTCGTCACACGTTCCGTCCAGCCACATGCCTTAGAGTATGGTGAAGCTCGCCGATCAGAGCGAAATTCGCCGGGACTCCGCCAGCCGACCTAGCTGACATTCACCGAGAGTTCACCCGCCGCTTGGTATGTGGCCGTTAAACGCGTGACGCCCGCGGTGGCAATCTGATGCGTCCTCCATTCGCTGCCCAACTGTCACACGCAGAAACCCACATGACGGTCCCCTGCGTCTGCCACAGCATCCGCGGCGATCGACCTGAGGCAGTGTCTCGAACTCAGTTATTTGGGCTTTAGGGCGCGTGTGCCTCGTCCTCCGCTCACCCGTCAAACTACCACACACACCGCCGTATCGACAGAGATGTATTGACAGCCAGTCTCGTCACTCACTGAAACACGCACAGACTCGCACGGCGCGCAGACGGCGGCGGCGGCGGCGACCCGTCACAGGTCAGGAGAGGGCAGGTGCCAGCGTGACGGGTGACCGCCGCGGCGACTGCGCCAGACGACTAGTGGCCACGGCCGGGCCCTACCCGCCGCCGCCGTCAGGACTCGACCCGGTGCGCTGCCGACAGACAGGTGGCGTCACCACAACATCGGATGCACTGCCAGCACACATGTGGCGTCATGATTCAGGCCGGTGCGCTGCCAACGGACAAGTGACGTTTATCATTGGGTGATTCACGACTAGCTTTATGCACATTCACGGCCATTGGTGCCGCCCCACTGTTTCGCCGTTGAGCCGCTGGATTGGGAAATGTCCCGAACGGTGCGAGTGTTGAACCCGGGACCTTTGGTACTCATAGCTGAACACCGTAACCACTCGGCCATCCCCGCCCCGACAAGTGACGTCACCACACCACCAGATGCGCTGCCTTCGCACGTGGCGTCACAACTACAGTCTGAGCGCTTTCGACAATTGAATCGCCTGACACTAATCCATGAGTATGGTTCAGATTCAGCTGGATATCGAAAAAAGCCAGCAGTTTCCGAAGCATGTAATAATAATGACCAATTACAACAAAACTGCCACATGCACATTTCTACTTGCAATATTAGGAACAGGCATGAAATTCATATGCGGGTCGTACTCAATGCATAATCACCAAGGGGAGGACTAAGTTGTTTTTCGCACAGAAGCTTTCGAAGTTTATTATGAGGAGTCAAAGTATCTACGCGTGAACAGAACATATTAGCCTGCAGTTGCAGATCGATCAGCTCAGGGCAGCTGTGACAGACCGCGGGAGAGGGATACTCACAGGACTTGGGTATTCGGAGGAGGTCGCAATCCGCCACTGCCGTCTGATGTCGAACACCGTGGAACAGGTACTCCACCTGAAGAGTCTTCTCCATCTCCGGTACGGGGTCATAGAAGCCCGGCAGATGGCTCTGACGGGAGACAGGCAGTGTCAGAGCACACATACACCGCACTGGTCACACCACACACGTCATACATTGACAGGGGACAGGCAGTGTCAGAGCACACGTACACCGCACTGGTCACACCACGCACGTCATACATTGACAGGGGACAGGCAGTGTCAGAGTACACGTACACCGCACTGGTCACACCACGCACGTCATACATTGACAGGGGACAGGCAGTGTCAGAGCACACGTACACCGCACTGGTCACACCACGCACGTCATACATTGACAGGGGACAGGCAGTGTCAGAGTACACGTACACCGCACTGGTCACACCACGCACGTCATACATTGACAGGGGACAGGCAGTGTCAGAGCACACGTACACCGCACTGGTCACACCACGCACGTCATACATTAAGGGACAGGCAGTGTCAACACACACGCACTGGACACACCACGTCATACATTAACAGGGGACAGGCAGTGTCAGAGCACACGTACACCGCACTGGTCACACCACACACGTCATACATTGACAGGGGACAGGCAGTGTCAGAGCACACGTACACCGCACTGGTCACACCACACACGTCATACATTAACAGGGGACAGGCAGTGTCAGAGCACACGTACACCGCACTGGACACACCACGCACGTCATACATTGACAGGGGACAGGCAGTGTCAGAGCACACCACCGCACGTCATACAGAGCACACGTCATACATTGACAGGGGACAGGCAGTGTCAGAGCACACGTACACCGCACTGGTCACACCACACACGTCATACATTGACAGGGGACAGGCAGTGTCAGAGAACACTAACACCCCCCCGACAACCCACAAACCAAAAGGGTATTACAGGGTCAGAGCACACGTACACCGCACTGGTCACACCACACACGTCATACATTAACAGGGGACAGGCAGTGTCAGAGCACACGTACACCGCACTGGTCACACCACACACGTCATACATTGACAGGGGACAGGCAGTGTCAGAGCACACGTACACCGCACTGGTCACACCACGCACGTCATACATTGACAGGGGACAGGCAGTGTCAGAGCACACGTACACCGCACTGGTCACACCACACACGTCATACATTGACAGGGGACAGGCAGTGTCAGAGCACACGTACACCGCACTGTATTAACACATCTGCAACTGTAGCGTGCCTTTGTGGCGCAGATCTCGTCCGAAGCGGAGTGAACTTACGAGTCCCTAACAGGACACCAACTCACCTTGGGGCCTTCCTGCACGATCAGTTTGGAATCTTTGACGAGGCACTGCAGTGGGATGGTGACATCTACCACGTCTTCGGGACTGGCCTCCGCCTGGTCTCCTGAGCTGGGCTGCACTATCCGGCCGTACCTGAGACACAACAGAGCCGGTCAGCCACCTCACACACACCGCGCGCTGGCACCGGGGTCGGGGCGAACCGCTAGTTAGTTAGTTATTAGGGGTTTGGGGGCCAACAAAAAAAATTGGGAAAGGGGCGCTGACCACATTGAATATTGTAGGGTGGACATCATACCGCCGTAGCACCACGCAAACATGGGGTACGGTCATGAACGCTTGGTGTGCTCGGCTCCGTGGGTACTTCAGGGGACGTTCTCAGTGGCCCATTTCTGAACCAAGTTCCTGTATTGTACTGGCATTAGAGCTCTTAAACAACACAAGAATATTCCTGATTGAGAGTCGTCGGGCACTGTCGGTCGTGGTCAGGCGTTGTATGTCAACTACGCTTGACGAGGCCAAATGTCTAGCTCCAGGAAGTGAAGGGGGACTACGGCTGCTGTAAGAGGCGGCCAGTCGGTGAGAGGGGTAACAACGTGTTATAGATGAGCTGGTGAAAAGATCCGGTGAAGACTATGAGTGAGGGATAGTGCAATGTCTGGAGACGAACGAATCAGACAACGACGTTACCCATTTACACGTCACTGTGCTGTACTAAAATAGCTAACAAAAAACATGCCAATACAGTGAATCCCAAGACGTGACTGCTGCCTCGACGGTAAACCACAGCTCCCGTTGAAAAGATCGTAGAAGCCCTTGCCGCTAAAGCAACCAGTCTTATGGCAGTAAAGTTCCAAGGATTGGAAAATGAAACCGAGAATAAGTTGAAAGTTGATCCACACTTTGACGAAGCAAATTACTAGCACAGGCATGACTCGTACCGAAGGCTGGAAAAATCAGGTGTCCTTGGATTTTTCGCATACAGAACTTCGACTTTTCAGACCATTGTCTCCTCATTTTCTCCTTTCGGGGTCGAATGGTGTTGGTTACGATGAATTGCTCTGTGATAAAGTGCTCCAAATTCACAGAAAAGTGCAAACTCTGGTGTCACAGGTTTGAAGAGCAACATCATCTCCGTATTCGATTATCCAACACTTCTCTTCACATTCAGGATTACTAAGTACAAATCCAACATTGCTCGTAGCTTCAATGGCAATGCTAAAATGACAACAATTCGGCCGGCGGTGAACTGAGAACAATACCGAGGTCACGGCTTCAGAGAGCTGATGTCTGGCTGTAGCTCACCAGGCAGAGGTGATGATGAGACCGCGGCGCAGCTCCTCTGTCTGCCGACTGCGCGCCACTGTCTCGCGCATCAGGCTGACGGCCGCCTCGGCCTCGCGCCGTCGAGTCGCCATTCTGTCGGGGCACCGTCACACGCCATCCGTACCAATGTTACCAATGCCAAGTTAACCAATGCAGACGTCAGAGAGATTGGGCGATAATCTAATGGGCTCAGACTACGCTCTCCAGGTTTCAAGAGTAGGACCACTGTAGCTTGGCTCCACGATGGAGGGTACTCGCCATTCATCCATATGTGGTTACAGGTAAGTAAAGGCTCTGCGACCACAGAAGGCATGTGTCGAACGGCACAGCTGCTGCACGCTTTGCGGCCACGACAGAAGTGAGTGGTGTGGCCAAATCTTTGGCATTTGAAACAACGGACCTGCAACTTGACCCGTATGAGGCCCTACGAACCCGCCCGCTCCTCCGAGATATCGGGACTAAAGGCGTATTGCTCCCACGTCACAACTAGAACCGTGCGACGGGGAACCTCAGCCTCCAGGACTCTGTCAACTCCGGGGACGGGCCGAGGGGGCGCAACTACCTCGATAAAGCTGAGTTGGTGGGCAGGACCGATGAAGTTATCCTACCTGTTAATAGTACAGATAGCTGGTGTTGCAGGGCAAGATGAAGGACATGGATGTTGAGATGAAATGGGTATTGGAATGGGAGCGTATGGATGGAAGGACGAATGAGGCACACTTAGTCGGACCCTTCCCGGTAGACTGGGCCACCGGATCGTTGGGGCACGCAATCCCCATCCCCACCACCACCAAAGGTGGTACCTGGTCGGAGGATGCACTTAAGATTACCTTTCGTGGGAAAACATGTGTTAATCAGGAGACGACTATATAACAACTCCACTCCAATATCCAGAAGCATGCTATCATGCCACTTCTTACCCGGCCCCACTGTCTGGTGCCCGTCAAAGTAGCAGCCAGATATATGCCTTGTCATATTTCCATACCTCTCCTGGCCCAAATGTGTGGCACATTTGACCAGCATCGCGATCAGAACTGCCATGAACACAATCACCACCAGGCCATAGCCTAAAGTGCCTCACATTTTACCGGCACCGCCTTACGTTTGGCCAGCACTGTCACAAATGTCATCACCACCAGGTCATAGCGGCCACATTGGCAGTCGCCACAGGCAGACAGCGGGGCCACGTTTGGCGTGGCAGTCACCACAGGCAGACAGGGGCAGTGCCACATGAGACAGCAGGGCCAGGGCCACTTGGCAGTCGCCCAGGCAGACAGGGGCAGTCGCCACAGGCAGACAGCGGGGCCACCTTGGCAGTCGCCACAGGCAGACAGCGGGGCCACCTTGGCAGTCGCCACAGGCAGACAGCGGGGCCACGTTGGCAGTCGCCACAGGCAGACAGTAGGGCAGTCGCCACAGTGAGACAGCGGGTCCACCTTGGCAGTCGCCACAGGCAGACAGCGCGGCCGCCGTCGCCACGCCAGACGAACCCACCTGTCGCGGTTGGCCCGGCGTCGTTTGTCGGACTGCTCCCGTTGTCTCTGGAGGACGTAGGGTGCGATCACCAGTCGACTGACGACGGCCCAGGTCAGCAGCGGCACCACCGTGCCGTACAGCACCGGACTCAGCATCAGCTCGTCAGACAGGCGCACGTTCGCAGAGTACGTCTGACTGGCGCGGTTCAGTCTGTGGAGCGAGGTAACACAGTGGGGGTACTGCTCATCGAGTACGTCTGACTGGTGGAGTACAGTCTGTGGAGCGAGGTAACACAGTAGCGGGTACTGCGCTACCCGCTAGCAGTACGTCTGACTGGCGCGGTTCAGTCTGTGGAGCGAGGAAACGCTGTCGCGGGTACAGCTCGCCGAGTACGTCTGACTAGTGAGGCTCAGTCTGTGGATCGATGTAATGCAGTGGTGGGTACTGTTTACCTAGTACGTCTGACTGGTAAGGTTCAGTCTGTGGAGCAAGGTAATTCAGTGGTGGGTACTGCTTACCGAGTACGTCTGACTGATAAGGTTAAGTCTGCGGAGCGAGGTAACGCTGTCGCGGGTACTGGCCGCAGAGTACGTCTCACTGATAAGGTTCAGTCTGCGGAGCGAGGTAACGCTGTCGCGGGTACTGGTCGCAGAGTACGTCTGAGTGATAAGGTTCAGTCTGTGGAGCGAGGTAACGCTGTCGCGGTGGGTACTGGTCGCAGAGTACGCCTGACTGATAAGGTTCAGTCTGTGGAGCGAGGTAACGCAGTAGCGGGTACTGCTCGCCAAGTTCGTCTGAAGATCATGAGCCCGGAGTTATTCGACAGCAGAGGTAAATACGCAGACATGCAGTAACATGACGATATGATAACGCCTTGGTGGTGGTGTGGTAGAATGATGGTGCAGCTGCACATAAAGGTATGAACCATGAAGATGGAGCAGCCACAGCCTGTAGCGGATGAGGACACGTGATAAATCGTGATGGCACCCGTAACTGAAAACCGTAAATGCATATTGAGATGAATATTTCCGTGCATACCTGATTGCCGAGGCTCCGCTGCCGTAAGCGAGGTAGACGACATGTCGAATGAAACGACATGGCGGACATCCTACACTCCACAATATCCACTGTGCGTGGAAGGCATATATATCGTGAAATAAATAAATAAAGGCATAAATAACTCATTCAAACTGTTCCACTTCTCAACAATGGTGGTATGACCATGCAGCAGATCATTTGAACATTTTGCAGATATCCCTGGTCCAGAAAAGTTGTCCATGACATCGTACATCACACTTACTTGACCTTCAGAGCGACCCCGGTAGGCACGCCGAAAGACACGAACGCAGATAGGGTGCTCAGGGCAGAGATTTTCTTCTCCAGGCCGTATTCCACCAGAAAGCCGAAGGAGCCTCCCCTGTAGCGTTGGAGCATACAGCACGTTGTTAGTGAACACAAATGAACCTAGTTATATTGACTTACAACATCTACTTACCTATGACTTACGACATCATTACCTAACATCTATTGATTTACAGCCCAAGCTGCAGTGCAGAATTCAGTGCAGTCCCTGCGCGTCCCTACGAATACATCAAATCGTCTCATGCTCTTTCCATCCCAAGGAGCAGCCGGCCGTCAATATATGTCCTCTATCATCTCACTTCTTTTTGCAGGCGCCACAGCACTCCTCTGACAGACCATAATCAGCATGCCAGTCTTCATCAAGGATGCCTACTTCGTAGCCTGAATCTACAAGATACGATACCACCAGATCTGTATCCACGAAGAATCTGCACTTCGTAATCCTGAACGTGAAGAGCAAAATTATGAGGTAAACAAGTATGGAGGGGATATTTTTATTGAAACCTGTGATATCAGAATCTCAGTTTGTACTTTCAATGAATATATAGCAGTTTATGATGGAACAGTTCATTGTTGAACAGCACCATTCAACCTAAAAATAAAATAAAAATGGGAGGACAATGTTCTGGAGAGGAAAACGGTCAGGATGCCAAAAATCCAGGAAGAGACTATGTTTCCGACTTCACTAGCAGATCTGGGAGCATTATCTCCCATATAGGTCATCTTTTAGTAAAATAAACATTTCAGAAGAATTATGGAAATCTGCATGCATTCTAGTTCTAAAATATCGCATCTGTCCGTCTTATCGCGTAGCCATCCATATTATTATGGAAGCGTCTAATTATGCATAATTATTTATTTGGCTCCAAACAGGCTGAAAACTGGCTTCCAGCCCAATCAGTGCAGCTCGTTCAGCAGTACAACTGCGTCTGTGATCGCCGGAACCAGGGAACGCTTCAACATGCACGACTCCTGAACGATATCGTTCCATAAACCCAGTAAGTCAGCAAGATATCGGCCATTGAAATTAAAATTAATCCAGTATTCCGTATGTTAACATGGTGACCAGCAGCACCAGCACCAAAGACCACCAGACACCATCGGCAATTGCGGCTATTTCACAGGCCACTGCTCCAACACCCAATGAACGGGAAGTGGCTGCCTGGAGCTGCCTGCTGGTGGCCGTCCAAGTTTCCCGGCGCCCTCACTTGACCATCAGACGAGTCTTGAGGTCGGCCTCAGGCAGCTTGAGCAGCAGGCTGGCGGTCAGGTGGGTGTGCGGCACGCCGACAAACAGGCTGGCCGACAGCCGGGTGTGCTCCGTCTCCCGCACCAGCATGCTGCGGATGCCGACCGGCGCGCCCGCCGCCTGGTAGGTCAGGTACCCCATCGTGTGTCGGTCCATCTGGTAGCCCATTGCTGCAACACACGGTCGGAGGGGTCATTCCGATCCCTGGTATGTCAGGCAGCCTACCATGTTTGTCGTTTATTTATTGTGCATGGGGACTGTTGGGTGGTTCTCAACGCACTTTATGCACGATCACGGCTAATGGCGCCGTTCATTGCTTCACCGGTGAGCCGCAGGATTGGGAAATGTCCCGAGCGAGTATTGAACCCGGGACTTATTGTACCGAGAGCTCAGCAGCTTAACTACTCGGCCATCCACGCCCAGTAACCTACTGTGTGCCGGTCCATCTGGTAGCCCATGACTGCAACATTCGGTCGGAGGAGTTATTCCGACCCCTGGTATGTCAGGTACTGTGTGTCAGTCCATCTGGCACTCGTGCCTTGATTGCTTATTTGGTCTTAACGGCGCGCAGTAGTTGAGTGCCAAAACATGCGGTCAAGGAGGGTCCCCGACCCATGGTACCTGACACGCCAGGGGCTGACTGCATGTCGGTCCATTTGGCAGCTGAGTACAGTAACACATGGCTAAAGGGGTTACTTAACTCCTTAATTTGTCAGGACGTGGTCCCTGGTATATTACGTCAGATCCACTGGTACCATCCGTGATAGGTGAAGTGGCTGAAATCTTTAGTCAAATTTGATCGAAAGTTAGGAACATAAAAGGACAAGAATGGTTTACCCACTAAACATCACCATCTGCGCCCAAACAATGGCCGAGGGAGATGAGCCACGCAAAAATAAACAAGCCGAGTTGTGCCAACTGATCGAGTCACGCCAATCTGACCATCACCTCCACGCACTCGTGTCCGGTCGACTACTCACTGCACATGAGGCCCATCTTGCCGAGTCCGTTGGGCAGCAAGTAGACGAAGCCGTGCGCCGTGGCGTGCAGATGACGGCCGAGCTGGTGGAAGCCGCGCAGCGACACCATCAGGCCGTCGCCGACCCCGACCTCGGCCTCCGTCCAGCACCGGTCAGACACCAGTCGGCGCACCGAGCAGCTCACCTGACCCTGGCCCGTGCCGTTCGATGTGGAGAGTTGACCTGGGGATGGTGCAGGGTCAGAGAGCAGCTCACCTGACCCTGGCCGGTGCCGTGCGATTTGGAGAGTTGACCTGGGGACGGGGGATGGTCGGAGAACAACTCACCAGACCCTGGCCCGTGCCGTTCGATATGGACAATTGACCTGGGGATGGCCAGAGAGCACCTCACCTGACCCTAGCCGGTGCCGTTCGATGTGGAAAGTTGATCTGGGGACGGGTATGCAGTTCAGAGTGCAGTTCACCTGAACTTCATTGGCGTCGTTCTATGGGGAAAGTTAATCTGATGAGAGGAAGTTTGAGCGGATAGTTCATCTAGATTTCCCATTCTTAATCAGCTAGGTTTCTTTTCAAACACCCTTCACTTCTCATCTACATAGGATACTTTCAAGCACATTCAGCCAATTGAAAGAACCAAACGAAAATGAATGCTTGGAAAAAGATTGTATTACCCAAGCATCAACAACAAGTTATGAAAATTGCAAACCTATACTTACATTCATATATACATATATATATATATATATATATATATATATATATATATATATATATATATATATATATATATATACACACAAATATATATATAGCAAACGGATTCACAAGACAACTATATCTTATGCTTCAGCAACAGCAACATTACACACATATTGCAAAGCATTTACATCAAAGTCAGCAGTTTCTCACCTGACATGATCGCCGTATTTTTGGGTGTCAGGGGTGCCTCGATACTCTGAGTGAACGACATTCCACTGACTTCCACGAACGGTAGCGCCGGTCCGCCCGCGCTGGAACACCCCGGGCACACGTCAGCAGGCGCCGGTCTGGCCCAGCCACAACGCACCAGGCAGAGGAGTGTACATAGGGCAAGGACATGGACACGAACCGCTGATCAAGCGCGCTGAACCTCCACAGTAGTAAGCATTCATGGTACCAGTTCTGCTTATCGGAAAATATGCAAACCAGCCACCAGCGTAGATTAAGAATAACAACACTATCAGATGTTGCGGTCTTCCGCCGATCTGGAATGCCCTTTATATTTAAAGGGAGGAAAAAGGACTGACTGTCACACACAGACAGCCAACACACCTCACACACACACAGCAGGCACTCACACATAGACAGCAGGCACTCACACACCCACCAGCAGGCACTCACACACAGACAGCAGGTACTAACACAGACAACCAGCACTCATACACAGACAGCTGGCACTCATACACAGACAGCTGGTACTCACACACCCACCAGCAGGCACTCACATGTCGTCGTCATCCAGCTCGTCATCGTAGGTGCAGAACAGGTCGGTGGCGTTGATGAAGATGGCGATGGATCCCTTGGGGTTGGTGCGCTGCAGCAGACGTCGCTCCTCGCGCTCCCTGCATCATATCCAGTTATTCAGCTATTGCATTGCAATGAAGCCAGCATGTTTGACCATGTTGTAACGCAAGCAACGACGCGAGTTGGAAGTCATATTCTTTCTTGGAGCACCGAGTACCGACGCACCACGCTGGCCCAGTGCAAGTGAAATTTTCCTAGAGGCAACAAAGTCTGAAACCTGCAACATTTCGGCTTATGGGTGCTCACATTACAACTGGACCGGTCTGGCCTCCATTGCGGATCCACCGCTGTACGCTTCGAAATTTGGTGACGAAAGCGCTTTCCTTAAGGCCCAATTAGTAGCAAACAACTTGCAAGTAGTTGTCATTATGATCATTAATTAGAACACAAAAAGGCAAACCATCATCTGTCACCGGTTATTTATGATAATGCGCCATGCATCCCTGTAGCACATCACCATGAGAATGCACTATAGCCACCACTCGGCTTCGCTGCTTCTCTTGAGCGTACAACTAGATCAAGGGCTTTGATTTCAACATACTGCACAAGATGAAAAAGCGAGCATGCAAAAGCTAACTAAGACAAGTATGGTAAGGAATGACAGGGCTATATTGAGCTTTCTGGAGCATTATGACATGATTCAACTCCAGGTTTAGTAATAACGTTGATAGCTATGCATATCACACCATTTCCCAAAAGTATGAATCGTATATCACAACCTCTCCAACCACAGTAAATAGAGCAAATGCTGAAAGACGACGATCAACCAATCGGCCGAATCTCGCTAGACTCCAGGGCTGAACGGGTGGGCGACCCACCTGGCCAGCTGCTGGTACTCCTCGCGGATCTCGTGCGGTGTACGCGTCCGCTGCACCACCTCCCAGCCCTCAGTGCGCAGACCGTCCATACCGAGGCTGTCGTAGATGGCGCGTCGGTGCGGTTCGCTCAATACTGTGTTCGAGAGCGGTAGCCGTCAAGTGGTCAGCAGTGGCCGACACACGACCAGCGGCCCGCCACCTCCCCAACCATCCCGGCCGATAGTGAGGCTGTGGAGCCACGGGCAGTGACCCGCCACACGACCAGCGGCCCGCCACCTCCCCAACCATCCCGGCAGATAGCGAGGCTGTGGAGCCACGGGCAGTGACCCGCCACACGACCAGCGGCCCGCCACCTCCCCAACCATCCCGGCAGATAGTGAGGCTGTGGAGCCACGGGCAGTGACCCGCCACACGACCAGCAGCCCGCTGCCTCCCCAACCATCCCAGCCAATAGTGAGGCTGGCGAGCCACGGATGGT
Organism: Imbricaverruca yamaguchii; assembly: GCA_034440575.1. NCBI lineage: Eukaryota > Metazoa > Arthropoda > Thecostraca > Neoverrucidae > Imbricaverruca > Imbricaverruca yamaguchii. The sequence goes on from JAOTOL010001585.1 coordinate 1,194,280, forward strand.
GACCGCCACACGACCAGCGGCCCGCCACCTCCCCAACCATCCCGGCAGATAGTGAGGCTGTCGAGCCATAAGTAAATCGTAATCAGTCTACGGTGCTGCTATCATAGCTTCTTATCAATATTCACGGATGGGAGTATATCACCTCGAGGCAAGCTTGTTGAATGAAGATAAAAATATTCCCAAACGCCACGACTTCAGAGTCTTTCCCTACTAGTATACGTACAGAAGAGTCTGTGTTCAACCGTCCTAAAATCTGGCGTCGTAGAGGATCGAGCAATGTACAGCCAACTAAACCATGGTACACGGTAAGCGGGTTAGAGCAGCGCGGACATAGAGGACTGTCATCACCGGTAAGCATATAACTATGTGTTGCGAAGGTATGGCCAATCCTCAATCGGCAGAGTATTACCTCTTCCCAGGGTTTGGTTCAGTTAGAGGACAGCCACTTTCCAAGTGTCGGTTTTAAAACCCTGAGTTTACTACACTTCGAATTCCAGGTTTGCTGCCATTCTGACCTTACATTTGACAATATAGTGGGGTATAGATCCTTTGGAGGAAGTCGCAGATGGACCACATGGCCATTACTAATGGCGTGTTTGGCGGTTGTCAGCTGCTTCGTTTCCAGCGAGTCCAACATGGCTAGGAATCCAGCAGAACATGATATTTATGCCGATGTCATGGAGGGATTTTACGACTTTGATAATCCTCCGAACAAGTCGGTTATCCTGGTTAAAGGTGCCTGTAGACTGCTCAAAGAGTCTGTGAAAACCACGTACTTGGTGGACCGGTCTTTCTGTATAAAATAGAGGGCTTGCAAACATACAGTTCGGCAGTAAAAATCGATGTTTGTGTAGGTAAACTAAAGACCCAACACCTTGTCGAATGACGTAAGCACACCCAACACCAGAGACTGACTTTGAGCCAACTGTGTAAATGCGCGAGAAGTCTTTATATTCATGTATTTTTTCCAATGGAAGCATGCGGAGTTCCTCCAGGTTTACATGTCCTTTCTTTGAGCAGGACAAAGTAACGTCAGTTTTCGCTGGGACAACATGCCAAGGGGGAGTGCTCGGCGTGATGACACGTGCTACAGAACGCGGCCCGATATTACATTATCGAATGATCGAGGCCATACGAATAGAAAACGGTAGTCCACGCTGGGTCCTGTGACGTGCTCTTAATGTCCTTGAGAATATCCATCAATAGGCTGCGTGGTTCCGGTTTTGGGCAACATTGCACGCGTATCTCGCGCTCAATAACTTACGGCGTAGCGCAAGAGGTGGCTCGTCTGCTTCTACCATTACACTAGCGGCCGGTGAAGTGCGAAAGGCCCCAGTAACGATGCGAAGAGCTGAATTGTGGATCACATCAAGACAGCGCTTGGATGTGGCACTCGCTCCGTCACAAATAAAATTCATAGTCAATTTTAGAACGCACGACCGATCGGCACATGAGAAGTAAAATTGATGTCAGCTCCATATGGACACCTAGAAACGGTGCTCATTACCTGAATACCTTGGTCTATCTGTTGGAAGGTATCGGGGAGGTTGCCACCTATTCTGACCCGAAATGTCCTATTTATTAAAAAAATTATTAAGAAAAACCCCAATCGGGCCTCTTATGCCTATTTAGTGCAACTTCATGAAGATACCATGACGTCATGCGGTATCATAAGCGCCGTCAACATTGAAAAATATGGCAGCGGGATGACATAGCTTCATGAAACTCAGGCGTACAACGGAATCAAGAGCTAAAATATGGTCAAATGTGCTACGGTGTATGCGGAAACCACTTTGTATCGAGGTGAGTACATGGTGGCGTTCTAAAAACCACATGAGTCGCAAGTTTACCATTTTTTAAACAATTTGCAAAGACAACAGGTCAATGATGTGGGTCGATAATGTAGTGGGTCCTTTCCCGTTTTGTTTGGCTTGCAGGTAGGGACGACAAGCGCCCGCCGCCATGTCAATGGAAAGGTTCCCCTTTCCCACATTTCATTGAACAGGAGCTCGCTTTGTAACGGATGGGGTAACTGCGACTTCTTGAGCTCTTGGCGACGAAGCAACGCGCTCTGCCATGTCGGTTGTGTCATGTGCAGGATTCTCACTTATGGTGGGGGGATTTCGGTGGTCTCAACGCAGTCTTGGGTTGGCTGTCTATTACTTGTTGGTATCGTAAGGGGCACTCCAAAGGAACGAAGTAGGGCTATCATTTGAGAGATGAGCTCAGAAACCTTGCCGGGCTGAGTATGTTGTGGGATCACGGTAAGACTTTTTGGCTTTTGATGCGTAGGTGATTCTGGGGTGAGTGTGTTTATACATATCTCTGGCCTCGCGGAAGGTTACTTTTTGTGTGTGTTTAATAGCTATAATGTCTTTCTCCTTCAGGTGCATCTGGCAAGTCCTGTCATACGACGTGTGGGAGTCCTGTTCTGGGCCACAGTTTGCACAACCACGGGCGAGGGGATCAGGATCTGGAGGGCCTCTGAACATTACGCGCACTGGAGGGGGGGATTCCGCCCCCATAAGATCTCGGCTCCTATTAAGGCTAGAGCAACGAAATTTACAGGGTGGGTGAACTTACATGGTGGGTGAGTAGTGAACTCTATTGTGTGCAGATTTCATGACTAGGTTAAATGAGGTGAACAAATAGTTTCAAGGTCTGTATTATTTTGAGGTCAAAATAGCACAGAAAAAATCATTTTCCGTGGCTTGGATTGCTATTGATATGGATCCCTGTGATTGTGTTTAGATGTTCCAAAATTGACATTAATATTTTGGGCATTACTAATGATGCAATACAGATGTCAGATCAGCAATTTGACCTCAGGTCACCTATATAGGAGCACTTTATCAGGTCATTACCTGCTGCAATTACTGCAACCGGCTGCCCAGCGACTGCTCCGTCGGGCGGCTCGGCACAATCGGCTTTGCAAAGAAATGAGTGAAATACATGAATAAAGTGTGGAAACACTTCATTCATGTATTTCACTCAACACACAATGACCAAGAGTAGATTTCGGTATGTGTGGGAGTAACATGCAAAGTGACATCAATCGCATGACAGTCATTTGTATTTATGACAACATTCCAGTTCACCAAATTTGGTTCAACATTCATGAACTTCACCTGACTTGACTTCGGCGACCTAACATGACTTAAATTATATAGCATAACAATATGCATCAAACAAGTCGCTGGCATTGTAAAGACCACTTCCCCTTTGCCAATATGCGGGAAGCGCATCAGCGCCGATTGTTGTGGTCTGGCGCTGGAAAATGTTTTTAATTTAACGACCCCTAACTTCCAAAAATGCTGGCCGGTTTTTATTTTTCTTGCTTTAAACAATGCGCCGATCATTTATAAGCAGGTACGCAAAAAAAATGGCTTACATCGACCGGTACAATATGGAGTTAGGTAAGAAAAATCGGAGGGGTGGGCGGATTTCGTCCCTCCTCCCCCCTCCCCTCCAGGGGCATGTTAAGGTATATATTTATTAGCTAACAACATATTCCTTAAACTGAACTTCACACATATGTCATGTCCCAACTGCATGGTATTCATCCTGTAAACATGCTTTGAACTATTTCCATAATGAGGGCAATAGTCAGAACGTCGGTAAATGTCTTCAGATTTCAGTTTAAGCAGTAAGGTGGTAATTCATTTATCACTAATTCCTCATTCACCATTCTACTTTTTGACCCTTCCCTGAATGTGAGAAAGAATTATGTCAAGGAAGACAAAAATTGGCACCATCTGCTCCTGCTTTGGTCTCCAGGCTAACTGGAAAGTGATTGCTAACATGAACAGCCATGGCCAAAACAATGTGTACCTTCATATGCAACCTTGGTCTTGTTAAACATAGTTTCTGCCTCCTTCTTCCTCTCCGGATCTGAGTGTTTGTCAGGATGGTAGAGCCGACTGAGTCGGCGGTAGGCAGCAGTAATCTGATCCTGAGATGCCTGCAACAGGAACCAACATGCCATGGTATGCAGCCGACATGAGAACCAACACTTCATGGTATACACCCAACATGGGCACCAACATGTCATGGTATAATACACCCAACATGGGAACAAACATGCTATTGTATACACCCAGCATGGGAACCAATATGTCATGACATATACATGTTAACATGTTATTGCAACCACCAAACATGGGAACCAACACATTATGGTATACGCCCAATATGGTACCAACGCACTATGGTATATGCCCAACACCTGTGCTTCATCAGGCAACCAGTAATGTCCTAATAATGTCACAGCTGGAGTCCACAAAACGCATTGAATTTGCAAAACATAATCCTTGCTGAAAAAAAAACATTAAGAAACATTGCAGCACAAGCACATTCCCATAGCATAATCAGTGCATGCAATTGAATGCCTAAAATAACCTTTCAAGAGCCACTGTATAGAACAAAAACTGCATTTTCTGAACCTAAGGTATGCAATTGAAACCAACATGAAGACAAAATCACAACTGTAATTTAAGCAGTCCAACCATGTTTTGCATGTCATCCACAAATATCTTCCCACTGGCTCTCAAAAGCACACACAACAAACTTTCAAATTCAGATTCTAAGATCAAGCAAAGTGTGGGGGCTTGTTCTCCTTAACCACCATGTGCATGTCCTGGAGTGAACTTGCATGCCCCTAAGAAATACCTCACATCAATTCAATCAGTCTTTGACCAAAAAGGACAGCATGATGGTATGGTTGCTGATAGCTACATTGTTGTTCATGATTCATGACGGCAATTGTTACTCCAAATAGCGTGCACAATATTTGAGAAAATATATGCCACATGAGCCATGGATTTCAAGTGTTCATCTTAATTGATTACCTATGTTTGCATACATCACTTCAGGGTAACTTAAGATGATAAACATGTACTTATTTGTTACTTACATCATGTGGAACATTCAGAAAACCATAATAATTGTCTTCCTCTTGACTTGATCTCAGATCTTCTTCATCACTGTTTGTCATAGCTCTTCAAAATTGCTAAAATGATATCAACCAGAGTGCATCTGAAAGAGTCATGGCAAAGCTGCATTTAATACACTTGGGTTTGGCAGTCAGTTATTCAGATTTCTGGGGTCATACTAGAAACTGGATAGAATCTGTGACGTCCATGGTGATCTCACCTCGTGGGTGACGTTTGGCAGAAATGCTGGCAGGAGAGGGCAGGCTCACGAACAGGATTTGTTGATAAGAACAGTTACGTTTATGCCACAACTCAGACAACAAACACCACTGTTTGTTGTTGTTGATATAGCATAGGTTGAATTATGAAGTAAGTAGGTAGGTAAGAAGGAATTTGTCATGCTTATTGATAGAAGGCAACCTGCCTATGCTTGCATTTTTGTTCAATGAATTGTGTTGGATTTACATATCTTTTTAGAGAACTCCACATGCTTGGCTTGTGTGTGCTTAGTATGCTGATTCCATTTGCATCATTTGTATGTTAAAATGCTTGATTTTCATGTGAAATTGATACTTTTATTTTATTACTGATCTGGGTCTGTAAAGGAAATTGCTTTCGTGCTGAAGACATTCCTTGCCCTGGTTAAGAAAGTGCATTGAAACACTGATATACTGTTGAATAAATAAATAATAAACACAGTAATATAGATGCTGTTTGATTGCATCACATCTACAGATGTTTCATTTTGTATGCATCATAAGCTTTAATATCCTGCTAGTATTCTTCACTTGTGCATCACTTCACTTGGCTGGTGCAGCAATTGGTGCAGAAACAGGTACCTGGTGTGGGTGGACTGATAATCCACTGACAGTTCACACATGACTTCAAGGTTTCCAAGAAGAAGTAAACCAAACTTAAAAACTCAGGATGTGTTTATGTAGAAAAGATGCTTGCTATAAGCCCCTTGTTTTTATTACGTCATGTTCATTATTTGCATTTGGTGGTGCATTCAATCTTCCTGGTGGATATTTTTGTTCACAGCTGCTGTGCCCTTTGATCCATTTGTCATACTTTGCAGTATCGATGTTTAGTGGCATTCCTTGGTTTGCCTCCAGCATTTCCAATTTGAATTTGGTGTTTGCATGATGATGGACGATTGTATAATGATGACGATAGGTGATTGTATAATCCAGATACTTAATCCTGCTACCATAATACCACATATTTATATGCAGAAACCTTCCTAAGTGGTTTGATTATGTGATGGTGTGTCATTTCAGATGGGGCCAGCTGGAGGCGTGCTCATTTTCATAGTGATACAAAATGTGCCACCAGCAGACATGTGCAGCCAGCCTTGTCATGGTCTCGGTCAGGGCTAAGTCCAGAGTTGGGATTCTGTGTGCACGAAATGCATACCTGTCAGCACAATTAAAAGTGTCTGGTCTGCCAGCCCAAATACAATGACCTGTATCCATTTTGCAGAATGGGGAGCATATTTAGTAACAAAGCCTAATCATATTTTGTGCTTTCAGCATCTGTCACATCAGCACCTTGCAGCATCAGCATCTGTGGGCATGCAAGTGGTGCCAACTGGGTGGTTGACATTAGCTGCTGCCCGACAAACACCTTCCAACCACAGTGGGACATCAAGTAGTGGCGGGACAGCAGTGTCATTTTGTGCACCACTAAAGAGGGCTCACTAGATGGATTATAACCTGTGACAGTCCACTTCATGACAAATGTATACTAGCATGTCATTGGGAGGCACTATTATGACATTTGATGCTCTTCATGTGCTGCGACTGCCAGGACACTGGCCTAGCATATGTTGGAAGTTCATCGTTCCAGCCGCAGGATCAATGATGGCTTGTGTTACACTTTTAACAGTTCTGGGTATAGATGTCTTTCATGGAAAGCATCAAAGGTGGCGTGGAAAAATTTATCTTTCCCCTTAAGAGTCGTCCGATTTTCTCTTTTCTGAGATTATTACAAGTTAATACAAGAGGCACTCATAGGAATCCAATTAATTTCTAATCCAGATAGCTGTTGGGAGACTTTGCGGCAAATTCGCAGCTTGATCCCAATGTTTATGTTACAGAGGAGGGCAAGGTAATATGCTTCTCACTGAACATTTTATTACTTTATTTGATTTTATTCAATGCTTCTTATTTGATTCCATGCCATGCTTTGATTCCATGCTTTGATTTGATTCCATGCCATGCTGTTATTATTGTCTGCCGTTGAATTGTGGATCCGGAACAGGGATGTGGAATTTGTTTTTGGGTGTGGAGAATGGAGGATATGCAGGAACATCTGAAGGCTTTTCTATCTGGGGGACACATTTTTCTGGGCATTTCTATGATGGGTGGTGGGAAATATGAGTGTGCTCATATGTGTTCCGTTTCCTTTCTTACCTTTTGTGTCTGTAAATGCTTGCATATTGTGGAATATATTTTGATGAATATATTTTGATTTATATTTTCTGCATCTGGTACACTGGTTGCATTTCGTTGGAGACCGAGCAACGTCCTTCTCTTTAAAAAATATTGAATTTCCGCGTTCTCGTCCTCCAGAGGCACTTCTCGTCCTCCAGAAGTATGTGATGATTTTTTTTTTGCATGACAGATGGAGGCATATCCATTCATCTAATCAAACTTGTGGTTCAATCTAGCATTGAAATATTTGCCTATGATACCCAAGGAAACGTCTATTGGTGTGGTGAGGTGAGTTGGAACACGCTTCTAATTTTTAATCCTAAACACTCTGGAGTCTTCAACATTGTGGCAGTCATAATTCAATTAATATGGGTTTCATTTCAAATGTACATAAGACAATGCCAATGGAGCTTGTGCCACCAGCTTTGTGAGATCTTAGAGGTGACACTGCAAGTACATTTGAGTGTATCTTTGTATGTTATTGGGAGGATGCTTGCCTCTTCTCCAATATTTGTTTTGTCCTCCAATAATTTCAACATGGGACTTTCGTGCAAGTTAAACAAAATTGCATGGTTATGAAGGTTATCTTCTGCCATTGCCTAGTTCTGCACAAATTTCCAGTATAATTTTCCCAAATTGTTCTTGTTTTGAAGTAATCTTCTTTTTTTAATTTGTGTTTATCCATTATTCTGACAAGACATGCCTTCATCAAACTGCATCAAGCTACCGAGAACGAATACAGAGGGGCCCTAGGGGACAACTGCCCTCCTCCATCCCCTTAGGAACTGGGAAAGTGTCCCTGACAGAGATGGTCACTCCTCCATGTGACAAAGGCACCTCTGTGGAGGTTGAATGCACCCCCAGTCCCAGTGATGATTTTTTAGCTCAAGGTACCTCTCCTCGTGAAAAATGTGCCAGTGTAGGATTTCCATATTTTTTTCTTGGTAGTGGAGTACAAAATTTTTAGCTGGAGTACGAATTTTTTAGCTGGATTCCAAAAAATAGCTATGCACTTGCTGACAATTAACCTTGTTTTAGTGGGACTGAAAACCAATGTTAGTACTTTTGTATGCATAAACATCTTGGCAAACTAAGCCATGTAAAAAAACTTTGCTGCACTAAAAAAATGAGTTGTCCATAACCTGTTAGTATTGCTTTAATGGGATTAAAAATAAATGTTAACATTTCATGCTGTATGCACCATACAAACATCTGCAAAGTGTATAGATATTGCCTGAGTGTAGGTGGGTGATGTATTCCCAAAGTTCACAAACAAATATTTATGATAAATAGGCATGATGTGATGTGAATACACCAATAACATTTCTCCTGGCCGAGCTCAGGATGAATCGCACTCACTCATCTTGGGCGGACCACAACACACCGGGATCATCTTCCAACAAACACTTTTCCGAAGGACTAGTCCCACAATTAATCAGCCGAGTTCACCCGCGATTAATTTGAATTATTGCTAACTTCCGTTGTTGTCCAAAATCCCAAGCACCCCACAATGCATTTCATGGCCCGGTCAACCTTTGAGCCCTTCCGAGTTTCTGCGTACGATTCGCCACCGACGCATAATGCACAGCTCTGCCTCAGACCCCAAAATTGGCTGTGGTTAAATTATTAGCGAAGGATGAGGTTCATGCCAACTTCATGAGCAATGGTAGAGAAAATGGTAACAAAAGTATACTTAATCCATGTCAACGAAGTTCACAAACGCACACCCGACACCACGAACCGGCGCATAACGCACACCTGGCACACTATTGGATATGGATGAACTATTGCTTTGGAATATATGATGGTTGAATAAAAATTATACTAAAACAATCCGTCTAAAATAGTTGTATTCTCACCACCAAGAACCAGATATTTTGCATGCAAAAGCTGAAAAAATTATTGAAAACGATTCTTATGAATATTATAAGTTCCTTTATGCACTTGTTTAGTTCATGTCTGGAATGTTTAGTTGAAGCAAGGATCGAGTTAGGAATATCTAGAGCTGTTAGACGGGAGTACAAATTGTCCCTGTAAAACCGCTCACAGGCAGTTTTATTTTTCCTCTTAGAAAGAGCTGGTCGGATTCGCTACCACAGCCCTAGAAGTACAACTGATAATGGAGCAGGGGAACAGGGAATGGGTCGGAGTAAATTTCGGAACATGTATTACGGACCCTTCACTGACACCGATGAACCAAAAATGCGGTTATATTTCAAGGAGCATGTTTATTTTCGCACACATTTACCAAAAAAATATGCCTCGGAGAACTTGCTTGCTCCGGGGCGGATTTTTGGAAATTTGAAGTGATTTTCTTGCATTGAACTAGCATCATTGTGTCTAAAAAAGTTGTCCCTTTAACAAAACGACCTTCGATTGCGCATTCAAAGCACTTACTGGCGAAACCAGGCTTCAAATATATACTCCGGGGACACCAAGTACCCGCGGATTTGCCAACTAGGGATTTCTGTTGCTTCTTGGCGAATACTCCAGCGCAAGGCTATAGAACACCTCTAGGCTCCAGTGCAAGTTTCCAAAGAGTAATATGAATTAGATATTCATTAATCTAAAGATGTCATATATCAGATTAAATATTGATAAATATTTAACCAATATTGAATAAATATTGAATCAATATTGAATAAATATTGAATTAATTATTGACTTTATTGACACAAATATAGCGTCTTTTCACATGTGAAGCGCTGCAAGTTGTGCGTAGCTGGTTTTAGCAAGGCTGTTTACAGATTTTAGCGCAACACCGGCGAGCATGCTCTGTACGCTTTGTACTGCCTTTCAAGGATTGTAGTGACGTTGACTGGTCGGCGTGCTTGGGTCGCGGAAACTGCTAGTTGTTGTCAGGTATGGACTTTGAGTGGTAGCACTCGACCAAACAATGTTCTTCGTTTTCCCTCCTGGAGTACAAAATATTTAATTTAGTCTAGTCACAATCCTGGAGTACAAAATGTATTGGTATGCATGACACCAACAAACTCCAGTTTTTCCAACACTGAAATGTGCCCCTAAAAATAAGCCCACACCCACAACAAAATCTACTCTTCAGTGCAGCTAGCATAAATTGTGTCTATCATGTCTGTATCCATGCCCTATATTGTTTCAGATGATTTTGAATCCAAAGTATATCATAGTAAACATAGATGGTGCCAGGTCTACGCTGACAGTGTTCAACTCTGTTTTGAAGGATTATAATTATCAGTATTTGTTGGTATATTGGCATATTGAAAAACAATTATAAATATATAGTGAAACTTGTGAATTTTATATAATGGAAGAGCCATCATGATTCAAATAGATGTGGATATTAGTTGCAATTGATTTTCTTGAATGAAAACTCTATCCAGATTGGATATATAGAGAAGACAGATTAATGTGATATGCTGAGTTTAGCAGTGACATGCAGAAAGATTATTAGCATTCTACAATTACATGTGTTCCACTTTTAACTTAACACAACAAAAGTATGTAATTACAGACTGCTGCATGAATTGTGATTTCATTATGGCACACATTTCTACCACTAGACAGCACAGCAAGAGCATGTTTGGTATAGTGCATGCAAAAACATTTGAAAACCAACCCTTTACGTCATAAGTAGTGAGCGCACTAGCACCCTCAACGGGAATTGTGCAGGTTTTATCCAGTTTCTAGTATGACTTGATTTCTGGGGACATCAATGTCAATCTTCACATAGCATATACAAATTTTGTAACTGCAAAAAATATAAACCATGATTTGGAGCCAGAAGTGAAGACTTTGGTTTTATTGTGCTTTAAGGTAGCAATGGGAAAAGTTTTTGCACACATTTGCCTCCATAAAGCAAACAAATAATCTTGGTTTGGTTAAGTCAGGTTTGTTTAAGTGTTATGGTGCAACATTTTTCATAAAATATTTTATAAACTTCCAATAAACTTTCAAGATTTTACTTCAAAAGCAGCTTATGGAAATAAATTGCTTGATATTTTCACTAATGTGGGAATGGGAGGTTAACTAGGTAGGTTAGGTTAGGTTGTGTTGCATTTTATTTCATTTTCTCAAACATTTCCTTTTATGCTATGCTACCTAACTCAGATACCTTTATCAAAATGTACCAGAACTTTTGGTACATACCTATATTACACAATATCCCACTAAATTGCCTACCTCATTGCTGAATTGTTTATTTAATAAAGGAACTAATATAAAATGCATCTGATTCACAACCTGAAAACACCAGAAACCCAATTATTGACTAGCCATAGTATTCCAAAAAAAAATCCCAAAAAATCCCAAAACACCTTTTAGGACAAAAATACCCTAGTCCTGGACAACAGTTTCATGTTTGCTATGCATGCCAATTGTTCTTTGACAAAGTGATTGGAGGATTTTCATTTAAAGGAAGTGTTTGAATATGGATAGCTTGTTCAATTTTGTGTCCAGTAAGTACAATGCAGTAAGCTGAATTACTGATTCGGCCACACAGAAGCAGTAAAGCTATTTGTTGCATGACGTCCTAAGTGCTTACCCCCCCCCCCACCCCCCTCCTTTCTCCTGCCTAGGCAGGGCTATATGATCAACATGGTCGATGCGCTCTAAAGCCCAAATAACTACCTAGGCAGGTAGGTACCTAGTTAGGCACCTACCCGCCTGTTGCCCAACATGGATATGAAAACAATCGATGGAATAATGTTAATACCTGCTGCATTGAACAAAAATACAGGCATGATAAGGGAAACAAAACAACTATACACAAGAAGTATAGCTTCCTCTTCCCTACCATAGTTGCTACCAAAGGACCTTCCCGCCGGTGCCCTGTATGTGCAGGGAACGCCAATCGAGTCACCGCTACCGGGTTCCAAGGCCCTTTACATATCACATACCGGGTTCTGTCTTGGGGTTTTGTGTCATCACACTCTCGCTCGCAAGGACGCTGAGGAGTCGCCGAATGCTGTGTCTGGGTCGTTAGGTTTTTCGGTTGAAGTCTCTGGTTGCGATGTACGTCACCATGGGGGGTTTTCGTCTCAGCCCTGTGCTGCGCTCAGTCCACAGGGTTACTTTTCGGAGCGTGATGCACTCATCTGGGGCCTTAGTGCGATTTTGGCAGGTCCTGTGGAAATTATCGGACCCAGCACGAATTTTCTGAAGCCTGATCTATTTATTTCGAGCCACCTATGCGAACTATGGAGGGCCGGCACGATATTTTGGAGCCCAGCGTAATTTTTGGAAACTCCGGAGTGAATCTTGAGAGACCCCTCTCAGGAGAGGAGGAATTTTACTCTTTGGCACGCCATTGCGGCTGCTCAACAAGCTTTTTAGCCGATGGCACCCTTCAGAGTAGAAAACCCTTTTGGAAAATTTCCTTTCCGGACCCGTTCTAAATCTACGTGTGCTGGTGTAGATTCGATCGAGTCTCTGTGCGATTTAAGTTGTATTTTTAAAAGGTTCTGCTTTATATTTTTGGAGCCCGGTAAAACTATTGGGGCTTTGGTGTTATTTCTTTTTAGTGTATCGACAGGTTTCTTTTCCGGGGCGCGGCGGATTTTTGGTCTTTGACGCAATTTTTAAGCCACAGTGGCATTTCGGGTAAGAATTGATTATGAAGGAGCAGCAGCGGAGGCCTCGGCGCGAGCCTTTGGGCACCCAGTGTGGTTTTTAAGGGCTGTGAAACAATTTTTTGGGTCCCACTGCGATTTTTAGGCTGATCCCTAGCGCGAGTTTTAGATACCTAGACACTCCAAAAGGTAGTAAGGGCCAGCACAGTTTTGGCGCTTTTGGGACGACTGTTGGGGCTCCAGTGATTTTGCAAGTCCTGATTATTTGTTTTCGTTGCCCCGACTTTGTTTTTGGGGGTGTGACCTGTCGAGCCCTAGAGTGATTTGCGTGAGCCCGGGCTCGATATTTTAGGATTCCGGCAGGCTCAGCGTGACTCTTAAGGGCCCTGGCTTCACTTTTTTGTCCCCCATCGTGATTTTCAAAGAACCTGGCACGACTTTTGAGCCATGAGCATGATTTTCAGTCACAGACACAACATTTGGGGGCCCCAGTGTCGTGCTTAGTAGTCACGGAGTAACTTTTTTTTTGCTCTCCCGGAGTTATTTTCAGGGGCTCGGTGCCACTTTCTGAAGCCTTCAGCGGTACTTTTGGAGGCCCCGGAACGATTTTTTGAGGTCTCAATGTTCTCAAGGGCCGCGGTGCGATTTTCTTGGTGCCTTAACGTGATTTTGAAGTGGCCCGGCGCAATATTTTCAAACCCCGGTGCGATTCTTGTGCCCCACAACTTCTCAAGGGGGAAACTGCTCCTTTTGCTCCTTTCTTCCTCTTTGGTATGCCTCTGAGCTTTCCCCGATAAATTTCACGGTGGTACCCATGAGTAGGGTTCATTAGGGCGCCTGCATGCTGTGGATATTGTTGACAGATGCTGACTGATAGCTGACAAACCAAACGTTACATTAATTGTTGTCAATGGGAGCGGGTAGTATTGCTATTGTTTTTTTTTTTTTACTAGTTGTTTTGTTGTTAGTCTAGTTTGTCATCGACTTTACTCCTAAGGTACTGACGACTCTAGGAATGGCCTTGCTTCCAACATTCGTTCTCTTCAGGCCATCCAGCCCTCCGCTATAACCGTCGGGTCATGAAGCCTTACGCTGCGACCGCCAAAGACTATTCCAAACAATTTGACATTCGCCAAGTTTAAAAGATAAGAACTATCTCAATTTCATATCCATACGTTTCTGCATCATATCTCACACTGATGAACCAATCATGTCAGAATATGCAAGACAACTTCAAAATTGCATTAAGTGCATGATATTCAAATGTGTTTGGAAAACCTATCGTTTATCTTTTCATATCATCTCTTATCGAAATGAAGCTGAAGTCAGAATATAGCTCGTATAATTCACAAAGGCAACTTTAAAAGCTGCACCTTGCTACAGAGTAAGTGTTTATATGTGACAACATACAAAAGTATGTGTTTGAATGTTCGTTTGTTGTTCTTTCTTTGTGTTGAATATTGGTAAGTTTGTATACACCCATGCATATTCTGCATGAGTTGTCTTTGTATGAATCTGTTTTCATCATTTCTGTATTCCCTTGACATTTTCATCCTGACCCTGTGAATTAAGCGGGTATTACTACCTTGCTATCTGTCCACTGATTTTCCAGTCGCATTCGCATTAGTACAAAGCTAATTGGTGGTAGTATATCTGCAGAAGAAAGAAGAAAATAGAGAAGGGATGCAAATTGTATTGGTATAATCACATTCCACTGTATATCTTGTTTGCATCCCGGGGCACCAATGTGTCGGCTGCCCTGATCTACTGGCAGCTCACCAAGGGAAGCCCTACATTGAAAGAACCAATGAATGTGCATACAGCCAAATGAGATAGGTTACTGCTGCATCTGGTGTCGGGACAGATAAACACTTTCTAAAAGCGTGCTTAAAATATATTGAACTGTTGATCCAGCCGGCCCATCACCAGAAACCGGGACACCGAATAGGAACTGTTGAAATTTCTTGGAATGCCGGCCGCAGCGGCGGTCGCTAAAAAAAATCCCCGTCAAACCCCTCGGGTTTTGGTGATCCCCAGTTCACCACCGCTCAAACTCTGTGACCTGAGAAGTCCTTTCCTGCCCGCGGGGTTGCCGACAGTCGGTGATCTGTGGTGATGTATACTGGGTCACCACAGGTGATGGTAAGCACCATAGTCGGCTCAAAACACCTTCCTAGCCACCGAAAAATGATCCACTAAGTATATATTTTTCTTCTTTTTTCCCCAATTGTCCCCCGTATCAGATGCAGCAGCAGCCCATCTGCTTAGGCTGCATGCACCTTTATTGGGTCTTTCAATATGGGGCATTCCTTGGTGAGCTGCCCGTAGATAAGTATGATCCACATACGAGCTCCGCAAGCAAAATTGTCGCCATCCTTCAGTCCCGCGTCCTTCCCACACACAAACTGCATCATGGACATGTATTTCAATGAGGGTACACAGTCAACAATATACTGAACAGCATTAGATATTCATCATATACAATACATGCCTAACGAGGAAAGGAGCGTGCCGGCGACTGGGTGCTGGGGGCCGGCCACAGGGAGCAAGCCCGTTAGTGGTTATTGCAGAGCCCGGTCGGCTCTCGTGCCGCCCGAGTCATGACCGCCGTCGGTTAACAACACGTGCCGCTGCCGCCACGCGCGCCGCGCTGCTCAATCCGCCGCCACGCCCGCACATACGCATCCAATAAAATTTAACAAAACGAACAAACAGAAGGCCAACCAAAGCGGCCGGCGCACGCCGGTAGGCGGCAGGCCGGGGCCCCTGGCGGAGAGTGGCCGCCGCGCGCGCCGATCGTACATTGCATACTCATCCCAATATCACAGAGCACCAAAGACAGAACCAAACGGTAATAATGCCCGCGCGGCCGCACCGGGCCGCGGGGGCGGCGACACCTCGGCGGTAACAAACACGCCGGCTAGACACTGATTTGGCCGGGGAGCGCCTCCGGGCGCCGCCGCCGGCGCACACAAGCAGCTGCCATCGCGTAAAACCACCAGACAAGCACCAGCACGCGTCAAAAACAAACCGCTAGTCACACGCTGCGCCGCACATCACAGACGCTGAAAAAGAGCGCAGAAAGGGTTTGAACAGCGCCCCGGATCGGCTCCGGGGCGACGAGCGGGCCGCGCACAGGCCGGGCCATTGTACTAGGCATGACGTAACACTGCGGGTCCGACCGACTGGCGCCCGCACCTCTGTCGGGACGCCCACCTCTGGTAGAAGCGAGCCTCACCACTGCCGCCGGGCAGCTCACACTGCGTCGTTTAAACATCCCACCCCACACAGACTACACCTCTCAATGAAAAAAAACAACAACCAGGAACACCATTTAGATCCAGGGAAAACTGGGCCCGGCGCAGCTCCGCAGACTACTCAGTAAAACCGTACATTCCAAGAGGAGGCAGGATCGTCCCAATGGGGCATCAGGTCGGCGGTCGACAGCCTGCGCGCCAGTTTATCCACACATCCCTGGTATCTCCACATTCCAATAGTGCGCCCATCGCCACCGTATCTAAAAGCAGAACTACACTGGTGGTCTGGTCGGTGGGCCAGCCCGGATCGACAACGGACCGCGGCTGGTGGCCACCTGCGATGTGACAGACCACAATTGGTCGCTGCCTGTGGTGTGACGGACTATGGCTGGTGGCCACCAGTATCTGTTGTGAAACAGACAACTGGTGGCTGCCTGTCATGCGACACCACCTGGGAGCATCTCCAGTGAGTTACTATCAATTAACCGCAACGCACAGAACCGGGCTCATTCACCCAGCATGCCGTTGAATGGCCCCACATATACTGGACAGCGTTCACTCTGAACTGCGTACCTGCCTCAGTGTCCACCTAAGACAATGCGGCCGCAGGACGCTGCTGCCATCTAGCGGTGAAGACAAAAGGTTTAGTTGTGGCTGATCCGTCAGGCGTGTGCATCCTCAACGCGGCTTAATGCTTGGAGACTGGTACCAGTCCAGAGGCGGTCACCACCACCACCGCCTTTCCGAGTGAGCTCTGCGAGCCACTGCTCCCCATGTATGAAGTCATTATCGGTAGCTGATTCACCACCTGAAAACGCAAAGCACAGTGGTGTCACAACAATGTCGGGGAAGATATCAGCGGTGCAGCCAATCGATAACGACTCTTCCATCTATGATGCAGAAACTTGTAGAGGAAATACAGTCTCACAAATGTGCATTAGCTATTTATAATCGCAAGGAATGCGGAAAATAATTCCAAGGAAGATAGCACAACAGTCGGCGCAACCTATAGTCTTGCATCGATGTATGGTCAACTGCAGTGATACATTATTCGTAAAATATGGTGGAATGTACTACCTTCTGTACGCTCAATCGACATCCTTTTCCAAGAAACATCCACACCCTGCTCCTGGGAACCTACACCATCAGCTGGAAGTGCCTACACCATCAGCTCGAATTTGAGTCTGAGGCATCAAAAGCATCTTGTAATGACACTAATTCCATAACAAATTTCGACATCCTAGTGTGATCGTTTCTACATCTCACACCTAACGAAAAAACATTATTTTAACCATGGTGAACTGTGTAGCAAGGAACAAACGATAATGCACGGAAAGATGAGCGAGGCTCTGCAATGTAGTATCAAAGTACGGTGTGGCAGGAAACGAATGGTAATACACGGATATATGCAAGACTCGTGGTCTAGTATCAAGATACGGTGTATTAGGGAACGAATGACGATACACGAAAAGATGAGAGACCCCGTGGTGTAGCATCAAGATACGGCGTATTAGGGAACGAATGACGATACACGAAAAGATGAGCGAGGCCCCGTGGTCTAGCATCAAGGCACGGTGTAGCATGGAACGAATGGCAATACGCGGAAAGATGAGCGAGGCTCCGTGGTCTAATAACAAGGTACGGTGTAGCAGGGAATGAGTGACAATACACGTGAAGATGAAGCGAGCCTCTGTAAGGGATGCTAAAGTCAAACAAGTTCAAGGTGAACATGAATGGAAGGCGAACATTCAGATGTTGGCATTCCATTTCTTTCCATTTATTTAGGTAAGCTAGGTTAAGGTAAGGTTCACCTAGAATCAGGAAAGATACGGTTGCGTGCGACCTTTGCTTCGTTTCCTTTCGGATTAGTGAATGAGGCACCAAATCAGGAACGACCGGCCGTTTTTACTAGACGCCTGAATCTCGTAGGCAGTGCAGTAATAATATAATTCAGTGCGAAATACACAGGGAATGGCCTTCATCGCCTTAAACAGACTCACGGCGTACAACAAACACAGATATTGAAGTGATCTATCCATCTCGCCGAAGCTCACAAACTTTCGCAATAAGTCGGGCCGTCAGCAAGTGAGCAGAAAGTTGTTAATACCTTCAATAAAAGCAGATATCAGCAATAATCGCCAAAGCTTCACGTGCTGAAGCCATTCTGGATGCATAAGATGGCAGGAACGCAACATTGCACGCAGATTCCATAAACATTGCGATTTTTTATAAGACCGCCTGGGCATGCAACGTAGAAGCAAGGTTGCACAAGGATGCTGCATTTTCACAGCGATCATGGAAACGCAGGAGCAGGGACAAGTCGAGATAAATCCGAGAACCTCCACGTCTCCATTTTGCATATTTACCTTGGAGGAGCCTGGACTGCCGAGCGCATATACCGTGCATTGCCACGCGGCTGTGTCCACAATACCGCTCAGGCGGTGAAGCAGCTTAAAAGCCAGTCGTACTTTCCACGTGAGTGACTCGCCATTCGTAACCTGATACCAGTTTCCCGTAATCTTGCACGAGGGTATGGAAAAAATGAATTCTCGAAAGGATTACAAGTTTGGCAAATGGAAGCAAAACGTGGTGACCATCAACAACACAGGAATGATAACTTGACGCTGTCGTCTGAAAGTGCTCATGTTGGTTCGCGAAGTATGAATGGGTGAAAACTGAAGTTTCAAATTTTCATGCTGACAGTGAGCACAATGATCAGGAAGAATTTTCCTTTGAAGGTCTTCAATAAAAAAGGCCAAAGTGGCAAACTAGTCATGGAATGGGGAAAGAGCAATTGTTTTCCTCTGGACATCGCCCTACATCAAAATGAGACAAAACAAATATATTGCCTGATACAAATGTTACCATCACATCCAGGCAAATCTGAAAGGTGTAGGCCATAACGGAGATGGTCTCAGCTCATCAGGATGGACAAAAGACTGCTGCACACGTGAAGCGATGGGTGGCGACGCCAGCCCGCACGGCTGGTCGGCGACTGACCTTGGGTTGGCCGAGAACTGTCACGGTGGCAGCGCTGACTGGTGCCACCAGGTGTGTCACAGGCTGGGTCACCAGACGAGGCAGAGGCGAGGTCACCAGCTGGGTCAGTCCCGACACTGCAGGTCACATGTCACAGAGGTCAGACAGAGACGAGGGCACGGGATGGACACTTTCAACCCTTGTCAGTCCTGACCAGGGTTGAAAGTGTTTTTAGATGCTTGGCATCCAGAACACTATCATTCCCAGAACATTAATACCTCGCTTTTCGCATTTGGAGGCTGAACGGTGCTGCCTGACAATTAATTGTTCTGTAACGAAGTGCACAAGATTCACTGAAAAGTGCAGACTGGGCCTCTCATGCCACAGGCTTGAAGAAAAATACCTATCCGTATTAAATTAGACAATAATATTCATACACGCTTTCAAAACTGCAAGGCACAAATATAACCCTGGTCTTGACACTGCAGGTTAAGAGGTCAGACAGACAAGTTCACCAGCCGATCGATCCAGACATCGCAGGTCACATGTCAGACAAAGCTGGGTCGATCGCGACACCGCAGGTCACTTGTCATAGGTATGGCGGCGGGACGTCCAGTATCACAGCGCCACGTGTGTGGCGGCGGGACGTCCGTACCATATCACCACAGGTTGGACGGCCAGCGGGGCTCACCTCCCACCGTCGCGTCAGAGTGGGCCGGCGGCCTCTGCTGGCCGCCGTCGCGGTGCAGGGCCGCCCGCTGGCTGACCGCGTCCGGCTGGACGGCTCGCTGCGGCGTCACGCCTGCGCGCGACTGCAGCGACAGCACCGTGCGCGGACCAGAGCTCACCGACGTGGTCAGCGCACCTGAAACGGCGCCGGCTCGTGACCAGGGCTGCCGCAGGACACGCACGGTCACACCGCAGAGGAAGTAGACCCGAGACAGTGTCTGCGCGCTGAGGGGTGCTGGGGTGGCGCGCAGCAGTCGCATGTTCACGTGTACAGGAAGATGTGCTGTCGCCACACAAGGCATACAACTCGTAGTTGTCACATAGTGAGTGATATATGTGTAACTGGTACGTGGTCAGAAACAGGCACGCCACATGAAAGATACAGACCTGTGACTGCCATATTATGAGAGATGCAGGACGCCACAGGGTGATGGACATACTTGCGATTGTTATATAATGAAACTGACTGATTAGTTGGGCCTAAAGGCGCATCAACTGCTTCTGGCTATGCAGCGCAATGATACATTATTCGTGAAGTAGGGTGGAATGTACCACTTTCAGAACGCTCAATCGACATCCCTCTCAAAGATGTTTCGACATCATGCTCCTTGGAACCTACACCATCAGCTAGAAGTGCCTACGCCATCACCTCGAAGTTGAGTTTGAGGCATCAAAAGCATTATAAATGACGCTAATTACATGGCAGATTTCAACATCCTACTGGGCTCGTATCGACATCTCACACCTAACGACAAACCAATAGTTTAACCCTGATGCAGCGCCCCATACGTGCTTACATGCGGACCACACACGGACACGGAGAAGACCCACGGACGCACCCACATATCGACCACACACTGAAGGACAAGGACAGTAAACGACAGTCACAAATGATTCACCATCAACACCATAGCCGGATAAATGATGGAACTCTGTGGTACAACGGCGGCAGGTTATCACACCACGTCGATAAGTGGGACATTAACAATTCATCTGGTAGCCAGTCCTTGCCGACAGGATGGGTGTCACGCATCACGTGCCGATAACGACCACGACAACGACCACGACCGCACCAACGGCTCCGCTCATCCCAGCTACCAGAGGCTACCACCACCAGACCAACATAAATCGCCCAGAACCAGCTGTTCGACTCGAACTGAACCGACACCCGACGGACGCGTCATTGGATACGGCCTCTGATATGTGCATATTGAGATAGTCAGTTATTTGGCCTTAAAGGCGCATCCAGTAGCGCATAGCGCCCATTTTGTACCGATCGAGAGTGATGTGAGGGATAGGAGGCCAAGGGTGAGGGGTAAGAGGAGAAAGGTGAGGGGCGACAGGTGAACAAGATGGGTATGGTGTGACGGGTAAGGGGCGACGGACGAGTGAGGGTGAGAGGTGACAGGCGATGGGTGGGGGTAAGAGGGTGACAGGCGAGAGGTGACGATGAGAGGGTGAGAGATGAGAGATGGGGGGCTATGGGTGACGGTGAGATGTAACTGGAGAATGATCAGGGTGAGAGGCGAGAGGTGAGAGGTGACGAGTGACTGGCGACGGACAAGGCGTTAGGATCGTGTGCAATGAGCCCACCGCCGTCGGCGCATTGGCTGACGCTACATAAACATACGACGGGCGGTGAGTCTGCTTACTCGGCTCACGGAAGCCAGCACGAGGCGGCAGACTCGGCCAAGTTGTTCAAATAACACAACACGAGACAGGTGCGCCAAGTACAGCTGGCCAGCCACCGCATGGCGCTACTTCGACCACAAATATCGGTTGAGACCGTCGCGTAGGAGTTTTGGGGAGAGGCTGTCACGCGGGAGGATTGCCTGTGGACACAGACCTTCACACAGGAGGGTTGTCTGGGGGACAGACCTCTAAGTGGGAGAGCTGGCCGACGGGAGACAGGTCGCTACGCGAGAGAGTTGGCCGATGGGGGACAGGTTGCTACGTGGGAGAGCTGACCGACGAGGGACAGACCGTCGCATGGGAGAGTTGACCAGGGGACAGGTTGCTAAGTGGGTTCTGACAGACCGCAACGGTCGTCACGTGTACCGGCAACCAGCAAGTCAGTGGTGTTGTAAATACTCTGTACCGCAGTCGTGAGGCCAACTGCTGAGACGCACGTCCGCACAATTTACCGCGTAAGTAAAGTTTTGAAATGTTTTCCCAGGTTCCCCTGTGATGCGCCGAATCCTAGAAATGTACGCCCTGAAAAACTATGTATGAAGCCGCATTAGTCAGCAGAGGAACGTGATGTACATGTGCCGAGCGTGAAGGCAACAAATCGCATGGGTGACACGACACCCGACCCACAGCCAGAGCCGGGACACGACACCCGACCCACAGCCAGAGCCGGGACACGACAGCCGACCCACAGCCAGAGCCGGGACACGACACCCGACCCACAGCCAGAGCCGGGACACGACAGCCGACCCACAGCCAGAGCCGGGACACGACACCCGACCCACAGCCAGAGCCGGGACACGACACCCGACCCACAGCCAGAGCCGGGACACGACAGCCGACCCATAGCCAGAGCCGGGACACGACACCTGATCCACATCCAGGGCCGGGACACGACACCCGACCCACAGCCAGAGCCGGGACACGACAGCCGACCCACAGCCAGAGCCGGGACACGACAGCCTACCCACAGCCAGAGCCGGGACACGACACCCGACCCACAGCCAGAGCCGGGACACGACACCCGACCCACAGCCAGAGCCTGGACACGACAGCCTACCCACAGCCAGAGCCGGGACACGACACCTGACCCACAGCCAGAGCCGGGACACAACACCCGACCCACAGCCAGAGCCGGGATACGACAGCCGACCCACAGCCAGAGCCGGGACACGACAGCCGACCCACAGCCAGAGCCGGGACACGACACCCGACCCACAGCCAGAGCCGGGACACGACACCCGACCCACAGCCAGAGCCGGGACACGACACCCGACCCACAGCCAGAGCCGGGACACGACAGCCGACCCACAGCCAGAGCCGGGACACGACACCTGACCCACAGCCAGAGCCGGGACACAACACCCGACCCACAGCCAGAGCCGGGATACGACAGCCGACCCACAGCCAGAGCCGGGACACGACAGCCGACCCACAGCCAGAGCCGGGACACGACACCCGACCCACAGCCAGAGCCGGGACACGACACCTGACCCACAGCCAGAGCCGGGACACGACAGCCGACCCACAGCCAGAGCCGGGACACTACACCCGACCCACAGCCAGAGCCGGGACACTACAGCCGACCCACAGCCAGAGCCGGGACACGACAGCCGACCCACAGCCAGAGCCGGGACACGACACCCGACCCACAGTCAGAGCTGGGACACGACACCCGACCCACAGCCAGAGCCGGGACACGACACCCGACCCACACCCAGAGCCGGGACACGACACCCGACCCACAGCCAGAGCCGGGACACTACACCCGACCCACAGCCAGAGCCGGGACACTACACCCGACCCACAGCCAGAGCCGGGACACGACAGCCGACCCACAGCCAGAGCCGGGTCACGACACCCGACCCACAGCCAGAGCCGGGACACGACACCCGACCCACACCCAGAGCCGGGACACGACAGCCGACCCACAGCCAGAGCCGGGATACGACACCCGACCCACAGCCAGAGCCGGGACACAACACCGGCCGTCACGTGGCCGTCCGCCGGGCGCGCACCTGAGGTGTGCACGGTGCCCGAGGCCGAGATGAGGCGCACACCGGCCGGGGTGAGCACCTGCAGGGCGGGAGGTGCCAGCTGGAGGCCGGCCGTGCCGGTCAGCCGCACAGTGTTGCCAGAGTGCATCAGCTGTCAACAAACGAGCTCCGGGTCACGCCACCTACGTGTCATCGGTCACGGGTCACGGGACACGCCACCTACATGTCATCGGTCACGGGTCACGGGACACGCCACCTACATGTCATCGGTCACGGGTCACGGGACACGCCACCTACATGTCCTATACCTACCTACATTACATGTCACGCCGCATATCAGTCACAATTACAAATAGTCGGCTTTACACGCCACACACCGCACACCACACGTCACGTCGCCTATCAGTCGCACATCACCCGGCACACGACGGCCGACCAGACCCGGTGGCTCGGCAGCTCACATGGCACGGGTGGGGGACAACACAGCACGCGGGGCCGCCCACGAGCCAGGCGGACACCTGGTAACCCGACAACAAGCGCAGCTGTATGGAGCTCGGTCCGGCGATGCACGGCGGGTGGTATGGCATAGATGACATGGCAGGTGCGGGTATGGTACAGATGACATGGTAGACGCGGGTATGACACAGATTATACAGGCGATATAGTAGACGCGGGTATGACACAGGTGACACGGCTGATACAGTAGACGCGGGTATCACACAGATGCGATCACTGGGCAGCGCCGGCCTTTCGCACCCCACCCCCACCTCCGCCTCCGGCGTCTTTCTCCCGATGTAATCCGTTCGTCCCTTGGGGCCGTACACGTGGGCCTACCTGGGCCGGCACGATGTGCGTGGGCACGGTCTCGAGCACAAGAGCCTTGCGGGATGTGTTGAGAGGGTGCTCCACGTAGGAGACGGTAGCGGCGCGGCCCACGTCCGACAGGCCAGTCACCGGCACGTACACACCTGTGGGCGGCGGCCGGCCGGTCAGTGGTCGTCCGACAGGTGACCAGGCGGGCGACACGTGGAGGTCTCAGCTACTGACGTCACAGCCCGACACCGAGAAACCACACACCGCTGTGTATTGTGGATTCATCAACTTAGAGGTTTCTATTCAAAGTTGACAATGTAATGCCTTCTCTTGTGCTACAAAAGGCCTCCTCGTTCAATAAACGCCTCAATTGGGGCACTGCAAGGCCATGGGTACATGATACAAAAGCGCGTCTACTTCCGTGTACACGGTACCAAAGCTTACCTGTCGTCCGGATTTTGATACCGTGATGACTGCTTATTCTTGCTACAGCCCTCCGCGTTCTAATTTCTTTCTTCAGAATTATATGCGTACGTTATTGCTTACTCATTTCATCCGAATAGCATTAATAAAGTGCTCATAATCTGTGTTCAAGCAAGAGGTTTGCGGCAGTACTTCCGCTCGCGAGGAGCTTTCGGCATTGATTTTAACACAACAATTCAGGTTCTAATTGCCTCACTCAGAACCAGATCTGCCATTTTCATTTTTATATTTACCAACTTTCATCACCATACTTACTGAATCATCACAACGCCGAAGTATTTCAATCCTTGTTTTAAAAAAGGATGGCGGCGATATTTCCGAGAGCCGGCAGCTAACCATAGGTCTCGGATCTCGGCTGGCACTCGCCACTCGTATCGCGTGGAAAATTGGGAAAGCTTTTGGTTTGCATCCCTCGAGTCTCGAGTTCAGGCACATGGAGGAATGACGTTTTTATTGGTGTTTTCGGGAACGCAATCTAATGACAAGTCGCAACAGAAATAAACACATTTGCATAAATTCATGCAGCCACATGGCCGTATAAGCACCCGAGGCAGTGGCGGTTATTGGCTACGAGTCGGCTGCTTTGGTTCACATAGCATCGCCAATCTCCCACCCCGATTGGTCCCGGGCGAAGAGTAGCGACAGGTGGGACTCGAACCCACAACCATAACCAGCTTGGAGACGGGCACCTTACCCCCAGACCACTCGGCCACGGCGACCCAGGTCCATGCTATGCACCAATGCAATGACTGATACACAGAGATTCGACTTCAGCTCCGCCTGTAAAACTGATCTTCGTTCATCCGGCGCCGGCAGACCAGGACAAGTATGGGACGGGACAGGACATGTCCAACCCAGACGCACTGGATCGTGCCAAGTCAGGTTGGTTTGGGCCGAGCAGGGTCGGTCTGCTCCCTTGGCGTCACGTCAGGTGTGTGCGGTGTCAGTGCACACTTTGGCGCCATGAGCTGGGTCGGAGCTGCTTGCTGGGCGCCAAGTCAGGGGTGTTCGGTGTCGGTGCACCACTTGGCGCCACGATAGCCCGCCAGCTAGCGCTTCACGCTACTGTATTTTCCCATACACTGGGAAAGACCAGTCTAATATATGTCATGCTTTACTAGTACACCTGGTTTCTAGACAGCAAATTAATTAAATGCGATACTTTTAATCATGGATTACTTGGGTATGAAATGACGACTAGACTGCTCCTCCACTCCACCGAGAGCAGTGCATCGCCATCACCACGCCCATCCGATGCCTACCGACACCCACTCACCGTGTTCGGTTCTGAGGAGGCCCTTCTGCTGCTGCTGCGTCTGCTGCGGCTGCTGCTGCTGCTCCCCGGAGGTGCCAGCTTGCACCACCGACACCTTGTGGCCAGTGACGAGCAGCTTCTCCTGGCTGGAGGCCATGGCCGCCAGGCCGGCCAGCCCGGCCGGATGCCGCTGCTCGACGGCCGCCACGGTCGGCGAGCTGGACGAGTATCCGGACGAGTGGCCGGCCAGGTAGGCCGGACTGGCGGCGGCCGGCCGCTCGGCCACGCGCCGCCGCGGCTCCGGCGAGCCGACGCCCGCGTCGCGCGGCTCCGGGCTCGCCTGGTACGAGTCGCCGTCGAACCGCTCTGCAACGGCGCGCGCAAACGTCACACACGCGCCGCGCCCAACACGCCAACAGCAGACACACCCACTGTGACCAGCGATACGCCATCACGACAATCGGACGACGGCTGGCAACCTAAGGTAGGGCGACCCCGGCCTCTACGTGCCAGCCCGTCCCTCCGGTCCCCCGGCTCGCTCACACTCATCAGTCACACTATCACGATCAGTCAAACTATCATTATCACAATCAGTCAAACTATCATTATCACAATCAGTCAGACTATCATTATCACAATCAGTCAGACTATCATTATCACAACCAGCCTGCTATAATCATGATCAGTCGGACTATCATTATCGCAATCAGCCATATTATCACAATCACTCATATCATCACTATGACTATAACATTCACATTGACATTTTCTCTGTCTCCGTCTCCGTCTCCGTCTCTGTCTCTGTCTCTGTCTCTGTCTCTGTCTCTGTCTCTGTCTCTGTCTCTGTCTCTGCCTCTGCCTCTGCCTCTGCCTCTGCCTCTGCCTCTGCCTCTGCCTCTGCCTCTGCCTCTGCCTCTGCCTCTGTCTGTCTCTGTCTTTGTCTCGACAGCCGGCATGAGGGATAATTGACGGAGCGGCGACCAGAGCCACACGATACGGTGTGGCTCACCCGAGGCGGACAGCGTCGAGTTGGAGTCGTCGTTGGCGGCAGCCACGTCCGGCAACAGCGCGCTGAAGTCCAGGTGGTCCCACTTGGCACTGAGATCGCGCTTGAGCTGCGCCAGCCGCTGCTGGTTGGCGATCTTCTCGCGCGCCAGCCGCTCCATCTCATGCTCACACTCGCGCTCCTTCCGCTTCAGCGTCTGAGGAAGACGAGCGGGTGTGAGCCCGCGTGTGCGGAATGCGAGTGCAGCATGACATGGTGTGTACACCATACGATGGTCTGCCGGCGGCGCGGCCGGTGAATCACAGACTCAGTGGAACGGCAGTCCGGCACCAAACAAACCGGCGCTGCTCAGTCGGTGGGTCGAGGCCGACAGTCAGCCAACTCGGCTGAAGGTAATGGGTACCGCGCGGACTAGAGCCGGACATGAGTGGACAGGACAGGACAGGACAGGACTGGACTGGACAGGACTGGACTGGACAGGACAGGACAGGACAGGACAGGACAGGACAGGACAGGACAGGGCAGGGCAGGACAGGACAGGACAGGACAGGACAGGACAGGACAGGACAGGACAGGACAGGACAGGACAGGGCAGGACAGGACAGGACAGGACAGGACAGGACAGGACAGGACAGGACAGGACAGGACAGGACAGGGCAGGGCAGGGCAGGGCAGGGCAGGGCAGGATAGGACAGGACAGGACAGGACAGGACAGGACAGGACAGGACAGGACAGGACAGGACAGGACAGGACAGGACAGGACAGGACAGGACAGGACAGGACAGGACAGGACAGGGGGAAGGGACGGGACGGAGAGCGTGCGCAATTCGGACGTTCGGGTATCCGCATGAGCCAGACGGTTGGATATACAGCATAATTATATCATATAACGGCATTGTGCAGACGACGATCAAGCGCTGCAGAAACACACTACACTTACCCACGCTGCGGAAACACACTACACTTACCCACGCTGCAGAAACACACTACACTTACCCACGCTGCGGAAACATCCACGCTGAGCTGTTCACGCACAAGACGCAGCCAGCATCGCTGAAGCTACTGAGAACATCCCCGTGCCGACGAAGCGGGACGAAGCCATTCCTGTCCCCACCCCTCCCCACCCCAGCTTCAAATGCGTCACCATCGGCAGTGGTGTCGTCATCCGCGACGTCAGAGATAACCCAGAGTGAACGCATGCGAAATCTGCGCGCAGGGTGAGTCATCGTCTCCTGTGCTAAACACGCAAAAGGGCTAAGCGAGCCACGGTCTGGCTTCGCGTCACTTGGACGTGAGTAGGTGCGCTTAACCGTGTCTGACTATGTCCTGGCTTCGGTGTGAACACGCGTCGCACCCTGCGCGCCGGTTGGATGTCAGCCGAGCCAGACACACCGGACCAACTGCGTGGTCCGCACCGAGTCAGCCGGTGCGCCGCAGCGGCTGCGGCCAGTGCGACACAAAGCCACACTCATAAATCACCCGGGGTGCACGTGGAACACACCAAGGCGTACCCTGCGGCGCTTGACCTGGGCCACTGGGAACGTCGCCGCCGTCAGGTGCACCGGGACTGACACCAGGCGCGCCGCATCGCAAGCAGCCATCGCTCTCCCTGAACGTGTCGCCGACAGAGTGGATGTCGAAACACGTGCGCCGGTCTGGCGCGCCCGTGACGTGCGGTCACGTGAGCGGCGGGCCGACTGACGCCGCCGGCCCGGCTGTGACGTCACGCCGCCGGCCGCGATCGAGACCAATGAGAGGCGCCGTGGGCGGCCGGCCGGCCGATCATCACACGGCGCGGAGACTGGCGGCCGCCGCCGCGCCATGTCACGTGACGGGTGGCACGTGCTCGGCCGGCAGAGTGCGCGTGAACCGCCGCCGCCGCCAGCTCGTCCGCCAGCCGGCCGCGGCCGACGGTCGCCCGGTGTTTACCGGTGGGGCCTGCTTGGCGGAGACAACGAAACCGGACCGGGCTGGCCGCGCCCAGTCGGCAGGTAAAAATAGGGCGGCGCGGCGCGGCGCGGCACGGCCGTGTAGTCATGCTCGAAGGGCGCGGTCGGCCGCCGCCACTCTGGCACGTGGCCGGTCCGCACCGTGTCGCCCACTGGCCACAGGCCGGGCCGACCGACGGCGACGGTCGCCGCCGCCACGGCTCGCATCAACTGCCACCTGACACAGCACTGCATCAGCACCATACATTCTGCGCTAGGTGTCGCCGTTGTCAGACCATGCATCGCCGCTCCCTCCATCGTAGCAACACAAACACTCGGTGGCAACGCTCACGTCAACTTCAAGACGAAATACAGCGATAACCTGACTCATCTGCCTGGCATCATCTGCCTGCAGTAGTAGCACACCACCCACTCACGCGGACAACTTGCAGTCTCATGACTCTCTCACGTGCCCAGCCATTTCCTATTTACACGGCCGAGATATGGAAGCCGTCACCAGCTAGTGATTACGGCATGTACCGACATGCAACAACACAGCGGGCCCGGCCGTGTCAGAGACGACAGCCTGCGTGGGCTGCCGGTGTTATCGTGTGGTCGCCCCCGCTGTCGCTGATCACGTCACCATCACCCACGCCGCCGCATGTGTCACCGTGCCGGCAGCAGCCGCACTTTGTCCGAGAGTTCTCGGCTGTCACCGACAGCTGCCAGCGGCCAGTTCCAGTACATATGGCGCCAGTGGGCAACACCGGCAGCAACAGCACCAGACACCCACAGCGACAACACACTAACCACGGCGATCTATCGACTCAGTATATTAATACTCTTAGGCAGGGATGCAGAGGCGAAGCCGGAACCAGAGCCGGAGCTGGAGCCGCCGGAGCCGGAACATTTTTCCCGGAGCCGGAGCCGGAGCCGCCGGGACATTTTACTCGGAGCCGGAGTCGGAGCCGTCAAAAGCAGGACGGCTCCGACTCCGAAAGAGGTGTAAATTAAACAAAATTAGCAGACGTGAAATGAACACATCATGCATAGTATGGTATGGCATGGTATGAAAACGCATTTTTAAAAGCTAAAATGTTTAAATACGAGTAACATGTACAAATATAATCAAATAATGGTAGAATAACCAATAACCATATTCTGGCCTCAGTAGTCAATCCAATAGTTCCATGTATAGTTTAGTTAAGTTCAGTGTTTCCATCATCAACGGGTTGTTGTACCTTATTAGAGATGACATCAAACATTACAATTTACAAAAATGGTGTTCCTTGGGCCGTTCACAGGATGGGTAGTGTTGTTGATTCGAGTCTACCCTCTTCTGACTGCCCCAATACGGCACGAAGCGAGCGTCCGTTTACCAGGGCATGACACCGAAAAGTGATTTGGGCGGGGACGGGTTTTTTTTTAAAGATAGATACAGGGTTTATGTGGAAAAGTTTCTTAGAATTGTCTGAAGTTTGCGCCTCTGAGTGACCGCGGCTAACTTTTTTCTTCCATCCCACCTAGCTTTTACTTAACACGCGCCCTGGAGGGCCTCTGCAAATTACGAGCACTGGAGGGGGCGGATTCCGCCCCACCTAAGATCTCGGCTCCTATTAAGGCTAGAGCAACAGAATTTGCAGGGTGGATGGGCACGATCGTGTACTCTATTGTGTGAATATTTCGTGGCCTTATCTTCAAGGTCAAATAAGGTCAAAATAGCAAATTTCTCTGATTTTGCGTGGCTTGGCTTGTCATTGTTATGGATCGCTGTGATTGTGTTTAACTGCTCCAAAATTGGCATTAATGATGTTTTGGACATTACTAATGATGCAATACAGATGTCAGATCCAGGTTTGACATCAGGTCACCTATATAAGAGCACTTTCGTCAGGTCATTACCTGCTCCAGTTACCGGAACCGGGCTGCATACCAGACTGCTCCGTTGAGCGACTCGGCACAATCGGCTTCGCAAAGAAAAGAGTGAAATACATGAATAAAGTATGGAAACGCTTAGGCACACATTGACAAACAGTATATTTCCGGATGTGTAGGGAGTAACATGCAAAGTGACAGCAATCGCATGACAGTAATTTCAATTTATGACAACATTCCAGTTGACCAAGTTTGGTTTCATTAGTCTGTCATGAAGTTGACCTGACTTGACCTCGGCAACCTAACATGACTTTTAAATTATATAGCATAACAATATGCATCAAACAAGCCGCTAGTATTGTGTCAAGAACACTTCCCTTTGACCAATAGACGGGAAGCGCATCAGCGCCGATTGTTGTGGTCTGGCTCTGCGAATTGCTTTAACTTTAACAGCCCCTAACTTTAAATTCTCGGCCGATTTTAATTTTGCTTACTTTGAACATTTGTAAACAGGTACGGAAAAAATGGCGTATATCTGCCGGTACAATATGGAGCTATGTACGACAAATCGGAGGGGTGGGCGGATTTCGCCCTCCACCCCTCCAGAGCGTGTTAACCTGTCATGAACTTAACCTGACCTCGGTGACCTGACATGACTTTGAAGCAACGTAGCATAACAATATACATCAAACAAGTCGCTAGTGTTGCTAAGAACACTTCCTTTTTGCCAATATACGTAAAGCGCATCAGCGCCGATATTTGTGGTCTGGCGTTTTTTTTTATTAACTTTAACAACCCCTAACTCGAGAAAAAAAATCGGTCGATTTTCGTTTTTCTTACTTTGAACAACGTGTCGGTCATATCTAAGCAGGTACACAAACAATGGCGTACATCGGCCGGTATAATTTTGAGTTATCGACGAAAAACCGGAGGGCTGGGCGGATTTCGCCCCCCCCTCCAGGGCGCGTGTTAATGGATCGATCACGTTTGGGATGTACGGAGCCGGAGCCGGTACATTTTGCCCGGAGTCGGAGCCGGAGCCGGAGCCGTCCAAAATTTTCCCGGCTCCGCATTCCTGCTCTTAGGAGTTTAAAAGGGAATCTTTTGTGACGGCTACTGGTCAAACGGTAATAGGCATTGCTTTGATTTTTCGCACACCGATTGGGAACAAACGGCACCAGTGTCCCTCGGGAGTCTCGGCGTGCTACTGCCCATGGTCAGCGCTGGGCAGGCGTCCAAAATGGTCCGACACCCTCATTGGTTTAGCATGGGCATCTGCCGCGATCACGGACAGCCAGCCATTAAAACTTTCAGTCAATTGAAAACTGCTCATCGCACGAGCTGACACACCAGTCAAGCAATCGCGGCAATCAGCTCATACTAACAACACGCATTTATATTTTCAACAGTAACAGCAACATAGCACAACATGTTCAACAGTCATAAACAGGTTGATTATTTTCGGCCAGCGTAGACGGGCCCCGGTGGTGTCAGCCCCCGCGGGCATCGTCGCGGAATTCTCCAGATGAAGGGAATCCACGATGTGTCTGGGTCAGCCTCATCGCTGAAAATGTTCAAATCTACCTAAATCAACGCTACCGTAGGACATCGACTTCAAGTGGTAACACGTGCCACAGCCACCGTGACTCAGCGGTAGAGCGTTTGTCTTTCCAGCCCTGGCACACCGGTTCGGAACTCTGCAACCGCGCAGCACTTCTTGCATTTTTATTCTATGCAAGCAGTGGTGCTGCAGCGTACTTATTCGGGTATCAAGTCGAGTCTGGGTTAACCGCAGGATACTTTTTATACTTGCAAATGATCGTTCGTCAATATTCAGTAAGCATGGCGCACCGGTAAATATGTTCATGTTGAGAGGTAGGGTGCTTGTTATTTGGGTTTCAAGGGCGCATCGACTGGTGATGATTATATATATATATATATATATATATATATATATATATATATATATATATATATACATATATGTATATATATGTATATATATATATATATATATACATATATATATATATATACTGGCCAGTGGCGGGACCAGTGCATACATCACCATATGTTCACCCTTGTATTCCAGCAGTGTAAAATAATTGACGATGTGACCTGGAAATTCACAGTTAATGGAATTGTGCTATTTCATCCTTGTCTTAGGTTTTTACGAGTTTGCCGCATGATTTATGAGCAGTCATCACGCACACGACTGCGAAATACTGTAAAATGCATCTGACTGAAGTGAGTCATTCCGCTTTTTTAAATCCTTAAGTGGCGATCCTTTGTTTTCTTCCAATCTTTCACTATTCCGAAGCAACTTCTTTCTTCATCCACACAGTTAATGGTGAAGTAATTTTAGGACACTGTATTCCAGTGTATATACCAGCGCATCGACTGGTACACATACTGGAATGCAAGGGTGAATATATGTCGATATATGCACAGGTTATATATCGCTCATAACTAGTTTATTCTTGAAAGCTTTGTAATACAATCGTGGTAAAAAGTGTCATGCTGAAGTGTAACACGGGATGCTCCGAGGAGGCACATCGCAGACATCTCGACTTGGATCGACAGTGGCGGCTGGTGTGTCCGTATCTATGACGGAAGCATCTCATCGGGATTGGTCGATAAGCGCAAACCCCGACCCAACGTGCCCGATCCTAACATGGGTAGGTTGTGTTTGATAATTAAAGGTGGGTGCAATGTTGTCTGTGTCGTGTGAAACACCGTCCCTTTTCGTCTTCAATCTCATGGCCTTCAGGACACCGAGCCCCGCGATACCGCGGGCAATGTCTTCACACGGCACACCTCGCAAACAATAACAAGTGATGACATCTCTGGAGCAGTTTTTATTTTAGTTTTCACATTCAGGGACACAGTCGCTTGTTCGCGTCTCCCATCGATGGCGAACGTGTAAAGGGCGTGGCTCTTCACGTTCGCTTAGCTTCCTCCGGATAGGAAAACTCCATTTCGATGCCACTATCACCTGATCTGTAACGCCGTACCACTGTACCGAATCACTCGGTGCACTCACCGTCGGAAAGAGCTGAGGTCGTTCAGTTCGAGCTCTGAACTCGACAAGATCAGGACAGCTGGGTCGACGAGCTCGGGCTCTATTTCGGCTTCACGTGTCTTGCCAGGCCGCATCGCCCCGACGGGACGAAAATCCCTAACAGGAGGGGTAACCGAGACGGCGGCAAATCGGGCCGCACCGAGGAGGCGCGGGGCTGAGAAGGGGAAGACGGGAACAACGAATCATCACAGTCAAAGCGAAGGCGAGGGTATGTTTGTCTGCCAGAAAAATCCATGTAAGTGTTTTGGTTCGGCCCTGCGTGACGTTCCACCACAAGGGCCCCTACGTGGGGACGGACGCCTGCTGTTGTGACAGCAGGACGCCAAACGTCCGCGAAGCTATACGGGGCAGGCGGCACCTTTGTGCGACCGAGAAGATGCCCACCACCCCAACCACACGTCAGCACCGCCCACCCCTTGACCCCGGTCGGTCAGGCCAGTAGACGCTTGGAAAATCCAGGCCCCAGCCCGAGGCGACCTGCCACTTGGCCCGAATGTGGTTATACGGGGCCGCCCGTTCCTCCGGGACATCGGAACCGAAGAGGCGTGTCGGTCTCTCGTCGCAACTAACACAGTGCGACGGAGGACATCAACCTCCAGAACTCCGTCAACCCCAGGGGACGAGCCGAGGGGCGCAACCACTCTGATACAAATGAACGGGCAGGTATACTCTGGGAAGTAATCCCACCTGCTCTTAGCTGGAAAAGCTGGAAAAGCCCAATAGCTTCAGCCCAAAAAGCTGAAGC
The DNA here is from genome assembly GCA_034440575.1 of Imbricaverruca yamaguchii. Classification (NCBI taxonomy): domain Eukaryota; kingdom Metazoa; phylum Arthropoda; class Thecostraca; family Neoverrucidae; genus Imbricaverruca; species Imbricaverruca yamaguchii. The sequence continues at coordinate 1,229,033 of JAOTOL010001585.1, forward strand.
TATTGGGCCTAGTGGAGGACATGTATGTTCACAAGGGATGGATATTGGAAAGGAGGCGGAGGGATGAGGTACCCTAGCCTGGCATTCCCCTTGGACTGATTCGCTGAATCATTGAAGCATTCAATACCCCACTCCAATACACTCACTCCACCCCCACCCCCAACTCCACTTCCACCCCCACTCACGCTGGACTCACGCGTGTAAGCACGCGGGTAAGCGCACGGGCATACACGCAGATACGCAAGAGGATACGCATGCGGGTACGTACGCGCGTCTCACTATCTTGCACAGATCGGTACGCACGCGGGTGGATACGCTGCCGGCAGGCAGCGCGGATCTCACTAGTAACATTGATTATTCCTAGCAGCACAAATTATGCCGTTACAGAAATAACTACCCACCGCAAAAAACATCGGTAGAGGAACGGTAGCATCGACAGCACCGGTGGTGGCCAGTAAGGGCATAAATAACTGATAACGCTGGCATCGCGCACGGCATGACAAATGTTGCTGATTCTTGGCCGTAAGACCATCGATATCGGCCTCTGATTGTTTCTATCTTCCCTCGACACACAACTTGACTTACCAAGTTTATATGAGCACCGAAAATATATTTGAAGCTGGATTGGATCAATAAAAACGCTTAGCTCCTTTCGTACGGAGAGTTTACATGTGATTGTCGGTTTCGGCAATACATCCGTTTAAGGAAATGCGAGCGAAATTCGGATGTACGGTAGTAGTTCGCCAAATATGCCGCATGTCACACAGGCTGGAATACATTACGATTTTGTTGCATGGCAGGCAGAAGGTAAGAAGTAAACTCTTTTGCAATTGACAAATCATTTTTCTGGTGCTGTTGTAATAACTGAAGTGCTACATAAAGGAAACCCTAAGCAGCTTAGTTAAAACTGTTAACAATATGGAGTCGGGCCAGCTTCTGGTATGCAATATTACTTAGATTAAGTCCGTTTTTATACTGCATTCTGCACAATATATTATCCCACTAAAATCCACCATTTTTTGTTTTGTTTTACCCGCCAACTCAGAAGTTGGCGAGTATAACTCCATCGTCATGTGTGATGAAATGAGTGGTCACATCGTCTTAATCACATTAATAAACATGGTATTGGAACATTTTACTTAAATCTGATATCGACCAAAAATAAGAATTTACCGCATAGGCTGTTATTTTGATTTTTTAAATAAAATGTTTAATTATCCTGCCTTGTATATCACTCAGCAAAATCTAATTCTTCCAACGGTTAAAATTGGCACATGCACGGATTGATACGACAGCGAAAAAACTGTTGTTTGCCAACTGTAATCTAAGCACATCCAACATAAATTAGTCGTCACACAGTAGTCATGTAGGAAAAAAAACGTCGTATTCAAACTGGTTTTCTTCAAAACCTTGTTAATGACCTATGATCTAAATGTACTGGCTAGGCTAGGCTAGGTTAGGCTAGGTTAGGCTACATTTTTTTAAATTACCATTACTATTCATTATATATTTACGCACTCATGGCTGCTTTTTTGTTATTCTTGAATTTTACACATGTACAACTACCATTTGTTGGGGTTGGTGGTGCCATTTGTTAGCCATTTGCTTGTTTGTTTGTTTGTTTGCTACAATCGGTCATCAACTGCAAAGTACGCATTTGCAGTGGAAACAAGCGATCACATCGTCCTAATTAATGTAATAAACGTTTTGGTCTAACAACTTTTCTTCAAATGCTGCGAAGGACCTAAAATGTCAATACACAGGTATTCGACCACACTGTCATTAAACAAAAATGTGGCAGTAACATTCTACCTGATCCAGCACCAGGCGCAAACCAACGGTGCTGTTGGCGAACAAGCGTGGTTGTTCAAAATTCATTTAAATTTTCAGGTATGGTGCCGTAATATGAAGTCATTTGTGACGAAACCAATGTCGGCTTTCACCCCAGGAACCTCAAGACGACCAATATCTCCGACATAAGAACCATCGAACGCAGCCTTTCTGAACAGCAACCACAGCTCGGATTAGTGAAGTATTGATGTATTTCTGGCTGGAATGATGGCTAAAAATTGAAATAGTAATTACTCCTTTATGATTTTGAAGATGTCTCACAAATCTTCATGGTCTACTAACTCCACCTCAAATTTAAACACCAACTGACGTATGCATTGCGATCCAGCTTGTTGTCGAGAGGACGACACTATTAGAGATATCGTACCAGCCCCAGCATCACTTGGTCTTCACTTTCCCTCGGATCATTATATTCCTTGTCCACGAGGAAGGGAGTAGAAACAGAAATTAGAGAAAATGCGGCCAGATCTGTCACCTTAATGGTGGGAGGGGGATTCAAACGAAATCCGTTGAAATTACGACAATTCCGCTTGAGGAAACGAATAGAGCCTTCGCTGTACTCGAATCAACTTTAGGTTTGGCAAGTGTTTACATGGGGCGGGAAATGCGGCACCTGCTTAACGTGGTAGTTTTAACACCGCGGCGCATGTAAACTAGGTTAACCAAGCCCGCCTTCTACGGCCAACAGTCCCGGCTGCGATATAAGACATAGCAGGATGAATGAACTGCTGAGGGACGGAGGGGAAACGATACGGAACGGAACTGTATCTCGGGCCACTCCACTGTTCACAAATCTCTCAGCCAAATTGTTCTGAATAGGCGAGGTGCGGTTAGTTTCAGTCAGTGTTCCCCAGTGGCCCAAGTCACTTCACAGTTCGTTCACGGGCACAACACGGAGCCCACAGAAGCCACGTTGGAACTCCACCCTCGTCTGTACTCGGAGACACGTTAGCAAACCTGTCACGCATCACAAGGCGCACCGCCGCGGGAGGACCGGGAAATACCCCACCCTCCTGCCGGGGCCGCTACGGCGCTACCGCGTCACGCCTCTGCCACCCACTACAGCGTGCTGGAGACCGCGGTCGATTCTGCTGACTGGCACAGACGGCCGTTTGCCATGAGCGGATCCAGGAATACGAAGATGAGGAGGGCTGTTGAGCCCAAATGGACCACGAGTAGTAGAACGTACTTATTCTCATCGCTAACAGTTGTAGAATCGAACGGAACCAAGTTCTAGCCCGGGGTCCTTCTGGTGGACCATCCTGAAAGCTGTCTTACGCTCCAGCGTAGAGGGCGAGTGATGGCCCTCCCGATGCATCCGCCACTGCGCCTGGCCGTCGCGGTGACGGCGGCGGCTGTCAGCCGGCAGCACCGGTGAGCGGAGCCGGTACTGCCGCCGCCGCGACCTCGACCCGGCGCGCCCGACAACGCGAGCGGTATCGCAGCGTCACGGCCGGGTCGGCGCCGCTGACCCGGTCGTGACGACCTGCGCGCCGGCGCCCGGTGCCCGGCCGGCCGCCTCCGCCGCCGTCCGGCTCGGCGCCAGGCTATTTTCTTCGCGCGCGCCGGACCGGCTCACAATCGGTGCGATCGTGTGACGTCGGCGGCGCTCCGACCAATCGGCGTCGCCGCCGGCCGCCCGCCGCGTGGATACCGCCACAGAATCACGTGCTGCTGGACGGCCGCCAGCGGCGCTGCCGTTCGCAGCCGCTAGAGGCGCCACCGACGCGACCCAGAAATCTATCCGACAGGATCGATCGGGATACCTGAAGGTCAGAGAGATCATGGGGTCGTCGGGCTCGACGCCGAGGTACACGCAACCCCAGCGCGGTCACATGGTGTGCCCGAGCTAATCGATGTCCGCACTTGGAAGGAAGTGACTGTTGGTGAAAGGAAGCGCTTGGTTTTGAGTAGATTGGCCGAGAAATACGCCTTCAGCCTTATAGGGTGAAACAAGTGAACCAAGTGGACCAATAGTTGAAAAACGTGTCGGTTCACAATCACTCACATTACAAATAGCGGCTGTTCCAGGAACAGCTCAGTGTAGAAATACGACACGACGATTTGCCGATATCCAGAGCATGTCTCAGGGAAATAACGACATACAGACACCATCATAATCAATAGTACAAATTTCAGCTTTCAACGTGGTCAGAGCGGCAGATAGGCACCTCCCATTCGCGTCTTGCATGCAGCATAGCGCTTACAGTATGTGTGGCAAACACCAAAAATGTTGGGACCGGGACAGGACGGGGACCGGCTGGTCTGATGAGATCAAACCCGGTTGAGGTCTGGTCAAATAAACTGAAGTCTAGTCTGAAGACCAGTCCTTTAAACGCATTTATTTTTGCACATAAGGTAGTATCATTGGTTTTGCGTTTCGTAAAGGTCATATAGGTAGTTTGCATTACTTTGGAAAGCCTCGTTCACTCCCAGAACATGGATTGAAAATGTACCTCTTTCTAAAGCTTTTTTCACCAGAACTCTGGGTTCTTTTACGACGCGTTCAACCGCTAGACCTCATAGCGTCGCCAACGTCCCACGCCGATTGGTCGCGTACGGACTCGGTAAATGCCATCAGTTGTGAAATTCTTACCTACAATCTTGCGATCAAAAGCTTGATGTCCTGTCAACTGAGCTACCGAAGCCCCTTTTTTCCAATCAATATGTACCGATGGCAACACCATGATGGTTGTAAAACTATTTTTAAGACACACATGCTGATGATGCCCATTTATTTTAATTCAGCAAAGAAGCAGCATAATTATGGCTAGGTATTTTGGCTAGGTATTTTTTAATTATAGTAGGTGAGGTTCGAGAAGTAATAATATTGAGTTCTGAATCCTGGATCTAACAGTACAATGAGGAACATCTTGGATGTGGTGTGAAGCATATTACAGATTAGTCGAAGATGAACGAATCAAACCTCGTCCATGGTGGCAACTTCGCTGTCTGGATGAGGAAGGCAAGTATTACGCTTTGCATTTCAAAAGGTACATATTGTTTGAAGTTTGTTGTGACCATGGAAGGTCCCTAATATAAAAACATTTTTATGCAGATGATGTATTTTTGTTTTCTCTTGCATTGTCATCAAACAGATACTTACGATGATGTGCACTGCTTATACAACCATACAGAAAAAGCAATGATATTGGTATATAATCATAATACAAAATGATACAATGCTAGTCCGATGCCATGTATATTGTCTACATTTTAGCATGTTCCCAGCCTTCCCAGCCTTATACATTCTACTGTTCAATATCTGGTGAAGAATCTTGAGTCCTTTTACGACCCATTCGACCGTTGGATCGTATACCGTCGCCAACCTCTCACGCTGATTGGTCGCGGGTGGACTCGGTAAATGCCGGCGGTCGTGACATTCGAACCCACAACCTTGTGATCAAGAGTCCGACTCTATACCAACTGAGCTACCGGTCCCCAATATATAGTGAAACCAACTGGTATTGTTGGCTTTATTGCAATTACAAGCCTTCCTTTCGAAAGTTGCAGCATATCGTGAGCATGTTTGAGCTACCAACCATGATCATTAGCAAGCTGTTTTTCTCAGCAATTAGCATGCCAACAATATGCAAAAAGGGGTTACCACCATTACCATTGTCCAAAGTGTATGAGAAGCTGTACTGTTTAAGTGGGGAGCACAAGATGCATGGTGATTATCATCATTGGTTTAAAAAATACAGATTGCACCGATTTAAAACCCGAAATTGAAACAACTGAAAGACCGGTTGAAAGACCGGTATACATTCCAAGACCAATCAAATAGTCGGCCGGTCCTGACCGGGCTCTCGGTCCTTACATTTGCAATCTCTAGTGTGCGGCGTCAGACACCCCACCACACACTGTCAGCCACGAGCCGGCGCAGCTTCACCGTGACGTGACGTGACGTGGCGTGACGTGACCAGCTGGGGCCGACCGCCTGCTCAGACCGGACTGACGCGACCACGGGGCCACGCGAGCGAGCGGGTGCAGCCCGGTAGGTCGGCGGAGGTGCGGCAGTGACACACACGACAGCGACACATACACACACACACACACCGCAGCGACACACATGACAGCGACACATACACACACACACACACACCGCAGCGACACACACACGACAGCGACACATACACACACACACACACACACACCGCAGCGACACACACGGCAGCGACACATACACACACACACACACACACGGCAGCGACACACACACGACAGCGACACATACACACACACACACACACACCGCAGCGACACACACGACAGCGACACATACACACACACACACACACACACCGCAGCGACACACACACGACAGCGACACATACACACACACACACACACACGGCAGCGACACACACGACAGCGACACATACACACACACACACACACACCGCAGCGACACACACGACAGCGACACACACACACACACACACACACCGCAGCGACACACACGGCAGCGACATACACACACACACACACACACACGACAGCGACACACACACACACACACACACCGCAGCGCACACACACGACAGCGACACATACACACACACACACACACACCGCAGCGACACACACGGCAGCGACACATACACACACACACACACACACACGGCAGCGACACACACGACAGCGACATACACACACACACACACACACACCGCAGCGACACACACACGACAGCGACACACACACACACACACACACACACCGCAGCGACACACACGACAGCGACACATACACACACACACACACACACGGCAGCGACACACACGACAGCGACACATACACACACACACACACACACCGCAGCGACACACACACGACAGCGACACATACACACACACACACACACCGCAGCGACACCCACGGCAGCGACACATACACACACGACAGCGACACATACACACACACACACACACACCGCAGCGACACACACGGCAGCGACACATACACACACACACACACCGCAGCGACACACACGACAGCGACACATACACACACACACACACACCGCAGCGACAAACACGGCAGCGACACATACGACAGCGACACACACGGCAGCGACACACACGGCAACGACACACACGACAGCGACACCACATACGAGCGACACACACACACACACACACCGCAGCGACACATAAGAAGCGACACACACACACACGGAGCGACACACACGGAGCGACACACACGACAGCGACACATACACACACACACACACACACGGCAGCGACACACACGGCAGCGACACATACGAGAGCGACACACACACACACGGCAGCGACACATACGCCGCAGCGACACACACGGCAGCGACACACACGACAGCGACACCACATACGAGAGCGACACACACACACACACACACCGCAGCGACACATAAGAGAGCGACACACACACACACGGAAGCGACACATACGAGAGCGACACACACGACAGCGACACATACATACACACACACACACCGCAGCGACACACACGGCAGCGACACATACGAGAGCGACACACACACACACGGCAGCGACACATACGAGAGCGACACACACGGCAGCGACACACACGGCAATGACACACACGACAGCGACACCACATACGAGAGCGACACACACGGCAGCGACACACACACGACAGCGACACATACGAGAGCGACACACAGCACACACGGCAGTGACACACGCATGACACACACGGCAGCGACACACGGCAGTGACACACGACAGTGACACACACGGCAGTGACACACGGCAGCGACACACACGGCAGTGACACACACGGCAGCGACACACACGGCACCACGGGTCGTTACTGGTGTTACCAAACACAAGCCGCCCCCACTCCGAGGTAAGAGTCGGGGACTGCCGTCAGGACTTCCACCGGGCCGGTGAGGTAGACTGTCACCCCAGAGCCGACAATACCCGCCACACAGGCCTGGCCACCGGGCCACACCGGGCCGGTGGCGCAGAGGGTCGGCCCGGAGCCGGCGGAACGAAGCGCATCACCTGTCACACGGACCTGTCCACTTAGCCACAACGGGTCGGTGGCGCAGAGGGTCGGCCCGGAGCCGGCGGGGCGGATCCCAACACCTGTCAGACAGGCGTGGCCGCGCTAGGCGGCAATACCTGACCACGGCCGACGGGACCAGTTACAGTTGCAGATAAAGCCAGCAAGTCGCGCCCGACGGAAAATTACACCGACACCAAACGGGGGCCGGCTGGAGCGAGCCGACCAAACCCGCGGCCGAAGGGCAGAGCTAGCCCAAGCGGGAGGGCGGACCGGTCCCACACGACACCAGACTGTGGGCCGGACCACACCGCAGCGGACTGCCATCGGACCGGACCGGACAGGCTGGACCGGACCGGACCGGACAGGACCGGACCGGACCGGACCGGACCGGACCGGACCGGACCGGACCGGACCGGACAGGACTGGACCGGACCGGACAGGACTGGACCATGGGGGTCCCGCCCATGCCGGCGACTGGCCCTATGGGCCGGCGCAACAAGGCCACCGTCGGCCGGCCACCAGGCACGCGCCGATCCATGCGTCAGCCGCATGGCCAGTCACCGGCCCCGGCCCGGCACACATACGGCCCGACCTTGGCCACCGGCCCCCGTCGTCTCTCTCTCCCTTCGTAGACGGTGACTACCATGCCATGCGTGACTACCATGCCAAAGCCAGCTGATCTTTACATTCCAGTTTTAGTATATGTTCAATGCTAACAGAAAATGAGCCCCATTCACACCGTGTCAAGTCATCCGTCATGGCGTCTGTAGGCGTAACAAGGGCTTTCACTCTCACCGTTTCCAGACTTACGGTAGTGCGAAAATCATCATGCACGCCACATATGACATTTCAATATCAGCATGTGATCCAACTGTATTCCATGTTCTGAAGCGTCCCGATTTTGGTGTCCTGTCTGGCTCTGCGATATATAGTTGCGACTTGGACATGATGATTTGGTCTGCTCCACAGATTCCGTGCCACTACTAAGACGATTTAAACGTGAGAGAAGCAGGAAAACGTGCAAACAGACATAAACCCATGAAAATAAACCTGCCTTCCTATTCCCCATATTCAACTTGTGTTCATCCAATAGTTACGGTTGCGATTATCCTAGGACAGGCTGCAGCAGCCCTCACGTCCTAGCGCGGTGCCGGACGAAGGTGCCGCGCTGGTCACCGGACTCGCCCTGGACGGCGCCAGAAACAGCATTAACGACGCAATGCGAACAGACCAGCCGGTTACCGCGACGTTGGTTGGTTGTTGGTTTTACGACACGGCGACCGTTGAGTCATGTAGTGTCGCTAATCCCTGACGCTGATTTGTCGCGGGCGAAGAGTAGCGACAGGTGAGACTCGAACCCACAACCCTTCGACTGTGAGACGAGCAATTTACCCCTAGACTACTCGCCCCCGGTTACCGCCACGTGCCACCATAGCCAGCTCCAGCCGTTACCGCCAGTCGGGCCGCTCCGACCGACTGCGCTGCCTACGCCGCTGGGCCTGGAGCCGAACCTCGGCTGGACACGTGGCCCGGCTGCTGCTGCTGCCGCCGCCACAGCCGTGCCGCGCCGCCGGAGTCCGAGCCGGGCGTGCATGCCGTGTCGGGGCGGCGGGTACACGCGGCCGGCCGTCCCGCTGCAGTGGTCACGTGCAGTGGCCGGGCCGCACAGTAGGCGGGCCCCGCCTCGGCCTCGGCCTCAGCCGCGGCCGTCCGGCCCGCTGCAGTGGTCACGTGCAGTGGCCGGGCCGCACAGTAGGCGGGCCCCGCCTCAGTCTCGGCCTCAGCCGCGGCCGTCCGTCCCGGTGTAATGGTCACGTGCAGTGGCCGGGCCGCACAGTAGGCGGGCCCCGCCTCGGTTCGGCCTCGGCCTCAGCCTCAGCCGCGGCCGTCCGGCCCGTGTAATGGTCACGTGCAGTGGCCGGGCCGCACAGTAGGCGGGCCCCGCCTCAGTCTCGGCCTTCAGCCGCGGCCGTCCGGCCCGGTGTAATGGTCACGTGCAGTGGCCGGGCCGCACAGTAGGCGGGCCCCGCCTCAGTCTCGGCCTCAGCCTCAGCCGCGGCCGTCCGGCCCGGTGTAATGGTCACGTGCAGTGGCCGGGCCGCACAGTAGGCGGGCCCCGTCTCGCGGCCGTCCCGGTGTAATGGTCACGTGCAGTGGCCGGGCCGCACAGTAGGCGGGCCCCGCCTCAGCCTCAGCCGCGGCCGTCCGTCCCGGTGTAATGGTCACGTGCAGTGGCCGGGCCGCACAGTAGGCGGGCCCCGCCTCAGTCTCGGCCTCAGCCTCAGCCGCGGCCGGCCGTCCCGGTGTAATGGTCACGTGCAGTGGCCGGGCCGCACAGTAGGCGGGCCCCGCCTCAGTCTCGGCCTCAGCCTCAGCCGCGGCCGGCCGGCCCGGTGCAATGGTCACGTGCAGTGGCCGGGCCGCACAGTAGGCGGGCCCCGCCTCAGTCTCGGCCTCAGCCTCAGCCGCGGCCGTCCGTCCCGGTGTAATGGTCACGTGCAGTGGCCGGGCCGCACAGTAGGCGGGCCCCGTCTCAGTCACGGCCTCAGCCTCAGCCGCGGCCGTCCGCCGTGTAATGGTCACGTGCAGTGGCCGGGCCGCACAGTAGGCGGGCCCCGCCTCAGTCACGGCCTTAGCCTCAGCCGCGGCCGTCCGTCCCGGTGTAATGGTCACGTGCAGTGGCCGGGCCGCACAGTAGGCGGGCCCCGCCTCAGTCTCGGCCTCAGCCGCGGCCGTTTGGCCCGGTGTAACGGTCACGTGCAGTTGTGGCAAATGACAAATGGCAAGCCTGCTGAATGCCCCGTAACATAACCCGGTGTTGTGCCTCTCCCGCGTAGTGCCAGCTACGACGGTCGGAGGTGGTAGCCGCCGCACCTCCGGCAGCTGGGCGTAGCGGACGGACCGTCGGTGAGAGCTGCGAGGTCTGGATCCGACCTCGCCCACAAGTCCCCGACTATGGTACCGTACTGCAAAACCGAGCTACACTACCGAGGCTGTAGTGGCGAGGCTACACGCAGGCCATAACGGCCAGGTTGCAGAGCCTGGTCCCGGGAATACACAGCAGGGATACAGTGCTAGGTCTCCAGTGCCAGTCTACTGTGCTGGACCACTATGTCCGGCCACAGTACCGGGCCGCTATACTGGATCACTGTTTGACCACAGTACCGGGCCACTATATCTGACCACAGTGCCGGGCCACAGGCCGCCTCCGCATGTCCAGATCAGCACCGAGGGCGCCCCGGTGCTGATGGCACCAGCGGAGTCAGGACTCTGAGACGGCGAGCCGCGTATGCCGGCCGGCCGGCGGCACCACCAGCCGCCGCCGCTGCGTCGCCACTGCCGGACAGCTCCGAGAAAAACACCAACTGTTTGGCAGTGGGTGCAGAGTAGCGGCGGGGCCGTCGGTCGCCTCCCGGCCGCGCGCTGACCGTTAGCTGAGGCGCCGTCTGATATCAGGACCAAGTGACCAGTTGATGACATCGGCACCGCTGGCCGCCGCCGACTCTGCCGCGCCGCCAGCCGGGACCGCTGCCGACTCTGCCACGCCGTCAGCCGGGGCCGCCGCCGTCTCTGCCACGCCGTCAGCAGGGGCCACCGCCGTCTCTGCCACGCCGCCAGCCGGGGCTGCCGCCGTCTCTGCCACGCCGCCAGCAGGGGCCGCCGCCGTCTCTGCCACGCCGCCAGCCGGGGCTGCCGCCGACTCTGCCACGCCGCCAGCCGGGACTGGCCGACTGACTGCCGCGCCGCCAGCCGGGGCTGCCGCCGACTCTGCCACGCCGTCAGCCGGGACCGGCGATGACTGCCGCGCCGCCAGCCGGGGCTGCCGACTCTGCCACGCCGCCAGCCGGGACCGCCGCCGTCTCTGCCACGCCGTCAGCCGGGACCGGCGATGACTGCCGCGCCGCCAGCCGGGCTGCCGACTCTGCCACGCCGCCAGCCGGGACCGCCGCCGTCTCTGCCACGCCGCCAGCCGGGACCGCCGCCGACTCGGCCACGCCGTCAGCCGGGACCGGCGCCGACTCTGCCACGCCGCCAGCCAGGTTGTGGCCGACAGTTTCCGAGTGGTGGCACATTGACATACTGTGAGATACGTTGGTGGATTTCCGGATGACATTGGCCACTGTCAGCGCACACCGACAGACTACGGGGGAGAACTGTCACGGAGGACTGAGAGGATGGCTGTGGGGAAGGACCGTGGAGGGGGCTGTTGGGGAGGACTGTAGAGAGAATATGGAGAGGACGGTGGGAGAAGATTGGGTAGGACTATGGGGTGGGCTATGGGGATGACTGTGGGAGGACTATGTGGAGGGGTGTAGGACCTTGAGGAGAACTGTGGAGGATTACGGAGAGGGTTTATGACTGAGGACAAACAATAGGGAGAACTGTGGGGAGGACAATGACGAAGACTGTGTGGGAGGAATGTGGGAAGAACTATGTGGAGTGTTGTGGGGGAGGGGTGTGGAACCTTGTGGACGGTGTGCAGGACCTTGTGGAGGACTGTAGGGAAGGACAGTGGCCGACAGGAGGCGGCTGTTGTTGGGTTCTGCCTGGTGAGCGTGACATGCCTGCTGGGGCTCCTCCACAGCTGACGGGGATTACCGACATACCAACCGTCACCAGATACAGCGGCAGCCGCCACAGATAGCCACCCACGCCGCAGTCACGTGATCAATCACGGCAGGCGTGTGGGCGCGCCAGTGCGTGCCGGCACGTTCGGCTCGGTGCGCTCCGGAACGCGCTTGCGACATAGTCGGGGAATTTGGCGCCAATTGTCCCACAACACGGCCACGTGCGCAGTGCACAAAGACAAAGCAGTCGCCATTTGCCAGTATAGCGTGAAAGGCGGACCAGGGACGGATACAGGGGGACTGAGGGTATATCCCCCGATGAAGGCAACGCTCCTCCTGGAGGGCTCGAGTGCACGCAATTTAATTATCTACCTGCCAGAGGCGTCCCTCTGAGAGGGCAAGGCGTCCAGCGTGTTCGAGTGCACCATCCTCAAATTTTTTCAACCCATCGGCACCGCTGCAGCAACAGCAAAGAAAACTTTTGCCTAAGAAATGGGCGGATTCAACGAGGACAAAATTCCTAATTTGGTCCATTGGGATAGAGCCTTCGGGTGCTGACTGGAGACAACGACTTAAAAACGCCTTGTGTTGTACCAAGCATTTTGGGGGAAGGCTACATACTTCACAGGATTACTTCACAGTGTGAGTCGGCACATGTGAAGCTCACATATTGATTACACACAACACACCTGATTGCACAGATTACACATGGAAATGTCAAGCCAACGCGCCAATCCTGCCAGTACCCAAGCAAGCAGCCGTGACGTGCTCTGTGCCAACAATCGTGTTGGTATCAAGTGTGTCTAAAGTGTGCTCAGAAACTTCTGGGCAACAAGTTATCGGGGCTTTAGGGCGCATCGACTACATTTGCTACGCAGCTTCTGGGAATCAAAATGAAAATGAAAGTACGTTGGATGAAGTGAGGAAATTGGGGAATACCCAAGCTTTTCATCATATAAAACTGGGGAAACCGACTCCAAAACTTCAGGAGAGAAATATTAGATCTTCTCCAACATGGGACGCGTGATATGCGCCCCAGAACCAGATAGCGTTACATCTATGTACCTTGCGAGCACATGTTCGACAAACTGACGACGGCATAATGAACAAAAATTAGACTATAGAACGTATACTGGGGAAAATATTTGGTTCACCTTTTTGGTACAAGAATTACACTAACGAACAAAGCAATCATGAAATCCTTCAAGGCATTCGGTAACCATTGCAGCATAAGGTGTTTGGGCTTCGCTCACCAAATTATTTTCAGTAACTCCTTAAGGATATCACAAAATAAAAATGTTTAAAACATGGTGATTTTGGAAACGAACACAGTCATGCCTTGACAGGATGCAAATTGCAACGCAGTACGATGACGGAACGGAATGTCTTGGAAGGTCATGCAACGTCAACAATGACCTAGGGTCATACAACGTCAATAAACCTAATCATAAACGACTTACGCGGGACTGGCAATGCAAACGGCTATGACGATGGTCAACGAAATGCCAATATCCATAGTAAAACTCAGTCACTGGAGTCGGCTGGTATAAAGGCGCGGTGTGACGTCATGTTTGTGTAATTGGTGTGTTGCTTGCTTGCTCGTTTTGCTGCTGTCGGTCGCTTGCGGTACAAATACTATCACGCAATGCCTTTCAACATTGTAGAGGACAAATAAACATATGATTTCCGGTAGTTGATACTAACAAGTCATTAGGGTTTGGGAGGGTTGACCTGCGCACCCTTGCGAGTGTGCAAGCAGTCGGTAGCGGCAGTTGTGTTCCGGAGGGGTGGCCTGGGCAGCCCAGTGAATTCGCAACCAGTCGGTAGCGGAAGCTGTGTTCCAACTCCACACGACACTCAGTGCTTCGACTGGAAAGTCCAGCTGGTAAATGAACGCAAAGGTTCTGCGATTGAGCCGGAGCTGTGCAATCGAACGTGTGGTCAATTCACGGCTTATCAGCACGCTAGGGTTAGTGTGGCTCCTGGTCCAGAAAAGACGTCCTAGTGCACATTAGCAACAAGTCTATATCAACTGTTTCATTTACATTAGAGTTAGTCTGTCCACACTAGCTGGGACATGTTTATAAACACAGGAAGTAGAATAAACAAAAAATCGATTCCAGAACAGCTAAATACCCCAAATTAGATCATTGTGTCAAAATCAGCTGCAAAGTAAAGTTGGTTATTTCAATGAGGTAGCACTTCACTCGCCCACTGCGAGGAAAAGGCTACTCCACAATGGTGACGGTAAGCATGGTCTGTCCGCATAAGAACTATCCGATGTTGGCAAAGTGGATATGCTTTCAAATGTGCGGCCGCTACTCCGATTGCCAGGTATGGGCAGCTTTAACTGTTGTGCAACACAGGGTTACCCATTCCTGACAGTTCCTGTACATAGCACTCTAGGTGATGTCGGATGCTTAGTGGCTTCCAAGCCAATCAAACACAATATCACTCTTCACCAATGCCAGACATCAAACACGCCGAAGACTGTAGTGCAAGAGTAGCGCAAACTACGGCCGCCCGGTGTAGTTGTGTGTACGGTTGCACCCATTAATATGCGCCCTGGAGGCCCTCCGAAAACTCCGCGCACTGGAAGGAGGGGAAAGGACAGATTCCGCCGCCTCAGATCTTGGCACATTAAAATTGGAGTAAGGAAATTTCCAGCGTCGACAGATATGATGGGGAACTCTACTGCGTGCAAATTTCATGACCGTAGGTCAATATCTTCGAGGTTGCATTAGGTCGAATGTCACAGTTTGCTTGTTTTGCGTGGCTTGGCCTGCCATTGTTATGACCGCTGCGATCGTGTTTAAACGCTCCAAAATGGGCTCAAATGGGCTTTGGACATAACTAACGATGCAGTAGTACAGTACAGATGATAGATGAGGCACTTGACCTCAAGTCGTCTATATATCAGCATTGTATCAGGTACGTTTTCGGTTCTAGAGACCGGAACCAGGCCGTCCGCCCGTCTGGTCGGGCAAGCAACCCGGTGCAATCGGCTTCACGAAGACACGGCTCAAGCACATGAATGAAATATAGAAACGCTTAGGTTCTTAATGACAAAAACAGTAGTTTTCGGGATGTGTATGGAGTAGCATGCAAAATGGCATGAACCGCATGCCTGCCATTTGCGTTTATGGCAACCTTCCAGTTGACCACGTTTGGTTTCATTGATCTACCACGAAATGGACCTAACTTGACCTCGGTGACCTCACATGGCCTTGAAACTATACAGCATAACATGCATAAAAAGTCGCTAGGATTGTTAAGAACACTTCCTTTTGCCGATGTAAGGGATGCGCATTAGTACCGATATTTGTGGGCTGACGCTGCGAAATGTTTCGACTTTGAAAGGTTTTTTAACTCGAAAAATTGTCCGCATTTTTTTCTCATTTTAAACGACGTACCGGACATTTTTTGGCAGGCCCACAAAAATGGCGTATATCTCCCTGTTAAGTTTGGAGTTATTCACGAAAAACCGGATGGATGGGGTATTCCCCCCCCCCATTACGCGTGTTAATTGCGGCGAACATTTTCACAACTTTGTCGGGTGTCATCGACGCGGCATCGAGCAGCCTGTTGCGACACATCGCTCGGCAAAGTGTATCGGAGTATGCAGCAACGCTGAACACAGTCGCCCACGTGCTGGCCGCACGCGAGCCCTCCGTCCGACTACCTACAGAGGCAGGCCAGCCACCGCTGCCCCCGCAGCCGCCGCAGCCGCCGCTGCCGCCACGCAAGTGCGTGTCGCCGAGTGCAGGCGGACGCCAGCGCAGCGGGCCACTGCTCCCACTGTTGACCTAGGCCGCGCGGGCGTCCCTCAGGCGTCCGCGGCCGGCCCCGCCCCCGTGCCGACGGCGCCGCTCGGTGCAGCGAGGGCGGTGCGTGCGTGTGCGCGGTGGCGCCGCCGACGGCCGCCTCTGCGTGCCGAATCGATGACGTCCGAGAGGCTGGCGCCACGCCGGGCGCGATCGATGCGTCGCGCGGCCGCGTCCGGGCTCGCCGGCCAGACGCCCGGCGTCAGATCGTTACCAGCGCCGCTCGGAGACGGTAACCCCGGCCACCGCCGCTCCGGGAAACCCCGGCCACCGCCGATCCGGGTAACCCGGCCAACACCGGCTCGGGTAACCCCGACACCGCCGGCCCTCGTAACCCCGACACTGCTGGCCCTACTCAAACCTGGCCACCACCAACCAGCTCTCAAAATGATGGATAGCCCCAGATGGCCGCTCAGTGCCGACCACCAGCGCAGGTGGTCACACTGATAATCAATCGCAAAACTGAGACGGAAAACGTCACGCATCGCCAGCGAACGGGCAGCTCGGGCGGCTCAACAGCAGCGGGCACGTCTTCGGCTGGCACCGCCACTGGGAAAACCTCGCCGACGTGGTGGCCGGCCAGGATTACCTGGCGCACACTTTACCTCTCGAAAGTCATCAAACAGAAATCCCCTAGCTGTGGATAGCATGCAGCGGCACAGCTAATCCGTTTTCCGGAAAATGACTCACCTGGCGGTGCAGTCTGGATCAATTGAAACGGCTCGCCAGGTCTTACTTCGAGCAGCTACGGTGAACTGTTCAGCTGATTAACACATAAACCGCTCCCGGACTCTGAATACCCCGCCTCGCATATAATAGGGTATTTCCACTAATCGATCCAGCTACCCTCCGTGTATGTATATTTGTGGCATCTGCCATAGCAGGGCGCAATGAATGATGAAAATGCACAAAGTATTTAGGTTCCCATGCAGGGAAGTACTTGCACAGAACACGGAACACGTGCAAAATACTTGAGGAATGTCGCCTAGATCGCACCATTTCGCGAACGGTGGTCGTGTTCAATGCCCATTTTGCGCTCTTTGCTACGAGATGTGGAATATTGTATACTCAGTGGCTGCGTTTCAACTATATCCGTACCGTCTTCAGATGTCGAAATGGTCGAAATGGTAGTTGACAGAGCAGACCGACCACTTATGAAACCCGTGTAGTACTCCAATTCACTTATGCCTTCAACCCGACAAATGACCTACGCATTTATATGATTGGTCCAGATAAATAATCGGTTAGCATATTGAAGCGAGAAAAGCTCAGTTAATTACGGAAATATGGCGCAACTAATTGGAAATCGCTGGCTAGATATATTGTAAGTCCGAAAATATTTAGCTACATCGACATATTGACATACTGGGCTCGTACTGCCCAGCTTCCATGTGTGACGGCATAGACAGTACTGTAATGCACGGATAACTACCGTGCCATTTCGTTCAGGCAGGTGGCTCTACGCGAATAGTTATTTTGAAAACCATTTGCAACGATTTAAACCAAATTGTATCGGCCTGCAACTAACAATACATCGAATAAAAATAACGAAAATGCACATAAATAGCTCAACAATGTTAACTCCGTGGGTTGACCTGGGCTGACATCTCAAGGATTGGTGGCCTCATGTAAGATCTTGCTATAAATAATGCTTGCATATATAAATGCGATTCACATAGCATAAAAGTAATGAAATACATCAAGAATCATGGCCGCCATTCGCTATTAAACTTATACATCGCCAAGCTAAGCATTTGGTGTTACACTCCGCGAAACATGCGGACAAATATTGCGAATTTTGCAGGTCTTTGAAAAATATTAATGGCATTCTCGTTCGCTTTGGAAAGAAGAAATACATTCCTTCATGTCAACACTAAACACATTCAGAATGGCAATACAACAGAGACAAGAGCTGCTTGAAGATAAGGTTACAAGGAGACCTCAACGCCCGAAGTTCCAGCTCGAAATTGCGCCTTGTTTCGCCACTCTTGATGTTATGATTTTGGGCTATAACTTTGGAAATCTGGCTTACGTGCCCAGCGGCATCAGAAGAAGACGTTGCTGAGAAAATAGCAAAAACATTTTCCAAAGCCAAGTTTGGTCTTAATATCGACGCTGTTTTCTAAAAGGCATACATGGTGTGCGATACATCAAAACAAACCACCATAAAGCAGTTCTAATTGAAGCTAACCGCTTTTACAATGTTTCACAATGGTTTTCCTAATTCTGGCATACGTAGTACACCAGCACAGCAATCTGTTTTGCCAGCCACCGGACGGCACAAAATACACTTCAGGAGCACAAGTACAAGTGCAAATCTTCGTAATGAAGAGATATGCATTTGATGAGCTGCACTGGATCAAACGTGATCACGTTCTTTTCCAGCGGCTGCTAGCTATTGGGGTAAGTATGAAGGAGCTGGAATTCTAGAATTTGTTAAGCCATGCATGCACGTTGTACACACAATGAGAAGCCAGACCAGGGGCGAATCCAGCAATTTTGATTTAGTGGCACTTCTTCTGGAGGGACGCCATTTCTCTCCGGAGACGCTACTGCCTGTAAAAAATGAGTGGCGGAGGCAGGTGCACTCAAGCGTCCTGGAGGGGCAGCTTTCCCAGTCCAAGGGCCGCTATATGCCTATCGGGGGGCACATGTTCCCAGTTGCTCACCCACCCCCCACCCCCACCGCACCCCAGGATGCGCCAGGGAGCCAAACAGATCCTGAGCAAGGCCAACATGCACGTTCTAAAGAAGATCACCGTCCGGCACGCTGAAAGGACCGACTAACATGCCAACTATGCTCATATGGTGTTTACGGCATGCGAGCACAGCCATCCATCAACGCTCGTGGACAGGAAGTGTTGTGTTTTGGCCAGTTGATGTCTAACACGCGAGGTCGTACATGGTTCCTCACAAGACCGTAACCAATTACCCAGCGCCGTCCCGGGGGAGAGGGGTCGTTGACGACACCCCCCCCCCCGTAAGGTTTTACGCGGAATGGGAAAGAACAGCGAGCGGCATCGTGCCGAAATTTTGCATGCCTTTCCCCACGTCAATTTGGCATGTTGTGTCAAAAGTTTGAAGTCAGGTCATCTAGGGTCAACGAGTTAGTCAAGGTCAAGTGAGGTCACCTCCAAAAAAGTTATACCAGTCGTCACGCTTTAACCGATCAAGATAATTGAATGCAACTTTCAGCGTTTGCTTATCTTTCGGGATGCAAGACGCTAGAGGAATTCTTATCTTTTTTTCAGTTTTTGATGACTTATAGTTTTGTATATTTGCCCTTTAGAGTTAAAATCAAAGATTCTGGCTCAAGTAAGCATTTTTTATTGGAGCAAGTTGACTTCGAACATTTTTCGGTCCGCTCTACCCATTTGAAAATAAAAATTATACAACAAAACTTGAAAACACAAAACTTTGAATTGTCATAAAAATTGACTTAAAAGTAGCCAAACATTTTATGGTCCTGGTCGATTTAGCTTTCCCTTTCTGATTCCAAATATTTTTTTTCTCTCAAATCTCCCTCAAGATGAACCCCCAGAGCCACCAACATGATGAAAGTCGTGAAACTCTAGGACCCCTAGTGACGTCACTTTTTGGGCAAAAAAAACATTGGGAGCTGTCTGGCCATACTCGTCGAGCGCTTTCCGATGAGACCCATTTCGTTTTCGTGCCACGCTTAGTTTGGAGATTAGAGGTGGTTTCTATTGACTCCCCCCCGGGGACGGGATGTGAGGATCTGGCAGGAGGGATGGGGCGGGTTAATGCAACATGCACTATTTCCAAGCTGCCGCATTCAAGCGACTCAAACGTGAAACATTGGATTGAAAGTGTTTCTGTCATGGACGAATGCAAAATGTGATGTGAAAAACAGAAGACCGAAGGAGCCTTTAATTCTTCGATACAGTACTGGTAATGGATTCCCGGTTCATTTGCGTTCACTTCTGGTTGGATATAATACAATTAAGCATCAGACCTACCTACCATCAGTTAGTACTCCGGGAATTCCATCCCCGCTTGAGATGCTGGGCAGAACTGAAAGCGACCTCACTGTGGCAGAGTTCTCTGATTATTAGTAGCCGATGTCTGTTGCATGTTCCGTTCCCGTGCAGTACGGACCGAATTAGGACACGCCTATTTGACCAGCTCGCCCGCTCTCGGTGGGCACAGTTGACCGGCTGCCAATTGCTCTAGAACCAGAGCGCTGTTCGCTGCCTGGCAGCGGCTGGGTGGCGCATACGCGGCGCGCCGAGGAAAATGGGGCAGCGGGACGCCGCCCGTGCCACTGCCGGGCCCAGATGCCAACCGCACGTGCCAAACGACCACACACCACCGGCGTGGTGGCCCCACCAACCACTCACACACGCCGAGTGCACGCGACACCGCTGCACTAGCCCACCAACTCTCTTACCGTCCCCGGAGCCGCAAACCATCGGCAGGGTGGCCTTACCAACCCCCTCCATTGACCAAGCGAACTACATGGTACCACTGAGGCACCCGACCAGCTATCTATCTTTCAAACACCCGCCAATTATCATAGCTACGTACTTCACCATT
This sequence comes from Imbricaverruca yamaguchii, assembly GCA_034440575.1. Taxonomy (NCBI): domain Eukaryota; kingdom Metazoa; phylum Arthropoda; class Thecostraca; family Neoverrucidae; genus Imbricaverruca; species Imbricaverruca yamaguchii. The sequence continues at coordinate 1,249,851 of JAOTOL010001585.1, forward strand.
CCGTGCCATCGACCAAACGGACTCGCACGGCTAGGGTGTCAACACTGCGCCCGGTGATTAGCCCAACGTGGTGAAACACCACTGAACACAACCGTGCGGTCTCGCCACATACCGGCCCCAACGCACCCTCTGCCTGTGCAGGCGAGTACGTGCCGGGAAATATCACACCAAGCCCTCCGGGATTAGCCGAGTAGCGAGCCTTCGTGACCAGCGACAGGGCACTGCTGGCCAACAAACAGCACCGCGCTGTGGACACTAGCCTTCTGCCGAACTTGAACAACACCGCTGCTATCTCACACGACAGCCGCCCCGAAACGGCAGCGGCCGGCCAGAATACCATCGGTATGGAGCGAGCGGGGTTCAGCAGAAAGCCAGCCGAAATACGGCCCCAGATGCCGCCATTATAGTCGGGAAACAACGCAGTCCATAGCCGAAAACGGCAGGGCAGTCTCAATTTCACCACGGCAACAACGCTCTGATGGCCTACCAATCCCCAAGAGGTGAGACCCGAGCGAGCAGAGCGGTGCATTCGCGAGCGCATCAGCGACGGTCGAGTTCTGGGGCCCAGAAACGGTAGGATCCAGAGAGGTACACACTTACCCCTATGTAGCGCAGCGCTCCGCGCAGGATGCCCAGATTGGAGGTACGCTTGTCGTCCAGCACGGGCACCTGGCGGCGCAGTGTCTCGAAGCACTCCTTGAGGTGGGCGCGCCGATTCTTCTCCAGTTTGTTGTGCACCTCTCGCGTGCCGGCACTGGAAACAGACGACCTGGGTCTGCACTGTCGTCCGCCATCACCAGTCGGCCTCACAACCGAACAATGCGCCTGCTGGAATAGCAAACAGGCGTGCTGGCTGACCGACAAATACACCCGCTGGGAAGCAAAGGAGCAGGTGCTGGGAGCGGAGAAACAGGCGTGCAGGAGCATAGGAGCAGGCTTTCTGACGAAAGTTTGCTGGCAGACGGGGGAACAGGCGTCGTGAGGGTGGGGTACCAGGCGTGCGAGAGGACGCAGAAACGGACGGACTGGGAAACGGATCACCAGGTGTACTGGGGATGGGCGACCGGACGTGCTACAGGACAGAGGAACAGGTATATTCGGGGAAAGGTATGGCCTTGACTAGGAGCTGAGCATATGTGGGAATCTTTTCTTCCTTTTTTTGATTAAAAAAAAAATCTGATTGTTGTTAACATGAAGCTTGTCAGTGTCCAACACGCGCCCGAATAGCGGTAAACTTACCACTGATACCAAGTAACGGTAAACACACTACAAAACGCGAAACAACAGCGGGATCTGTGAGCAGTATATCAGGGGCATTGTCTCTGTTGCCATCGGCATTGTCATGAACATCATTGTTGACGTATTTCCACCGGCGTTGAGCACGTCTGGCGCATCAGGCGTCCGTCGCCGGGATTTGGCTGACCTGACGCGGGCCTTCCTCTCCTGCAAGTCGTCGGCCACGTCGTATCGGTAGGTGGGCGGGGCGGCGGCGGCGCCGACGGCGCCGTTGCGCGGCGACTCGGCCGTCGACACGCCCGGCGAAGCTGCCGGCGGCGGCGGAGGCGGCGGAGTCGGCGGCGTCGGCGTCGGCACCGGCGGCGAGCGCACGTAGCTGTGGTGGGTGGCGATGAACGAGGAGGGCGAGCGGGCGGGCCGGCCGGCCGGCACGTGCGGTGTCGCCGCGCCGGCCGACTGCTGCCGGCCGGACGGCGAGTCGAGCGTGACGTCATCGCGGCCGTCCTCATCTGCCGCGCAAACAGCCGCCGTCAGTGGCTCAGGGGCTGAGCGACCCTCCTAAACACGCCTCTGGTTATTGCCGAGACAGGGAAAAGTCTGTACTGCATCTTTTTACACAAGGTAATTTTAAGCCCGCCAAAATAATTACGCATTTAACCCGTCCCGTCTCGGGGGGTCTTTAACCACCCCCGTCAGGTTTTTCGCGGATAGCGGACGAACGGCGCGCGGCAGCGCGCCCAAATTTGGCATACCTTTTCCCACATCAATTTGACATGCTGATTCAAAATTTTTAGTTCATGTCATCTAGAGTCAAGAAGTTAGTCAAGGTCAAGTGAGGTCACCTCCAAAAAAGTTCAACCAGTCGTCACGCTTTAACAGATACAGATATTTTAATGAAACTTTCAGCGTTTGCTTATCTTTACGGATGCAACAAAACGTACGAGTTAAATTTTTCATTTTTTCTCGTTTTTCACTACACATAAATTTTGCGTATTTGCCAAATTATAGTTCAAATACAGGATACTGGCTAAAGTAAGAATTTGTATTAGGGCAAGTTGACTTCCAACAACGTTTCTTGGTCTGCTCTACCCATTTGAAAAGGAAAATTAAAGACAACTTGAACTCAGAATTTTCACCAAAAGAAATGTTTTGGGGGGTCAAAAAAAATTATAGCCCTGGTCGATTTCGCTGTACTTTTGTCATTCCAAATAAACTTTGTTTTTCATATATTCCCAAAATGAACTCCCCAGAGTCAAAAACATAATGTAAGTCGTGAAAATTCGTGAAAATCTAGTACCCCTGGTGACGTCACTTTTGGGGGATTTTTTTTTTTGGTGGGTGGACCCGAACCCTAATCGTCGAGCACTTTCCGATGACACCTCTTTCGTTTTCGTGCGATGCTTAGTTTGAATTTTAGAGGGGGTCTTCAACCGCCCCCCCCCCCCGAGACGGGGTGGGAGAATTTGACCGGAAAGACGGCGCGGGTTACTTCATTCGTGCACTCGTTTGACAGCCGTATCGCTTAGAACAACGATATGCACGTGCTGTGTTGACTACTGTTTTAAAATAAACATGCCCTGGAGGACAGTTCACATGTGTTTTCTGGTTGGTTATGCCGTCTAAAATGGTCTAACCCCGATCCAAACACCGAACCGGATCGCAAATCCCGACTGAAAGCCTTGGGTCTGCCGTACACCTGTTGGCAAACGTTCAGCTACTGCACCAGGTAGCTGGGCATCAGTGACGGCCGCACCAGCCGGCGCCAAGACAGCATCGTGCTCCGCGTCTCAAAGCGAGAGGGCCCACACGTCGGGCGCCAATGTGGTCATCGGCCTAACTTGGCTTACAGCCAGTCACGTCAGTACCAGTCAGTCAGTCAGCGACGGAGACCATGGCGGCCGCAGTCCTCCCAGAGCGGGCAGCTTTGTCTACGGCGGCCAGGAGCCCGTGGTCAAGTTGCGTCCGTCGGCGCGTGCCAAGCGTCGGACAGCCCGCTTCCGTGCCAAGAAACGGCCGAATAACGGCCCGTGTAACGTACATTCTGGCAGTGGGATGAGACGGACCACTGGTGACCTTTGCCAGCCGGAGATGGCCGGGAGCCCCTTCTCCAGCCTGCCCCCCCCCCCCACATCTCCTCCTGGCAAGCAGGCAGGCAGTTCAGGACAGTGCCCGCTACCCGGACATAACGGAAAGCGCCACTTGTCCTATTTCCATAGGCAACTTGACTCGACACTCGGGGCCGAACACGAATCCATCCACGCACGACGACGGGTATGGCTTATATGGATATTCATGTTACGCCGCTCTTTTCTTGAGGCAAACAAGGATTTCAGCAGACAACTGTACTTACGTCACCGGAGGGAAAAAGGATCTAACTGTGCCACAGCATCTAGCTACATTTTGTTATTTTGCCACGCCTGATCCTCAGACCACGATCGAGCTGGGACAATAACACGAAGGAACCAAAAGGCAAGCGTAGTTATAGATCAAACAGCACACCCCCAAAGTCAGACATTGATCTTTTAGGTCACGAAAAGGCTTTGACCTTCCTGCAGCATCAGTGACGTATGTCGGCAGATCACACGGCAGACGGCGAGAGAGTAGTTACTGCGGCGCAGTATCGGTCCCAGGCCTGGGATAAGCACGCGCCAGGCGAACATGTGCTCCGTTTCTGCCACGATGAGTGTGCCCAGGTGCGCGGCGGTGACCCTTTCAGCGTAAATATCGAGACTAAGTCGCCTCTGCACGTGATGAAGTGGAGGCAACTGATCACAGCAGGCTCTCAGTTTGTCATGTTGTCATATTGGGCGAAACCGTCATCAGTGGAGCCGTCATCAGCGAAGCCGTCATCAGCGAAGCAGTCATCAGCGGAACAGTCACCAGGGGAGCCGTCATCAGCGGAGCCGTTATCAGGGAGCCATTATCAGCAGAGCCATGATCAGCGGGAACATTATCAGCGGAGCCGTTATCAGCGCAACCACAGCATCAAGCCGCCTGTCACTCACACTTATGCACACCGCACACAAGCAACGCCGTCAAATGTCCCACACCGGGCCCGAATAAAGTCACGCAGAACTCTGGTCGCTCGTCGACTCGACACAACTATAAAGGCCAAATAACAAACAGACTAGACACACTAATCGCCGACCCCAGGCCCCGAGCAAACAGACTTGCGCTATACACCTGACTTTCCGGTATGATTGAGTTGTTTGACCACCACCACCCACATTCATCCACATCAGATTTCAACGTCGCACGCGACAGCCTTCATCACGCGCAAGGCATACCGAGTGCGTGGTACAAACGGCACGTGACACTGTTTACACCTACGCCAGCCTTCAGTAATCAAAATAGCCCTGATATGGTACGGCTCACACACACAACTATTTGAACAAGTGTGTCCGTAAACCTACCGATTGTTGTGTTTATAAAACGAGTGTGGTGCTGGTTGCAGGCATCTCGTGACACATTGCACTGCAGACACAACTAGACACAAGTCAAGCCATGGCCATCACACAGATTGCTGTTCGATCCATGCCGCCCCCCCCCCAAAAAAAAAAGCCTCGTCGAGAAAACAATCGGCCTTTCATGGCAGTTGTATTTCCAGGCGCTGCTGACCGACATCATGGATGAGCCTCTAAACTTCAATCACCAACCAGTAACTGTGTTTCAGCACCATAACAAAGGAACGGATATGGCAGTGTAGATGTGTTGCTAAAGAAGACACACCAGAGGACACAGACTAGTGTGGCAGTGTAGACACATGTGTCTCCAAAGACAAAAAAAAGGTCAACCAAACAAGGCGCGTGTGGTCACGGCAGCACGCCGAGTCCACAGCTGGCGCCGAAAAAAGGGTTCGTGAATTGTGTACCTACGAGAACAGCGGGAGTTCCCCGAATAGGCGGGCGTCAGCGGTGTGTGATTTGCAAGCTGATCGGACTGACCGCAACACATCAGCTGCCAGCGGTTACGACACGAACGCCAATGTCCGCCCACTTTCTGCTGGCTGCCACCATCCCGTACCTTGCTTGTACGCGTTGATCCACTTCTTTTTTGGTGGACAGGAGACGGACCTGTGCACAGTGTCGGCGACCCCCATCTTGTGGTAGGTCAGGGGCGGCGCCGCGACCACACGGTCTATCGCGGCCCACCCGGCCGCCGCCACCACACGTCTGGCGTGCCGCCACCCGTCGCCGGCTGCCGGCGCCGGCGCCAACGCGACCGCCGCGCCATCTATACAGAGCACGCCGAACCCGACGGCGGAGGCGGCGGGGGCGGCGCGACGGCGGGAGTGGGGCGGTGGTGGTAAAGGACCCGGTGGTGACGCCCACACCGGGACGGACCAGGGGAATTATAGGAAACAGCGGTGTATTGATGGATGAGACGAGCTATTAATTGGACCGATTTTTCCTCACTCTTCTCAACTGTCCAATAACGAAACTTGTGTACAACAAAACCATTCAGGACAACCACGAGCTCGAGGAATGAAGTAAAAATCCGAGAATGTCAACCTACAATACAACACGAAAACAATACCTTTAAACCGTGTCGTACCTGAGACAACCACAACTGAACGCAAGCAGTGGACCGAGTATTTAAATAAACAGCAGAGCGAAACTATGAGTCATATAAATGTATTGCCTATATATTGCACCATGTCCATACACTGCCATTTTGACACTACTTTTGAGTTCTGGAATAAGCTGCATAGAAACAATTTCAACATTCTGCAAAGATTCCAGAGGGAGTTTCCCGAGGCCACTAATGTGCTTGATCCCTAACTTAAAATCATTTTAAATGCATGCAATGTTCAAGAACGTTGCAAAAAAATGTAAATTCTTACTTCAAGCCTTAGTTCAAGATTCAGTTGAAGTCTTAGGTCAATGGCCCGGACTAGCCTTGGAGTAGTCATAATAAAGTTAGTCTGACAAGACGAAATGCGCAGCAAAAATGGTTTAAATGTGGGGCACCATCATGGAGTCGAAGTTGTTGGAACAGCCGTACTCTGAACCAGCCGGGTTTCTCTGCATTTATCAGATATTGTAGCCTGAGAACAGTACCAATAAACAAATGGGAGCGCACGTTTGTTTAGACTTTCAAAACTTTGATTAAAACAAGTTGTGGCATCAACTAATACTTCCCTTGAAGACCACGATGCCAATGCTTTGTCTGAATCAGTTATCATGCAGCGTTTACATTCGCCAGTTCCTTTATGTGAAGAAAATACACCGACTGCTGTCGAGTAGCTGGAACTACGTCTAGGTTCAGTTGGTCGCCGCGGCGATAAGATGATGTGTCCGGCATGGTTGGCGGTCTGGGTTTCAGCTCGTGGCCAGTTGTGCCAGCAGCTCGGTTTTTGCGCCGGACAAACCGGCGCTAGGCGGTAGCGACTGTGCTACGTGCCAGCACCGGTGCCACACCAACGTCTGGTAACTCTTATCTGTCGTGACACCAAAGCATGGGCGCCCGGTAACTCTTATATATCGTAGCACCGGCACATGGTAAATCATTTATCGCGACACCATAACACGTGCACCTCGTGACTCTCATATGTCGTGACACCATTACACCGGCGCCTTGTAAAGTTCTCATTTGTAACAGCACCATAGCACCAGCGTCCTGTATCCAATTTGTCGCGACACCATAACGCCGATACTCGGTAACTCATCTGTCGCGACACCATAACACTGGTATCTGGCAACTCATTTGTCGCGACACCATAACACCGGCATCTGGCAACTTATTTGTCGCGACACCATAGCGCCGAAGCCTCGTTTGGTCTCCCCATATTTGTGCATTTGTCGATGTTACATGGCCCATGGAGTTGCACGTGGCGTCTTTGACGATACATGTGTCTATGCTGCATGTGTCGTCTTTACCAACACATGTGGATTGCCACATGGACACCATTCGCAATACGCTAATGGTGTCATGCAATTTCACGTCAGCCTCATACAATCATTCACTCAATGCGTTCGCCACCATCCAGCTTCTAGCACAGTCAGGTGGACAACCAGCATCCTTACACCCGGAAAACACGACACTTCACACAATTCAGCGGCAACAACCAGTTGGGCGGCTGTAACACCTACTGCCCTGCAAGTGGCAACATTGTGCATACTTGACAGCGACTACTCCCGATTGATTCGTGACTCGGGACACAATTTGTAAGTCCGGACGCAATTCGTGACTAGGAACACAGTTCACACCGCTTCCTTTCTCGGTAGCCCTTCATTCAGGCCGGTCCCGGAAGCGGTCGGGTGCACCAATGTTAACAACTTACCCCCCTGGGGCCAGTGTCCCCACAAGGCAGAGCACACGTCCAGCCAATGTCCCACGGTATAAATTGGTATGCACACCACACCTCTAGCACTGCCCCATACCAAGCTTCGTCCCTACCGTACAGCTGGCACTGTCCATATCAAGCTTCGTCCCTACAGTACATCTGATACTGCCCGCACCAAGCTTCGTCCCTACCGTACGTTTGATACTGCCAGTACCAAGCATCGTCCCTACCGTACGGCTGATACTGCCAGTGCCAAGCATCGTCCCTACCGTACGTCTGATACTGCCCGTATAAGGCTTCGTCCCTACCGTACGTCTGGCCCCGCCCGTACCAAGCTGCGCAGTATTGGTCACCGTTGTACTGTGCGGCCGGCCGTATCAGTCACCGCCGTACGCTGTGCCTCAGTGGTACCCAGTCACCATCCTGCAGCGTCGCGGACTAGCTCGCTGAAGTCTGCGGCTTTATCAAAGCCACTTCCTGCTCGGTGACACAAAGGCTACAAAACAGGACCTCAACAAGCGTAGACAGAATGAGGCGTGATGATCGAAGTTGTAGTCCTAGGCAGCGCAGTGGGTAAAACGTCGGATTTCGCACCCAGAGACCCAGGTTCGAATCCCGCCAGCGCCCGAAGGCTCCGAAATTTACGGGTTGGTGGAGACGCTGATCAATCTGTGCCATAGTAAGTGCAAGGAGTCCGACAACTGGAAAAATAGCTGGCTGAACCGCTGTGCTCTCTGTCAGCACCTGCTGGTGTGCTGGGCACTGATAAGGTGTTTATGGCGTTGCTGAGCGAGAGAGGACTGGTGCTAACGGCGCCGCGAAGTCGAAGCTCTTTGTAAACCAGTCATAGCCGCATTGCCTTGAGTGTTCATACAGACACGTCATTTCGAACATTGGATATAGATGCAGGCACAAATAAAAAGCAACTCCTCCCTAGGACTCAAACCAGGGACTCACGGATACAAAGCAAATAATTCACCCACATCCTACCCACTATAGATGACAAGGTGCCGGCTGCTGTGCAAGGTGTATGATGAGCTACCCACAAGCGGGATTGTCTCCCTAAATCCCTTTCTTTGAACAAAGATGAAGAGTGAGCACTTCAGTAAAAATGCTGTAAAGAAAGCAAATAAATATGAAAATGAAAAGAACAAACGTGACCGGAGTGAGACAATTAGAATTGGAAATGCAGCATAGAACTGAAATCGACGTTGAAAGTTGAACTGTAAATCGACGTTGAAAGTTCCCCGGGGGTCAAATGCAGCCGCGACCTTCTTTCTACGAACATAGATAGAGCATTTCCTGATGAACATTGAGATAAGTGCATACACATCCGAAATAAGTAAAATGAGCATCAGCCGAGTAGCAAACAACTGAATGAGCACATCCAATTGTTGGTGAAGAAATTACAACGCCAAACGCTGCAACATGAAGTGATCACGGTCCCGGAGGTGTGACGGCTGGATCAAGCCCTCACATGAATTGTGCACCACGCACGCGACAATAGACTCGCTCGGCTTTGCCCTCGCTATCTATCCAGAAGCAAGCAATGCTAGGATTATTTAGCTTCTACAAACCCAAATAAAAAATATATTAAAAAATGTCACTCCAGAAATGAAACAACGCAGTAGAAGTTGGCTTCGGTATGATACGAATAGAGTGAACCAGCAATCAAGATGACAACGAATCGGAACAAGCACATCACTGTTCAGCACTGCTTTTTTATTGTATAATTTATGTGGACGAACCCTGCCATTTATTTCTCAGCACCCTTACATTCCCTGACCGGATACCTGCCCTCGTCCTTGTTGCAGTCTATTGAGCCGGCTCTGACTGGCTGCACTGCTCTAGAATGCAACGCCCCTAATCCCTACGTCCTTTACCATTCAGCGGACCTATTTATTCACCTCCACCCTGTCCAATAATAGCCGCCAGCTGCGTGGATGTACTTCCGTAAGCAAGCAATTATCACCAAATTTTACTAAAGAGAACTCAAGTATATTGTAAGCCACTGAAGGTTATGCTGTGGAAAGAGATACGCTGGAATACTTACAATAACTACAGAAACTGTAGAAAAACAGCTGCAGAAAATAAGACCTAATAAGGCTGCTGGACCTGGGGATAAACATGCTAGGATCTTAGTAGTACGCTAAAGTTTTATCGGTTTCCATAGATATCATTTCATGCAGTTTTTCGAGTATTCCGAAGTACCTGAAGATGGGCGTAATACAAATGTAGTTCCAATTTTCAGAAAGTGAAAGATAAAACGTGTAGGAAACTACAGGCCAGTCAATTTGAACTCACTAGCTTGCGACATACTTGAACAACTGGTGAAGGAAGATGTTCGGACTCATCTTGATAGGCACAACCTTATACGGGTATTCAACATGGATAAATATCTGGGAGAGCTTGTTTAACAAACCTACTGAAGTTCATGGAGCGCGTAGCAAGAGAAATTGACAATCAAAGCAGGACAGACACCTTAGATTTTAGAAAAGCTTTTGATAACGTTTCACACAGCCGCCTAATTCACTATCTAGGGCAGCATGTGATTATTGAAAAAAAATGCTAGGCTGGATTGATGCAAAATGAATGGGAAGGAAACAAAGCGTAGTATTAAATGCATACAAATTTGAATGAAAGGATGTTCTGAGTGGAGAACCACAGGGTTCTGTTCTAGGTCCACTTCTCTTTCTCGATTTTTGAACAACATTGAGACAGGGCTGCGGGATAGGGTGTTTAAATTTGTTGATGACAGCTATGTGGTAGGAGTGGCTTACAATGAAGCTAGCAATAATCTAGTAATATTCAACTGGGCTTGGATGACATACAAAGTGGGCTGAAAATGGCCTTTCAACTATGATACGTGTAAAGTTTGCAACTGGAATCTGTAGATTAAATATTCGGATATGCAATAGGAGGTAGGCAATTGGATGTCCTTTGAGAAAGTAAGATCTAGGGGTGTTTTAGGGGTGTAGGGGAGACGTTTGGTGTGCCTTAAAACAGACAAAAACAGTACCTAAGCTACGAACAGGACAAGTAGAAAGCTAGGAATCATTAATAAGTGTGAGCCAAAAGAGCAAGGAAGTCATGAAAAACCGTACTTAGCCTATGTGCAACCACGTGCCTATATATAGACCTATGCCAATATGTACATATGTGCCTATATACTTCGGCTCACAAACGGTTGCTAATGGCTTCTTTGGAATTCTAAAAGTGTAAGCATAGTTAATAAAATCGAATTCAGACCACGAAATATGCCTGAATGCATATGTTGTTGCCAGAAAGGTCATCCAATTTAGAACGGAGTTAATATCCTAGTTTGACCTTGAGAACATGACCGGTGAGATAGCGTCTGTGTTCGTAGACTGAAAGCATTAAATATTTACATGCAAAAACTGTGATTTGGATTGGAGTTTAGGGGCGTGACTGCGACCACGATCATTTTGTGCAAAACTCTACCGCGCATCCCCCCGCAAACGAGGTCATGGGTCGGCCATCCGACAAAACTGAATGCATAGTAATAGTAAACGAAAGATTCTCAAAGGATGTACCGCCAGTCATGCCAAACGGCCGAGGGTTGTGTTATGCGGTTTGCGTTGCCAGCAAGAAAATCGCTCGAGTGGCACAAGGCCACAAGCGCTCATGGCCAGCGTTAGCTTTTGCCAGTTGATCCCGTCCTGCCAGTCAGTAGTTTAACCAGGTTCACACCACTATCGAACCGGGAAAATGCTCTGCTTGGCCACCGGGCGGTGCAATGTTCAACAGGCTTCTGCGCCGGTGCGGCAGGACGATCGACCTATGACATCACGCGCCTTCACCGCTGTTCCCTGCCTACCAAAATCGCCGTGTTGTCTGCTGATTCAAATGAACACCATTTGCTTTTGCTTTTTCCACAAAGAGATGAAATTAAGACAACGATGAGCCGTGTACTCATCAACTGAAGACTATTTGCTCCTTTTTTCACGACGATAGATATTTTGACAGCCGAGTTTCCTTCAACCACCTGTTGGTTTATGCTGGGTTTGGAGAGGCACAGCGACTATCAGGTTCATCTCCATGACCACAGTCGTGACGAGTGCAATAATGTGCGGCCGGTAGGCCAGATCGGTCGGCAGGCCGGTAGACGAAAAGTTGAAACACAGCTCAACCTGTGCGGCCTACGGGTGGGCTGACATCACCACACGGTGGCAGGCTGGTAAACACACACACACACACACACTGCGAGTGGGGCGGCCGGACCCTACTCCGACGGTAGCGTGACCGTCCACATACGGCATCAGGCTCACACCACAGACGGACACACGTCCGGCGGCCAGACAGAAACTTTTACCATACAAGGCAAAAATTCCGGTCCGGCTACCAGACATTTGCCCAGTCCGGTGACAGTGTGAACCAAGCCATAGACCGCTGAGGTGCACAACTGTATACTGTACTCTGTGCTGCCCAGTACTAAATAATACTACAGTGCCATACTGCACAGTTATTGCATCGTAACCTGCCATGAAGTTCGAATGTCCAACTAGAACTTTTCGCAAGAGGTCATCCATCATGTCGCTATGTGCTAAGGAGCTTTAACAAGTTTCAAATGAAACCGAATAGACATGAAATTGGAATGAAGGAGAGATGTAGATGTCCCACCGCACCGTGTAAAGTTTGATAGGCATGTGGGAGCCAAGTAGTCATCAACTATTCGCGAAATAGGGTGGAATATGTCACCAACTGAATATTGAATCGACATCCTTCCCAAGTGTCTGACATCATTGACATTGACACCGCGCCTCCGGGTGAGTGTGAAATATTCATGTTTCGTTTCTAACTGCAATCTGTTTACAAGGGTCATGCTTATGCTCCCCATAACGGATCAGAGATCGTGATAACGATCATCCCGTAACGCGATTACAGGTGAGGGGATATGTTATACAATTCCTACCTATGCTGTGGTATGTTATGCAATACCAACGTCCTGCTGTACTCGTTTCGACATCTCACCTCTCACGGGAAGTCAATATTATACACTGGCGTCAAGAGGACCGAACTCTAGGAAGCTCAGGCTTAATTGGTCATACGCATGCGATTACGCATAATGGCAGCCAACAATCCTATTTTAGGTGATTCGGAAATGAACACCGCTTTTGATTAGCTTGCATGCTAAATCCAAGTCCCATGGCCTAGCAATCCGTAACCAGCACGAGTAACACCGCTAGCTCATTGCACAATTATCTCATTACTTTTGGATCTTCAGAGTGTAGGGACTATTCCCTACAAGGTCAGTGAAGCCATGCCTTCAGTGCAACTTTCTGTTGCTCCGAAAGGTTGCTTGATAAGGCATCACAGTGTTATGGAGAGGCATAATCAGCCGTTTGCCCATATGGGCAGGCTGGTTTCAGAAGCACGAAGTCATGAACTTAACCCTTAAGATCCCAAGTAGGTAAGCCCTAACCATTTATACCGTCCTAACTCTCTTCAAACCAACTCCATTTGCATTATGAGCGGTAAAATAACGATAACTTTTCCCGTTGAGGATATGCAACCAATACCGAGGCAGGCAGCACAATATTCGCTATCATCCCTCTGGTGCTGCAGTAAACGAGAGCTGGTGTACACAACAGGCACACATGCAACGTCGCCTTGGCGTGTGCCGACACACAGCAGTGGAGGATCAAGCGAGTCTTGATTGATTGACTATCGGGGCTTCGGGACAGCCGGCTCTTTGGAAGGAAATGAGCGCTCAAAGCGGTCTTCGAACGAGCTTCGGGAAGCTGTGGAAAGGACTGCTGTGGTGTCACGATTGTACACGGAGCTTTTTTATATAAGAAAAAACGCATTCCATGTTGGGCAGGTACGTCAAACCAACGAAACCAGTACGACGGCACGTTACCCAATTATCTGATGTGACGAAAGGAGCGGCATACAAAAACAAGTCCGACAAACCAGTATGAAGTGGGTACAACCCTCCCCCCTCCCCCGTAGCAGAATGTGGTGAGAGGCCATAAGCTTGCCCAGCAAATTATGAAGCACAACACCATGGTCTCAAATTAATTCATAGGGCCGCATTACTACAAACTTCGATAGAGGCCACATGAGCCAAAGAATAGGCAGGAAAAGAACCGTATTTAAAGTTGACTTCATGTCTTCATACGAATGCGATAAAAATGACTGATAAAAATCAGCGTGGGGCTTCCAATAAGGGGAAATATGAATATTAAAAACTCAGGCTATCTATTTTTAATGAGTTCCTCCTCGTAAGCAGTCCAGGAAGTGGTATCACCTCATGCAAAACCCCTAGATATTCCACTGCGTCATCGCCAGTCGCTGTCGAAAACACGTGCGGAGTTGTGACGGAAACAATGCGCGTCATCTGTCCATTGTTCCCGAACAATCCCAAGCTTTTTACCACGACCGAGTATACGAGAAAAAACACACCTTGGTAGGCTATTACGGCACGATGTTTACATTTTGGCCACGCCGACGGCGCTGCCAAACGCCAATAAATCGCTGCCACCCTTCTCGCGCTCGATCGTTAAACCACGGCGTCCACCGCGGTAAGGTCGCCAGTCACAAAACGACGGCCACAGGTTTGAAGCCCGCGAGATAACGGGCTTCAAACAGGGCACCCATGATACAGCCGCGAGCGGGCAGATAGTGGTGGCGGCCCGATGGTCGGTGCGCGTGGACCGGCGGCGCGCGTGTCGTCACATGGAGCGTGGTCGTCACATGAAGCGTGATCGACACCGGGGCACGAAAAGCGTACAGCTGGGTGCGGGCAGATAGTGGTGGCGGCCCGAATGTCGGTGCGCGTGGACCGGCGGCGCGCGTGTCGTCACATGGAGCGTGGTCGTCACATGGAGCGTGGCTGACACCGGGGCACGACCAGCGGCGCGTGTGTGCCGGCTCTGGGCGTGTCCAGTTTCGAGCGTGACTGGCAGCCGGCCGATGCTCGTGCTAGCCGGAGGCCGGAGGTGCAGCGACCGGGCCGCACCGGGACACGAGGCGCACACGACTGACGGTAGTGCGTCGCGCCAGTACCACCGACAGCGCACTCGGCTGTCCTGCAGCAGCTGTGGATAGCAGCTCAGGCCAGCGCTGGCCCACGGGGTCCTCACACCTGCGGCACCTGGTCTTAGACCGGCGGGGTCCTCACACCTGCGGCACCTAGCCTGCGGCCGGCGGGGTCCTTACACCTGCGGCACCTAGACTGCGGCAAGCGGGGTCCTTACACCTGCGGCACCTAGCCTGCGGCAAGCGGGGTCCTTACACCTGCAGCACCTAGCCTGCGGCCGGCGGGGTCCTTACACCTGCGGCACCTAGCCTGCGGCAAGCAGGGTCCTTACACCTGCGGCACCTAGCCTGCGGCCGGCGGGGTCCTCACCAGCGTTGGAAAAGTGGCCCTTTTTTGGAACTTTTGCCATCCAAAGAATTATACACTCCGGAAAAAATACACTCCATGCATTGCTGGATGAAGACATGGTTAACTAGCAAGACAGATAGATGTCATTATACAATAGTGATACCTTGGGTGGCGAGGAAGATTCAGTCATATTGGGTTCCTACCACATAAAGTTTCCAGTATAATTGAGGATAATACACATTTGTTATTTCAGGTCATCTGTAGGCACATTCCAAGAGGCAGGAGTGGAGCCTAAAATGAGATGCCAGGCAGATTGGAAGAATATCAGCTTGCTAGCATGCACAAGTACAACAGATGTCAACATATGACAAAACATGGATCACTTCAGTTTGAATATGATCTTAATGCCACTGAACATTCCATATTTCATAACATTCCATCTATCATATCATTCCATTACATTCCATTTGTGTATGTGTGATTTCTGGTGAAGTGCAGGTGAATTAATAAACAGCCAGCAATGTATTCATGTGTATGTTCTCCACTTGTGGACAAACCTCAGAACAGAGTCCAGATGTGCCCAGAAGAATGTATGGATGAACACCAAGAGCTAGAGTGGCATCCACACAACTGGTAAGCCACAAAGTGTAGCACTTCCCCCAAACCCCCAAAATACTGGTGGATATTAACCATGTTTTGCCACAGCATAGGATTTTTCATGGGCACTATTACTTTTCCACACACGTTTTGCACACATTTTACCTCCATGAAGCATACAAGGGTATTAGGTTTGGCTAAGTTATGCTAGATTAGTTCTTTTTGTAAGTTAACCATTTATCAAATTCCTTTGGGGATCATTCATGATTATAAAAAAGTGTTCGAATTTTTTTTTTTAAACACTCGGGCTAGCATAGGCTGTTTGGTTAGAAGAGGCCATTTACTTTTAATTTTCTAAAGGAAAAAATTGCTTGGAAAATTTCCATTAAAAAAGGTTTTCTTGCATCCAGTTAGGCTGCAGCTTTCATCTTCATTTTTAACATTACATGTTAAAAATGAAAACGTTACATTACATAACATTACCTACATGGTATATTTCCCAACCAAACCTGAGCCACTTTTTTTTGGTGTCATTTTGCTACCCAACTGCACTTGCCAAAAAAATGTGTGGTCACATCATGTAGGTACCTACATTGTGAATACATTCATAATCATTGCACGAAAAATAAATTTGAAGAAATGATATCACCTTAACCTGCAAATTTGTCCATTCAGAAAGTCAGAGACGAGAAATGTTAAAAGTATAATGGTATTCAATGGAGAATGGGGACAGGATGCACCTAACAATTCCCTGAACATTTCATGAATGCACACACAATGCTTGAATGCATGCATATCTATAATATCTGCAGTCAATGTGCACTGAAGAGGTCCAGCCCCCATTTTGAAAGAAAAACATTCACGCTTCAAAATGTGGTGAATGAAAACAGAATTTTCCAGAACAAAAGCAAAGCAATCAGTTTTGTTCATTACTACGCTTGTCGGCAAAACATCGCAGCAATTAATATTATCATGTCCTGCTCCTTGTATTATCTGAAGATATCCCGTCACACAACACAAGCTTACAGCTTTGGTTTATCCAAATCAATAACTCGAATAACCGCGAAGATATTTGATATAGGTAAGTAGGTAGGTACCTACCTACATAGTCAGGTAATACCAACTCTCATACCTCGAGCCAAACACTCAGTCAATTCCATCCGGATAGCAGCGAAGAGCTTTAAAGAAAATCCTTCGTTGAATAAAAAAATCGCTACGCTCCGCTAACGAAATATAGGAATTCACCTTCACCAGCCCGACCGCGTTGGAAGGTCCGTTCTTGGATTCAATGAATTCACCGCTCTCCATTTCCCACTCCGGCCGGAGCTATTTAAATCATTGCCACGAAAAACCATGGATAATGCATTTCTTCCTGCTTCCTTGCAGAATGATATTTTCTGTATCAAATGGGGTGGATAAAACTGTTCATATTGATATTATTAAGCAGTCAGGAGTGATATACATAAAAGATATCGGGAGGATTTCCCCATTAAAATTGCCTCAATGGTACCAAAACGTTCCTAAAACCTGCTAACACTTTGCTCCAAAATGAAGATCCATAGAACCAGAAATTTCACCTTCTTTCGATTTCATGACTTACATTGTTTCATAATTTTATCAACAAGCGGGAATAGTTGTATTCATGCCACTCTGACAGCGAGGTTTCCCCACTCCGGACAAATTCAGATTTACGTGTGTTGACCTAATCCTCTACACTCTTATAAGCCTCATTGTGAGCCAATGATTAAGTTCTTCCCATAATCCTGATTATTATTAATTAAGAAAAAAGTTCCCTGTAATTCTTTTGACAATTTTATTACATATTTCTCTAACATATTTTCATTTTTTTGGTATTTCATAGCAATCATGGTGCGAAATGAGACGCTAATTTCCGCTCGTCCATGACGAGTCTGTTTTACAGCGGCAATTTGCCAGCCCGTCTAGTCGCTTTTCATCCTTCCAAGTCATTCCTTGCTTCAACTAAACATTCCAGACATGAACTAAAAAGTGGATCGAAATACATTTAATATTAATAAGAATTGACTTCAATATTTTTTTCAGCTTTCTCATTTGAAGAAAAATAAAATTTCGTGGTCGAGAGAATAAAAGATTTTAGACGGATTGCTTTAGTATAACTTTCCTTAAACCCTTACATATTCCGAAACCCATATCCCGAAGTAACATTTTAGACCCTCCCATTTTAGACCCAGTCGGTGCACGAACGTCCTGCTCTCGAGGTATGCTGTGAGTTTGTATTAGTTGTGCGGTGTTGGTATGTCAGGAGTGGCAGCTATTGATATATAAACTTGGTTGACATCGATTAAGTATACTTTTGTGATCATTTTCTCTACCATTGCTCAGGAAGTTGCCTCATAAGTCATTCACGTAACGTGGATGACTTCAGACGACGATGTGTGGTGGACCCCATCTGGTTGTCTGTGAGACACTAGGATAGGAAAGTAACGAATGACTTTAAGGCGTTTTATTCTTGAAGAAGAATAATTATCGGGTTATTTTACGACGCATTCAACCGCAAGGCTGTATACCGTCGCCAACTTATCACACTGATTGGTGGTGGGTGGGCTCGGCAAATGCCGCCGTCCGCGAGATTCGAGTCCCACGCTCCACCATCTAAGCTACCGAGGCCCCCGGGTTTTTATTCTTCATTCCAGGAAACATCACTGCATTTTTCAAAATGTATACACTTCGTTATTTATAAAATGTATATACTCCGTTACTTAGTGCTTCAATATACACCCCATAATTTGGCAAACTGGGAAATTATACACCCATTAACATAGTGCTTCTCAAGATTATACACTCCATACTTTGGCAAGCCCAACAATTATACACTCCGAATCCAAGACCGAGAAGTGAAAATCCAACACTGGTCCTCACACCTGCGGCATCTAGTCTTAGACCGACGGGATCCTCATACCTGCAGCACCTGGCCTTCGCCCCGCGAGATCCTCACATCAACTTTCGTACGCCGCCGAGATGTCTCGGGCAAAGCCAGCGACTCCGTGGAATCCGATTGTGACGCTAGCTTAGTACGGTACTTAATTACTTGATATTATGGAAGGAACGACTTCTAAACAACTTCCCGACACCTACGTCAGATTTTTACTAGTACAAGGTCATATAATAAAAAATTGGAGGGGAGGGCTCCACCTGTCCAAGAAAATTATTATCGCGCATCACCAATATTTACGAATCATGTCCTGGGTAGGGATAATGGGAACTCTGACCTGGGATTCGTTCCAGAGTATCTATCACGAGATGCTTAGGTGTGATGAGGCTATGATGCTTTGAACCAAACCCTCACATGATGTCCAACGGATCGGCAAATGAAAATATGAAGAAAAGTATAAATTTCAGATAAATAACAAAGGTAATATTTTTTTTCTGCAGCCACAAACAACAAATAAGTTAATACTGAGATGATTCCGAACAATGTTACCAGTCTTAACACAGGCACACACAAAAACTGCAAGGGAAGGATTCAAAATAAAACTAGCCTAGTCAAAATCTTAGGATACGTTTCGGTCGATTAAAAAAAATTAGCGTGCTACCCGTGGATGTTGACCAAATGATCAGGATCACATTGCTAGATCCATTCTCCTGGTGGGGATGGCATGGTTGGTTGGGGTGGGACAGACCAGTTTGGAAGGGGCCAAAATAGCCATCAGCGACAGTACAATTTTACTCAATCAGCCAGTTTCAGCGAATTCGAAGTTATTTCGGGCTCAGAAAAGTGCTGAAAGATTTTTCCTCACAACAGTGTAGAGATTTCAAAAACTTAATGTTCGACCAGGACAGATTCAGAACAAAATGTCCCTTGCATAGCAAGTGAAAGCAAAACATTATGGGTGCTCATCAGAATAAAACGGAGCAGCAGTATCAATGCATGCTGCATAATTCCACAGTGAAAAGAAATAGTACTTTGATGACACAGACCACCAGATATACCACTCTTCTGCTTTTGATACAAAGATGTCTGGGATGTGAATGGAAACATCGGGCAATTTCGGGAGACATTTAACAATACGTGCATGGTGGAAACTAAATATATCGGGCACCATGTGCATTACAGACGTCAAAACTATGAAGAAAAGTCTGCATTAGTTGTCTAAAATAAGCTATAATTGGCATGCATCATATATATATATATATATATATATATATATATATATATACATATGCAAAAAACGGCGAGCTGTAGCCAGGTCTTGTAAAATATGTTATTTCTGGATATTTCTGATCTAGAGCATCATTCTTTCCAAAAAAATATCCTGTCATTTTCTCATTTGCAGGCTGAATGGTGTTTCACAATGAACTGCTGTGTTATAAAGTATTCCGGATTCACCGGAAAGTGCAAAGCGGAATTCTGCTGTTATGGTTCGAAGATATAATGTCTTCTCCGTATTCGATTACCCAGAAACTTTACTCTCCACATCGGGATTACCAAACGCAAATCAAGCGCCTGATGTAGCTCGTGTTAATATTATTGAAATGTATGGATAATTACCATGCAACGTTGAGAGCACGGACTCCTGAAAGAGGGGAGCATACATCTGATCCAACTCTTGAAATATCACGCTACGCCTATGGACGTTGCATGAAAATAATCAACCTGAAATTGTCCAAACCCGCCGGCTTATTATAAGGTAGAGGAAATCGTGGTTGCGTGAAATGACATGTTGCAGCAAGCGATGTACATCAGGGTGAGATTCAAAATGTATGGGATGAGTAGTGATGCGTAGAATGAGACATGTGATGATAAATATCTTCTCTGCGACAAGCATTTCGGTAATACTCAAGTTCGTCACCCGTACAAACGTAGTCAAGTATAAAACCTTTCACACTTCTGGTATGCAACTGGTAATGTACAACACATTATATCATTTAACCACCACTTTCCCTGGAAATGTACTAAAAGAGAGTTGTGCATTACAATCATACACACACAGGCACATCATGTCAATACCTTTTCGAGAATGTCAATTCAGTGTTTATGAAGTAGTATATGCCACCCTGTTTCAATAATAATGTATTGCTGGAATGCATGAGGATGGAGGGAGGGGACAACAACCAGGTATGCAGGTATGGTAATTCATACCCTCTACATGAACAGTTCACTCACCCATGTACCTTCCTTTAGAAGCCTCTATGTACACTATCTAAGTGCATAAGATCCAGCTTTTATCATGAAAATATGCATCAAATGATGCTTAATGTGCACCAAACAGCAAGTAGCAATAGCTTCAACAGAACTGGCTCTCTAGTAATTCGAAACATTTCAGGCTAGGGTGCAGGCCCAACTTATATCATCTAATTTAAAATTCACCACTGGGTTTCTCATGCTTCAAAACAGCTAACTGTGCAAATTGTCTGCATGTAACTTACAATGCTCTGGACATAGCCTAACATGAAAGGCTTGGCCCCAACAATTCACTTTTGGAATGGTGGTGGTTGTTGGTTTTACGACACGCCGACCGTTACATCATGTAACGTCGCCAATCTCTCACGCCGATTGGTCGCGGGCGAATAGTAGCGACAGGCTAGACTCGAACCCACAATCTTTCGATCGTGAGATGGGTAACTTATCTCTAGACTACTTGTCCCCTCACTTTTGAAATGGAATGAAAGCAAATATGCTGAGAACATGAAAATTAATCAAGCATTTATAAAATGATACTTAAGTGCCTGCATGACATCCAAAGAACAGACTTCAGCAAAATTGGCATCAGAGGAATGAGCTGAGAAAATAACATCCACCCTGTTTGTGGCAAGTTGTGTATAGATACCACTTAAAACTGTGTAATTAGTGCATTTGATGCAAAAGAAATTCCAGCAATCATTGGCTATGCCTTTTAATATACCACTTCCAGCTTCACCACACAAAATTATAGGTCACATTGAAGCATGATTAAAGGGATGAAATTGATGAGTAGTGTTAACTGGATGTAAAACTCAATGGAAGGGTGTTCTGGGTGGAGTGCCACAAGGCTCTGTTCTAGGGCCCCTTCCCCTTATCATCTTTGTGAATAGCACTGAGGTAGGGCCGATGAATAGGGTGTTCATACTTGCTGATATCAAATTGGTGGGAGTTGCTGACAGTAGTGACCAATCTATTAATATTCAACTAGACTTGGAGGACCTTAAAAAGTGGGCTGGTGGAAAACATGCATTTCAACTGTGAAGAATGTAAGAAAATATGTAGCCCATGTACAACCCCACCTAGAATATTCTGTACATGTGCAAGCATGGAGCCCCTACTTAGGAAAAATATATCAGAAGTGTCATTTTACCAGGGTTATGGTATCTTTCCTTCACATATTTGACCTGAATGGCCCCTGTGGCTCTTATTAAGCCTGAACACTTTGACTTATGACTTTATGACTAATACTTTGACTCATAACTTCAAAAGAATGGTACTTATTGGAATGAAATACACACACCACCAAATATCACACTCCATGGCTGGAGATCCTGGGTTGGTTTGGGGTATGGAACCCCTAGTTTGGTGCCATGTTTATGTTTATTTGTTATTTTCCATCTTCAATCTGAAATTATACAGTGAAATTAAGTACTTTAACATCTGGCTTCATGTGATATACCCAGCCCAGCCACACTCATTTGTGATACCATCACAGCTCCCCCTCACCACCACCATTCCTTTCCAAAATATTATGGATCAACCTATGCACAGCTCATTCAGGAGCACAGCTATTATGAATGTGCCAACAAGGATCTGGAACATCAATAAGATTGATCAACCTACCAGCCACCAGGTATCCAGCCAGCTTTTATCTTCTGCCACTGCTTTGGCACTTGTGGCAATTATTTGGCAAGCACAATATTTGTGAACTCAGCCATTGTAGCATATGTGGGTGAAATGCTGATTCCAAATCCACTTTTGGATACAAAATATTTATCAGAATTAACTGTGGTATACCTGCCACCCTGCATGCTTTGGTAACCATATCAGATACTAAAATGAATTGATTTCTTCAATTTTGATTAGTACATTCAGAATGCAGAAATACACATGATTTTGACCTGACAGAAATTAAAATAGAAAAATAGCAGATTGGCTTTGTGCATAGCTGCTTGTCAAGATAAAAACCTTTAGCTATATATAAACTAGGATTAGCAAGATGCTGGCAAAATCAGTTGATGCCAGGGAACAGGCAAAAACATTTTCTGTCAGGACACATCAGCCTTGTGCAGAAAATCATGGCATGGCTGTGCTACTTGATTCAGAGGTTCTCCAGATCTCAGAGATACAGGGATATCATGGCCTGCTGGAGAGCTAACAGTTTTTTTTCCAGTGCATAGATTTCACAGGCCAATACCACTAACACAGCAAAAACTAGCTTTACCAGTATATTATCAACTCTCATTTGAAAAACATAACCCAGGTATAACCATTGACCATCCAGCTAATCAATGGTATTCTTTTTCTGCACTCATAGCTATAGCTATCATGAATACCTACATACCATGCATGTTATAATACAAGATGCATTGTCAACATGTCCAACTTGGTTTAAATCTGTTGAAGCTAGAATGTTATCAAATCCCAAAACATAAACATCAATATAAGTATTGTCCTTAACAAACATGCAGATAGCTAGTTACTAAGGTGGGAACCTAGGTGCACAGGTAAGCACCTAAGTAGATACCTAGGTAGGTAGGTACCTAAGTAGGGACCTAGGCAGGTAGGTAGGTAGGTACCTAAGTAGGGACCTAGGTAGGTAGGTAGGTGCCTAAGTAGGGACCTAGGCAGGTAGGTAGGTATGTACCTACCTACCTACCCAAACATGTGTCACAGGCATTTTAGGGTGCATGAACAGATATCCAGGTGAGCACTTCTGAGCATGTTACAAGCTAGAAATGCAGTATGGAAGGAGCATACCATCACCATTACATCAAAGGTTTACAGTGACTCCACATACCTAGGTAGGTAGGTATCCAACTACCTACTAATGGGCAGGACAAAGGCAAGGTCCTGACAGTGGAAGGAAGCAATTTTAGAGCAAATTCAATCCATACAATGCCCAAATAGGTAGGTACCTAGGTACATATATACTTAGGTGGTCAGGTGGGTTATCTAGGAACCTACCCACCTACCTACCTATCTATATATGGTCCACCTAGTTAGGTACCTAGGTACTTACCTGCCTAAAGGTAATCAAAAGTGCCACTGATACCTAGGTATGCCCTAAGACAGTCCTCAAACAAATATTAAATAAATTACAAACTTCAAACCTCTTCATAAAAAATGCATGGTGCAACATTAACCAACAGGCTGCATCTCAAGATTCACAAGTTGCAATTGGCATATGTTGCCAAAATGACTACGTACCAATCTCAAGCCACACAATTCAATGTATCTCCCAATTGATTCTTCGAGAACATGAAGAACCCTCAAGAAAAGCAGCAAACTGGATGCATTTTGGCCCACGCAACATAATTATCTCGGAGCGGTGATTCACGCGAAGCGTGCTGGCAACGTGACACTGGTGGAAAGTTTCGAGCGGGCATTGATTTTTCAGCAGACTTCTGTGCCCAATATTGGGTCCACCCACCTCTTTTTCTCTTCGACTGCTGCTCTAGATGTTGCGCCGCCGCAAGGAGAAGATCTATGCTCATATCGACGCCACACCTGTCCTCTACGTCTCCCACAAATAATAATCGACGCCAGGAATACCACGAACGGCCAGCAGCCAGGCAGCGCCCAAATCTACGCCGTACTCGTGCTTAGTAAAACACGTGTATATCCTGAGGGGAAGCTAAATATCGGCTGTTCTTTCCTAAAATAATGGTAAATGTATTCCTTAAGTCGTTTTTAGAAGTACAAAAGATGTAATTCTTTCGTAATTTCACACAGATTTCCTGCAGAAATTAGAAAAGACAAACTAAAAGTTGATCTATTACAATCTTTCGTAGGCAACTAACAACGTGACGTGCAATTCACCAATCAGCGATGTGCATATGGGCGGGGCTTACTGTATTCCCGCCCGTGACACGTCGGTCGATCACGAGGAGCCCTGCTCTTAACGTCGGATGCCAGGGCCGGTGAGCTGTCGTGGCGGGAAGCGTCGCGAGCAAAACTCAAGGGCGGTGAAAGAGGAGGTTCTGTACTCCAAACTTCGAAAGGATATTGGATTGGGAGACGTAATGTAACAATTTGGATCGGGTGGATAGGGTCAGATGGTTATTGGTAGGTGTGGAGGATGCAGATGAATAGTATTTTTTTTTTAATTTATAATGTGTTGTTTGTGGTGCTGAATATCTTTTTGTCCAGGGTCATAGTATCCTCACTGTACAGCCTTAACCCAGAAGGGCTCGTGTGACTTATTAAGTCTGAACACTGTATGACTTTATGATAACGTTTGTTTTCCCAAATTATGGATTACATAAATTATGGGTACCGATCAGGACTGAAAGAGGTCATCGTAAGTTAACAGGAGTCACACTTGCAGCAGGAATCAGGGCAGATCCAGGGGAGCGTCAAGGGCGGATACAGAGGACACTTGATGCGTGTGTCCCTCACCTTCATGGAAAGGTTGCACTCTTCCGGCCGAGAAGGGCACTCGAGGAAATGTGCCCCTCCTTATAATTACTGAATTCACCCATATCAGCAGTGTCACGAACTTTTCATGGGCAGGGAGCATGGTCGTTTTGGGCCCATTCTATTCATGGAACGCCCATGGGCGTAATGCCACACTTACTGTTTTGTGGTACGCGTCTCCCTTCCCCCGTTTGGCGCCGCCCATTCAAGGAAGAGATGGGGTAGGGTATAGTGGGCTAAGACGCACACCCTAAGGGAGAATGGATATATCTCGCTCGGCATTCAACGTGGCGACTAACCTTTGGTATCATTGGACACATTTATTTGTTTTCTTTCGCCCATAAAGGACTCGAGACCGCAGCTTCGTGCTAAGTTATATTTGTATTCAATTTCCCAAAGGTCTGCACAATGGCGTTTTACTCCAGGCACGGAGTAAAAGGTCCATGTGCATGGGGTAAAACGCCGCTACTTATCTTCAGACATACATATTTCACTGTTCGTTTCATATTTACCATGTGTGTAAATACTCACGTATTTGGTATGTTATATGTCCTTTCTAAACCTGTAATTCCATGTAGCCTTGCATAAAATATAATACGTATCATATGTACACCAGAAAACAAATTATCAGACATAGCAACTTTGTATCTATTTCAAGCTAAAGACAGCCAATAAAAAAACCAGACTGAAACTCACAAAATTCGGAACACATCAACCTAACGTCTTTGCCTCAGGACCTGCAGAAGTCACAGATATGTCATTTATTTGTCCTCGGCGTCAGTGCACGGGACGCAGGCCCAACGTCTGCATTCCGAGCATTCCATCTACTGCTCGCACAACAAGCGAAACAAGTCGTCTCTTCTCGGCTGGTGCTGGCCTGTGTACCAGCTTACTTTCCGCTTGCTTGTTTCTTCGACTTTGGCTGCTGCGTCTTCGCCACCTTCTTCGAGAAACGCCTATCCTCCAGCTTCTTGTAGGGCAAGTAGGTCAGGACATCGTCATGCTCCGCCCTCTGCGTGCGCTTCCAGGTTGCAGCGGTTCTGAATGGCGTCAGCAACTCCGCACTGGACCCGGGATCCGCCACAGGCAGTGGTCCAGCTAATCCATCAGACGGCGTGGCACCTGACATTGGGAAGCTAGGATTATTTTACAATTGGAATGTGGAGTGACCCGAAATTAAAAGTAGTGGACCGGAAAAAAATAGTGGCCGGAAAACTTTTAAATGAGGGGATGAAAAACTTATGAATGAAGCTGAATATAGGCGCAATTAATCATGTTTAGCGATGGCCTGATAACAACTTGAAAATAAAACGTTTCAATTTCAAAGTTAGAACTCATCGACATCTAAAAAAGTGGAAGCCAATTTAGTCTTGTTCTCGATGTAAGCACACTTACATTTAACGATAATATGACAAAAGGTACTTACCTAGGGTATCACTAGCGGATGCCGGAGCAGTCGCGTCATACACCACGGACCTGCTGGTGGAGTCGCCACTCGTGACGTCAGCGGCATCCGACTGACAGCGGCCCGTAGTGCTTCGGCGTCTTCGGGTGCGTGCCCCTATGCCAGTATCCCTGCAGCAGTGAAGTTTTCGTCGGAGAACACCTGGCTGTCGTACGGCCACAAGCCGGTGAGCCTGAAGCCGTTTGTCGCTTTCTCGACGTTCGCGATCCTGTTGTACGCCCGGCTGAAGAGACCAGCCACCTCAAAGTGGCTGATGTAGCGGCGTAAATGCTCCGACATCCAGCTGTCTGCTGAGGCGTTGTAAGGTAACATCAGCGCCTTCGAAATGCGCTTTCGAAAATGAAGAAGCGAAAAAGAATAGATGAATTCTTTATGAAATGATCAAATGCTGCAGTTTTTGAAAAGAACATTTTGAACCTGAGTTGTTCCCGCGCAACCTTCTCTCCAACCTTTGTGGTAGTTGGCACCACAATGAGATGATGTTAAATGTACGATAAATTACAAAGTGTAAGTCCCCGTCTGCTATTAAGAACCCTCATGGGCCGCTTCCGAGATCCGCAAGTGAAAGTGGAAATCAAAGATATAGGATGAAGGTTGTAATGTCGGAAATGAACGAGTCACACATAGTTATTAAACTATAATTTTAACATACACTCATCAATTGTTACATATTCGGCTAGGTCAATTTATGCCTATCCAATCCTACTTACCTTGTGCTGCAGGGGTAAGACGCCCACCTGACACGGGGTAAAACGCCCAGTGGGCGCTTTACCCCCAAACGTTGATGGGCGTCTTACCTTCAACATAAGAAACGTTTGTATCAAACACCATCAATATATTTGGGCTCTCGTGGCGCAGCGCACTAGCTCACATAACGTGTGAATATTCTCGGAAATGAAGCCACAAGGAAATTGCATGTGGGCCACATTGACTACAAATAGTAGAGCTTTCAAAATCAGTGATTTTTTAACATAACGGGCGAAAACAAACTTACGTTCATCATAAATTAGGGAGTTCGATTCTGTGCACTGTTGTTCCGAAAAGGCTCCTGCTTCACAAGAAGAATAGCTATAAAAATAGTTTCATGGTTTGGCCGTAAGAGGGTGATGGGCGTTTTGCCTAACTGGGTATCCTACCCCACTCTACCCTATTGTTCCCGTGCGACCGAAGGTGCCATCCATGACGGGGAACTTCTGCGCTGGTGGGAGAAGGGCCTATTTTTAACGTGTTTACTGTGAGGAAATTGTACCCCAGCGAGTGGTCCCCACAGTCACAGATTCTTGTCCGCTCACTGAAACCAGTGGCGGATCCAGGATTTGTTGTTGTTCAACGGGTGCTTCATGGCGCACTTTATGCACGATTGCGGCTCATGGCGCCGCCCACACTGTTACGCCGGTGGGTCGCGAGATTGGGAAATGCCTTTGAGTGGCGCGAGTGTTGAACCCGGGACCTTTGGTACCAAAAGCTGAACACCTTCTTGACCACTCGACTCAAAACCACTCGAACATCCCCGCCCCATCTAGGATTTGACCAAGGAGGAAGTCCATCCAGGGTTTTGGTGCCCCCTGAACTTTGGATGCTCTCGTGATTTATTTTTGTTTGTGGCCAAGATGAGAAGGGGGCGCTCCGAAAATGTATGGGCTGTATGTACCTATTGCAGGTAGCATCCTATCCATCGAACTGGTGTTAGTCTTCGTGGGTTTCGCGGCTCCGAGACAGTTTGCAGCCCGTGTTTGTATTATTAAAGAGATCGAAATCGCATTCGGGGATTAATTGTGTTGTTAACGTGATACAAGTGGCGGACTTTAGCAAAGGGGCCATCAAAAGTGTCGGCGCCCCCTGTACTTGAGTGCCCCTTCTCTCGCTGGGAGAAAGGAGACCGGGGAAGGGGACTGCCTGTGGTCTGTGTCTAGTACAAGTCATTTCACATATTATAGCGCGGCGGGCAGCAAATGTAACTACGGTTTATTTAGTCCCTCGTTCGACAGAGAGGGTCCTATTCACTGGATAAAAAAAAAATACATGACCATGGGAGAATAATCCAAGCTAATACAGAGAGCCCTGAATTGACGGAGGGGACCCTGGGTCGTTAAAAATGGTATCGACCTGGCGGAGAGGGCCCTGGCCAACAAAGAGGTCCCCTGAGCCAACACAGAGGGCTCCGGGCCGACGGAAAGGGCCCTGAACTGATGGAGAGGGCCTTCGGTCATTGGAAGGTCCCTCGGCCTAACTGAGAGGGCCTTGGTAAGTGAAGAGGGTACCGGAGCCAACGGATATTGCTTCTGGGTAGCTAAACCGCCTATATCACGCAAAGGGGGCCCATTATACCTAGGGGATCTTTAAGAATGCGTGCACCCTCTTAGGAAAACCTTTGTGCAACCCCGGGCCCAGCAGCCCTTTATGTCGGCTAGGGGTCTTCTCCGACACCTTTGGACCCTCTCGGCCGAATCAATGATCATCTCCGACGGTTTAAAACCCCTTTTCGTTGGCCCAGGGGCCCTCGTAGTCGAGCCCTCGCGGTCACCATGAGGCCCATGCAACGACCGAGGGCCCCCTCCGTCGGCCTAGAGGCCCTTTGCGTTGGCCCGGACCGGGACCTCGGCGTCTGCCCGTAGGAACTCTCCGTCAACTCGCGGGTTCCCTCTTATCCGGCCCGGGGTCATCTCCACCAGCCCGGAGCCCCTTTTGTCTTTTCAGCGGCCCTTCTCGGGGGCACAGGGCCCTTCACGGCGGCGCAGGGCCTTTCACGTCAGCTCAAAGGCCCTTCAGTCGTCGTCATTGAAGCCCTCTGCATTCGCCAGAATGTCCCTCGGAGCGATAAATGCATTGTGTTTCGGCAGGGCATACGCTGAGAACGGCGTGTTCAACGGTCAACATGGGCCCAATGGGGGCATGCCCTATGTCGCCCATGATATTAGTATTATAACATTGCATTGCATTGCATTACCCACGTATTCCAATAGCTACATATTGTACAGAGGCACACGCAATGTATGAGAAAAAAACTAGATTAAACGAATTTGAATTTTAAGATTTTCACCGCGCAAAACCATAAATTGTCGGCGCGCTTCGCGCACCGGAAGCTTTCTCTGTTTCGTCACAATTTGTTTAGATCGCCCCCCCCCTCCCCCTGATAAAAATACAGGCTGCGCTTCTGATATGGTTATACCTACATGAAGGAAATGGAAAATTCCCTCATTCAGAGCGGAAAATAGCATGCATGCAGAAACCCGCAGACAGGGCTTTAACCGCAGGGCCTCGACGACATGCTAACTAAGCAGGATTCGTCCCACCTAGCGCCGTGAAATCCCACATAGTCAAACGAAAAAAGATCCCGCCTAGTCAATAGGAGTTTCATTGGATAAGAATGCAAGAAATAAAATAAAAACTATTATAGTTCTGTCGCGAAAATGCATGTTACAAGGTCAGCAATTTGGTCTATTAACAGTGCTATCACAAAAACATGACCTATACATCTACGTACAACACAGTAGAACAGGGCGACTCAAGCAAGGTCCATAACATGAGTGACGAGAGTCGATGCCCATGATATTAGCAATGCATTCGCATTCGCATTTAGCATCCTATTCGCATACTATCCGATTTCGTCCATTTGTTTTCAGGATATGATGTTTGTCGCTTGGAAAAGTAAGGCAAAGAACAATTATTCAGTAGGACGAGCAGTTCGATCACCAGAGGTCAAGAAATGTCATTTAGGTAAATAACGGGGAAAATTGTTTGCGGTACCCGCATACAATTGAAGTATTTCACTTAGTCGAATGATTGCAAGGCTTAGATGTCCGCTGCCCGCCAAAGATGGAGCACATCGAATTACGTGACTTTCAATATCGCAGTTTGACCTCAGGTCACTATAGTTGGTTTTACTCATGCACTATATTTAGGGAATACCGAATAAAATCATGGGGACACATTTAATTTGCCTTATTTTTGCAGGTGATAGTATATATGGCACGTGCATCGAGCACATCGATCAAAATGACCCATTATGTTTACCGATTCATCTCCGTTCGCCAAAAATGCCCCAAAATAGCAAATATACAAACATTTTGGTGTATCTGATACTTCCCGCGAGGTTTTACTTGGCACCACGAAGTAACACCCAGACATTGGCTGGCTATGGCTCATGGATGCAGCACATTGAAGCGTCTTACCTACAATCTCATAGTTTGACCTATGTTCACAAAGTATTGTTTTACCCTACACTATTGCCATCTACGGGATACCGAATAATACCTTCCTAAATACATTCATTGGATAAACATTAGCGCCAAATAATCTCCCATCGGGCAAGAAAGCAGCACATTCAGGCATGTACCCTTCAAGGTCACCATTTAACTTCAGTTCAGCGAAGACTTTAACATTACACCCTGCGTGAAAATCAAGGGGTGCTGAGTGGCATCTTCCTGAATACATTTATTGTATGGATATTAGCTTCGAATAATCGCCCACCGAGCATGGAAGTAGCACATCCGAGCTTGTGATCTTCAAGGCCAGCGTTTGGCCTCAGGTCAGGTTTGATAAAATGCAGAAAGTGATAGTGATCCATTGGGGTATCGTATGTGGGCCAAACGAAGCATTTAATGTAGACTATCTCAACACTGATGCATGCGCTATCAATACAAGAGGGGCGGGGATCACCGAGTAGTTAAGGTGTTGGGCTCTGGGTACCAAAGGTCCTGGGTTCGACACTAGCACCGCTAGGAACATTTCCAAATCCCGCGGCCCACCGGCGAAGCAGTGTGGTCGGTGCCATTAGCCGTGAATGTGCAGAAAGTGCGTCGTGAACCACCCAATAAACATAAACAAATTATCAATACAAGAAGCAGCACACTGCATGGCATGACCTCTATCGATGACGCAATTCATCAGGTAGCACTAGCATCCCATTCAAATGTAAACAGTTTCGACAAGAACGGACCATCGCTATGGCGAAGCACATTGAAAAGCGCGTTAGCCCATCATGCCTGCTCTCGATCAGAGGCTCTCGAACCAAAAAGGAGCATTCCAGGAAAAAGGTTGGTTACTACATGAAAGCATATGCTGCGTGGAACATTCCGAACTATGCAAGTTGCTTCATACGGGTGAAGGATGAACCAATATGAAATCGTGACATCAGGCTTCATTTTTGAATAGGGGAATACTCACTATCATCATCCGAGAATAGGGGAATACCTGACTGAACAACACCTACAAGCCGTCCCAGAGCAATAGCTGAGAGACGGGAACGCAACGGAGTTCCAGACATAGACGTATAATTCGAGACAGAAATCCTGGAGTTGAGTGCAAAAATGGCAGGGTTAGATGGGCATAAAAGTTGTTGAGGATGGCATCAGAAGGTAGCTGATTTTATGTCCGTTTATTTGAGATGATTGGAAATGAATTCGTAAATGTAGAACATCTGTTATACAGTTTAAAGGAATATAATGTGATAATTCGAGACACAAATCCTGGAATTGCGTGCAAAACTAGCATGGTTAGATGTCTGTAAGGGTAATAGAGTATGGCATTAGAAGGCATCAGAAGGCAGTATGGCATCAGAATATTTCATGCCGGTTTATTTGACACCATTGAAAATTAATTCGGTAATGTAGAACATCTGGTATACAGCTTAAAGGAATACAATGCGATAATTTGGGAAACAAATTCTGGAACTGGGTGCAAAAGTGAAAGGTTTCTACTTCAATGGAAGTTATTCAAGATGGCATCAAAATGTAGCACGTTCGATTTTCGTTTAGTTAAGAACATTGGAAATTGTCAGCACATCATACAGAAGATGTATGATGCGTTTTTATCACAAGATGTTGAGTAGCCAGTTGCTTCCACTTCACTTTAAGGGCAAAGTGACAGGGTGAAATTATTTGATAATAAAATAAACTACACATCATAAGAGAGCTTGTTTCAATGTTGTTCAAATTTCACCATTGGGTATTACCCGCACCTTCTCTAGAAACTAGAATAGAGCATTAATCAGAGCCAGCCCACTCTGGTGGTGTTCCTTCACAAACCCACCACCAGAGGTGTCACCGGTATTATGTCCGCTCATGACGCCTAACGCAACCGTTCTGGAGGAGTGCCCTTGCAACCACATGGTGCGGAAGAGACCGACGATGACGAGAGAGAAGATCGTGTGTTAGCTTCCCGTGACAACTGCCTTCATCAAGAAAATAAACATTCCGGGGCACGACACCCTTCGGCGTCCACTTTGCAAATGTGGCTAAATCGATACGCGAGAGAGGAGGAACGGAGGTACGTGGGACGAAGCTCAATCCGTTCTAGTGTCCACAAATGATAAAGCAGCTCTTGACAGCACATACGCCAATGGCTCCTCTCTGGGGCTCTGTGCTCCCGGTCTCTGCAAAACTGCTATCAAATGCAGCCGTATAATTTGTGTTAAAGACTGTCAAGACTAACATCCTAGACAGCAAAACAAAACTGCTCGCAGGTGACTTTGTGCGTGCTGTGATACATGGCATGTATGTTTGAATTGAAATGCAGCTCCTGCATAATGGGCGAGACCGCACATCGGCGGCAAGAAACGCCCGAAGTTGCCGAATGAAGATGAGAAGTGGGGGAAAAGGTCGAAAAAATAAAGGTTTTGTGAGTACGATATTACAAAAACTGTGCCCAGCACACTGATGAAGCACAATGCTCTGATCACATGAAGAACAGCACTGACGCTGCTGTAGAATGCGATCCTGACATAATGGATGTTCAGCCGGATGCTGCTTCTGCTACCAAAATTCCACTGTCGTGGACTTTATCTGTCATGTTGTGACTTCAGATAGTCAGTACCGGCCCCTGTCAATGTCCATTGGCAGCCGGGGACGTCATCTGGGCGCTGATTTGGGTTCAGCAGATTATCACGACAGCAAGAAATGGTACTTTTCCGCGTACGTTCCTGGCTAACAAGTACACGTGAGTGGCGCAAATTATACGTCATCTGAAAGCTTGTTTCATGGTATTTCGATACTCATGGGAGACTTTCACACGAATGTGTTAGTTATTGTGTAAAATGGTGTTATTTAGACCCATGTCATATCCATCGACACTATTTAACTTAAGCGGGCCGAGCGACTCGGTGTTGGTAGCGCAGTTGGTAGCGCGTCGGTTTGCCGACTCGGAGGTGGCCAGTTCGAGCCTGGGGGCAGTTCGAGCTTTTTGTGCGCGTCGTGGGAAGTCGTTCTAATAAGCGACAGTGAATTAAGACACTGTTCACGTGGGACAATCTTTTTCATAAAGAGAAGGGAAATATTCTGCAGTATTCAATATTCAGATATTCTGCAAGGCTGGGGTTCTGCCACCTTAAATTTATGGTTGGGCACTTCTTCTAATCAGCCAGGCATAGGAAATACGGAACACGTCACGGCTTATGGCAGTGTCCAGGCCCACAGTCCTTTCCTGACACGGGCGGCGGACCATCGGGGGGTGGGACAGGAGACAGGATCCCTGAATTTAATCATTTGTGGCACTATGGCAGTGCATTGCAAATATTGAGCTAAAAACTATCGGTTGCCCTTTCCTCTCCCACCAGTAAACGCCGACCAACATTAGTCCCTGCTCCTCGAGGTGTGCATATAATAACAGTACATGATTATCAAGGTGACAAAACCAACAATTGTGCATGCTGCCGAACAGTCAAATGACTGAACCCGAGCTGGAGTCAGAGCGATGCCAGTTCTAAGCTCGGCTCCACGCCTTTTACGATACACGGCGAACACACGCCACCAGAACTGCGACAAGCATTGCTTTGACAGGAGCAGACGTTTGCTAAAATATATCGGTGACAATCCTGAACTTTCTGGAGTGCCGGCGCAAAATAAAAAATCACGCTTTTCGTACCATGAACGCTCGATTTAGATTCGGCAACAACTTTGTGGAACCCGTAAGCGTTAAGACGGATTTTAGATGCTCGCATGAGGATTTCTGTTCGATTATCATGCATTGTCAAAGGCTTAACGCGGAACTTGGCAAGATTGGGGAAGCATCACCGTCCATTCCCCACCGTGGCTTTGCCCATGTTCGCACACCGTTATTCGGCATTTTCAGTCGAAATGAATTGGCTGCGTCGCTGACGCCATGTGAAACAAACTTCTGTCATGCATGCAATATTGCAGGGGTAACAGCAATTTCTATGCCAGACCAGCTCGGAAGCAACTTTAATAACAGCTTAATTTGTGGTTGGAATGGAAAATTACCATGTAATACCATACCTCTTTTTAATTAAATGTGTTCTATTTTTCACTAAAGAAAATATTTTCCTTTCAAAATATGATTTCTTTATTCGCGTCGTGCAACCTGAAATGCCACCCGGGTAGCTCAGTTGGTTAGAGCACTGGCCTGTGCTGATCTCCCCTGTCCTGACAACACAGGGTTCGAGTCGCTTCGCGCGCTCGCGTTTAGCCCCCGGCCGGGAGTGTGAGTTGGCAACTGGCCCGATAAGGCCTGGGACGAGCTACCGGGCGGCCGTGTCGGTGTATTGACGGCACGTTAAACTTTCGATCAAAATTCTGCCGTTGAAAAGGAATTTGTGGATCGGGTGGTGGGGCGAGGGTTCACGCAACAAGCTCTGCTTAGCAATAGAACCCTGGTTCCTAAAGCCACCCCAGCAACAACTGGGACTAAATTTAAATAAAAAAATAACGTATTTTGCAGTACAGCACGATATAAATACGGCAACAAAAGTTGTTTATCAATCAGACTTTAATACGAGGAGCATGCACCTGGATAAGACGAGACTGCCAAGATTGAGGGAGGCCCTCACTGCCACTGCTGATTGTTTCTCGGTTGTGAACTCTGTGGTGGAAGTGAATGTGCATTTTGGGCGCATGGACTGCGTTCGTCATTTTGCGCACATGAATATATATATTCCGGCACCCAACAGAGTGCGTATTAAAACGATATATTGAGGAAGCACAACGCAAGACGCACGAAGCAAACACTAGCACGAAGCAAGCAAACATTGGGAGAAGCAAACACACAAAGCAGAAAAAGAACCTTGGGTTCCTTTACGACGCAATTAACTGCTAGGCCATATAGCGTCGCCAACTTCTCAAACCGATTGGATGCGGGTGGACTTGGTAATTCCGCTGGTTGCGGGACTCGAACCCATAATCTTGCGGTCAAGAGCCCAACACCCTACGGACTAAGCTACCGCGGCTCCATCAAACGCGTGACATAAAAGGTTATCGGTAGCAGGTGCAGATAAGCCACGGTACATAATGAGATTGCATTGCGGCAATACATTACAATACCTAACATTACAGTACGTACATATCTGGCACCTTATAAAATCGGACGAACTGGCAAGAATAGATGGAACATCCTCATCGTGACATCTGTGGCTGAGAACAACTCGACATGCATACATACACAGACTACTTACGAGCACCGTAGTGGAACGATGGGTACGTGTAAACCTACAGGCTACGCTCTACCGACTTCACAAACACAGGCACATATCAGTTGTTGAGCTTGACATACACTCGGTGCGACTGCGATACGCACGTTTAGTCTCGTGTAATATTTGTGTAGAAAGTCTTGATATGCTGCTATATGATCAACGGCAAGTTATGCACCTACGTCCAAACAATGAAAGATTCAAACACTGATCTGAATGTGAAGTATCGCCCAAGTGTGGACCATACTTCGCAGTCACTGAGCAAACTGCTCGGCTTTCCGCTGCTGCCGCTTTGCGAGCTTGGCGACGTTCACCTTGTTCACCAGCCCGAGATGAATAAATGTCCGGATCCTCGCAAAGCACTTAATTATATTCTATCTATGGAACTGAATCTGGATTCCAACACCTGGCGGAAACTTTCAATGACCTTTGGATGTCTGCTGAGATTGTTGGGTTCTTGGGCATGGTGAACACAAAACGCTGCATTCATCTCTCTGAATGTGTGGAAGAATTCCTCTGTGGGAACCGTCAGGCCGCTAATGCTTAGGAGGCGAGTCCAGAACGCTTCTCGTGGTTCATCTTCGGGATACGCAAATGGGTGCCCAGCGATCGGTCCGCTGGTTTCTTTCTGGCCATGGACCAGGCCACACATCATTACCCCCTCCCCCCCCCCACCGCCACGCTTAGCATTTAACATTCCTTCAATTCACATCATTATCTGATATGATTTGAAGGAAGCTGATATTCATTTCTATGGGAAATAAAATCTCAGCAAATCGGCAGTTCAAGTTCATGTGCTGATATCTAGAAAAAAAGTAATTTCGCTAAGAAATAATATTAATATCATTCCACTAAGATTTTTCAAACACTACGAAAAACACTAATGTTGACAATGACAATACATGCTATCCCCCACGCCATAAGACATAAGAGGTGTGGGGAGAATATGGAATAGTATGGAAAATATGGAAAGTGTGGGGAAATGGGATTTTTGGTGACTAACAAAGAACACTGATGTCAAATTACAAAAATATCCTAACTGAATCTAACCTAAACAACTGATGTTGGACCTCCTAAACATACTCATGTTCGGTCATCTAAAATCCACTGATATTGTATGCTGGATGTTGAACGTGATCCACGAAGGAAATGATAGATCCATTGTAACTTAATTACACACTCGCATCAATTGTGCACCGTATATTAATTAACCTCGTGACATGGAAACTCAGGTAATGGAAGCATACATTTTGTATCCTAGGCTGAATCTGTTATCATTACTCCATGTAGAAAGGGCTGGCCATTATTCTGCTGGAATATCATTATAAAAATGTTAGAAATAGCCACATGCAAATATATGTATTCATTTCTTGGTATAATTAAACCTGGTTTTGGCTTTCCGTGCATGACTGCCTATCCTGTCTTCTTCTGATCTTTCACTACTCCCAAGTAGCCTTGTTCTTCATTCAACACAGTTTATGCAAAATTATTTTCAGGATACTGGGAAGAAGTTGCTAGTAAGCTTCAAGAAGTTTAGTCCATACATCTGTCTAAAAAAAAATTGTCTTCATTGGGGCTTCTTATATATAAATACCAAGGTTTTTTAATTTGGAAGATAGAATAGAAACAACAGTGTTTTTCATGAAAAAAGGTAGGTTAGGTTTGGACTGGGGAAGGATTGTGGTGATGACCCAACCAGCATTGCTGCATATGTGATATCAAAGATGTTCAATGGATGACATTGGTTTGTATGCACTGTTTATACATTTAACATTATCCTTCATTACCAATTACCCCACTCAAAGCAACACATTTCGCATTACTTCACTTGCGAACTGAAAAGCATGCATTTGCGCTGGAATACAATGGTCATATCATCTTAATGACTTTCAGAAACATGCATTTACAATTTTTTCTTGAAATGCCACTTCAACTAAAATGCAAATCTTCTTCTGCAGGTGCAATTGTAAAAACCTCACGAAGCTCCAGCCTTGCCTCTTTTCAGAAGAGAACATCAATTAGCTTCCAATTAAAAAATAACATTCATTAACAATTCGATCTGAAAATTGAGGAAGCTAAAGAAATGCCTAACTTATCCCAACCTCATTTTAGCTTTGCCTAGGTAAAAATGTGCAAAACGTCACTTGTAAACACTCAAAACTGCATTAATGAACCCTTAAATCACATCTCACACAGTACAGGTGAGAGTGGTCACATTTTAACCACATCAATCAACTTTGCATTGGAAAGGCATATCAAGAATTCAAATATTAACTAAAAAGTACATATTTCCCTGAAAATGTATTTTAAGGTCTGATATTTTTTTTGCAATTACACCAGTATTTTTAGTGGCTACTAATAATTGGTACCACAACAGCTACAGTGAAGTAATCCTGCACAACCACTTTCATGTTAAGAATATGGCAATGATACAATGGGCAAGCAATTACCAAATTGTCCACAAGTTGGTGAATGGCACAGTATGGCATGATTACATATAGCCCACATAAACAATATGATAACTGACAGGGGGCCAACGCACATGCTAACATTAATCACCAGATTGCATCAATGACATGCTGACCAAGTTGACATTGTGGGTATAAGGCCTTAATTCGCATAAATTGTCTGAGGTGTGTTCTCAGTGTCAACCACGCCATGGATAAATTAATTCTGGGTATGGTGCCTTTCGGTTCAAAGCCACCAGCACGCTAGCAGAATAAGAAACATATTCAAGCTTCAATGAATGACTAATATGCTTTACAACCAACGGGGAAACTAATCGTGAGAAAAGCGCCATAATTGTGCTAAAATGAAAGCACCATATTTAGTAGGTTTATTGGTATAGTCCAAAACTGGAATATAATTCAGCAGTATTCTGGAATAAAAAAGCGCTTCTGGTATATGACGTCACTTGGCGTAGGTTTTGTCTAGTTTCAACTAACTATACTAGAACAGCCAACTTTGGAGTACCTGTTGTCTCTAGTTATCTTGGTCAGTACTGACCCCTGGGGGACTCTGCTAAGAACATTTTGCTATGATGACTTTGTACTATTTAGCATCACTCTTTGCTGTCTATCTGAAAGCCACAACTCTATCCATTTTAAGATGCTACCTGCAATACCATGGGCCTGAAGCTGTATCATTAACCGTTTATATATATATATATATATGTGTGTGTGCGTATGTGTATGTGTATGTGTATGTGTATGTGTATGTGTATATGTATGTATGTGTGTGTGTGTGTGTGTGTGTGTGTGTGTGTGTGTGTGTGTGTGTGTGTGTGTGTGTGTGTGTGTGTGTGTGTGTGTGTGTGTGTGTGTCTGTGTGTATGTGTGTGTGTCTGTGTACTGATTGAATGCACCGCTATGAGTGGTCCAGGAGCAACGTGCTCATGTTTACCTAGTTTGATCCTGATTGTGGTTCCCCTAATCGACCTCGCATGTTCGTCCAGAAAATACCCTTTCAGTTAACATTACCCAGACAAACAAAAATAGCACACAAAAAATGAATTAACCCTGCAAATTAGCAACGTTCATATCCGTCAACAACCAGTCTAAACTGCATTTCGACATTCGACTTTGCTTTCCTTCTCGTTTAACACTAATGTGGATTAACGAGTGACCTACTGCGCTAACGCTTGGGCGCTGAAGGACCATGTAGTCGGCGCGCCCTTGAACCCAAATAATCAATCAGTTATACTATTCTTATGTTTTGCTTCGAAATGTTCAGTTTATTTCCATTTCTTAGTTAGGAGTGCCGCGACTATACCTTTGTTGATAATGTTGCGGGAAGCTGTGTTGAGCATATTCATATTGAAGATGATCATACAATGTAACCAAATGCTCATAATAAGTAAAAATTGGGTCAGAAATCGTAATATATTTCGGGCATGACCCTTATTCGGAGACAGAATGAACATACCGAAACATTTTACGCACAGGGTTTTACGACGAAATAGATTAGACTGATTTCTGATCCTATGTTTACTTAATATGAGCATTTCGTTACTTTTCATAGTCATCTACTATACGTTTGTTGTGTTTTCCTGTATAAAATGGAAAGAATAATGTTTTAAAATGCAATTTCGTCCTACGAACTTATTTTCTGTGATTACAGCCTCATGATTAGAGCTTCCCAGCTTCAATACCTTCTCAACGACGTCATTTACAAAACGGTACAGCACAGCGAAAACCATGGGCGCAATGGCGTGGAATTTTAAGGTTTTGCATTATCTATGCATTGTCATTGTTGCATTGTTGCATTGTCATTGATGCATTGATGTTCAATGCTTGTTCTTGACGTGAATATATGTGCTGAATATGTATTATGCTAGTTTATGTACCAGGTGTCTAGCAGCCAGCACCAAATGTTATCAACATAAATAAATCACTAAGATGACGATCAGAAAACCAATTCAATCCACTTATCGCTATCACCTTCGTGGGATTGCCGTCCTCGGACTGAGAAATGATCGCTTAAGCTTGCTAATGACATCAAGCTGGTAGGAATAACGAACAGTAGTGATGAATCTAGCTATATTCAGTAAGGCATGGTAGACATAGAAGTGTCTTGATCAATTGGATATATGTTTAAGATATGCTCAGCACCACCCCCGCCAGCTCACTGCAATCTAGAGGCCAGCTGGAAGATTATTCTGTTCGAGAAAGCGTTAAGACATTGGTTTGGTTTGGCACTTATGAATGTATGATGCAATATGAGCACATCTTGCTGCAGAAAGACTCAGACGAACTTTTGAAGTGGTCCGAGAAATTGCAATTACATACAATTTCGTACAAAGCATTACAACGATAGGTGAAATTGACAGGTCTGACGTGCCAAACATCACCGTTACACATCTTGCCCTTAACGCGTAGCGACGCGGCAAAAGTGTCTGAGGCAAATTATATATATATATATATATATATATATATATATATATATATATATATATATATATATATATATATATATGTATATATATATACATATATGTTCTGCAGTCGATGCGTCCTAAAGCCCAAATAGCAAACTCCAGTATTACAAAATGGACTATCGAATAGAGTAATAAATGAATGAATAGAGTAATGATAGTAATGCTAGCATGTGATTTGATGTGGCTAATATGTCCCAAGTCCTAAAATTAACTAAATATAAAATAAACCATGGCAGTCGCTTCTAAGTGGTTTTGCTGTTCATATCTGAACTTCGATCAGGTCAGTTCAATCCGTTGGCAAATCTTTATGGTGTCTGCATTAGTTGTGGATTTATTCTTGAGTGATTTCAGCATGTTCAGTCTGGTCTCAACCAGGGTTGGAAAGCAGCGCCTTTCTAGATGCTTATGTGTATGTATGTATATGTTGTAAGTATATGTGGAGAAGTTTGCCAACTTCTCCAAATATACTTACAAATCACACTTAGTAAAGCATACAATAATCCGATTTCAATTCCGGTATCCCATCACTCAAAGGCATCGGATTTGATTACCCTTTATTCATACACAGCCAACCATCATTAATGGACAATCTCATATCTGTTTGGAAGAAAAATATGCAGAGCAGCTGAATTATTACGTCCCGCTCAGAGGCTTCTATATGAATGCTACCAAACTATCAACTGGTCAGCCGGCTATGGAAAATACCTTTGCTGCCAGATCCTTTGGGCTCCTGGGCGGGAATGGCTCGCTCTGGATAAGGACAAGAGGTCCTCTCTGACTGGTTCTTTCGGACGGAGTTGCATTGCATATGGGTGATAGGCTTAATTAGGTGCAGGTGAGCTAGGCTTGCAATGGTTGATATTCCGATCGGGCAATGTGCCGGTGCGCTGATTCGTACATTCCAGCTTTTTGTGGAGATTCTGGAATGACGAACCTCTGTGACTGTTTCTGATTGAATAATAACTTTCACAACGCTCCTCCATTAATTTTCGATTACCATTCCCCTCATGCCCCTCCTCGATGCCACTCGACCTTTAGCCTGTGGATCATTTATCTCTTTGTAATTGGCAGTCTCAGAATACTTCTGAACAGTCGACCTTTTGGGATGTCTGTCCATCAGATACCTTAGCCGATAGATAGTCTTGGGTTAATCGATATACTGGACGCTCCCTTAAAAAGAAATGTCTACCCGTCTCAGCATGAATTCGTAAATCGCAGATAGTTCCATCTCATCTCGAAACAATGGTACACTACCTGCTATGACGTCACCTAGCCTAACCTAACATACTCCTGCATATCCTATCTTCACATATATATAGCACCGACAGCGACACCGGAAACCTGAGCCAGTGACCCGCAGAGTGTAACCTGGTCCCGTGGCCTTCAGCTGGCCACTGCGTCATCACCTACCTACCTGCTGGGTGCCGGAGACCGCCAGCTGGACAGCTCGCTGCTGACTAAGTCGGCAACCTCATCGATATGGACTCAACATCGACTATATCCAGGACCGCAATTCCGATGTCATGATGCACGAACATCTCTTCGTACAATTCCAGGGAAGAACATTACCTACGAAGTGGTCTGTTAACAATATCAGTTCGTAAGTACAGCTATTTTGTGTCGGCATCGTTCAAATATTAATCCATAAATTAGGCATCTGATAACAAGCGAAAATGGTGCACGTATAAATTCGCTGGACGATCAAGCTTGTGTTGAAGGAACTTACAGGTTCTGTACAGCGACATCGCTTCCATGGCA
Organism: Imbricaverruca yamaguchii; assembly: GCA_034440575.1. NCBI lineage: Eukaryota > Metazoa > Arthropoda > Thecostraca > Neoverrucidae > Imbricaverruca > Imbricaverruca yamaguchii. The sequence goes on from JAOTOL010001585.1 coordinate 1,292,478, forward strand.
AAGTTTGACATCTTACACCTAACGAAGAACCCTGGATTTAACTCTGTTTGGATGCCCGCAACCCTTCCATAATCATCACAAGGCGAAGAAAATTGACATTTTCTAGCTGACCGCAGCATGTTGAAGATGGCAAGACGTTGGATAATTTTGCTTTAAGGTACTTTTTTAACTCTTGAAATTTCATTTTCAAACGCAGTGTTTGTGAATGTGGTCCACATGATGTGGCTCTCATTTTCTCTGCAACTGCTTACTTTTCAAGTATAAGAGAAAATAACAACAAAAGTGGCTTTGGGATGAGCAATATAACGTAAAAAGTAATGCAAAAAAGAAAAAGCGTAACGCAAACTAACCTAGCATAGCCTAACTTCCCATGCAAGAAAAAGAACATCTTGCCACTCAGAACATGTGCCTGACATTCCATTTAAAAATGAACCCAGCAATCATTGTCCTCCTCCTAAAATACGTAGCAGTTCTAACTAATCGATCACCTGAAGCTACCATTTGATAGTCATCCGTTTTTGCATCATCTCCACCAACATCATCAAATATGGCAGCAATTGCAGAAAACATCTTACTCACTTTGATTCATGAATTGGCCTGGATGATATTGGCCTGGATGATGATTCGGATGATATTGGCCTGCCTGTTGTTCTCTGATTATCTTGCTCTACATCTGACCACATATTATTTATCACGTTTGTCTACACCTAATTTCCACACCTACATAATGTACATCTTCATGCAAGAAAGCCCATTGAATTTCCATAATACATTTGACATTCCACGCAAATAATCAACCAAACTTCCATGCCCTCCGTTTCAAATCCATTGCAGTTCTAGCTCATGGATCATTTTTTTTTTAATTTGATAGTCATCACTTATTACATGCTATCTACCAGCATCATCAAAACATCGCAGTCATAAAGTACAAGGGGCATCTGACACACTGCTTCATCAACATTCTGTTGGATGGTATTGGATGGCGTTGACCTTCATCTACTGTTCACTGATTTACTTGCTTTACACCTGCATATGATTGATCGTGCCAGCCTACAGCTGTGGATAGCTGATCATGTCTCCCTACATCAATTGATAATTTATTGCATGAACTGCTACATGTGCACAATTTATATTTCCATGCATGATAGCTCATTCCAATTCCAGAACATTCTGATAATTTCACGTAAAGAATGAACTTGAAAGCTTGTGTACCTTGTCTAAATTCCATGGCTTATAGTCAAAGCATCCCTGCAATTTGTCACTTGGTAGCCGCCCCTTTTTCATTTTTCCATCTTCCTTTATTGACATCATCAAAATATTGCAGTAATTGGAGCAGGCATCTTGCCCACTCTGTTCCATTACAATATTGCTTGGAGGTAGGTAATCTATATCTGTCAAACTATCACCAATGTGCATGTGCATTTCAAATGTATCTCTATGCATCTGCCCATGTATTTTACCAATCATGTAATGCGAAATGTGCAACATTCACTAATTTTAAATAAACTCGGCATACTATTCGCTGAGCAATTATTAAGTACTTACATTGGAATACAGCTTGCAGTTTACATCCGCATTGCGCCTCACATGAAGCAAAAATCTTCACTCCTTCATAACGACCATAATTCATTACCTACCTTCCAGGCTTCATACTTTCTTACAAATTGGTAACATTTCATTATCACAGGCCATCGCCTTATTATTCATGACGCGAGGCGGTTGAAAAACTTCGCGTAGTAAAATCCAACATACGGTTCCCCGGGCATTTCGGGCTTGGCTGCTTAAGTACTCCTCAAGTGTGGCGTCATCGCTACGAAAAGGCATTTAAAACGATGGCAACCCTTAATTGAAATTATCAAACTATGCCGTAGATGCTGCTCCTCCTGTGAGTAAAATACTTTCGTTTTGTTTATTGAATATTACTACATTTAAAAAACAAAAGCCCATCAATTAAAATTTGTCAATTTTATATTCTTCTGGGGTAGAAATTGATCCTGAATTTGAATTCGAAGCCATATAGTGGTCATAGTTCCTTAAAGATCATCATCAGAGAGCAACATCGATAAGGAACTTTAAATTACCGTGACAGGTGAATGCACTGCGGGACTAAGTCTAGTTCTCATGTGCCTTAAAACGCCCGCTGCCTCCCCAAACCTAACCGAACAGGTGGCAGAACATATGCAATTAGCCATCAAAGCCAGCGTCAGCAGAATCCACACATCAGACCACAACTATTGAAATGGATTCTCTGTGGGAAGAATCGGCGGTTTTTGCGCCGTAAAAAATATGTTGGAATCGTTTGGCACGACTTGACAACATATTAAAAAAAAAAACATTATAGAACTACATTTTTTTGCATCATGCAATGCACATGTGGATGGGGACTATTTAAATTTTGAACGGCCATTACAAGTGTCTGGAGACAAAGAGCCGGGAATATGATGGGAGCTACATTCCTAAATGTCACTACATCTCGACCAGATGCCATATGTGCACTTTTTTAAAAACATTTTCCTTCGTGGGCATGGTTGCTTCACAGTTTCTGGCCGCAGTAGATGTGCTCCATAGTCGGGACCCTGGTGACCGATTTTCATCAGACTTATCGGATCGATTTGGTTCACAATCCACCACGCGTTCTTAGCGCCAGCACACCGCCAGACCCGACCAGCTGATTCAACACTGGCCCTACTCTGACCCGCGGCACACGTGTCCGGTGTCCCAACAGACTGCTGCGTGGTCCCCACTACGCCCGCCGGCGCTCTCAGCTCGGCCAGGCCACACGTGTGCGTGGCCTCGCGCTCCAGCCGAGCTGGCTGTCGGCACGGTCAGGGCAGCGGCAGCTTGGGCTCCGGCTGGCCGGCGTTGCGGAAGTAGCTGCGGCCGTACGAGCCGGCCGCCTCCGCCAGGTCTGCCCGTTGCAGGGCCGCCTGCAGCTGGTGCACCGCCTCGCTCTCCAGCAGCCGCACCAGGCTGTCGCCGCAGCGCTGGATGAACAGCTCGCTGATGACCGCCAGCAGGCTGGTCAGCGGGAACGAGGCGTCGTTAGCCGACGCGTCGCCGGTGCCCGCCTCCACGCGCAGCATCTCGCCGGACTCCCGGATCGTCATGTCACTGGAACGGCCGACACACGCGCACGGCTCAGCGCCACTTGTGCAATGCCGAATCCCGGGCGTTCGGTCCATCAGCCGTGGCCGATGTTCGCGTAGCTGGGCCTTTTGGTTGGGTCGTGAGCTGTTCGATGGAAATGGAAGTTTTCAATTAACTGGCACACAATAATGTAGGTGTATGAGAATGGACCAGGGAAGAAACTGTTTTTTCCGTCAGTTACAGAAAACCTTCGGTTAGATTAACATTTTTTACGATATGTCTCATGATGTATTCGCCGACTTTGAATGGTGGTCGCCCTTGACATTTAGTTGCTGTAAAGCATCTTCGCGCTGGATGCTTCAATTTTAGGAGGCGGTTACTTGGTTTTGCTTACATAAACACTTGCCACACTTTCAGTTATGATATTATATATATGATATTATATATATTATTATTTATATATATATATATATATATATATATATATATATATATATATATATATATATATATATATATATATATATATGATATTGGTGAAACTATTGGTGACCAGTATTTCCTTTGATCATAATAAAGAATATTTTCTATGTTCTTCAACAAGACATACACCAACGCAAAATATAGTGCGGAATTACTGATATATATACATATACATACATATGTACATGCATGAGTAAATACATAAATATATATACACATATAATTGAACTATCAAAGCTGGCAACACAGGCTGCGTCGCCGCGCTGCGTCGCCGCGCTGCGTCGCCTGTGTTGCCAGCCTATGATGGCCGTACATCAAAGGCTGCGTCGCCGGGCATTGGCTAGCAGCCAGCCAGGTGTTGGGCACATCACTCGCACGGTTCACGCACCCGACGTGGACGATCTCGGCGGTGCAGATGATGACCTGCATGGTGGTCGTGTTGATGCGCGCCTTCAGCTTCATCATGACGGCGTCGATGTGTGCCGTCAGGTGGAAGGTTGGCCCTATGTCCAGGAACTTGGCCGTACACTTCGAGCCGTACTGGAACAAAACAACAAGCACTTCGACACGTCTGCTGGTCCTGGCTGCAAAGTCAGCCATTTTTGGGGCCGCATTTTTAGTGTATATTGGAAAAAGAAGATAATTGGCGTTGGGAATTGTGATCATTGAAATTGGCTGTGTGTACTTACACATTGTTACATGCAATACCCCGGGTATTACGCCAGTCATGTCTTGGCTACGATCCATTGGCATTGGCATTGACAATCCATGCTGATGGAAGTCTCGTCTAATGCATGTATTGGATTACAAAGTTCAGTTATAAGATGTTAGGCACAAAACGCTGACATAGCACTTAATGCTCAACTGTGCACTTATATAAAATTGGCTTATTTACTTTCGAAGCACCCATTACAAATGCAAGCCCAACTACACACCAGTGATGCAGACATTCACGCTTGGCCCCGAAAAAAAAATCCCAGCATGAACCAGTCAGGCGCGGAAACAGGAATTGTCATGGGAACACTTTGTGAAGAGCTGCCATTTTTTTTCGGAGGGGCATCTGTAGCTAAACAAAAAAAAAAACATGGAGGAGGTGCATTAGAACACCTTGTGCACCTTTCTTTCCACGGGGTACCTCCGGCTGAAAAAGTCGAGGGGTGGGGTGTGCACTCGAGCCCACTCAAGTGGGCTCTGGCCAATAATTCCATGGGAGATATACTCCAGCCTTCCTGAAGAGGTGCCTTTTCCCGGTCGAAGGACCGTTCATTCCCACGGTAGGTGAGGTGTGTGTGAGTGGGGGGGGGAGGCACATTCTCACAGTGACCCCCTGTATCCATCCCTGGAATAAGTGTCATGCAATTGTCTTTTTCTGAACAATCTAAAACTAATAGCTGAACAATTAATTGTATGCTACACACAAGGCACTCGCAAACATTGGCCTTTTTGTTGGAAGAACTAGTACTTAGATAGCATGAACTGCTTCTCAAGGTTTCATTGCTTTATATTATATGGGAAATGGTAATTAAAGAACGTTGATACGTCTGAGATGTACACCCGAGCACTAAAATTGCTCCATAGTTCGAAAACAGAGCATGTGTGGGAGTGTTCTGACACATGTGCAAGTCCCTCCTAAATAAGCTGTATGGAAGACGCCAGATGCGTCCTATTTCTTTCTGACGGTTGCTTCATGCCAGCAGATAATCTGTTGTCTGCTCAAACATATTAAAATTCAATGTGTGTAGCCGGATCTTTAGCACGTAATCCATATTTATTAAGCATCATACTTGTCATAAATCAGCGACTTTGCATGCAATAAATATTTCCTTATCTTGTGAAATGCTCTGGCTTCATGTATGATGCCTAATGGGAATTATATGCTAGCTTCCGGTTTGCTTTTTGTATTAATCGCAAAATGACTCCTCCCATGTTAAATCCACTGGAAGCATCGAAAGTACCGATGAATGCTATCACTCATGAACTAAGGTTTTCATCTGAGTTACCCCTCAGAAAAAGCTGCCGGAGACAGAACATGTCATCCAATTACGATTCAAGATCGGATCTGATTTGGCACATGCGAAACATCATCTTGCTTGACGATGCTGAGATATATGTGCTGAAGGTTTTCCATGTTGAGTGGAGTACAGTAAAATGCCGAAGTTCACGGCAAAAGAGATGCTATTCGCTATGTATGGTGGCTTTCTTCTCCGTTTGAATGTGCGGCATTCTTTTAAAGATGCCTTTTTGTTGTTTCTGTGAGCGTATGCAGAGTAGCTCCTAAGCAAAGTACTTCGATAGATAAGAAGTATTGATTGTCCAATCATGTATCTATATTCAATATGGGAAACTTTATGCGAGAGCGTGTGGATTCAGTGTTCAATAGGCGGCGTGATCCAGCCAGTTCCCTGAATACCTCCCTCAGTCAATACAAAATGCGTTAGGGCAAAGGAAAAATTGGGATTTGCACCACGCCAAACTAGAAATTTTCGCACGCCGAAGGCGGTTATGTTGAAAAGACGTTGGGTAGGGGGAAGGGGTCAGACCGCTTTACGAAAATGCTGGCTGCGCTCTTGATCACTGGTCCCTAGCCAGCTGAGCGGACCCGGCGGGCTGGCGCACCCTGCCTGCCAGCGTACCTCGATCTCGCTGGTGATGAGCGCCGTCTGCAGGGTCAGCCAGTCGCCCTCCAGCTGCAGAACCGCGTCACCGTGCCGCGCCAGTGACGTCAGACCGCGGAGGCGGGTCGAGTGGAACGTCACGGACGCCGACAGCCGGAAAAACAGAAACTGGAAACGAAGCGACACGTGCGTTGTGACGTGCGTGGATGTTCCGAACCTGTCGGTTCTTTGCCACGTGCTCAACCATGTATTTTGACTGGAATGGGCGTGCTAATGCAAATGAATTGAAAACATCTGACTCAATAACTAGGCGAAGAACTTGCGGTTTCTGGGGCTTATGGTTTATTATCCCCTTGTGACTTCCCTGATTGCACCTCTCGCTACGTACATTGGGTCTGAGCCAGTGGCGGCGGAACGTAAAACTGCACGGGGGGGGGGCGCTATACCCCAAATGTATAATTTTAGTACCGTAGTCACTGGCGGATCTAGGGAGGGTCCATTCCGGCCAGGGCCCCGAAGCGCTTAAAAATGGGGGCATAGTGTCTTTTGATATCCCGAAACCAACAGAAGTGAAATCAATTAAAATGCAGTAATCTTTGCCCAGGTAAAACAAATTGCGTCTGGATGAAAGAACCTCAAATTTGCATGGTATTTGTATAATTGTTTGGAAGCCAGTATGGTAGCAAAATAGATTCTGACACAGGTGTGACAAAATCGGTTCCGCCAGTGTGTACACGTGCACGAACGTTCATGTGGCATGTACAAGACGTTGAACGTGAAGTGAACGTTTTGGTAGACAAGAACAAAAATCTGGTAACTTAGAAACGGGGGAGGTAGGGTGGGCCTCTACACTGGAAATTATGTTGTCATTGTTTTTTTAACGGGCTCCTTTGTCAAATAGTGGTCGAAATCCGGTGCTTTTAACCAAAAATAGTTGGAGAATGGACACCTTCCAAATCTTTTCGACCCCTCCCCTGAAGCAATTCCTAGGTACGCCACTGGGAGAGGAGAGGGGCTGACGCGCCGAAAACCGAAAGTCCCCCCCGCCCGACCGGTGGGCTAAATCCACCAGTGAGCGTAGTAGCTGGCGTTGTGGACCAATTCTTGTTTCTCAGGCCACAAATTTTGCTTTCTTCAACGACTGGTCAGCTTGGAACTATGCTGCCTGATGGCAAAGCGACGCCACAAATATTGGACTTGAAATTCGAACCAAAATAGATGGCGAGTTATACACGCTACGCTTATGAAGAAGAACAATTTCCGCTCACCTAATATTACAACTTTCAATCGAAGTCCAACGAATGGTCGCATGATCCAATAGCGTTGCATAGCATTCCATAGTGTCCTATGCGTAGCATAGGAAACAACGCGGGGTCAATATGTGGTTTGGGATTTTGATGCCAAAGCAATTTGCGGCCCTGTTGGATAAACACGACCGCCTAATCCAAAATCAGAACTCGCAAGGAAATATAGAGAAAAAGCACCATTTGACCTATATTGGTCGCATGCGCTGGCACTGAACTCGGGTCAGTAAAAGGCAATGGACAGTTCACCAGGGGTGGCTAGTGTTCATACTGTAACTTCAGGTGCTGAATTCGAACTCAGCGTTCATTGATACAGTCGATATATATGTAGGTATATATATATATATATATATATATATATATATATATATATATATATATACATATATATACATATATATATATATACATATATACATATATATATACATATATATATATACGTATATATATATATATATATATATATATATATATATATATATATATAAATATATATTTTATATATATATATATATATATATATATATATATATATATATATATATATACATATATATATATATACAAGATTATCGTCGGTGTACGCCTGAAAGCTGAATCATTGTAAGGGGAGGGGAAAGAGGACATTGATGTAAATGTTCAACGTGAAGAATATTTGGAAGACATTGAATACATGTTGTCATGCATGCAGTTTTGTTCGTGCACCTGTGAAAGCAATTAAAAGCATAAGAACCACATGAAAAAATACAGGCGTCATCCGTGCACCCATGTTGTTACGCCTTGCCGGAATTTTAGAGAACATTCGTGGGGAATCCATGGCGGAGGTTTCGGATGCTTCAAACATAAACACAAGCACATTCAAGAGCTTCCATCGAATCAAATTTAGATTGAAACCCCACCGGCAACTAACCCCGACGGATGCCGAGAGGATTCGTCACCTTCCATCGAATCAAATCCAGCGTTAGTCCCCAGCGGCAACTATCCCCGATGGATGCCAAGAGGATTCGTTCGTCACCTATCGAATCAGACATAGCGTCAAACCTCGATGGATATGTGAGCTATGCTTTCTGACGTATGAGATGCAATGAATATCGCCAATCAATGTTTATCGATCGCCGCATCTGCTAATGCACCCCCCCCCCCCCCCTGGTCTAGTTACCCCTATCTGCACTACTTTCTCCACTTCCTTCGTACTGTAGTGTCGGAACGGCCGTCGAAAATTGACATATATATACACATATATATATATATATATATATATATATATATATATATATATATATATATATTAAGCAATAAGTGGCATATAGAGAGAAACTATATTCTCACTACAAAGCACAACATGAACGCTTCGGCCACAGGTCTTCTTCAGGATGACGTAACTGTGGAAGAAGGCCTGTGGCCGAAACGTTGAGGTTGTGCTTTGTAGTGAGAATATAGTTTCTCTCTATATGCCACTTATTGCTTAATTTGTCCAGATATTATTCAACATATATATGCCAACTGACAGTTACTGTAGTGGCAGTTGTTCTGTCCTGACGGTACCTCGCTAAAGTTTGGTTGAAATATGCCAGCTAATGATGCTTCATTGCCGTCCAATTTAATGGAGCATCAACTGGCTTTCTAAAAGTTAGCGCGAAGTTCATGGCAATAAGTAGAAAAGGCAGCAATTGGAAACGGCAACGATTGAAAAATACTGTTCGCATACATGGAGAAATTCACCTGCGTGATGAAAAACAAATAGTCGCATCCCATGGCTGTACAGAACCGACACGATCGGAGTCAGTGAATACGGCGGCTGGCGGTGATGTTCCTCGATATTTACCCTCTCCTCGAACATGGTCTGTTCGGTGGGTATCTCCATCGGGTCGAGGCCGGCCTCCGTCACCAGCTCCCTGGTGAGCTGAAGGACGGCATCTGTCAGGCTGTTGGCGCCATCTGTGCCGATTCGACCGAAGCCACTCTGAATGTGGCGCCTGCAAGTCACAGATACTTCCAAGAACGTAGAACATGCATTTGTGACATTCAAGCGCATTCATGTTGTTAGCTAGGCTTCAGTTCCGGTGCAGCGCCAGCGATATTTCTTTCAGTGTCAGTCAGTCTCCCATGAACTGCAACAAATTTTAATTGGCCTTTCTCGGACATCCTTTCTCGGGACATTGGCGATCTGCTCAAAATTTCGCACGGAGCGAACACTGCAGTATACTATGCTTCTTAGAAGGACCGGCTGTTGTGAACTTTGAAAACAGTCACTGTGGCAAGATTCAGATCCAGACTCGTGGCTTACATCGTAAAGAAAAGTGTACCGGAAGTTCATCACACCTTTCCATGAGCCATCAAAGAAGCCTTTCCCCTGTACTTTATTCTCGGACTGTACCGCCTCCACGAATACAAGGCGGTACCGCATCATCGCCAGGGCCGTAGCCAGAAACGTTTAATGGAGGAGAAGGAAAGTGGGTGGGTGCACTTGTCTGAAGGGACGCCATTTCTTCGGAAGAGCGCCACTGACTTTAATTGTTCGGGGGTAGGATTGAACTCAAACGTTCTGCTGGGGCACCTTCTCTACCGTGAAGGTCACCATCATCTAAAGCCTGTCATTGAGCGGAGTTCACTTCAGCGTCCTGGAGACGTGCCTTTTCCAGGATGAGCGTCAAATTGTCATATATCAATCCTATCAGCCTGTATCTATCTGATTAGCCCAGCTGCAGTGTCAGCTGCCACTGCGTTTCTGGTCCGGTCCAGTTATCGCTGCTTCCTCCAATTCACTGACAAGTTTATCGTCCAATATAACCATATCTCGGCATCAGAATGAAGACCGTCGCCTGATACCACGTACCGCAGTATCCAGGAGAGCCACTTCTTCGTCACCGAGTCCTCCAAGTTGTCGACGCCATCCTTGAGCAGGTTGGACAGACTGCTGCCGCGGCTGCCGCGGCTGCTGAGGCTGCCCGTACTCCCGTGGTGCTTAGGCTTCTGCGCCGACATAGTCACCGATTGCACTACCGCCTTCTCTTTTGTGGAAGGCGACGGAGTCGGGATGGGGGTCGGCCCTCCAAGACTCTCCGGATGCCTGAGTCGGGGTCAGGCCGGCTCGCCAGCACTCTCCAGATGACGGAGTCGGAGTGAGGCCGGTGTGCCCACACCGCCGGGATGTCAGAGTTGGCCAGTGGACGGCGACGGGCGCTCTGCCTGGTGCCGGGTCAACTGCGGCGTCGCCGAGCCCTGTGCCGTCCGCGTACGCGCGATGACGCGGTGGCCACCTGTAGCTGCACCTGTGTGCAGGTGGCGCGGGTGGGGGGGGGGGTGGGGGAGGGGGGGTGAGCGGTCTGGCCGTGACAATGTGTGGCTGTTGTCCCGCCACCTGGACTGACTCACGGCCGACCCTTGCCGCCTGTTTAGCCCCGCTGCCGTTCCGCTGACGAGCAGCCACACCTGCTGCACGCTGGTGCAGTCGTCTGCTGCTCGACAATTCAAATGTGGTGACCCGGCGGATAAACACGTCAAGTTGACTTGTAGGCGGGGCGACAACAACAAACAAGCAATGACATTAAAAGCCAATGCGGTCTTCAGGACACAAACAATGCCGCGTACACATTCGCATACCCACTCTTTATCGATTTCTAGGTGCAAGTTAAACTGGCTGTCATGCATAGTTGAACTGGTTCGGACATAGGATGGCAGTGTGCTCACGTCTTGAAGGCTGTTTAAGGCTAGCCAGCACTATCAACTAATTCTGCGCCCCATAAGGCTTGCTGGTATCCGCCTCGATTGCATGCAGCTTAGCCCAGTTAAATCCATGTGCTTTCGTGTACCTTTCCGCTTGTTGGGGGTGGCACTTTGGGAGCAACCGGGCTTGCACCTTCAAGTTTGAACATACATATAACTCTCATTACACCGTGAGCCTATGCAGAACTGAATCGTTGGTTGCATGGCGCCAAATTTTGTACCGCCATGACTTTTTGAGGCGCCAACCTTCGAAGTTCAGATGGACTGCGTTCAACTCGCAATGCAGTTATGATCCGACTTCCGTATTTGTAGTGGCATCTATATCGAAGCTCAAAACCATCCCTGGTTATCAGAATGTGAACTATGGTGGCCAAAACAATTCCAGATCAAGCCAGGTAGAGTCGTCACAGCTCACACTACGAAACAATTGTTATGTGCTGACTAGAATTACCTCGACCTTCACACTGTCGACCTTACCTTAGCTATCCTCACTCTCCAGTGATCGTGAAGTTGTCACCAGCTTCATTCTGTTCTGAAGTATTAAGATTCCTTGCACTTCACTATACAGCGTTCCTCCACTGCTGCAGTGATCTCCAATGTCTTTCTATGGGGCGAACCTGGAGGAAGTATGAGAAGGCTACCGAAAATTACATCACTCGCCCTCGGGCAGCTTGCAATATCCCGGACGTGAGGCTGGAAGGCATTGATAAGATTGAAGTATTGCTTGCATGGGAAGACATGAGTATATGGACATGCGTATGTGCATAGCATATTTGTACGCACGTGTGCTGGTGGAAGGCAAATTTAAGCTCATGCTCCCTACCCCTGCCGGAGGTATGGGTTGTTACAATGAAATATACCCCGCAAATATATTTTCATCACTCGGTATGACTCAGTGGTGTACGTTAGAACTTCACAAGTACTCTTGACCGACATCGTGTCCAAATACTGCATCCAAACATTCCTATTATTATTGCATGTGTATTATGTGTGGCTTTTTCATTTGGAGGATATACTGTACTGATGGTACTCCCACCAGAAGCCTTACTGGTAAGCCCATGATAAGCCATGCCTGACAAAAGCTTATATGTTAATTCACATCGGCAACATTTCCATTTCCATTCTGACTATGAAATGAAGTAATTTTCATTTATAAGCATTTCCAACAGGCTATGGAGCCCTTAATATTGACAGATCACGGAATGGCTCCACTTTGGTGATTGCATTCACCGGCCAGTGCCTTATTATGAGTGTTCACGAGGTCCGGGAGACATTTCGACATGCTTTGATGGACAGCTTTATGTTGTATTAGGACATCGCCGTCCGTGTTCGATGCCAAACTGGAGGAGTTCATGTACAGCAATACCTGACGGGAAACATAGCAACGTGGAGCCGCCGATCAATGCCCACTAGGAATGTCCAGCGAACGACCAACGTTCCCCTCTTGGGCACTGCCGCACCCTTGTCAAGCGGCCAACCTTCAATCAACAAACGGTCGCTGTCGATAAAAAGCTCTTCCCTTGGTGAACCAGCGTACACCAGCGTCTGAACGGCACGTTCACTTTATTAAACGTCGGGAACAGTGAACCTGGATTAAATGAGCCTGGGCTAACTCACGAAGACGCCAAGAGCACAAAGCGACTAAAGCGCGACTTCAGTTTGAATATTCGAGATGGACACGAGTGATTCGGATGAGCGATAAAACACACACTATCGAGAGAAATAATGCGGCATTCAAACACATCCAACTTGGCTAAAAATATATGCACATTCGATACACGAACATAAGGTGTCACTGCTTAAGCACACACATCCATACTTGGGACAAGAGTGGCATCGATAGATCACAAATGTAAATAGCGGCACCAAATTATATGGGAAAGAGGCTCTCATAGTCAGCATATGGATCACTTTCGCATGCATGGTAGACGTGGTCACAGAGCAATGATGACGCCGACCAGTTTAAAACAGGAATGAAATTTGAATTGGAAGGCGAAACTTGCTCGATGATAGGGATGCCACCAGAAGCCATCAGTGACGACTGGGTGCACGCGCAACGGCTATCCGCCGTCACTGACACCCCGCAACTCGCCCTCCAGACGGGACCACACTGAACTCTTCCCCGAGATCCATCACCGCACCACCACACACGTGCCCAACATGCAATGAACAACAACGGAGTAACTAGGCATAACTCGGCATAACTTAGCGCACCAGACCTGCCGCATGAGGGCCGGAACAACTACATGAGTGCATGTGCCGCCCGAGCTGACCGGCACGTGCCAGCTTGTAACCAGCGAGTCGGTTAGCCGGGCCGGTTGACCGACTCGGAGCCGCGCAGGTACTCGAGCAGGTGTGTGGCCGCGCCACCACCCTCCACCATCAGCGACACAGGGTTGCCCTGGTCATCGACCAGCACACCGTCGGCGTTCATGGTGAGCGTCTGAGCATCGGCCGGCGCCGAGCCGCCCAGCACGCGCGACAGGTCGATCTCCTCCTCGCCCTCCTGCTGGATGACGATGATCTGCTGCTGGTGGTCGGCGGCGGCCGGCACGCCCGGCGGCGGCGAGCTCGTCACGCGCACCAGCTCGCTCCGTTTGCCCGGCGACAGGCGAAGCAGCGTCTTGACCGTGTCGTCGGCGACATCCGGCCGGCTCGCCGGCTGAGGCGTCAGCACCGACGGCGGCCGGAGGAGCTGTTCAGACGTCGGCGGCAGCGGCGGAGCCGACGGCGGGGACGGTGGCGGTGCGTCCCCAGCCGCCAGCCGGGTTGACAGTCGGCGCCGCGGTGCTGAGCCGCCCAGGTAGGTGGAACCGTCCGCCTCAGAAGCATCCCACATGCCCTGCGCCGCCATAGCCTCCACCTTGATCCGGATGTTGTTCTGCAGTGCCGCCACCACGCTCGGGTCGTCTGGATCCATCGGTGGGTAGTTGAGGGACTGTGGGAGGCACGATGTGATGAGAAACCGACGGAACTACGTCAGTGAGCCTACCACTGGATTGGTGACAAGAACACCACTGTAAAAAAAAAACTGAACCGATATTACTGACTGGTCAAAAACCGTCGACCTTGTTCCATTGTACACGTAACGAACGGACGTTGAAGGTTGCGATACTCTACAAAGCACAGCAAAAAAAAAAACTCTACTCTGCAAAGCCGCCAACACTGACAATTAGCTATGACTTCAATAGGCCCTTGGCTCTTGCTATCGATTATATCATCCGATGTTATGAGCTGTGATAAATTATTCGTCGAATAGAGTGGAATATGCCACCTTCTGAACACTGAATCTACATCCCCCAACGGAGTATCGACATCCTGGTTCATGATGAGTCGCTATGGAGTCTTCATATCTAATTTCAAACATAATTTTGTTGATAAGTAGTATACTGATACTCACCATTGCGGATTGCCGTGCATAAATATCTCTGCACAATTCCAGATACGATAATTACCTATGATGCGGTCTGTAATACAATATCAGTTGATAATGACCGGTATTTTGTACTGTTATCGCTAAAATAGTTACGCCTAAATTACTTATCACAAAACAAATGAAAAAGGTGCACGTATGAGTACGCTTTTGGATCAGCATGGCGTTAGAAGAACTGATAATTTATGTTAAATAACATCGTTTTCATGACGAATTTCGGCATTCTATTGTATTCGTTTCGACATCCCACACCTAACATAAAGCCATGCAACGGTATATGCGTCAGAGCTGGTTGCCATCATTAAGACTTTTCTGTTTCACCGTTTCACTGTTACTCCCGTTTCACTGTTCCACTGATGTTTGCTCGCGCTTGCTCTTTCTGATTCACTGTTTCACTGATGTTACTTCCGTTTTACTGTTCCACTCATTTTGCTCGCGCTTGCTCTTTCTGTTTCACTTTCACTGGTGCTACTCCCGTTTCACTGTTTTACTGACGTTACTCCCGTTTCACTGATGTTTGCTTGCGCTTGCTCTTTCTCTTTCACTGTTTCACTGAGATCTGCCCGTATTCTGAATGTTCGTGTACTACTGTTGGCACCAATCATCCTAAGCCGTCAATCTGACATTGTTATGGACATATAACCAACCAACCTAACGTAAAGCCGTTATTTTAACCCTGGCTATGCGTGATTTGAAACGTACTCTCCGTACACATGAATACACGCACACCGACGAACTCGGAATGGTGCATACTCATCCCGCTAAGCCCTGGCGATCACCCACCCACGGGTTCTCAACTTCGCTCAGTCAAGTATCAGTCGGCGCTAACAGGGATATAACTATTCACCTCATGACTGGACGAGCAGCCTATCTTGTTCACCGAATTGCCATGCCAGCCTCATGTGTGCCGTTTATTTGGGTTCGACTCTTGGCGTGACAATTCCGTCATGCATGGCTTTGCAGAATTGCCGATTGCGGGGAAACTAATTGCCGCAGAGAAACCTAAATGTACCATGGGCGTCACAAAGCCTGTGGCCAAATAATACTGCAGTGTTTGCGGCCCTGCCCCGTCTTGTTGTGCCGCTATCGCTTTGGAAAGAATTACTAAATGTTTGCCATTCTGACGTGTACTCCATTGTGTCACGATGTGAGGTTGCCTAAGTTCGTCTATCAATATGAAAAATGTGGCCGATACAGGGACACAGTTAATGAAAACAAATATTTTCGAGAACGAAACCCAATCGTGAAAGTGTGAAGACCACTTTTGATTTGCATCCCTCTCTTGGGCGCACGTGTCACGCACAGGAAAACAAATGTTTGCACTGGTAAAATCTGCTCTGATTTTGGCTATAAACTGGTGTCGGTTTGGTGTCGATCCGTCCATGGGTTGGCGACTATGTCGCCAAAATTTGAATGACGTCGACGCACTAAAATCGGTTGAAATCCGACGGAATAAACTGTCAATATTAATGGTAATTTATTACAATTGTTAATACAATTATTATAAAGAAGTAGATCAACTATAATTGACAATACTAAGACAATGCGAAAAGGTCGATTTCGGTGAAACCCGCTATTTCATAGCCTTGTGCCTCTCACGTGCAACATGTCGATCCGATCGTATCAGAATCATGCCGAGTCAGTGGTCACCGGGGGAAAAAAAAAACCTCAAAATTATTAATGATTTTTTTTTTTTTTTTTTTTTTTTTTTTTTTTTTTTTCTTTTTATTTAATATATTTTTTTTTAAAATTTTTTTTTTTTTTTTTTTTTTTTTTTTTTTTTTTTTTTTTTTTTTTTTTTTTTTTTTTTTTTTTTTTTTTTTTTTTTTTTTACACCGGAAGCTTTCTTGTGGTACGAACCCCGACTCAATGGGGTCCACGTCAATGTAGCAGAGCTGCAAAGTGCAACACTCGTTTTTCATATAAAAATTTCCAACTAAATGCTAACCTAATGAGTGTGGGCACCCTTGCAGCGCGTACCAAGCGTTGGTCACCGGCACTGGTGCGACAAGCTAGACACGAGACAGTGGTCCGGTCTGTCGTCAGCATATCCCCAGAAACAACCATGTCGTATCTGCCGCCGTTCTGGCTGTACGTGATATAAAAAAAATATCTTGCAAAATTACTCGAGCGATGATGCATACAATATGATAATAATTCGTTGTGGGGCGGGATAATGTGGCCAGCAAAACAAATTGTTCGGCCAATCATGGGCTGAATAGTTACATCCCTGATCCAGCCGACACCTAACTGAGCAAATTTGATAACATTGCCCCCTGCCCATAGTTCACAACTACAAGTTCACATCATATCATATGACACTTTTTCCGCAATGCCCTCCATCGGGGCCGGACACCAACCTCTGGGTGTTCCACGGAGAGTGTGGTGAGGTCGAACATGTCCTGCACTTCTGGCTCGGGGCGGATGTCGTGCACGCGCACCATGTGGTTGTAGGCCGGCGTGGGCCGCACGAAGCGTGCGTGACATATGCTGCACTCGAACTTGCGCATGGGCGGCTTCCGCAACGACGGCAGGTCGATGCTATGCATCTGCAGCAGGAGTCAGGCCAGCCAGATCCAAGCACACCTTGTTAGCCGGCTACAGCACACCCGGCACGGCCAGGTTAGCCGGCTACAGCACACCCGGTAAGGCCAGGTTAGCCGGCTACAGCACACCCGGTACGGCCAGGTTAGGCGGCTACAGCACACCCGGTAAGGCCAGGTTAGGCGGCTACAGCACACCCGGCACGGCCAGGTTAGGCGGCTACAGCACACCCGGTACGGCCAGGTTAGCCAGCTACAGCACACCCGGTAAGGCCTGGTTAGCCGGCTACAGCACACCCGGTACGGCCAGGTTAGGCGGCTACAGCACACCCGGTACGGCCAGGTTAGGCGGCTACAGCACACCCGGTAAGGCCTGGTTAGCCGGCTACAGCACACCCGGTACGGCCTGGTTAGCCGGCTACAGCACACCCGGTACGGCCAGGTTAGGCGGCTACAGCACACCCGGCACGGCCTGGTTAGCCAGCTACAGCACACCCGGCACGGCCAGGTTAGCCAGCTACAGCACACCCGGCACGGCCAGGTTAGCCGGCTACAGCACACCCGGTACGGCCAGGTTAGGCGGCTACAGCACACCCGGTACAGCCAGGTTAGGCGGCTACAGCACACCCGGCACGGCCTGGTTAGCCGGCTACAGCACACCCGGTACGGCCAGGTTAGGCGGCTACAGCACACCCGATAAGGCCAGCTTAGCCGGCTACAGCACACCCGGTAAGGCCAGCTTAGGCGGCTACAGCACACCCGGTAAGGCCTGGTTAGCCGGCTACAGCACACCCGGTACGGCCTGGTTAGCCGGCTACAGCACACCCGGTACGGCCAGGTTAGGCGGCTACAGCACACCCGGTACGGCCAGGTTAGGCGGCTACAGCACACCCGGTAAGGCCAGGTTAGCCGGCTACAGCACGCCCGGTAAGGCCAGGTTAGCCGGCTACAGCACACCCGGCACGGCCTGGTTAGACGGCTACAGCACGCCCGGTAATGCCAGGTTAGGCGGCTACAGCACACCCGGTAAGGCCAGGTTAGCCGGCTCACGCTCGCGCATCACACTCACATCCCAACACTGTGCAATGCGGTTTAAGGGCAGGCACATATGAAAATAGCCTCTGAGAAATAATGACGAGTGACAAAAAAAAACAATAATATATGGTTATACTAGCACACCAGTTTACAGCTAGTTTTATACAGCACATTTACTGAGCCAAACAGTTACTGGAAATGTTGGGTTAATGCTTTTGGAGAAAAAGGTTCCTATAACCGTGTAGTTATTAGCGACAGCTGAACTCGCATTAACCCGTCATTGCTTAGCGAACTCGGTTCACAATATTGCAGCAGTGATACATTTGGAAGGCGCTACTTTGGCCAAACTAGTCACTGACCATGTATCTAGTCACTGACCAAACTAATCACTGCATTCACACCAATAGTGTGAATGCAGTGATTAACAATAGCAAACTTACCTTGAACATGTGATTTTTCAGAGAGAAGCGCAGCTTGAACTGGCGACTGCAGATGGTGCAGGCGTGCGAGCTGTTATCGATATCTGTGTAGCGATGGTTCATGATGTGCACCTGCAGCCGCTTCTCGTCCGAGGCGAACCTGAAGCCAGGCAGCGCTCACCACACAGACTCGTGATCGACGGCTAGTGTTAACCTACAGCTGCTTCTCGTACGACGCCAACCTGAGGTACCACAGCGATCATTGTTTGTTTGTTTATTGGTTGGTTCACGACACACTTTATGCACATTCACGGCTAATGGCGCCGCCCACACTGTTTCGCCGGTGGGCCGCGGGATTGGGAAATGACCTGAGTGGCGCTAGAGTCGAACCCGTGACCTTTGGTGCCCATAGCCCGACACCTTAACCACACGGCCATCCCCGCCCCCACAGCGATCATTACACAGACTGGTAACCGTCAGGTGACTAACCACCGGGTCACCGGGATATGGCCACTAACCACCGGGACAGGCCAGGTCACCGGGATACGGCCACGGTTCGAGTGCTTTGTCCTCTCAGCCTGGCGGGTAACCGATCATACGGTAAGGTCACAAGTAGCCAGGCCACCATCTCAACTGAACAACAATCAGACAACGACCTAGTGCAGTACTCTATCCACACCGAATGTGGACAGCCATGCCGTGATCACTGGGGGAGAGCCCACCCCAAAAGGACCCCTACCTCCCATTTGGGGGAACCCCCCCCCCCAGGTGGGAAACCAAAAAACCCCCCCCACCAACAAATCACCGGGGGGCGGGGGGCCCCAAAAACAAAAAAAAAAAAAACCCCCACCCCAAAGGAAAAAAACCACAACACCCCAAAGGGGGAGGTAAAAAAAAAAAAAAAAAAAAATTTGTTTAATCAACAACCACCACCAGAAGAAAAAAAAAAAAAAAAAAAAAAAAAAACCCACCCCCCCCGACCAAATATTTTTTTTATAAACCCCCAAGGGGGGGGAGGGAAAAAAAAAAAACCCAAAAAAAAAAAAAAAAAAAAAAAAAACCCTTCTGTTTTTGGGCGAAAAAAAACCAACCCCACAACAAAACACAAACAAACACCCCCCCCCCCCCTCCCCCCCACCAAAACAAAAAAAAAACAAAAACACCCCAAAACCACCCCCCAAACCACTCCCCATCAAAAAAAAACAAAAAAAAAAAAAACAAACACCCGGCCGCCTTGCCATCCGACTCACCTGAAGCAGATCTTACACTGGAACTTTGTGGCGTGCAAAGTTTTGTGGCCCTCGAACAGCGCGCGCTTGTTGAAGATCTTGGGACAGAGCTGACAGCGCCACATGATCTCGCCGCGCCGGTGCCGCTCCTCGATGTGATCGTCGTACACGACTTTGTTGTCGAACACCTGGAGTGGACGGACGGACTTCTGTTGTCGTGGCTCCCAACAGCCGGCTACCAGGCTCGATCTCCATCGCTAGCTGATACCTATTGGGCTCGTTTCAAATACATGGAAATGTGGCGGCTCACTGTGCAACCTCAACTCCACATGTGTTTAGTCTTGTATCAGAAAGGTCAAAGATCCAGGAGCATTGGGTAACATATGGTATCATGTTATCCAATGCTCATTGGGTAACATTGGGTAACATATGCAGGCGTGGTGTTAACTGTGAACATACTCTGAAAAACGAATATCTTACGTTGAAATAATAACCGGGACAATCAGTGTTAACGAGACAATCAAGAAGACCCATGCAAATACAATACATTGCCACGAACTCCATTTCATCCCACACGGGCAGCAATTTTCCAGGAATGGAAGCACCCGCACACTGGTCTGCACCGGGGAAGCGACAGCGGCGTGGCGACTGACTGACCCGTTTACACGGGTGACAGACGTAGGCCTCCTGGTCGCGGTGGGCCGGGATGATGTGGTTCAGGTACTCATCCTTGCTGGTGAAAATCTGTGTGCAGAGGTCACACGGCGGGATGCCGTCTATCTCGTTGACTCGCATCAGCAGCAGCTCGCAGTGATTCGGCTTGGGCTCCGACTTGACTGCGGATGGCACACACGAGGTCACCGCAGGTGGTCAATCAACACAAGAATTGGATTTGTACTTTGCAACGTTATATCTGAAGTACATCAAGTTCGCCCTTCAAATTCGTAGGTTCATGTTGTGCCTTCGTCATCCCAATGTAATTGTCATACCTACGAACTTGATGGCATCAATTCAAAGAAATTGAACACAAACTTAAGTTCGAAAGGAGACCGGTTATCTTACATTGTAACAACATGCAACAACTATCATTAAATAGAGCAAGTTTATACTTAATAGCCAAAAGTTGGATATTTACCCACACAAAAAAACGTTATGTTGCACCATGTCGTTGTCAAACAGCATCGATCAGTATTCCGGCAGAAAAGGGAGCGCATAACTTTCCGAAGAGGACAATGTTCTGAACTTTAAGAAAAAAAAACACAGATGGCTGTTTCTCAGTCATGCTCAACATCAGGCGACGCCAGAGCCCCAGGTGCCCACAATCGCAGGTACATCGTATCCAGAACAGCTCTATATGCCTGGAAGTGTACGCCAGCACTACTTAAATGGAGGGCATACGAATAGCTAGCACTCGGACCACATGAACCAACAAGTAGCATGGCGCCGAAGCAACACCGGGTAAATAATGCATTTTGCACTTGCACATCAACATGTTAGGGTGAGCGATTAGCTATTTTATCTCTAAAAGGAACCCGATGAAGTACAGCAAAAATGTCGGGGAGTACTTCGGGTGGAGTCCCAAAGGAAGGCTATATTAAACAGGTGTACATTCGAAGGCTGATGCCGCCGAACGTCTTCCCTACCGATGGGGTAGTCCAACTTCTTCGGCTGTTTCTTGTGCACGTTGCGAATGTGAACGTTCAGGTCCGAGTGGGCCCGGAACGACTTGACACAGCGCGCCTCATTACACTTGAATGGCCGCTCGCCCGTGTGCAGCATCACGTGCTTCACCAGCTTCTCCTTCCTGCCGTCAGATGATGTGGTGGGGTTAAAGTATAGAGCCATCGAACGTATGCTGTGTACTATGGGGCCAATGACAATGGTGACACTTCTCTAGGAAATCGCAAGCTCATCAGAGTGTGGAAGTGCCGAGAAAAGTACCGGTTGTGCTAAATGCTCGGTGAAAGGACATTAATTTTCCACCGACAAAATGGTACCGAGATATATGTTCTGGTCACACGTGCATACTGATATATTTTCTGGTCGGATGTGTATCATAGCGATGTCAAGCTTTGCACACGTTTCATACATACCCAGATAGTGTGTTCACAAAAGTTGATATATTTGCTATATTTACCAATTCGACCACAGGTCCAGTCTCCATAAGTCAGCATGCGAAACTGGGTTGCTTGATCACAAAACATGATCGTTCTAGCGAAGCTGGTTGTGGGGCACTTTTAATTAATAAATTCAGCCCCTACCCTCCCCAATCATGTCGCGACAAGAAATCATACCGGGCCGGGCCTCGACCGGCAGACCTGTCACTCTGCTTACTCCGGTATTGCCGCCAGTCGCCGCCGAGACCAACGGCTATTGTTCTCCTCCCCTCCTCTTTCCGGTCAGGTGCATAGCTTTCTGACACACTGGTACCGCCGCCGTCTGATATGATAAAGTGCCAGTGGGTGATGTGTGCCAGTAAGCCTATTCTGGGAACCTTATAGGCAGGTGCGTATGTGTGTGTGTACACGATAGAGAGATGACAGGTGTGTAAGTAATACATGTTACGACAGTTGTCACACAGGACACTTGTGTGTATAACTGTGAGCGGATGATATTAGTACGAGTGGTGTGAAAGTGATACAATTGTGATATGACAGGTCTCTGTCATTGTGGCTATCATAAATCGATACTATCTCGACTACAATGTCAGGTTTATCTCGAGTGCAGTGTGTATGTGCGTGGGATGACAGGCATGAGAAGATGTCATGCCCTTTGACTGATGTCAGATGTGAATGCTAGGTGTGTCTGTGATGTGAAGTGTGAATGTGTGATTGCGGGTGTATTTTGGATGTGTGTTTATGATTTATGAATGCAATAGCGACATACAATAATGGGTGACTGCTGGATGAATGTTACTACTGTGTCTGGAATGTCAGATGTCAGATGGGCTGTGACGCCCCAGTATGCCGGCTGCCTGTGTGCAGCGCGGTGCCGCCGAAGTCAGCAGTGTCATGCCTCTGCCGTGTCAGTCGGAAGTGATGCGGCCCGGCGCTGAGACGCCAGGCTGCAGTGAGGCGCTGTCGATTTGTGCCGAGATCAGCAGTGGTTCCCACGAGGCGGCCGATGCTTTAGTTGCTATCGGAGATGACTCTGATGGAACGTCTCTGAGGTCAGAGACCGCGCGACCCGCCGGCAGCAAAGTTCACCAGGCACAACATTTGTTTTCAATGGTTCGGAGGCGTGCGAGCTGGCATGGGGCCAGGGATGTTGGCCGTAGAGTCTAGCTGGCGCGGAGTTGAGAGCCTGTCTGAGACTCGCCACTGGGACGTGTCGCCAAGCGGTCGCCAAGGCGGCTGGCCGCCGTCGGCCAGCCGCCAGGGTACTGGCGGCTGACAGAGTCCCACGTCGGTAGTGAGGTACGTGGGACTCGTGCCTGAGAGTCGCTGTGTGACTGTTGCCATGTAGTCCTTTGATACGAGAGTTGTAGCGCACATGAAGACAGGCCAGTAGGTAACCTGAAGTATCAGTAGGCACTACTGCCTCTTGAAATATCGGATCTTGGGACTTCAGAAGGGAGGCTGGAAATACACCAGAGATGTTGCATGAAAACGCGAGCGCTGATGTGTGGCAGTCTACTGAAGTCGTATGTGAAGCAGTTGAATCTGTCTGTGCGAAACGAAGTTATTGTAATAATTCGTCTGTCACGCTACACTATTGAAACATGAATAATTATCGCCATTTAACTGTTCATTTGAGATTGCAGAAAGTTGATTGAACAATATATAAATGCTTGATTTGAGGTGCATGCCAAGATGTTTGGATGAGAGCTCTGAGATTGAGATATAATTGCGCCATCGAATATATATACCAGGGGTTTATCGTCAATGTTGAGGTCTAACCAGTTATCACAGTGCCAAGGAAGTTTGCCCCCGACATTGTTGGAAATGAACAAATATCCCCGTGGTTTTGGGAAATTCCCTACATAATCTAATACAACTATCTTCGATTCCCTACGCTGCCCGACGAAAACAACCAGAATGCTTACTAGGATGAGTGTGGGATCACAGAAAAGCTTTCTGTGCAGACATTGAGCCCAGCACGCAATGAAGCACTTGCAACTCCCGGAACATATGGTGTCTACCTCACCATATGGTGTCATCATTGTACTCAGCAATTCCCACACCTAACCTAAGAGCAATTCCTGCAAGACCAGCCGACGACAGCAGGACCAGGCCACACACCACTATCCTAGGGCGTCCGAATTTTTCAACTACGTGTCAGGCCAGGATGTAAATAAAACAAATTCTTCCTCGATAATTATGAAAATAGAACTGAATCCAGGTGATTCCCTGTCTCGAAATAAACCTGAATTCAAACTTCGTTGTCAATATTCAGTAGAACATAGAAGTCATTTATAAGTGGAATTGTAGTTACATCCTTACCTCAATACCAAACGCCACAAATTTTGACACACTGCAACGCCCTGTAGGACTTCTCACACCCTACTTCATACAGCTTACCCGAAATAGGAATCCCAAACACAGCACTAAATTCTTCTTGAAATAGGGTCGTCACTTCCTGTACACTTTGTCAACGCCCTTCCCAAAGAAGCAAGACATTCTTTACAAAAAATAGCATTGACATCGTGCTTCTTAATGCGTGCTTATGAAGCATAAATGCCTCATTTCCAACAGCATCTCATTTATATGTCAGCATTGCTCACGATTACGTATGGTGATACACGAACACTTCCGGCACAATTTCAGGAAAAAGGACTATCAAATCATGTGGTCTGTTGTACAATACCAGTGGGGAGTATATGCATTGTTATCGTTATAGAAAGAACAGGTACCATGGGGAACTAAAATTACGCACATCTCTAAACAAACCAAAGGGTACACTTGCAAGTGCTTTGCAGCTTTGGTGCTTTACAAGTGCTACAAGTACTTAGGATTGCTTCAAAATCGAGCTTCCAAGGGCCCAGAAAGTATTCCAAACGACACCGCTTCCACGCTGAGTTTCGACATCCTAATATACTTGCTTCCGACATCTCACACCAAACGAAAAAACATTATTATAACACTGGAACAGCAGCACGACACACTTGCCAGCGCTGCGCAACATACCACTATTGACAACACGCGCATGCATATGAAACGGATCATGCAGCTAAGCATGCTCACCATCTGAACTCGCGGTCACAGAGATGGCACTTGTGCAGCATGGCCTGCGAGTGCACCACCATGTGCTTCCTCAGCTTCAACTTCTTGGCGAACCCGCGGTGGCACACCTTGCACTCCCACTTGCGCTCACCACTGGCAGAGAGGGATGGTGGAATCGTGAATAGTCACACAGATGATCCGTGTTAATTACCGGCACCCCAGGTACACATTCCATACAGATCAAACACTCAGAGAACATACCACACCACACCACTCTCGTCAGCGACCTAACAAAATCAGCCGACCTAAGGCGACAGCAGGTGGCCTTAATCAATGTAGCAATACATATTGACTGACCGTTTGCGTCTTGAGGCATACTGACAGCCAATGCTTGACATCCAGAGCATTCACTTTTGCAAGACGGGAACAATCGTGGACAATTAGTGGACCCTCGCATACGGCGTTCAGATTCTCAGGCGTCACATCGCCCACTCTCATGATCCGTCTTTTTCTGCTGCTGCTAAATACGACCTGGTGCTGGAACGCCGTGCGCATCTATCCGTGGGACTCACGTGTGTATCTTCATGTGACTGTCGTAGGTGGAGCGGTCCTGGAAGCCGCAGTTGCACTCGGTGCACATCAGGTCATCAGAGCCCTCTTGGCGCTCGTGTGTGGACAGATGGCCCCTCAGAGTCCACTTCTTCCTGCAACACCACCGGCGCACACCATCGATCGACCACGTCAACCGACAGTCACGCCGTGTAGAACCCACCACCATGTCAGCAACTGTGCCTAGCAGCCAGATGACATGCGTGCGCCGTAAATAGTCGGGCGTTTCCAGTCATTTCTGCATGGGTGCAATATGAACATGGCAGTCGAGGCGTTATGAAACCAAAATAATGAACTAACCAGAAGTTTCAACACGCCGAAAAGACGCATCGAACCAACACATGTACATGTCAGACAACAGAGATTATCGAGGAAGCATTATCCTGTTGGCAACTAGTGGATTGGGTGTCTCAACAGTCAACAGAAGGCGTCCACCAATTCCACCAGTTTATATGGAAACAAACGCTGGTGCCAAACCTATCCGTGTTCATCAGCACTGTACCTGAACTTTACTTGTATCATGAAGTGCATGCGCCCCTGGTGTTAAATTAAGACTACTTTTTTTTTAAAGACCTGAGAAAACACTCAGTGCATTACTCACTCATGCATTATTAGTGCTAATGCCGATGAAACGACGGGTGCTACATAACCAGTAGCAGTTGATGCGCGCATAAGCCAAAACCATCAATGAATGAATCAAACCGTTGAAATAACGTAGCTTCCGGGATACAGAAGCTTTTCGCAGTACGGGTAGGAGGCGGAGTTTTCATCCAGAAGAACACTATCTGACACACCCAGGAGAAAGCGCTCCAAACAACTCGGTAATGTCATACAGGTGCTTCGAGGAAGTTCAAGAAAGAAGAGGACACAAAG
Organism: Imbricaverruca yamaguchii; assembly: GCA_034440575.1. Lineage (NCBI taxonomy): Eukaryota > Metazoa > Arthropoda > Thecostraca > Neoverrucidae > Imbricaverruca > Imbricaverruca yamaguchii. Next base: position 1,318,999 of record JAOTOL010001585.1, read on the forward strand.
AAAGCTTTCTCGACGGTTTTGTACATTTGTTTTGTAGAAAAACGAGTTTTGCGTAAAAAGACCAAAACATTTTCCGCGAGAAGAAACATGTTCTTAAAAATCGAAAGAGAATGGATACACATTGCATGCATCTCATGTCAGCACCCAAATGCCAAGAGGTGCTCACCTCAGGTGCATCTTGGTCGATTAAAGACACAGCCTCTTCAGATTTGGTTGATGTACATAAACACAGCCTACAGATTATCACGCTGACCATGACCCAGGAGAATGCACCGACACAAAGACTTGTCATCCAAAAGGGGAATAATTTTGTTGTTCCAATGTCATACATTAAAACTTCACAACTATTATTCCTCGAGTGGTCCATACAACTTACTTTGCACCGACTGCAGCAGTAACTGTTTTCATTTCAGGAGTTCGATGTACTGTACTCACGCACCAGTGCAACCTAGGCGGTTTACAAACTCTTGCCAACACCTACACACAGCATCCACGGGGTTGCTCACCGCTCACTGCACTGGGCAACGACCCACCCGTCTTAGTGCTATCCAATTACGCGTAGCCTACTCAAATTCGAGCTGCCAGATCATTTCACAGCTTCACCGGGTGACACCCGGCGCTAAATTCCATGAAGCCAGGTGGGCGCAAGCCCTGCATTGTAGTAAGAAGGCAACGGTCACACATGCACCTGCATCCCGAGGTCCCATAGTGGATCCCGGATGCAAATTTTCAGTGCTCCCCAGAATCCATTCTGACAATTTTGTTGAAGCAGCGTACTGTATGACAATAATTGCTTCGAAGGATCCTGAAGAATGTATTTACTGCCTTCAATAATTTTTATTATTATTGGGGGTGGGGGACAAAATACATGAAGGCAAAGGACAAGCCCAAATCGATTCGGGGCACACTGTGTGCATAATTGAGAGTTGGATAAAAACGGGCCAATAGCAACCTTGAACATCAAACGAGTGAACGGTTCTGGGTCCTGACAAGCAACACTTTAGATGGAGAAACTTGAAAGCATTTCACATGAAATAAAGAAAGAAATAGATAAATAAATAAATAAATAAAGAAATAAATCAATGAATAAATAAATATACATATGTGGGTATATATATATATATAATCCAACTTTACATGGCACAGGATAAGAGAGCATATGGGTGTGCCTGATGGGAGCTTCGAAATGGATAGAAGACTCGATTAAGAAAAAAGGTGCAAACGGGACATCTTGCCGACGGGAATGCGATGAGATGTTTTCGTGATGTAAAAACAAAACTGTTTAGCCTTGACAAATTTAGACTTATGCAACAACATCCACACCACTACGGGGAAGAGTATGACAATCGATGAAGAAGCGACCATACATGTGAGGGTGAGGGAGAGGGAGAGAGAGATGGAGAGAGTGAGTGTGAGTGAGGGGAGATGGAGAGTGAGAGTGAGAGTGAGGGGAGAGTGAGAGTGAGAGTGAGAGTGAGAGTGAGAGGCAGAGGCAGAGGCAGAGGCAGAGGCAGAGGCAGAGGCAGAGGCAGAGGCAGAGGCAGAGGCAGAGGCAGAGGCAGAGGCAGAGGCAGAGGCAGAGGGAGAGGGAGAGGGAGAGGGAGAGGGAGGGAGGGAGAGGGAGAGGGAGAGGGAGAGGGAGAGGGAGAGGGAGAGGGAGAGGGAGGGAGAGGGAGAGGGAGAGGGAGAGGGAGAGGGAGAGGGAGAGGGAGAGGGAGAGGGAGAGGGAGAGGGAGAGGGAGAGGGAGAGGGAGAGGGGGGGAGGGAGAGGGAAGAGGGAGAGGGAGAGGGAGAGGGAGAGGGAGAGGGAGAGGGAGAGGGAGAGGGGAGAGGGAGAGGGAGAGGGAGAGGGAGAGGGAGAGGGAGAGGGAGGGAGAGGGAGAGGGAGAGGGAGAGGGAGAGGGAGAGGGAGGGAGAGGGAGAGGGAGAGGGAGGGAGGGAGAGGGAGAGGGAGAGGGAGAGGGAGAGGGAGAGGGAGAGGGAGAGGGAGGGAGAGGGAGAGGGAGAGGGAGAGGGAGAGGGAGAGGGAGAGGGAGAGGGAGAGGGAGAGGGAGAGGGAGAGGGAGAGGGAGAGGGAGAGGGAGAGGGAGAGGGAGAGGGAGAGGGAGAGGGAGAGAGAGAGAGAGAGAGAGAGAGAGAGAGAGAGAGAGAGAGAGAGAGAGAGAGAGAGAGAGAGAGAGAGAGAGAGAGAGAGAGAGAGAGAGAGAGAGAGAGAGAGAGAGAGAGAGAGAGAGAGAGAGAGAGAGAGAGAGAGAGAGAGAGAGAGAGAGAGAGAGAGAGAGAGAGAGAGAGAGAGAGAGAGAGAGAGAGAGAGAGAGAGAGAGAGAGAGCGAGAGAAAGAGAGATAGTCTTCTGAAGTCTTGCGTAATCTTGGTAATACTTTAGAAGAACAACAAGAACCATTTTGCTGTTTTAGGCCCAGACGATATTTTTGGGCCCTGCGTGGTACTTCTGGACCATACCGACGCAATTTTTTCGGCCGAAATTCTGGAGCCCACGACCTCTCAGGAAGGGGGTCGGGACTCACGCGAAGGTCTGCTGACACGTGCTGCACTTGAAGGGTCGGTAGTTGATGTGGGTGAGCTGATGTGCGTTCAGCACATGGATGGATTTGAAGGACTTGGGACACTTGTCACAATGGAAAGGACGCTCGTCTGGAACAGATACCAGCCATGACATTTTGCTGATTGTAACGAAGCGGAACCAGATATGAAGAGTTTTGAGTGATTATATGAAGTTCTAGCTAATATGCATACACCTCACTCACTCCCATCCATGAGATTGCTTAGCAAGGGAAATACACCGCGGCTCCGTAGTTCCAAATTTAGACTTATGCAACATCACTTTGTTGCGGAGAAATTTCTCCGGTAAGTGTTCATTATCGTATCGATGGAAACCACGAAGTGAAGCCATGCAAAGGTGGCGAAGCAACGTAATCGAGCAATGGCTCACACGAGCCGCGAAGAGCAGCATAATTGGCCGATTCCGTATCCCGGCGCCACATTATTCGCAAATAAACTCCACAGCATCCTAGACTACCCGCACGCCGTCGTCAGCCAAAGCAGTGCAGCTAAACCGTGTACCAATAGCAATAACATCCACACTACACGAGTCGGGTCTTTGACTAATTATTGCCGGAACACATGTCACACAGACCATCACCAGCGGCTGCAGTCACACCTACCAGTGTGGACCAGCTGGTGTTTCTTCAGTCGCGAGATGGACAGCATGTGCTTGCCGCAGATGTGACAGACGAGTTCGCGACCGCCGTTGGCAGCGACCCCGCTGCGATAACAGCCCCGCCGTCTGCCGCGACGTCGCGCGCCCGTCAGCGAGGTGACGCCCACCACCTGGCCGCAGACAATCCCGGCTTATACGGCGTGTCGCTGCAGCTCGGCTGTGCTAACGTGGAACTCGCTCAGGGTAGACCCAAGGACTTAAAATGTATGCCTACTGCATATATAAGAAGGCTAATATTGATATGTAGCCGATCGAGGGTACGCGAGAATAACTGTCGAGGTTGGGAATTGTTTGAAAATGATCCTGACGTACGCAATCCAGTTCATGCAAGATCTCAATACCTTTTGATAAGTTTGACATACTAAGCTTCCATCCCTGGTGTTGCATCCTGCGATCGGTCACGTGAACATGGTATCGGTAACCAGCCAGGCGCAGTGACCCCGATACTCTGGTGGCAACCACGTCTGTGCGGCCGCCTGGCTCACCTCACCGCTGCGCTGGTCGCTGAGGCAGCAGTGGCGGCCGCCGGCGGCCGAGCCAGATGCCTGGCCGTCCACCACCAGTCGGATGCGCCTGCGCGGCTCCACCGAGCGCACCACGGCGTGCTCGTGGTCGGCGCTGGCGCTGGCGCTGGCCGCCGGCCGACTGGTGAGCGACGAGCAGTGCGGGCACGGCAGCAGCCGCCTGGTCGGCAGGTCCAGCAGCAGCTGGCGGTCGGTGAGCGTCAGTCGTGCACACGCTGGCAGGCGGCCGCTGCGCAGGTGCAGCACGTCCGTCTGTGGTGAGGTGCTGCGCGACGGCGACGGAGACGGCGACGGCGACGGCGGCGGCGACGGCGACGAGCGCTGCGTCTCAGCCTGTACATCCGGAGGCGGCGTGGCGGCCCGCTGCATCTTGCGGCGGACAGGCGCCGCGCTCTTGCGGCCGCGGCGCGGTCGGCCCGGCCCGACGCGGCGCACCGGCTGGTCCGTCGATGGCAGCCCGTCAGGCGCGGCGGCCGCAGGGCATGTGGATGGTGGCGCTTCAGACTCTCCGGCTGCCGTCGGCAGGTGCAGCCGCTGCGGCATCTGCGACTTGCGCGGCCGGCCTCGTTTCCGCTTTGGCGGCGGCGAGCACGCTGGTGGCGGCGGCGGCTCGGCGACCGCCTCGCTGTCCGATACCGGCTCCGGCTTCGGCTCCGTCTTGCCCAGCAGCGCTAAGACGGCGGGTGACGCCGGCGCGCTGTCCACCAGCTGGCTCTCGGCTGGCTGAGCGGCGCGCTTCGGTCGCAGCCGGCGGGAACTGGCCGCCACGGCGGCCTTGTTGGCCTCCAGCTGCACGTGCGTCGGCAGGATGTACTCGTCGTCTAGGTCGGGTGAGATCACTCGCTTGCGCTTCTTGAGCGGGACTGTGTCATCCTTCGCCAGGCGGCGGCTGCGCCGTGCTGTCACCGACTTGCCGTCGCAGGCAAGTTCCACCAGACCAGGAAAACCGTGTCGAGGACAGTCGTGTTTTTCCACGCCGTCAGTGATGCCCACCCTCGAGACCGGTTCCAACTGGTGGTATTGTTTCTCACAAGGTTTTTGAGCACGAGCGTTTGAGAGGTCGCTCGGTTCAGGCGGAGTACACCGCTGGGAGTCCGGAGTGTCTCCAGTATGTTCCAGTGTACGGTAATCTTTTGGTTTGATACATGCCTTGTTACCATGAAAAACGTCGTTCTGGGGAAGGGAGATCGCGTTCATACTGCGTTTCCTGTGATCCTGATGTTTCCGTTACGAGATACCTGAAACATACACAATTTACACTCATCGATTGCGATTGAACACGTCCTGTAAGAAGTACGTACAATTCAAATAGGCATATCAATTCGACGTGGCATGATATAAAACTAAAATATATTCCGATGAAAACTCCTATTTGGCTGCATTTTGTGCTCTAAGAAAACATATTTTGAGTATAATTGACAATTCTTAACCACACCACCTGTATTCAACTTCGACAGCCTTAGGCTGCTGCAACAGCTTTAACGCCCGCGGCTATGCTAGCTTAGGTATTATCATGGTAGGTTCACGCGAAGGTTCATTCCGAAGCTCAGACATTCCGTATTTACCGGTGTTTTATGCGAGTTATTCCGCAAGCGTGAAATCCATTAAAAACCGATATATTAAATAAGGAACATGGATAACTCTGGAGCTGAGTCCGGGGTATATTAAAGCTAGTACAGCACATGATCAAGAGATATTCATGTGCCCTAGTATATTGATTTTAACAAATGGCACCCGACTTGCGGAATATTTCGCATAAAAATTGGTGTCTAAATATTTTTGTTTTCAGTGTCTGGAAACATATCGGGGATAAATCGTAGCCATCAAGTTGAGCTGGAAAATGGTTGCTTGTATCCATCAACCAGGAGTTCAGCTATGATTTCTTTTAAAGTTGGACCAGACATAAACCCTCAATTTATCGTGACCGCTTTTGGCGCGCAAAGCGCATGCAAAAGTTGTCGATTGGCGTGGTGTTAAATCCAATATTTCTCCATTGACGTAATTAAATCCACTCATTGAAGTATTTGCTTCATAAGGGCTCCACCTCTGTCCACAACGCACCCACAGTTCAGCGTAGGACCGATAAGATGGACAAGGGAACCAAGGCTCGCACTTTTCGGGAACCTTGACTATCTGCATCATTTTAAAATGATTACGTGAATGGACCGGAAGGCGCAACACGGTCTTATGTTCATCCACAATGCATACAATGGTAGGATTGACACGCCACTATTGATAACTGCATCCTCATTGTCTCCGCCTGTGCGAATTGTTCGGTGGCTCTCCATTTTCCACGTGTTCTGTGTGCGGTTGTGCACCGTAATGGATGGCTATTTGCAAGAATTACTCCATTGGTAAATGGATATATAAGAACATACTCATGCGCTGACTATTTTCATAACACTTTCTGTACTTTCCGAGGAAGTGTGACCGAAAATGTGTGCACTCTGTGGTCTATTGATGTCTGCGATTTAGTGTATGAAAACTTTGTATATATATATATATATATATATATATATATATATATATATATATATATATATATATATGTGCATTCCTGACTTCGTCTATTAATGAGATTGTCCGTCACTCATCGAAAATAAATACAAAATATAAATGAAAATGCAATCTTGAGTGTTGCAAAGATGGAATCAACTAAAAAAATCAGGCAAGGTACAACTGATCCTCCAATTAGGTCAGCATATGTCAAGCATGCATATTGGGGATGCTGTGCAATGTACAAAATTTGGCATTTGAAGGTTTCGTGAAGTTCACACGATGTTCATGTAGATTGTTTCTAGATATTTTGAGTCAAGATGACTAGTGAACATGTAATAAATGCAGTAATTTAAAGCTGAAATTGACCTTGACCTGGACTAAACTGACAATTTGCCATTGGTGTTAACAAAGCAAAGCAGGATTGATCTCAATCATAAGAGTTGGTAGGAAATGCTTCTGGTGAACTTTAACCATAAATTGACTGCTTTTTTGTAAAACTGCCTTACGATTTCATACGAAGTGATCATTGACATTATCCATGCCATCGAAAACAAGCCTTTGTACTAATTATACTTCAAGATACAGGACCAGTCGTTGCCATCTAAATCAGCCCAAACTGCGGAATGACTACTGGAATGAAGACGCCTACAATTTGTCACCTGGAAAATGTCCAATTTTACACTTTGTCTAATATACAGCCTCATCAATGAACAAAAACATACAATTTTGGTACCTTCGGCATGCACAACACAAGGTTATCCATTGTCATTTCAATCTCCCAGTTTGACCCGTCAATTCGTTTCGCCGATCCGAGAGCAAAAATGTATCCGGTTTTCTTAAATTATCAGCACATCAAGGCAACGACTGGTGATTAAAAAACAAATCCCAGTAGGTTTTGTACTTTTGAGTGCATTAAAGTATCATATGGACAATGAGCGTGCCAAACTCGTACTTTTGTGAACAAACTCATACTTCTTCATATCACTGCATACCATGACGCTTCCAATATACCGAACCTAGAGAGCCCTACCATCTAGACTAGACCTATAGCTAGGTCAAGTCTAGATGCACTTAAACTAGACCTATACCACCAAACTAGACTTATAGATAGGTCTAGTTTAAGTGACCTGTAAGTGCATAGGGCATGCGATCCCGACAATATTAGTGCATGCACCATGAAGGAGTGCTGTGGACAACTCATAATTTCGATATGTACTACTAAAAACAATTATATATATAGAACAGGGACATTTTCCGAGCAAGTGGGTGGAGACTGACGTCGTGCCAATCAATATGAAAGGACGTTAAAGAGACGTCACCATTAAATGCCACGCGGTATCACCCCTGGTGCCCCTTTGATTGGTGCTGGACAAATGTGCATGAAGTGTTCCTCCTGTCCTATGTGCAACCATTCCTGACTCACAAATAACACGGACTTGTCCCACGCCGACCATGTGGCACACATTTTGCCTGCCTGGATAAACACCACAGATATGAGAGTCCCTATTATCTGCATTGGAACTTTCACCGACTACTAGGCGGTTCTTCAGAGCATTGATCACAAACTTTACTGTGCAGGCTAAACCATTTCTGCCAACCTAATCAAGTGCATTGTCATTCTTAGGCAACTGCAAGGCGCAAGCACAGTAATCGTTAATGGGACATGATCTGATTGAACCCTAGTTGCCTCAATAATACCGAAGAGAAGTTTAGCCTGTCCCGTCTCGGGGGGGTTTTCAACCGCCCCCTCAAGTTTTTCGCGGACAGTGAACGAAGGGGGCGCGGCGGCGCGCCAAAATTTGGCACACCTTCTCCCGCATCAATTTTCCATACTTTTTCAAAATTTTGAAGTCACGTCATCTAGGGAGTTAGTCGAGGTCAAGTGGTCACCTACAAAAAAGTTAAACCAGTCGTCACGCTTTAACGGATAGATATTTGAATGAAACTTTCAGCGTTTGCTTATCTTTCGGGATGCAACAAAACGTACGAGAGGAATTCTTCATTATTTTCCGTTTTTGACTACATATAAATTTTGCATATTTCCCTATTGCAGTTCAAATTGAAGATTCTGGCTCAAGTAAGCATTTTTTATTAGGGCAAGTTGACTTCCAACAAAGTTTTTTCGGCCTGCTCTACCGATTAGAAAAGGAAAATTAAAGAAAACGGACAATGTTAAAATTTCAACAACAAAAAAATTCGTGGGGGGGGGGGGGGGGGAAATTGTATGGCACTAGTCGATTGCGCTGTCCTTTCCTGATTCAAAATAATTTTTGTCTTGTAATCTCCCAAAATGAACTCCCCAGAACCAAAAGCACAATGCAAGTCGTGAAAAGTGAAAATCTAGCTCCCTAGTGACGTCACTCTTGGGATTTCTTTTGTGGGGGGGGGGTCCGGATCCTACCCGTCGAGCACTTTCCGATGGCAACTCTTTCGTTTTCGTGAGACGCTTAGTTTGGATTTTAGAGGGGGGTTACTATCCGCCCCCCCCCCGAGACGGGGTGTGAGGATCTGACCGGAGAGACGGCGCGGGTTAATATCACAACTCCCCTTTCGACTGTTTGGTACTGACCTTGCAGACAAAATTAAAATCAAGTTTACTTTTCGCTAACGAAGTTAGAATATATCACAGAAGTCCTGTTCACTGGACTCAAAACTATTTCAGAATATCAGTCGGCCTTGCCGACTGCATATCATTCAGTCATTCAGTGAATATTCTTCAGGAGAATATGAAATTTTACTCAATTCCGTAAAATACAAATAATTTACAATAATCTACCCGAAGACCCATTTTTGCCTTCCTCGAAATCGAAAGCAGCGCTTGAAATAATGTCTCTTCCTGGCCTCCAGCTGCACGTCGGCAGGATGTACTCGTCGTTTTAGTCGAGTGAGATCACTCGCATGCGCTTCTTGAACGGGACCGTGTCTTCTTTCCTTCGTCGCGCTTAGCCGCACGACAACTGATTACGGACAATTGACAGCCAACAATCTGCATCACGTGTTAATAAAATGGCATTCGTGGACGTTATAGTAAATACCCTACAATTCCTAGGTATACCTGATGGGGACTTAAACCTCTTCAAACTATCGAACCTCTTCGAACTTCAAACAACGGGTCCAAAAAAACAGACCGAAGAAACGCATCGGTTGGATAGACGATCTGTGAGCATATTTAAAGAAAGAGATGAGGTGCATCAAGGCTCCGCGATGTTTCATTACATATTTTCACAAAAAAATGCGGTAAGAGATCTTCTTTAAACTGAACCGCTGTCCCCCACACGAAGCATTACATGAAGTCAAATGTGACACAAGACTATCATGTGGCAGCAATTAGTAGCACATAGGAAGTCTGGCAGAGACCGCAGAATAGTACGAAGTGTGTCGAATGCGCCGAACGCGCAAGGCGAATGTACACGTGCTACGGGTGTTACGGAATACATACAGTGAATGGGATGAGTGAGTGTGTAGGTGTAAATTATAGGGCGTGAGCTGACTTGTCGGGAGTACCAGGAAACAATTTTTGGAAAAGGATGGGTCAGGAATCAGGTGACTTAAAAATGATCTGGTGGTAAATTAGCCCCGTTCACAGGGTGGACGGGGCTAGACATCTGAAATATTGGTCCAAATCTGGGTTTGTAAAAATTGAGTAGGTGGCCCCCCCCCAAATCCACTTACAGCTATGAGACATTTGGCAAAATTGTGCTGTAACCCTTCCAGTCTTTCCGGTCATATCCTCAAACCCCGTCTCGGGGATGGGGGTTCATAGGAATCCCCTTTAATCTCCAAACTAAGCGTCGCACCAAAGCGAGCGGTGCTATCGGAAAGCGCTTGCCGAGCAGGGCCAGACACCAGCCCCAAAATGTTTCCCCCAAAAAGTGACGCCACTAGTGGGTCTAGGTTTTCACGACTTACAGCATGTTTTTGGCTCTGGGGAATTCATAAAGACATAAAGACATAAAAGATTAGTGCAACTATGAGGCACAAGGGCCCTTCTTGGCTGCACTCTGTACACTGAACCAGTTGCCCACCAAATCTGTCAATCAGCCCTCCCTGTAATACTGAAAAGCAAGCCCTCTATTCGTATGATTGTCTATGCTGTTTTTAAAGATGTTCAATGTGCTGCTACTGACGATGTTTTCTGGCAGCTGGTTCCAGTGTTCCACTACCCTGTTGGTGAAGAAAGTTTGCCTTAACCTTGTTCTGCTGTGGTTAACTTTAAGTTTGAATTTATGACCTCTAATTGCATCATTTCTGTTAAATTCAAACATTTCCCCAAGGTATCCCCTCTCCAGACCATTTACAAATTTAAAGACCTCGATGAGATCTCCTCTCAGCCTTCTATATCTAAGTGAAAACATATTCAATTTCTTCAATTTTTCCTCGTATGCCAGGTTGCTTATGCCATTAACCATTGTTGTAGCCCTCTTTTGTACTCTCTCTAAAAGCCAACAATCTTTTTCATAGCTAGGAGACCAAGCTTGGATGCAGTATTCCAAATGTGGCCTGACGTATGCACAGTAAAGCTTCCTGATCTGATCACTTCCTCACTTCTGTATGATACATTCCTATTTATTGCCCCGAGCATTCTCAGTGCCTTCTTCCTGGCTTCCTTGGTCTGTTCTGATGCCCCCAGTTTTGTGTTTAGAATAACACCTAAATCCTTCTCCTGTTGAGTCACTGATACCACTTGGCCACCCATCAACTATGGAGCCTTCATATGCTGCTTACCTACATGCATGATTTTGTAGTTATCAAAGTTAAATTTCATTTGCCATTCTTCGGACCACTTCACAAGTTCGTCTAAGTCTTTTTGCAACGAGATATGCTCATCCTGACCTGTTATTGCCCTAAAGACCTTCAAATAATCCGCAAATTTCAAAACTTTACTGCTTAGGCCACTTTCAATGTTATTTACAAATATAATGAACAGTAATGGCTCTAGTACTGACCCCTGGGGGACTCCACTAAGAACATTTTGCCATGATGACTTTGTACCATTTAGCATCACTCTTTGCTGTCTATCTGAAAGCCACAACTCTATCCATTTTAAAATGCTACCTGCAATACCATGGGACTGAAGCTGTATCATTAACCGTTTATGGGGTACCTTGTCAAAGGCCTTACTAAAGTCAAGATATGCTACATCAACCTGATTTCCCTGATCAAATTGTTCTGTGGCGAAGTTCAAAAAGTCCAAGAGGTTTGTGAGATACGATCGTCCTTTTCTAAACCCATGTTGAGAATCTTGAATCAATCTGCTACCTTCCAGATAACTAACTATTCTATGCTTGATTCAATGCTTGTATTCGAGTACCTTGCAGACTAGGGATGTGAGACTTATTGGCCTATAGTTTTCAACTTTCCCTCTTTCTCCTTTCTTGAAAATAGGAACTACATTTGCCCTTTTCCAATCGGTTGGAATTTCATTATGTGAAACTGATCTACAAAATATTATACTAAGTGGAAATGCCAGTTCCTTTTCAGTTCCCCACAACACCCTAGCATAAATTTCATCAGGTCCTGCTGCCTTATTTGGCTTTATTTTCCTGATAAGATTGTAAACAACATCACTATCAATGAAATCAACATCATTTGTCAGATCCCATGTCACTGAACTATGGTTTATGGTAACTATGGCAGATTGGTCATATCTTCCAATGTAAACACTGATTTGAACTGCTTGCTCAGCTCCTCAACCATCTCACTATCCTCACCCAATGTAGTCCCGTTTACTTCCAGTGGACCAATTGTGCTAGAAACTTTACTCAGCTTGTAGAAACTAAAGAACTTCTTACTGTCCCCATTACAGTTTCTAGCTAAATCCAGTTATTTTGCTCGCTTTGCTGCTCTGGTTTTTTGCTTCACAGTGTCTCTAGCTTTTCGATACGCCTTTAGATTAACGACATTTGAGGCTTCTTTAAAAACTCCAAATGCAGTTTTCTTAGCCTTAATTGCTTGTATCACGTCTGGTGTAAGCCATGCTGGCTTTCCTACCCTTCTTTTGCGTCTTTGCTTTTGGGGGACATGTCTAATCTGAGTTTCCTTCAAGTAAGATTTGAACTTTTCCCACATTCATATTGAGGGAGGTTTGAAGAAAAAAAATATTTGGAATCAGAAAAGGAAGGCGAAATCAACCATGGCCCTGAAATTTTTGCGCACCCAAAAATAAATTTCTTTTGAAAGTTCAAAACTGTGAGTTCTCAAGTTTTATTGAACTATTGTTTTTCCAATGGGCAAAGTGGGCCCATAAACGATCGAAGTTAACTTGGTCGCGTAAAAATGCTTACTTTAGATCAATATATCTTAGATATCTTTAGATATCCTTAGATAAGCCAACCCTTTAAGTTTCATTAAAATATCTTCATCCGTTAAAGCGTGGCGACCGATTGAACTTATCTGGAGGTGACCTCACTTGACCTTGACGAACTCGTTGACCCTAGATGACGAAACCTCAAAATTTTGACACAACATGCCAAATTGATGTGGGAAAAGGTTTTCCAAACTTTCGGCGCGCTGGCGAGGGCCGTTCCTTCACTATCCGCGGAAAATCTTAGTAGGGGGGGGGGGGCTAATCAACCACGAGACCACGCGGGTTAATGTGTTTTATACATTTTCGCAATTTATATTTACAATAAAATGTCTATGAATGCTACTAAGATGATAGGACCAATATTTCCATGGCAATGTTTCCGATGCCAATCACATTAAAAAATTGTCTAGCATTTTATTCTTCAAAACGTTCTGAATTAAAAAGTCTGACACAATCTAAACTAGCACAACATAACATGCTTTTAATGAAAAACCAATTTGCAAAGGCATGTCAATGCAAAGTCCAAGTTTATCACGCCCCAAGTTAAAATCTGCAGCCTAACTACCTACCTGTCAATCAGAGGGGCTCAACCGAACATTTGAGGGAATCGGGTCTCTTGAAAATGAATAGAGAACTCCACCTGGCATTCACACAAGTACCTGGGTAGGTACCTACGTACCTACTTACTACTTACCTAGGCCCTACCTATAGGTAGGTAGGTATCTATCTATGCCCACGAGTCTTGAAATTAGCAAGCAATTTGGTTTGACTCACCGGAAACACTGGGCTTGTCAGTGGCTGCATGTGCGGGCAGCTCCTCCAACTCCCATTCTGATTCTCTTCCTTTCTGAATAGATCAGAAACCGAAGACCTCCTTCAGCGGCAAACCACTATTCGGCAAAGAGCAAGACGGAGAAATCGACAGCATTGAAATTTACCGCCCGGGGAGTGCCAAGCGTTCAACAATGATAGACAATAATGGGCGCATGATCTGGAGTAAACAAGTGGTTACTATAGTTACAGGTCGCTAAGTAATCCACTAGATGAGGATAGGTTTAAATGACGTCAGGCAAGCTTCTGGGTGCTTCTTTAGCTTGTATTCACTTGTCTAAAAAGAAAATGCGATGCGCAAGTAAATTGTTAAAATTTTATAATGCAACCAGTTGCACAGAAGTTTGCGTTCCCGGCGTGCAATATCAAGCATTTTGACAGCCGTGAACAAAAAGTTAAACTGTACAACATCCGCGAGGCCATATGCATAAATACATTAACTTTCACCAGTTGTCATGTGAATCAAAGGTTTTGAAATCAGAGGTTTTTCGTTTCTAGAGGGAAATCTAGAGATTTTAAGCCACCGCGCATAGAAATGAATTTGTACTGATAATTTGTACTGATAAATGCATTTATTTCATTTGGTAATTGTCATTTAATTTTCATGTTTTTTGTTGCTTTTCTTTTATTCAGTTGTACTCATAAATATATCGCCCATGCGGAGCCGGGGAGAGGGGGAAGATCACGACGCCCTGAAATAAGAAAATTTCACATTATGCCTACGGTATGGCATTGAAAGAACACACCCAAAATAGCGTTTGCCCCATCCCCCATCACCCCACCCACACCAAACAATCTGCGGTGACGCTTCGTCGCTTATGGCCACACAAGCGGGCTCTTGAATGCGTCGCGTCTCACATACCTAGCTGTGATAACTACCGACTAAAATCGTGAACAGAACAGTGGAAGAATACGCAAGCGCCTGAAGACCTGAACCTCTTTATTTATCACAGACGAACCAGGTACGTGTCCTTTTAGTCTTTATGTATGTATGAATCGGGCGGGGAATGCACCTCCGCCCCGGTCACGCATTTATAGTATTCTTAGCATGGGTTTGTATACCCCGGTTACGCTCGGTCCAACCCCCCACCCCACCCTTCCAAGCAAAACGTAATTTATGGACGGCCGCTAAGGCGCGGATCCAGGAATTCCCCCCAGTGGGGTAGGGGGCGCAATTGTAACTGTTGAACCGCGTTCCTGCTTGGCGCAGTTTTAGTGTTTTCTTTGCGCGCCCCGGAGCAGCACCCTGCCTCCCCCCCCCCATTTATTTGCACTTCGATATCTCGACCCGGCTGGGGAAAAAAATTGCGATCTCTAGCGAACAGAAATTCCAGAGAGATTTCTAGAGGTTTTTGAAAACATCAGAGGTTTCTAGAGGATTTGGATACGAAATCTGAAGGTTTTTCATCACGACTGTCTGGCAACTGTGCTATGGTATTAGACCGAGCGAAGCTTTCCCCCGCGACGCAGAAGACATCTGAATGCTATTATTGGGCGGTGCTTTATTGCTGGTACGGATATAGGTAATATGACTGAGCAGTACAGTGTCCTAAAATTATTTCACCATTAACTGTGCGGATGAAGAAAGAAGTTGCTTGGGAATAGTGGAAGATTTGATGAAAATAAAGGATTGTCACTTAAGGATTAAAAACGTGGAATGCCTTTCACTTCGGCCACATGCATTTTACATTATTTAGCAGTCGTGTGTATAATGACTGCCCACACATGGTAATGGTAAAATGGTAGAAACTTAAGGCAAGGATGAAATAGCACAATTCCATTAACTGTGAATTTCCAGGCCACATGGTCAATTATTTTACACTGGAGCAGTATTGTATGCATTCCTTAGTTGTTGAACACTTTTAACTTGGGTGTAGTAAACAACAACCCGAGCAACACACCTCCGCCCATGGGTGTAACCACGGATTCGAAACCAAGGATTCGAAATGGAGGGGGGGGGGTGACAAACCAGGGACGTGGTAAGTTTGAACAAGATGGAGGAAGGGCTTGCCCCCTAAAAAACCTTGGATTTCAGCCACATTTTTCAATGTCATTTTCAGCCACTCCCATTCAATGTTCAATGTATTCAATTTTTTTCAGATTTTTAACATAGTTAAAATTATATTTTGAGGACGAATTCCGTCAAAATTATCAAGTTTCAGAAGTTATCACTGCCTATGAACATCTAGCTTATATTCGTATGTGCTGGACCAGATTTCACCATCACCATACAGCAATGCTGCAAGTATGTTGAACGTTGCTCTCTTATAGCAGGACAAATATAAAACATTGGACGACGGTTTTATGGTAGCAAATATGGACATGCAATTACCTGTCCCAAGCTTTCCTGTTTTACCGGCACATTTCGATGCAATGACAACCAGTGCGGATACAGGGTGTGGCACTGAGGGCATGTACCCCCCATGTGGAAGGTGGTGACCCTCATGCCGGGAAAAGACGTCCCTCTGAGAAGGTTCCAGTGTACCCACTCGAATTTGTCAGCCGGAGGCGACCCTATGTAATAAAAAGGCACCCCATTGGAAGGAAAGACCGAGTTTTTTTCGGGAAGTTCCGAGTGCATATCACCCCCTCGGGTTTTTCAGCCAGATAATTTCGCAGTGGCACCGCTCCAAAGAAATTGCGCCCCTCCAGACAAGTGCCCCCGTGATAATGCCTGGATCCACTGGTGGATCTGGCCCACCAGTTTGGGGGGGGGGGAACTTTCTGATTTTGTCGTCAGCCACCCCCCCAATGGCGTGCCTAGGATTTGCATGATGGTTGGGATGGATTTGGAGGGTGCCCATCCTGTCATTATTCTTGGTTTAATGGCAATGCAGGCAAATGCACTGTATTGCCAGCAGAATTCTAGCTTAAGCCAAATTATTTTGGCATCAACAACAAGCTTACCTTTGTTCAAGGAAGAAAATTGAAAAAGTATCTAAAAGTTGTCAATCTTTTGCGTGGTAAGCTAGAACCATTAAACCGGTTGCATATTTGTTGTATCCCCGCTCTTTCCACAGTGCAAAAACCCTGACCTGCTGCTTACATGACCACATTAGCAGCTGTCTCCAAGATACTCATTATTGATAACATTGTTAATGTGAACTTCTTCCTTGGAGCAATAGCAAGCAAGCTGATCTCAGTCTCATTAGGGTGGTGCAACTCTGTATCTCAGCAGGGAGAGGCTGGGCTGGAACCGACTTCTGGTGCAGGCGGAAGATCGAGACAGCAGAGGTTGGAGGCAGAAACTACCCCCTCACGGGAAGGTTCAGATGGAAAATCCAGACTGAAAATAAGGACAGATATATGAACAAACAGACATATATATTTGAGTAATACAGTATAATCCTTAACGTTGCTTTTGATATGAACTCAGCACCTCCTGGTATATTGCAGGTCGTATATTTCTTCTCACGAAATAAGGACAGACATATACTTCAATATGCACATTTGAGTTCACAACATTCTATTCGTAGACATCTCAGTTTAGACAATTATCTTGCCACAAGAACAACAAAGTTTTCCATGTATCAAAATACGCCATTTGATTCTCAATCCATGATTATATCTCCAATGGGAGGTTGAGCTAGCTTAACACGCGCCCTGGAGGGTGATGAAATCCGCCCATCCCTCCGGTTTTTTGCACATAACTCAAGTTTTTACCGGCCGATTTACGCCATTTCTTGCGTACCTGCTTAGAAATAAACAGCGCATTGCCTAGAGCCAGAAAACGGAAATTGACCGAATATTATTCGAGTTGGGGGCCGTCAAAGTAAAAATATTCGAAGCACCAGACAACTAAAAACGGCGCTGATGCGCTTCCCAAATATTGGCAAAGGGAAGTGTTCCTGGCGACACTAGCGATTTATTTGATGTGTATTGCTATGCTATATAGTTTCAAAGCCATGTTTGGTCACCGAGGTCAAGTCAGGTTAAGTCCATGACAAGTTAATGGAACCAAACTTGGTCAACTATAATTTTGTCATAAATGCAAATGACTGTCATGCGATTGATGTCACTTTGCACGTTACTCCATACACATCCTGAAAACTATTGCTTGTCATTGTGTACCTAAGCATTTAAATATTGTATCCATGTCACTCCTTTCTTTGGGAAGTCGATTGCGCCGAGTCGCCCAACGGAGCAGTCGGGCGGACTGCCCGGTTCCGGCAACTGGAGCAAGTAATGGCCCGATATAGTGCTCCTATATAGGTGACTTGAGGATTTCGAACAGTTTGAGCTATCCTTCGGCATCGTGGCTTGACATTGGCATGTCCTGGTTTGAAATGCTACTCGAGGTGTACCGCGGGCTATTGCTTGATGCCAGATGTAGGTAGGTTTAGGGCGAATAAAAAAAATGCGAAGCGACGAAAGGAATAGGTTTTACCCTTGACCTTAAAAATTAGTTGTTTTTGGTAGCTTTATAATATGGCACAAATCGCGTCGGATGACACGCACTTGGCGCAAATTGAAGCCATAGCGACGAATCGTGAGGACTTCGAGTAATTCAAACTAGCCTTTGGCAATGAGGTTCGACCTTGACATATCCCGGCTTAAAAACACTACTCGATGGATCATGACGGGCTGTCGCTTAAAAATGGATCTGGGTAGGCTTGGGCGAAAAACACAAAGAATGTCAGGCGACGGAAGAAATTAGCCTGAATTTTCATCCGTCAAGATAATTTTGAAATATCAACTTTCTGATATTGCACAACACGATAACACGAATCACCCACATTTTCTGCAAATTGAAACCATAGCGACGAAGCGCAATGACATCGAAGTACTCAATCAAGCCTTTGACCCAACCTTGACATGTCAACCTTGATTGTCATTCAATCTTGACATGTCCCGGCTCGGAATTTTGCTCGAGTGTTCATCGCTGGTTATTGCGTGATACCAAATTTGGGTAAGTTTGGGCGAAAACGAAAACAAATGGGAGGCGACCGACAAAAATCAGTTTGCGTTAAGCCTTGACTGTTAAAGTGGCAATGTGAGACCTATGTAGTTCATGCCAGCTTGTTCAGTACAAGCCTGTATACGGCCTTGGTACAAGCATTTGTGGTAATTGATTCGAACGATCTAAACCCGTCGCTGAATGCCGATGCCAATACAACTACGCCTCCGAAGAACTCGTTGATGAATACGAATACGAATACGACGTTAGCTTGACGTACGCGGTTAAGGGTGCCCATGACTTCCCCCATTGGTCTTGAAGATACCCCAAAACGCCTATAGTCGCATTTCTTCAATGTATATACATATATGAGCTGAATAATGCAACCTAAGACGTATAAAGCCTTGCGGTAATACGAATGTGTGGCCAAGCAGAGCACAATTTTCCACCCAAGCGAAAACAGAAGATGGTTAAGGTTCATGTTATCCAAGAATAGCTGGAAAGTATAAATTGCTAACGTTTGCTGATTTACCATTTGGAGATTTTGGGACGACAGACAACCCGTGAAGCTCGTCGATTGGCTACATCGACTCTTAGTGGCGATTCTCTTGCGTGTATATTTTCACTTTATAAATGAGCAAGTACAGTTTTGCGGCGATGGTACTCAGGTAGGTAGGATTAGGTTAGATTAGGTTATGTTAGGTTGGGTTAGGTCATGCTAGGCTAGGCTAGGCTTATGTTAGGCTTGGGGGACATGGATACAATTTTCGAGTAAAAACGCCACTTTGCAGAAGTTGGAGGGGGGACATGACCACCCCCAGCCTCCACAGTGGTTACACTCATGTTCGCAGGATAGACGGCTAGCCCTTGACCCGATACAAACATTCAAACAGGCCTGCAGCCGCCCAACTGCCAATCACATGATGATCGAAGTAGCGTCGGTTGGTGATCGGGCCTCGATTATGAAGATTGTCAATGCCGTTCTAGCCACTGTTCTGGTTGTTTCAGAATCATGTATTTTACCTGACATATTGAGTCTCTGAATGACTGATTAAACTCGTAATGAATTATTCGTCGGTCGTGGTGCAGGTCGCTATACCGCACTTGAAATCCCTTAGACCAGTCTTTGGGCATGTTAGGTACGGTTGGCCCAAAAGGGAAGCCTCGTGAATTCCTGAGGGATCGGGCTCCTAAAAGTTGTGATGGGGTTCCGGTACGCTATACGGAACTGCCAACGTTCCACAATAGGATTGTTCTGTGTTTTTGTTTCATGGGATTCTGTATATTTCAATTGGATTTGGTTTCGCTCATAGAGCAATCCAGGCTTTCCTCCATGGGACATATGGGATCCCATATGTCCCATGGAGAATATATGCCAATCTCATTTGATTTTTCTTATTATGGTTGGGCAGGGGACAAGTTGACATTTTTGTTGGAATGACTAAAATTTGCAAAATTGAACCCAAAATTTTTCGGCGAGGACAGGGAACAATTTTTAATGGAAGAAAAACTGAAATTTCCAGAATTTCAGCTGACCTATTTGGGGTCAGAGGTCCTAGGTGATTTCGCACGATTCTTCTGCGGCCTCATTCATTACTCTCCGAGAGAGAATGAAAATTTTGCTGGAAAAGACAACATTTTCAGGAATTTAAGCGATGCTATTTGAAAGGGAAGGCACAATAACGATAATTCCCAGCATTTAAGACACATTTTCGTGAGAGGACAGGGAGGAAGGGATATGGGGACAAGCAAGGCTATGTCAAGTGACGTAAGAACACTGCATGTACTCGAAGGAAGGAAAATTTCCAGATTTTAAGCCATAATATTTTTTGGGCAGGGGAAAGGATGCAGGGGAACCACAGTAAACTTTCATGAACTGATACCAAAAGGCGCTTCGAATTATCTCTACTGATGTGCATAATAAATGGGGAGAACTCGTGAAAAATGCGCAAATTTGCACCTCTTGCTGAAACGTTGATGACGTCAAAACTAATAACACAACGACCTGTTTTGTTTACATGTAAAATTATGTTCTGAATTGTATTCTGAAGCCAACACTGAAATCCGCGGGAAGGGGACAAGATAGCTAGAGACAGCGGTGGAGGGTGGTAATACTTCTGGAAGATTAACAGGTTGCAAGGTAAGCTTCGACGAGTTCAGCTCATACGTTTTTTTTTGCGTTTTCCTCTCGGGGGCCGTTATGCAAATACCAACATAGGTTAGCCCAACCTCTTCTTCCATCAGACAAGATGAATTTCTTGGAATTTCTTTTTCCAATGTTTTCGAATGCGATGTTGAACGCGCTTAACGAGATGTGACCATACATTTCCTCTGCAAGCTAATGCTTTTAAGTTGGCAGGCAAAATAATACCCAAATTGGTCTTGTAGGTATGTTGACAATATAATATAAAAAATAGGTTCACCGGTAAATTTGGGTTTCAATGTAAAATTTGATTTTTCGATTTTTTCGTCAATACAACGTTTTTGATGTGGTGAAGATGATACAACCACTTATTTTTTCTGCAAATGATTACTTTTAAGTCATCGGTGGTTGATGCAATTGATGTCATAAGTAGCGTACCAAAAATTTTGTACTATATAAATGGCATTCCTCACACCCTGTCTCAGGGGTTAATAGGGACCCCCCTACTATTTTCCAAACTAAGAGCCTGCTGAAAATTAAAACAAAAACAAGGTGTCATCAGAAAACACTCTATGAGTAGGGCCAGACACCACCCCGAAATTCCCCCAAAGTGACATCACAAGGGGGTCTAGGTTTTCACAACTTAGATCACATCTCTGGTTCATTTTGGGGACATTAAAAATTGAACCAGAAAAGGTAGGTGAAATTTCCCAGTGCCATACTGTTTTTGGGCACCCAAAAATCTTTATTTTCATATTTCAAAATTTTGAGTTTTGAAGTTTTCTTGAATTTCCCTTTCTTGTAAAGGTAGAGCCCATGGAGAAATGTTTCAAGTCAACTTAACCCAATAAAATGATTACTTCAGCCAGAATCTTCAATTTTAACTATAATGGAAAATATGCAAAGCTAATGAGTAATTTAAAATGGAAAGAAAAAAGTTAAAATCCCTCTGGAGCATTTTGTTGCATCTATAAAGATAGCAACTGTTGAAAGTTTCATTAACATATATCTGTTAAAGTGTGACAACTAGTTAAACTCTTTTGGAGGTGATCTCACTTGACCTTGTCTAACTTGTTGAACCTAGATGACCTGAGTTCAAAATGTTGACAAGATGCAAAACTATAGAGAATTTCTACTCTTGATGTCACATAAAATGTCACAAAAAGTACATTACATTACAACATTACATTTTATTATATTTTACTCAACTCTAAACCACTTCTTGGGCATTATTTTCCTCCCAACTGAAAAGTTTGGAGGAAATTAGCAGTTGGGGGGGGGGATTTTCAGCCATTATCAAACTAGTGTGGGACAGTGTGGATCCCATTGAAATGTTCTAAGTTTTTTTTGCTGAAAACAAAAATTGCTGTTAGCTGTAATAAGCTAACTAATCCAAATCCTTGGGGTTATATTAGATAAGTTTCTTGTAGATTATCATAAATTTCACTCATTTGATATCTGTATATGTAGGTTTTGTGCCTTTGAGCACCAATGTGTGCCAGTCTGCAAAGTGTGACACTGAATTTGACAAGGTGCACCAAGCTGAGGAAAAGTTAACACTGAAGCACTCTAGATAGGCAACATCCTCATCAGGTAGATTGCTTGACTGGATCCAGATGGTGATGGCATGTGTCCACATAGATATGTGGCACCCCTACACAATGTTTGAATGCACACTCTCCCTTGAGTGTTTCAGCAAAAGGAGCCATTCTGGATTTTATGAATACTATAGAATGCTTGAGTGCACCACTCTTTAATTTTCCAATGGAAGGTGCATTTGGGGCATTAACACAGATCTTGACATTTTCCCACCAACTGGTTCTCCATATCTCTTTTGCTTCTTTCTATTCTTCTTAGTTATTTTTTTCTGACATCTTGGCCATAACTTTTATTCACAAAAGTTATGCACTGTGTAATTGGTGATCAAATGTATAAGCCACCAAATGCATGAGTGTACTAAGCTGCCATTCCGATGTACACAATGTTGTGTAGAAGCTTAATCAATTAATAAAGTGTTACCCAAATATTAAATGTAATGGATACTTGATGGAACTTTGGCAAAAAGAAAGGCATCCCATGGAGGGTACAACCCTCCAGCACAGCCACTGCACAATACTCCTTGCTGCGCCACATCGTCATGCTGCTGCAGGCTATGGTGGATAAATGACTCAAGGCCCCAAATATCCATATGTAGAGTGCCTTTCACCACTTATTCTCTCTGCATGTGTACACCCAGGTATATTCAACAGAACAGACGTGGCTAGCATACGTAGTTGGCATGTCTTGTGGTTTATTGGAGTATTTTATGATTGGATGTCATTATGATGATTGTGCTTATCTGCTGAAGCATGCAGATATGCAGATCCATTTTTAAATTGCATTTTGAAGCTAGCAGATAGACATTTCCTTAACCCACACCTTATCTCTGGTCAGATCCTCACACCCCATCTCGGGGGCGGATAGTAACCCCTCTCTAACATCATAACTAAGCGTTGACGAAAACGAAAGTGGTGTCATCAGAAAGCGCTCGACGAGGAGGGTCCAGATCAGTGTTGGATTTTCACTTCTCAGTCTTGGATTCGGAGTGTATAATTTTTTGGCTTGCCAAAGTATGGAGTGTATAATCTCGAGAGGCACTATGTTATGGGGTGTATAATTTCCCAGTTTGCCAAATTATGGGGTGTATGTTGAAGCACCAAGTAACGGAGTATATACATTTTATATATAACGAAGTGTATAAATTTTGAAAAATGCAGTGATGTCTCCTGGAATGAAGAACAAAAACCCAGGGGCCTCGGTAGCCTAGATGGTGGAGCGTGGGACTCGAATCTCACGGCCGGCGGCATTTGCAGTCCACCCACGACCAATCGCTGTGATATAGGGTGGCGGCGCTATGCGACCTTGCGGTTGAATGCGTCGTAAAATAACCCGATAATTCTTCTTCCTCAAGAATAAAACGGCTTGAAGTAATTTGTTAGGTTCTTATCCTAGTGTCTCACAGACAACCAGATGGGGTCCACCACACATCGTCGTCTGAAGTCATCCACGTTACGTGAATGACTTATAAGGCAACTTCCTGAGCAATGGTAGAGAAAATGAACACAAAAGTATACTTAATCGATGTCAACCAAGTTTATATATCAATACCTGCCACTCCTAGCATAGGTACCAACACCGCATAACTAATACAAATTCACAACATACCTCGAGAGCAGGACGTTCGTGCACCGCTGGGTCTAAAATGGGAGGGTCTAAAATGTTACTTCGGGATATGGGTTTCGGAATATATAATGGTTGAAGGAAAGTCATACTAAAACAATCCGTCTAAAATCTTTTATTCTCTCCACGATGAAATTTTCTCTTTTTTTCAAATGGGAAAGCTGAAAAAAAATACTGAAGTCAATCTTTATTAATATTAAATGTATTTCAATGCACTTTTAGTTCATGTCTGGAATGTTTAGTAGAAGCAAGGAATGATTTGGAAGGATGAAAAGCGACTAGACGGGCGGGCAAATTGCTGCTGTAAAACACACTATCGTCACGGACGAGCGGAAATTAGCGTCTCATTTCGCGCCATGATTGCTATGAAATACCAAAAAATAAAAATAAGTTAGAGAAAATTGCCAAGAGAATTACAGGGAACTTTTTTCTCAATTAATAATAATCAGGACTGTGGGAAGAAATTAATCATTGGATCAGAATGAGGCTTATAAGAGTGTAGATAATTAGGTCAACACACGTAAATCTGAATTTGTCCGGAGTGGGGAAACCTCGCGGTCGGAGTGGCATGAATGCAACTATTCCCGCTTGTTGATGAAATTCGGAAACAATATAAGTCATGAATTCGAAAGAAGGTGAAATTTCTGGTTCTATGGGTCTTCATTTTGGAGCAAAGTGTTAGCAGGTTTTAGGAACGTTTTGGTACCATTCAGGCAATTTTCTTGTGGAAAATCCTTCGGATATCTTTTATGTACATCGCTCCTGACTGCTTAATAATATAAATATGAACAGTTTTATCCATCCCAATGGATGCGGAACATATCATTCTCCAAGGAACCAAGAAGAAATGCATTATCCATGGCTTTTCGTGGCAATGGTTCAAATAGCTCCGGCCGGAGTGGGAGATGGAGAGCGGTGAACTCATTGAATCCAAGAACGCGGTCGGGCTGGTGAAGGTGAATTCCTATATTTGGTTAGCGGAGCGTAGTGGTTTTTTTATTCAATGAAGGAGTTTCTTTAAAGTTTTTCGCTGCCATCTGGAAGGAATTGACTGCGTGTGTGGCTCGAGGTATTAGAGGTTGTATTATCTGACTATGTAGGTACCTAGCTACTTACCTATATCAAATATCTTCGCGGTAATTCGAGTTATTGATTTGGATAAACCAAAGCTGTAAGCTTGTGTTGTGTGACGGGAAATCTTCAGATAATACAAGGAGCAGGACATGATAATATTAATTGCTGCGATGTTTTGCCGACAAGCGTATAAATGAACAAAACTGATTGCTTTGCTTTTGTCTGGAAAATTTTGTTTTCACTTCAAAATTTTGTTTTCACTTTCACTTTAATTTTGAACCGTGAATGTTTTTCTTTCAAAATGGGGGCTGGGCCTCTTCAGTGCACATTGACTGCAGATATTATAGATATGCATGCATTCAAGCATTATGTGTGCTTTCATGAAGTGTTCAGGAATTATTAGGTGCATCCTGTCCATATTCTCCATTGAATACCATTATACTCTTAACATTTCTGGTCTGACTTTCTGAATGGACAAATTTGCAGTTTAAGGTGATTTCATTTCTTGAAATGTATTTTTCGTGCAATGATTATGAATATGTTCATAATGTAGGTACTTACATGATGTGACTGCACATTTTTTTGGCAAGTGCAGTTGGGTAGCAAAATGACACCAAAAAAGTGGCTCAGGTTTGGTTGGGAAATATACCATGAAATGTGATGTTATAAATGAAGAAAAAGCTGCAGCCTAACTGGATGCAAGAAATTATTTTTTTAATAAATTTTTTTTATAAGCAATTAATTAAAAGTATTAAAATGAATTAAGAAATTAAAAGTAAATGGCCTATGCTAACCAAACAGCGTATGCTAGCCCGAGTGTTTTTTTTAATTCAAAAACTTTTTTTTTTATATTCCTGAATGATTCCGAAAGGAATTTGATGAATGGATAACTTACAAAAAAAATAATAATCTAGCATAACTTAGCCAAACCTAATACCTTTGTATGCTTCATGGAGGCAAAATGTGTGTAAAACATGTGTGGAAAAGTAATAGTGCCCATGACAATTCCTATGCTGTAGCAAAACATGGCTCATATCCACCAGTATTTTGGAGATTTGGGGGAAGTGCTACACTTTGTGGCTTACCAGTTGTGTGGATGCCACTCTAGCTCTTGGTGTTCATCCATACATTCTTCTGAGCACATCTGGACTCTGTTCTGAGGTTTGTCCACAAATGGAGAACATACACATGGATGCACTGGTGGCTGTTTATTAATTCACCTGCACCTCACCATAAATCGCACATGCACAAATGGAATGTTATGGAATGATATGGAAGATGGAATGTTGTGAAATATGGAATGTTCAGTGGCATTAAGATCATATTCAGACTGCAGTGATCCATATTTTGCCATCCATTGACATATGTTGTACTTGTGCATGCTAGCAAACTGATATTCTTCCAATCTGGCTGGCATCTCATTTTTGGCTTTACTCCTGGCTCCTTGGAATGTGCCTACAGATGACTCGAAATAACAAATGTGTATTATCCTCAATTATACTGGAAACTTCATGTGGTAGGGGACCCAGTATGACTTAATTTTCCTCTCCACCCAAGTTATCACTATTGTGTAATGACATCTAGCTGTCTTGCTAGTTAAGTATGTCTTCATCCAGCAATGCAAGGAGTGTATTTTTTCCGGAGTGTATAATTCTTTGGATTGCAAAAGTTCCAAAAAAGGGCCACTTTTCCAACGCTGGTCCGGATCCACCCCAATTTTTTTCCCCAAAAGTGACGTCACCAGGTGTGCTAGATTTTCATGACCTCACAACTTGCATCATGTGTTTGGCTCTGGGGAGTTCATTTTGGGGATATATGAAAAACAAAGTGTATTTGGAATGAGAAAAGGACAGCGAAATCGACCAGGGTCATACAATTTTTTGGCACCTAAAGTTATTTTTTTTTAAACTTCAAAATTTTGTGTTTTCAAGTTTTCTTTAATTTTCCTTTCCCAATGGGTAGAGCAGACCGAGAAACGTTGTTGGAAGTCAACTTGCCCTAGTAAAAAATGGTTACTTGAGCCAGAATCTTCTATCTGAACTGCAATTGGCAAATATGCAAAGCTTCTATGTAGTCAAAAAGGAAAAAAGAGAGAAAAATTCAACTCATACGTTTTGTTGCATCCCTAATAAGCAAACGCTGAAGGTTTCATTAAAATATCTGTATCAGTTAAAGCGTAACAACTGGTTGAACTTCCTTGGAGGTGACCTCATTTGACCTTGACTAACTCGTTGACCCTTGATGAGCTGACTTAAAATTTTTGAATCAGTATGCCAAATTTGGGTGCGCTGCCGCGCGCCATTCGTCCTCTATCCGCGAATTCGGTACCTCTCAAAACACGCAAAGCGGGAACAGTGATATGTACGCAGTTGTCTGAAAACTGGGCCTACATTATTCCATGGCGATCTCGACATCCTGCTGTACTCGTTTCGACATCTCACACCTAACGGGAAATCATTATTTTAACACTGTTCCACCACCAACATCACATGGGACACCGGGTTCGCATGTTCCGTCACGCTCTGTCAGTTATCACGCCGGCCTGAACAGCTTTCAAATTTATGGTATCAATGCTGAAAAATAATTCAATGGCAGGCCAAAATGCAAAAAGAAATAGTTATGGAAAACGTGTTGGGACTTATACAGTTCGCCTTCCAATTGGATTTCAAAAGTAAGACCTAGTTTTGTTCTCCGTAAGTTCAATCTATTCTCTAATCAACACACCTGAATGTCAAGTGATTGCTTACATAAAGCTTTACTGGGGTTTAATACTCGTCTTATGACTTCTCATCTTTAGTTTTGGATACAATAATGAGAAAATCCACTGTGTGATCCTAACTGCATGTAATCTGGAGAAAATCCGGGATCACGGCACCATTGTACTCAAGTTGTGTTCAAACTGGAAGCCCTATAAATTCTTGTGACTTGAATGCTAGGGAAACTTCGTATGGATCGCAGCTACTTGGTTTGAAAGAAAATTACTGCTAACTGACCTCTGCTAACTGAACTTTCAAATGGTAAAGGGCGGCAGCCGGGCCCTTGCCCGGCTGGCCACATAAATTCAGTGACTGCTCAAAGCAGCGCGGCAGCCCACTCTCCTCAACAATACCTCAGCGACCACTGAGCGCTCCACCCATCACTGATCGGCAGCCGTACCACATGACCCGTCACAGTCGGCGGAAGTCACACAGGACAGTCGGCGGTGCCGCGGAGTAATCGAGCTCCGCACCTCTTTCATGCCAGACGCCCACTTGAACCACTGAACTGCCGACGCCCCAGACCGCCGCCAGACCCCCCAGACCGCCGTCAGACCACCCCAGACCACCTCAGACCGCCGTCAGACCGCCGTCAGACCGCCGTCAGACCGCCGTCAGACCGCCCCAGACCACCTCAGACCGTCTCAGACCGCCGTCAGACGCCCCAGACCGCCGTCAGACCGCCGTCGGACCACCCCAGACCACCTCAGACCGCCGTCAGACCACCGTCAGACCGCCCCAGACCGCCCCAGACCGCCTCAGACCGCCGTCAGACGCCCCAGACCGCCGTCAGACGCCCCAGACCGCCGTCAGACCGCCCCAGACCGCCCCAGACCGCCGTCAGACCGCCGTCAGACCGCCGTCAGACCGCCGTCAGACCGCCCCAGACCGCCCCAGACCGCCGTCAGACCACCGTCAGACCGCCCCAGACCACCTCAGACCGCCGTCAGACCACCGTCAGACCGCCCCAGACCGCCCCAGACCGCCCCAGACCGCCTCAGACCGCCGTCAGACGCCCCAGACCGCCGTCAGACGCCCCAGACCGCCGTCAGACCGCCCCAGACCGCCGTCAGACCGCCCCAGACCGCCGTCAGACCGCCCCAGACCACCTCAGACCGCCGTCAGACCGCCGTCAGACCGCCCCAGACCGCCCCAGACCCCTCAGACCACCTCAGACCGCCCCAGACCGCCCCAGACCACCTCAGACCGTCTCAGACCGCCGTCAGACGCCCCAGACCGCCGTCAGACCGCCCCAGACCGCCGTCAGACCGCCGTCAGACCGCCGTCAGACCGCCGTCAGATGCCCCAGACCGCCGTCAGACCGCCGTCAGACCGCCCCAGACCGCCGTCAGACCGCCCCAGACCGCCCCAGACCGCCGTCAGACCGCCGTCAGACGCCCCAGACCGCCGTCAGACCGCCGTCAGACCGCCGTCAGACCGCCGTCAGACGCCCCAGACCGCCGTCAGACCGCCATCAGACCGCCGTCAGACCGCCGTCAGACCGCCGTCAGACGCCCCAGACCGCCGTCAGACCGCCATCAGACCGCCGTCAGACCGCCGTCAGACCGCCGTCAGACCGCCGTCATACGCCCCAGACCGCCCCAGACCGCCGTCAGACCGCCGTCAGACCGCCGTCAGACCGCCGTCAGACCGCCGTCAGACCGCCGTCAGACCGCCGTCAGATGCCCCAGACCGCCCCAGACCGCCGTCAGACCGCCGTCAGACCGCCGTCAGACCGCCGTCATACGCCCCAGACCGCCCCAGACCGCCGTCAGACCGCCGTCAGACGCCCCAGACCGCCGTCAGACCGCCGTCAGACCGCCGTCAGACCGCCGTCAGACCGCCGTCAGACCGCCGTCAGATGCCCCAGACCGCCGTCAGACCGCCGTCAGACCGCCCCAGACCGCCGTCAGACCGCCCCAGACCGCCCCAGACCGCCGTCAGACCGCCGTCAGACGCCCCAGACCGCCGTCAGACCGCCGTCAGACCGCCGTCAGACGCCCCAGACCGCCGTCAGACCGCCGTCAGACCGCCGTCAGACCGCCGTCAGACGCCCCAGACCGCCGTCAGACCGCCGTCAGACCGCCCCAGACCGCCGTCAGACCGCCCCAGACCGCCCCAGACCGCCGTCAGACCGCCGTCAGACCGCCGTCAGATGCCCCAGACCGCCGTCAGACCGCCATCAGACCGCCGTCAGACCGCCGTCAGACCGCCGTCAGACCGCCGTCAGACCGCCCCAGACCGCCCCAGACCGCCGTCAGACCGCCGTTGGACAAGGCTGGTCGCCGCATCTTCTCTCCGCCTCGTGTCGACCTGCCCTTTGACCCGGTTCCGCTGGCGGTCGGCTGTCCGGCGGCCCCCTGATGTGCCGGATCCACGTGGCCATCAGTCGCCTGTCAGCAGCAGGGAGGACGGCGGTGAGCCGTGGAGCGCCGGCGGATATTGCGCCGCGGTCGAGCACGAGCTTCCGCGATACGTGGGAGCCTCTTGTCAACGTATGACAATGACGTTATCGATTGGTCGTAACTGAGGTTTTTTTTCGTGACTTCGGTATTTTCTAGATTGTTTGACCGTTGGAAGTTATGAACGGTGGTCACGTGAACCTTTGCTATCAACGGTGGGTGCCTCTTGTCAGACGAATAGGGGAGGTTCACAGTGAATTTTTGGTCCGTAGTATACAGTGCACGCCACGGCCGTGCGCCACAAGCCTAAATAACTAGTGTTTAATCTGCTTTGAACAATGCGTCCACGCCTGGTTGCCATGGTAGCTATTCCTGCGATAACCGACATGGGTTATCTTGACATATGACACCCATTACCAACATCATTATTTTCGCTGAATTCTGCAATTCACTTTCTGTGATAGTAAATGCAAGTGATATTTTACACTGCACTGCTGACGCAGCGTCCGTTCTCGTGGAACAGAGCAATGTTTTAAGGAATTTGCATGAAATGGCGAGTAGCGGCCTCGGCCTCTCCTCGCCATATGAATAATTAAGCATATAAATGTATACGTATGGGTGTATGTATATATATAAAATATGTATATATATATATCTAAAATATGTATATATATCTAAAATATATATATATATATATATATATGTATGTATGTGTAGCGAGATTGCATGCGAGGTGGCACTGGCATGCCGGCAGATGAGTCAGCTAGTGCGGCGACTTCGTCACCGGAAGGGTCGGCCGTATACGTAGCGTGGTGGGGCGTGTGCGGGATGGGCCAATCTGCGATAGGAGGTGTCGAGTTAAGCTGGGAGGGTGTGAGCTGTGCCGGGCCATTCTGGTTACCGTCGAGCGCTTAGGAATACACGGTCCAGGCATCAAAGCTTCTTTTCGTGAACTATAGTATGTATATTAAAATGAACTTGCGAAGGGCAAGGCTGGGTAACTGGACTGGAGTCTTACGTGGTAAGTGATCTGAAATCAAATCTCAATAGTTTGAATCAAATGATGACGAAATAATGCCGTCCAGTATCCTGGCGCGTTTAAATGCAGCCACATCGCTTCCTTTCCAATGCGCTGCTGGGCTTCTTAGCAACTAGCAATGTCGTGTCGTGTCGTGTCGTGTCGTGTCGTGTCGTGTCATGTTGTCTCCTCTCGTCCCGTTCCGCACCTGCTCATCTCCGCTTAGCTGGGCCAGACCGCCATGCTTTTGAAATATCTAAACGTTTTGCTGTTGCGTGTGAATTCCTGCTTTCTTCACCAAAATTTAGATCACCTATTTAAGCTGTTACCTTTATCAGCTATCATTACATGTATGGCTTGAAGTAGTCTCATCTCCCGTTCAAATGGCTTTCTGACGTGCATCTCCGCGTCTGTCCAACTTTCCCTGGATTTGACATCGCAGTCGGGGGACTAGTGGTCTAGGGGTAAGTTTTCCGTCTCACAATCGGAAGATTGTGGGTTCGAGTCTCACCTGTCGTTACTCTTCGCCCGCAACCAATCGGCGTGAGAGCTTGGCGACGCCACAGGACTCGACGGTCGACTTGTAAAAACCAATAACCACCACCACGACACCGCAGTCGATCGCCCACCGGCCTGATTAGCTCAGTCGGTGGAATGTCGACGTTGCAATGTCGGAATGTCGATTGTGGAATGTCGACGACGATTTTTGTTTGTTTGAACCCATGGGATGTGCTGTTTCATGCATGTGCTTAGTGGTTAAATTGTGAAATTTAGCCACTAAGCACATGCATGAGGCTAGGGTGTTACGGTTAAGGCCCGTTTAGATGCATCCAGTATGCTCACTATTTGTAGCGAAGCTGGACCTAGTCTGAATAATCGCCGCATACCGTGACCCCATGTGACAACGGACTGCCTCATGTGGCGCCGTCTGCTTCAGCTGCTGACGCTCTGCTGCGCGCTGGTCAGCAGTGACGATGCGTCGCTGCACGCTGCTGTTGCTGCTGCTGGCGGCGGCGGCCGGCTCGTGCACGGCCGAGGTCTGTCCGGACGGCCGACGCTGCTGGGGCGGCTCGTGCTGCCCCTCGGACGACGCCGCCGTGCCGTACGGCTGCTGCCCGTACATCGGCGGCATCTGCTGCGCTGACATGCGTCACTGCTGCCCTATCAGTGAGCACGCTCCGCCCGCGCTCACCTCACCGTTCTGCTGGGGCTGAGACTGCCCTGCTGTCCGTGTTGGGGTCTCGTGAGGCTCATTGTGGTTGATATTCATATGGTGCCTTAGTTGCCTTCTTTGGGCTCATGTGGCGCTATGGTTGGGTTCGTTTTGCGCTACAGTTGGGTTCGCGTGGCGCTACGGTTGGGTTCGTTGCGTTCGGGTCGTGTGGATTGGTTTATGGTCGCTTGACTAAGTCTCAAGTCTATGTCCCTTCTGACGTGGCCGAGGTCTGTCTCTTGTGTGCGGCAATATACTTGCTAACGTGACCTTGGTCTGGCTGTTGTGTGCGGCAGTATCCCTGCTGACGCGGCCTTGGTCTGGCTGTTGTGTGCGGCAGTACCCCTGCTGACGTGGCCTTGGTCTGGCTGTTGTGTGCGGCAGTATCCCTGCTGACGTGACGTTGGGCTGGCTGTTGTGTGCGGCAGTATCCCTTCTGACGTGGCCGTGGTTTGGCTGTTGTGTGCGGCAGTATCCCTGCTGACGTGACGTTGGTCTGGCTGTTGTGTGCGGCAGTATCCCTTCTGACGCGGCCTTGGTCTGGCTGCGGCAGTACCCCTGCTGACGTGGCCTTGGTCTGGCTGCTGGCAGACTACTGGTGTGACCTGATGCAGCAGAAGTGCCTGCCGGGTAGTGAGGGCGCCGCCGCCGGTCTGCCCGTGCTCGGCCTGGGCGGCGGCGGTGGCGGTCCACTGACGGTCGCCACCAGCTCTGGCGATCACCCCTGCCCGGGCGGCAAGAAGACGTGCGGCTCGTCGGCCACCTGCTGCGAAATGGCCAGCGGCGAATACGCCTGCTGCCCCGAGCCGAACGCCGTCTGCTGCGATGACCACATCCATTGCTGTCCGCAGGGCACCAAGTGTGACGTGAAGGCGCGCACGTGTCTCGAGGTAGGTGGACGCCAGTCCGCCGGCACGGTGCCTGGTGCTGACGTGTGCGTGCGCCGCCTCCAGTGTATACGTGTCACGGTGGCAGGTGCGCAGCCAGTGATCGGAGCTCCCGCAACGGCGCTGTTGAAAACCAATCCTGAGGTGTGCCAATTCACCATGAGAGGCACACATATTTAAATGTGTAGTTTAGGTTGAAGTTGCGATGCCCTGATATGTATTTTCAGCTTATTGGTCAGCATATCCTAAAAATTCAGCAAATGTCAACATTTTATACATTGATACCGTTTGAGCATTGAGTACGTGACATTTTCCGCCTATTGTTGCCATAAATTTAGCTCTATCGTATCAGGACAGTATGGCTAATACATCCAATGAGTGTCAATGCTGCAAGCAATCATTTAAGTTTTGTGCAACCAAATAGTGGAACATCGGTTGTTCCCACTACTACCAGTACAGAATAGTCGGAATGGCTTTCCCGTTGCCGCTATCCGAGAATATCGTTGGGCATTTCCGAGGATATATTCTGAACCTTTAAGCGAATTTCGCCCAGGTTTTGCATAGACAACAAAATGTAAGGATACACCTTTTGACATGGCCTCGAATGTAATATTTTAAAAGCGTTCGCAGCGGTCTCCAACTTCAGGCGAGACCTTTAGCCTAACTTGACCTCGAAACATTTGTTTCCTTTTTTTGGTGTGGGGGAAAAGGGGCGGATTCCTGAAGCCAGGAAGTAATATTCCTATCTCGGAGCACTTGAGCAATGGCTTAGGGGAAGCATTGCATCCCTTCCATCCTTGAAGCCATTGGCTTAATCTCACTTGAGCTATTACATCGACATTTCATACATAATGCTATACTTAGTTAACATTGTAAGACACTAAGGAAGGAGGCAATCTTTAAGCATGGGTGTGGTTTCGCGCCGTACAACCTCGCTGTCTGTGGCCTTGATGCTCCAATAACAAATATAATATGAACATTGTGTGAGTACACGTTACATTTAATGCAAAGTAACAATTCTCAAAAGTATAAAACGGGTATCAGTCACGGGATTTCATCTCATGAAGCACACATGCCTTTACTTCGTTTTACCAGTGCTCCTCGTTTTGAAAAACCAGGCATCCCTGCCCTGGGTAAGATGGCAAAATGTGCTCGGGTGATGGCCAATCTAGTCGGCAAGCGAGTCTCGCCAGGCGTATGTGGTATGTGCATGTTACACCGGACATAGCCACCACGGCTGTCGTTACTGGGCCTGGTGAGGGGGGGGGGGAGCACAGTCGTCGATACTCGGCCTGGTGAAGCGGAGCACAGCTGTCATTGCAGGGCCTGGCGAAGCGGAGCACAGCTGCCATTGCAAGGTCTGGTGAAGTGGGGCACAGTTGTCATTGCAGAGCCTGCTGTAGTATAATATACCCACGAACTCCCCGTTTGTAATTTGGAATAGGTATGGACCAGCGAAGCAGTCCAGATTCACAGACAATCCACATCACCAGACGGCAGTTTGTTCAGAGTTACGGGGGCTAGTTGTTACATTGGTCGACAATGGTTACCAGTGATATGTGTCGTGTTCACCGGCCGATTGTGTGGTTATTCACAGACGTCACTGGGGCGGGAATGGCCGGGTGGTTAAGGTGTCGGGCTATGGGTACCAAAGGTCCCGGGTTCGACTCTAGCGCCACTCAGGACATTTCCCAATCCCGCGGCCTACCGGCGAAACAGTGTGGACGGCGCCATTAGCCGTGAATGTGCATAAAGTGTGTCGTGAACCAACCAATAAACAAACAAACAAACACAGACGTCACTAGCCGGGCTGGTTGTGCTGACTGCTGCTGTTTGCGTTATTCGGACACCACCCGAGCTGATTGTGCTGACGGCTGCTGTTTGTGCGTTTGTCCGCAGGAGAAGCGCCACACATTCCTGAACTTTCTCTGATCGCCACGGGTGCGTCTGACCCCCGGTGGCGTGGGCCCAGGCACCGGGCCGGCCTGAGCGACACGTGACTGGTATCGTCACAACTGCTGGGAAATGGCCATTGCCGCATCGTTTACTGTACACGGTGCACTGGTGCAGCGGTGAGGGTAACGTGAAAGAGCGCTTTGGACGGACTGCTTCGCTCAAATCGCACAACTGTGCTATTTACTTATAACGGCCGTGTGCATATCTCCGCCGGGTGCTGTGAGCCGCTGTAATTGGTTTTGTACTCGCATATTTTGTGCATGCTAAGCTGTCATTATTACGCCAGTGATTGTGAAAAGCGGTGGTACCGTGTTCGTGCTGCGTAACAAGTTGCTTAGCGTTGCCGGGGACAGTCCAGTCTTGCATGACCGTGCAATTACAGGGTACATTCAGGTCTCGTACGGTCGCATCGTTGCAGGGGAAGTCCAGTCTCACGGTCGTAATGTTACGGGGGGCAGTCCAATCTCACACTTTCGTAACGTTATAGGGAACAGAGTCTCAGACGGTTGTAGTGCTACAGGAAACAGTCAGTGTCGTGCCCGGCCGTAACGCTAAAGGGAACAGGCCTCGTCTTGCCCGGCTGCGTCAACCACTTCGTCCCTCTTGTCCATTTTGGTAATATACTTGAAACGATATCTGCTGTGGGATAGCTGTGGTGACGTGATTGGCGTGAAGATCTGAACAGTTCCTGGGGTCAGATATGTGTAGCCAGCTGCAGCAGCGGCAGGGTTGTGTGCTGATTGTGCTGAGTGGGCCCACACCGGCGGCCGGCCTACTCAGCACATCCACAGATGGAATGCGATCCATACATACGTGTTCCATACCAACGCCCTTCTATTGCTGAAATAACACCATGAAACTAGCGCACCATAGCATTCGAGGATGGAAATGAGGGGGGGGGTCGTTGTGTGAACAAAATGGACGAGCACATTGGTTATCTGCACATATGTTTTCTTAGGTGCCTGTGCACTTGCGCTCTCACGAGGCGCTGATGAAAATGTTTGCCGACGGTCCACGCCCCAAAATACCAACGTATGATCGTACAGTATTCGCTGCGCGATATTGCACCGGGTGGTTCAGGTGAGCCAAATGAGCCATTGATTGTTTTCACACGGTTGCACAATGACAGTTGTATTCTTAGTATTCACAATGAAAATAAACGTCCTGTATCGCTTCGCGTCCACTTTTGGAAGCCCGAAACATTTGGAAAATACAACGAACGACTGGTGAGACACGGTGTAGTCTGGTACACTAATCCCATCACACAGAATGGGTTCACGAGTCCCATACACATTTTGTTCTTATTACTAGTGCACATATAACACATCTGGTTTCCCTCAGGGTACGTTCGCCAATTTGTGAACGTTTGTATACCCGCAAATTCATACATTTTTGCTTTAAAAAAAAAAAAAACACTTGAAAACGTTTGCTACCTGCTGCATGTCGCAAGCAAGTGAGTGCAGATGCAATATAACATGCTGGCCTTGTCTTGGTTGTAACATGCAGACCTTGTCAGAGTTGTATCTTGGTTATCGGATATTGATCTGGGAGAACGGCATCCACCACTGCAGACACTGTTGGGGCGGCGGACAGAGGCGGCCGTAGTACGACTTGTCGATGTTCATGAAGTCGTCCAGGTAGCTGTCGGTGACGCCGCGGAAGTGGCGCCGCTCGTAGTAGCGGTAGTCGCCGTTCTCGCGCTCTGTGTACGCCCACTCGCGCGGCTCGCCCGCCTTCAGGTCGGCGGCAGAGCCGAATTGCAGGTGCGACACGTTCCACAGACTGAAATGCAGATCACGGTTCAGTGGAGCGTACTGTGTGCCAGTTTGTTTCGATGCGACGTTATGTGACCAGTATTACAAGTCTACCAAGTTCCAGGAGTCCTGTTGCCCCGCTCCTGCATCAGGCTAATCAACGTCACCACAAATGTAGCATTGGATGACGACTGTGCTTCTTTTAAACGAGAATTCCCGAAGCTCCTCGATGAAGATTTTTCCCATTGCGTTTGAGTTGCTGCAGGTCCATCGCACCCCGCTCCCCACTGGTACTCAACATACATGTCACTGCGAGGTAAGCCTATTGAGGAATAAAACATACCTTTGTCTGTGGGCGCAGGAACACGCCACCAAACCAAATGCACGCACCCAAGGACGAGTGGACCACGATAATGAAATCCGGGCATGTCGTGATTATCATTACAGTGAACCCGATTTTCCCAGGAGTGGATTGCAATATTATTGTATCTGCATCAAGAGCACAGGCATAAAGAGCACCTTGGTCTCGTACTTAAGGGTTAGGACGGTTCCATGAACCACGCAGCAATTCAGCTACCTTATGACCTCACCAGTTCAATGGGGTATGTGCGCCGCCGATAATTACAAACTAATTTGGAAGAGAAACTTTATTCTGACTATAGTCCCTGTGACTAGTTTGATGGCTTCAACGGGATGATACCTATATATTGTAACTTACTCTCTGAATTTCTGTTTTCCCATGAAATTCTCCCATTGTCTTGTGTATCGGTGATCCAAATAAACGCTTGTATTTGCAGCTCCGAACTTTGAATGGAGTGTGTTTCCGAAATCCTGTTTAAAGCCTCCTTCTCTTGCATTTATGCTGTAAACAAACTTTCCACAATTTTTGTTAGATTTTTTGTGATCATCATCAATTGTCATGATTACCTCCTAGTTTATTTTTGTTCAATATGTAGTTAATAATCTGTTTCTGCTGTCGAGAATTGCTCTTATTTATGGCTAGAATTTGTTTTTTAAATATACTAATTTTGTTGAGTGGGAAATTAAGCTCAAATTAACTCAGCCCCCAGTCTGGTTTAATTTTTGTTTTCACGACTTCCTCGTGCAATTATTGAATGTTGCACTTGGTTTTCGTGATATTACTTTGCATTGTGTGATTGATGCCTCGCGTTGTGTTACTGGCAGATCCAGGGGAGGAATTCGGACACTAAATGACCAAACTCATGGGCACAAAATGACCCTTGATGTCGACGCGCCCCTAAACTCCAGTCCACCACTAAATGACCAAACTTCAAAAATCATTGTTTCGGGTCTCCCTTGACTGAATATGTGCGTATTCTGTAATCTATGCGTGCGATTTAGGGTATGAAAATGGTATGAATGCATTGCTGATCTCGTTTATTAATATAATTTAACGTCGACGATCGAATAAATCAATATCAATATGGAATGGCCGAGTGGTTAAGGTGTCGGGCTATGGGTACCAAAGGTCCCGGGTTCGACTCTAGCGCCACTCAGGACATTTCCCAATCCCGCGGCCCACCGGCGAAACAGGGTGGGCGGCGCCATTAGACGTGAATGTGCATAAAGTGTGTCGTGAACCAACCAATAAACAAACATGTACGTTGTTGTTTAAAACATCCTAAACTCGTTAAAATCGGTGAATAGTGAGAAAGTGACACTCTTAGTTGCATAATTTCCCCTCCCAGTCTGGTTTCTCACCTCCACACTTGGCTTCAGCCAGGGATTTTTTGCGTATTAACTTGGTTGGAATTTCCCATTTCAACCAGCCCTTTGGTTTTCCCACACAGTCGTGCTTTTTGTCTTTTTCAGTTGTCCCATTATTATTGATGAAAGAATAATGGGATAACGAAACAATGGCACCAAGGAAGTGCCATTTTCCCTCAAGGTGTTTATGCGGGGAGAGGTAGTCTAAGAGTGAGTTGCCCGTCTCACAATCGAAATATTGTGGGTTCGAGCCTCACCTGTCGCCAATCTTTCTCCGCAACCAATCGGCGTGAGAGATTCGCGACGCTGCATGACTCAACGGTCGGCGGGTCGTACAACCAATAAGCGCCACCAACGAAGGTGTTTATGCCAATTTTCCCAGCCAGTGACTATTCACAAAACTCCCATGGCTTAATCTACCAGACAATATGCTCGTGCCACAGGGACAGCATGGTGGGCGTGAGGAAACGCATTTTTTGGACCAATTGTTTCAAGTCAACGCCATAAGGTTAATGGATAATATTTGATTGTTGTGGGGCATTGTCCCCTGTCCATTGTTCCTACGCTCCTGTCAATGGCAACCTTGAACTCGACATCATCAACACGACATTCTGAATTACATTATTTGCCCTGAGGATAAATTCCAGAAATAGTAGCAAGTGTTTAGTGGTCTCTGTATTGACATTGATATCTCTATTGGGATTCACAACCTTAATCATTCGAACTAGTTATCGATGGAACCAATACGAATCGACAGGCAATGAAGATTATGCTGTGACGCTTTGGGTAAGCCCGGGTAGGCCCGGCTCCCCGAGCCTTTTCGGGTTTTTCTAGAGCACCGCACTACGGTTGGCAGTGGTGGTACTTTGATTCTTGTACGGTGCGTCCGACTGCTGGGCCACGCGGACGGCCTCGTTGACCCCGCCGATCGTGGGATTCGTAGATGCGCAGGAACTAACAGCTGTTGGAAAGTGTGACGTCAACGCAGACGCAATACTAGTGCGTTCGCATGTGACACTATATAATCGACTGCCTTTCGTGTTACGCGCAGAAAAATCGGCCACTGTCACATACAGTCGTCTCCGTTCCACACCGAAAACGTTACTTAAAATCGATGGCAAAGCCATCGAACAGGTGAAAAGTTTCAAATTCCCAAGGGTGCATTTAGACGAAAAACTCAGTTTCAACACCCATATCACCGACATCACGAAGCGAAGCGCGTCAAC
Source organism: Imbricaverruca yamaguchii (assembly GCA_034440575.1). Classification (NCBI taxonomy): domain Eukaryota; kingdom Metazoa; phylum Arthropoda; class Thecostraca; family Neoverrucidae; genus Imbricaverruca; species Imbricaverruca yamaguchii. The sequence continues at coordinate 1,358,673 of JAOTOL010001585.1, forward strand.
ATAATACGTGCACTTGCAGGCACAGACTGGGGCGGAGACAGGAAAACACTTCTGCGACTGTACACATCAATCATACGACCCATCATAGAATAAAACAGCATCATTTTTTCCACAATTTCAGAAAGTCAGAGTAAAAAATTAAAAGTCATCCAAAACAGCTGCATCAGAGCAGCCACAGGCGCCCTTAGCGCTACACCGATAGCTAGTCTTCTAGTAAACTCAAACACACCATCACTCCACCACAGGAGGACACAACACGTGTGCCGTTACCACATCAAAATCAAATCCATTCCAAATCATCCGGCACAGCGCTGCTTCATGCCTGGCAGATACGACAAGAGCCGATTTGCGCGCAAACTTCCACCATATAGCATTCAAATTGCCACGGCTCTCTCAGATCTTAACCTCACAATGCCATCCACTGCAGCTCGACCGCCCATTAGGCCCTTCTGGACTTTCAGTCAACCAAAGGTCGAATACTTGTTCTCGGAGAAAAAAGCCACTATCACATCGGCGGAGATTCTAGGCCTCTTTCACAAGTTCGCCGATGACAACAATCACAAATCACTCATATTTACAGATGGGTCGAAACACGAGGCTAAGGTAGGCATCGGCATCACTGGACCAGGTCTCAGACTTTGCAAACGTCTACCGGATAACTTCTCCATCTACTCCGCTGAAGCAATGGCCATTCTGGCCGCTATTTTCATCCTCATTAAGCGAAAAGTCAGAAACGTAGTGATTTGCTCAAACCCCAACTCTGTTCTGCAGTCAATTACCAACACCCACGACTGTCCTCATCACATCATTGATCGAATCCAACAAATCGTGGCCCATAACGTAAACATGAACTTTTCCTTCCTCTGGATTCCGGGCCACGCCAACATTCCAGGTAACGAAAAAGCAGACCGGCTCGCAAAGCAAGCCTTAGCATCGAACACCTACCCCAGCGTGGAATATTCGGCAGACGATTACAAAGCACTCCTACAACATCGCATTCGCCAACACCAAGAGAACACATGGACACAACACAACTCAACACAACACAAATCCAACTACGCCCACGCAATAAAACCAACCATAGGCGCATGGAGCACATCAAATCAGTCTCACCGACAGAAAGAGGTCATCCTCACTAGACTCAGAACCGGTTGCACAAAACTAACACTACCTCGATTAGAGGATGACCAGCACACAACACCTCACTGCGACACCTGCAACACCACGTTAAGCATAGGCCACATCCTGCTAGACTGCAGTAGCTTTAGCTCTCAGAGACAACCACTTAAGGCCTTCTGCCAGAGAGAGGGCATCACCCTATCGCTTCCATCGCTTCTCGGTGACAAACACGCAGAACTCATTCAACTGCTATTTGAATATCTGTATGCCACAGAACTAGCAGGAGCTCTCTGAGCACCACCAACGTTCACATCAACTTGCAATACATGACCGCGAAACACTCGTAGGAAACACCTAAATAGCCATCCCCGCATGGCGTCGGACGTATATGAGCCGATTTGCTTCCCAGTTAGGAATATTTGGCTACCAAGCGGTGCTGTCGGAGGCAGATGAGCCGACTTGTCTTAGGAAAGCATCGAAACCTTTAAAAAAAATAGCTTAACGTAAAACCACTATCCAGAGGAGCCGTGGGACGTAGATGAGCCGATTTGCCTTCCGACACCTAACGTAAATGGCTACCCAGAAGAACAGCGGACGTAGAGGAGCCAAATTATGAAACACCGTACTAACCCAACTGACAACTCTGCATGGCATGCATGAACTAACCAACTACTAACAACTAGCACGCGGTAGCCGGCGTGAGAGGCGGTGTGGACAACTTCCTCCTTGTCCGCACGGTAAAAATCCATCGGTGCTCTTCGATAGGAGTAGGCTAAAGCCGGCACCCTGGCAAAATCAACTCGACACTCAAAACACCCCAGCCCCACCCAAACCACAAATTATTATGTGGAGGAGTAAAGTAAAATTAAAACCAGTTAGACATCAGGGAGACGTCCCCAACCCAGCCCCGCCTTCAGCAACCAAAAAACGTCGCACAAAGTATAAAGCAATATTCCCTTAACGTAAATGTCCACTTGCCTGTACCTTGATCGTAACACTCGCTTTCATAGACATATATGCAGATATGTGTTCCTTTAAAGGCGGCGCAAATGACCTTTATGGTCCGGCACGCCTAAAAAAGACACTCTCCCCTCTCTCTCATGTTACGCTCTCTCTCATCTCTGCAAATACAAGTTATATTCTACACGCACAAGTTTGTGGCAACTTGCCATCGGTACAAGTGTTGAGTGTACGTTCGACTCCACAGCGCAACGACTGCGCCGGCCATACAGCGCCCATCACAATGCAAGAACAGTTTAAGCGAATTGGTGCCAACAGTAGTATACTGGCGTGCAGAATCCTTGCAGATCATTCCGGGTTTCTAGTGTTCCATGCCAGTGATGCGTATGCATTGCTCTGAAGTCGGCATCGGAAAGAAAGCGAAAAGGTTGTCTCAAAGGTACAGCACACGAATGGTCATCCAGGAGATCGCGGATGGGCAGCACGACTCCAAACAGGCGTCTTCGATCAACGGCGAGCAGGGGACAGGAAAGTAGAGCGTGATGCACTGACAGCGGTGCGCGACCCTAGTTGTGCCCTTGAAGTAGGGCATGGACGCGATGGTCACATGGGTGTCGCCACTTCGGAGGACAAATGTTGGGGAGACGCGTTCCTTCAAATTATGTGAGATGACCTCACCTATATTGATGACGCATTTCATTAAATGCCACCAGAATCTCATTCAGCAACGCATTTAAAAACGCATTCACCAATATACTCCGATTCGTCTGAGATTTTGACACAACGTTAGCAGCCACACCCGAACATGCACAACGACCCGATTTTTTTTTGCTGTGACGAGCGTTTTCGACAACGGAGGACAAAAAGTAAACGAGGTCAAATATGAGGTACCGCGTAACTTGGTGGATAATTTACGCATTTTAATGATTTAGACGTTTGTGCCACCGCTATCAAGTTGGCATGCAGCACACCAATTCAACTGATCACTCGAGGTCACGATTTGACCTCAGCTCAACGAATACTTTAACATTACGCCGTATGAAAAAATTGCGGGGTACGGAATATCAGCTTCCTGAATACATTTTTTTTGGATGAATATTATCGTAAAATAATATCCCATCGGGCAAAGAAGCAGCATATCCGAACATGTGACCTTCAAGGTCAGTGTTTGACCTCAGGTCGTATTTGATGAAATTAAGAAAATGAAAATGGTCCACTGGGAAACGGTATGTGGGCCAAACCAAACATCGAATGTAAACTATTTCAATACGAACTATGAATGAACTAGCAATACAATACAAGAAGAAGACCACTGCATGAACTAGCAATACAAGAAGAAGACCACTGCATGACCTGACGTCCATCGATGACGCATTTCATCAGGCAGCACTAGCATCCCATTCCGCAATGCATTCAGAGACGCATTCTTCAATATCCTCCGATTGGTCTGAAAACTTGAAGATCACAATGAAAGTGAATTTGTTGAAGGTCGCATTCTCAGATATGCTGCCTCCTTGCTCAATAGGAGATTATTCGACGCTAAATAGGTAAATGTATTCAGGAAGCTGTTATTCGTACCCCGTAATTTCCTCATAGGGCGTAATGTTAAAGCACTCCTTCACCAGAGGTAAAATGGTGACTTCGAGTGAACTGTCGACTTGGTGTGCTGCATGCCATCTTGATAGCAGTGGCACAAGCGTTTGCATCATTCCAATGAGTGAGTTCTCCGGCAAGTTATGCGATACCCCAGACTTGACCTAGTTGACCTTTTGGCCTTTCTAGGCGAAAGGGTTCGTCGTTGCAAAAATCAAGTCGTGATGCACATACCAGTATGGATATGAAGGTTACGTCAAATTGTCAGACGAATCGGAGTATATTGGTAAAAGAGTTTCTGAATGCGTTGCTGAATGGAATGCAAGTCATCGATGGAGGTCAGGTCACGCGGTGTGCTGCTTCTTGTGTTGCCTGTGTACGCATCAGTGTTGAGATAGTCTACATTGAATGCTTCGTTTGACCCACATATAGTACCCTAGTTCACCACTTCCATTTTCTGAATTTCATCAAACATGACCTACGGTTAAATGCTGACCTTGCAGGTCACATGCTTAAATGTGCTGCTTCCTTGCTCGGCGAGAGATTATTTGACGCTAATATCCATCCGATATATGTATTCCGGAAGATGTTATTCGCTACCCCGTAATTTTCCCGTACGGCATAATGCTTATCTTGATGCGAGGTCAAACCATAACCTTGGAGTTGACATGCTTGGATGTGCTGCTTTCTTGCCCGATGGGAAATTATTCGGCGCTAATGTGCATGCCGATGAATGTATTCAGGAAGATACTATTCCGTACCTCGTAGACGGCAGTAGTGCAAGTTCAAAACAATATTTTGTGAAGGTAGGTGAAACTTTTAGATTGTATGTCAGACGCTTCAATGTGCTGCATCCATGAGCCATTCCCAATGTCTGTGTTATTTCGTGGTGACAAGTTAACTATTGAGCAAATTATCAGATACCCAATAATTTGGTACATTTACTATTTTCGGGCATTTTTTTCGGGAACGGTTATGAATTGGTGACCATAAGGGGTCATTTTGGTCGAAGTGCTCTATGTACGTACTATGTAGACTATTACCTTGAAAAAAATCAAGTATATCCAATGTGTCACCATAGCTTTATTCGGTACCCCGTGAATAGATATAGAGGATGAGTAAATCCAACTTTGGTGACCTGAGGTCAAACTCGATGTGCTGCATCTTTGATGGATAGCGGACACCCGTGCGTTGGAATCATTCGACTAACCGAGATACTCTGCATTATATATGGCACTTCGTTTTTTACCCGCATGACATTTCTTGACCTCCGGGAGATCCAACTGATTAATTGTTTGCTTTATTTTGGCAAGCGACAATGATCAGAGCCTGACAAAAATGAACGAAATCGAACAGAATGCGAATAGGATCCTGAATGCGAATGCAAATGCGTCGCTAATATCAATTTTTGGATGAAAATAAATAAAACAGGGACTAGAGTGCAATACTACTCGCACTGAATAAAGCGAGATATTACTGCACCCTCTGGAGGACATGGAGTGATTGCCCTTTCTTCAACTCACAGATGCAGCACTTGGTAAGCACATCAACATGTTAGAGCACTTGGCTTGCCGTCAGACTTCAGCATGAAATCTAAGCGTTGTGTTCCATACCGCTAATTTGGTTCTGTTTACTTTTCCCTGCGGTGCCAGAATTGTATCTGACCTTGGCCCAGAACGTCAGCAGCAGCGGCTGTATTTAGGTGAGAAACGAGTCGTAGAGGTGCATCGGCGGGCTGGTTGGGTAAGATCGAGGATATATCTAGATATATACATGCATCTATGCACGTACACTTGAAGGAATATGGGACAGGGTAGATAAATGGAATTGATTATGTACTTCTTGCGCATCATGCAGGATTCGTATGGAAAATGAGTGATGAATTTATGCGAATGCCCTCAATGCTTTTAGGCTTTCCTCTTCATTTTCAGGATGTGGGAGGGTTTCTTTACCTAGATGTATGAAAGCACATTATATTGGTAATCACAAAGGTAGCCACATTTCTACTCAAGGTGTTGTTTTATTATCAGAAATAATCGGTATAGAAGAATTTGGTATATTTGATATTTTTGGGCATTTTTTCCTAAAGTTGATGAATCAGTGACTATACTGGCCCATTTTGATGGATGTGCTCCATATACATGCTATGTAGACAATTACCTGCAAAAATCATGTACCTATATCTAAGTTGTCACCATGAGTATTATGTACCCATAAATCAAATAGGTATAGTGCATGGGTAAAACCAACTTTGGCAACCTGAGGTCAAACTGTGGCATTGAAGGTCACATGATTTGATGTGCTGCATCTTTGATGGATAGCAGACATCTAGATGTTGTAATCACTCAGTTAAGTGAAATACTTTTAATTGTATACTGTCCCCTGCTTTTGACCTATGTTACCTTTCTTGACCTCTGGAGATAAAACTGCTTGCCCTACTGAATAATTGTTATTTTTCTTACTTTGTCAAGATGCTCTCACCTCTCATCTCTCACCTGGTTGGCTCCCCAAATTCTCGAGCATCACTCACCCAGAGATGAGTTCCGTGACCAATGAAGGGGAGCCAGTATCTGCAGGTATGCCAGTCCCCTAGACTAAAGAAAAGTATGGTTATCAGATAGACAGGGCAAGACACAGGAACTGGAAAGTGTACCCTAAGCAGAAATTGTATGCTTAGAGTAGCCACATCTGCCAATATGTTGTAGTCAGAAAATATTTATCATTGAAGCTAAGAAAGATGAAGTATAGAGAAGTAAAGCTACTCTACAAGTTAGATTAGTATATTACCATAGTTAGTCCTATTCAATATATTTGTACAACAATGTGCAGAGATTTGCATGCAGTGCTGCTTTAAATGTCCCTAGGTCTGTTAAGTTTACCACATCTTCAGGCAGCGAATTCCAGGTGGCACAGCATCTGAGGCTAAAAAATATCTTCCTGCAATCTACTGATGCTTGCCTGTGTGCAAATTTCAGGGAGTGGCCACGTGTGTTCACTGAAGGTGCCAGCACAAACATGTCGGTGATCTTAATGGCAGAATGGCCATGAAAAATCTTCCAGCATTTAATCATGTCTGCTAATTAATCTACCTTTAACTGAGTACAAATCTAGTTTCTGTAATCAGGCTCCATAATCCAGAACATTCATCCCCTCTATGTTTCTTGTCCACCTTCTCTGTATCAATTCTAGATGCTTTAAATCCCACTGTAACCTGTGTTCCAAACACATGATGAAAACTCCAAAAGTGGCCTGACATGAGTAGTGTATAGTGTTTTCATAAATTCAGGTGAGCAGCATAAAGTAGAACTTAGCAGGTTGCTGCCCAGGCACCCAGCTTTCTGTACTATTCTGTCAACATGTTGATGAAATCGCAGGTTTGAATCTACTGTGATGCCCAAGTCAGTATGGATCTCAACAAAGCTCACAAAAACCATCCAGATAATAATTTGCATAAGGACCAAGATTTATAGAGTCATATGAGCCACTGCATACTTTCAGAACTGCACATTTCTTGGCATTCATTGCTAGCCCCCATGACTTGGCAGTACCAACCAGAGTATCTATATCTTTTTGACCCTGTGAAATGCCAGCCAGCAGGTCTGAGACAGATTTGTACTTAAGTTTCATGAATATTTTTAGGTCATCTGCAAAAACCTTGAATTGAGACTGAATATCATGAGGAACATAGTTCACATAGTACATAGTTCACTAGATACTAATGTTCTTTTAAAAAATGAATGAAATTTGAGAGCATGAAAAAATGGTGCTGAATGTGAATGTGTTTCATGCAAAGCTGCTGCATTGCCACCAACTGGGATAACAAGAGGGTGTTTTGATTTATTATTTCATGCAAAATTTGTTCTCCAGCTTAAAATGGTATTGGCATGCTGGTTGGATAAGATCAAGGATATACCAAGATGTATGCATGCACCTATACACATACACCTGAAGGAATATGAGACAGGATAGAGACATTGAATTGGTCATGCACTTCTGGCTCATCAGGCAGGATACATGTGGGAAGTAGTTAGGAATTTCTGTGATTGCCCTCAATCAGTGTTGGAAAAACTGGCATTTGTTGGTGTCATACATGCCAATACATTTTGTACTCCAGGATTGTGACTAGACTAAATGAAATATTTTGTACTCCAGAAAGGAAAAAGAAGAACAACATTGTTTGGTTGAGTGCTACCACTCAAAGTCCATACCTGAAAACAACTAGCAGTTTCAGCAGTCTCCAATTGCCAACCCATGAACAACCACAATACAACTTTGAAGGGCAGTGCAGACAGTACCTTTTTTGTAAGCACACTGTCAGTGTTGTGCTAGAAACGTCTGCACAAATGGTGGCACATGACGTCATGTGAGAAGACTATAAGTTTTGTAGATTTGTGTCAATATAGTCAATAATTAATTAAATATTTATTCAATGTTTATTCAATATTGGTTTCTCTATTTATCAGTATTTATTCTTATATATTATATGTTTATATTCATCAATATTTATTCAGTATTTGTTATTATATATTTGTGCTTGAGTGCTTGCCAAGAAGTACCAGAAATCCCTGGTTGGCAACTCTGGGTACTTGGTATCACTGGAGTATATACTTGAAGCCTCAATTGGGCATTAAGGAGCTTTGAATGTGCAATCAAAGGCCATGTTATTAAAGAGACAACTTTTTCAATGCAAAATAGTCACTTTAAATTTCTTCAAAGTAGCTTTGGAGCAAGCAAGTTCTCTGAGGTGATCACACCAAGAAATCAATGCCATTTGTGATCTTGTGAATGACTCAAATATCCTTTTGGGAAATGTGTGCAAATATCAATCATGCTCCTTGAAATATAACTGCATTTGGCATTCATCAGTGTCAGTGAAGGATCTGTAATACCTGTTCCAATCTTATTACGACCCATCTCCTGTTTGTCGGCCTGGTGATCGCCGTAGATCGACGTGGAGGATGGTGCTTGGGTGTTAAGTGCATACCAGTGGTGTTGCTCCTTGGCTCAGTGGTTTTTGCAGGGGTACAAGGTTTTCAATTCCTCAAGGTGCCGCCATCTCTGCCAGGGTAAGAAGTGGGTAAGAATATTGGTTTCAGCCCCCCTAAACAAGGTTAATTGTCAGCAAGTGCATAGTTATTTTTTGTACTCCAGTTCAAAATTTTGTACTCCACTACCAAGAAAAAATATGGAAATCCTACACTGGCCTCAATACTTCAAAGCTTTCTTTTTCATTTTTAGAGGATGGGCAGGACTTATTTTCCTATATGTATGAAAGCACATGGTAGTAAATATAAAGGTAGCCACCTACCTACTCAGGGGTGTTGTTTCATATGCTTTTAAGGAGGAAAGTGCCTCTGAATGCTAGCTTTGGCCCTGAGTTATCAGTGCCTTGCCCCAGAGTTATGAGTTATCAGTCACATCATCAGACAGTGAAAGCAAGCAAAAGTTAATCAGTAACATGTCCAGCCTTGCCCTTAAGATAATTTCAATTTAATGTGGGACCATATGGAGTTTGCCCTCTACCATTGGATTTGGACCTGAATGTTGCTTTCATGCACTGTGTACCCAATAGATCTGAGAAATGAATGCATTTGCAGCTATTGTGATGTCAATGCTATTTATTGTGGTTTCAGATATCCCTAAATGTGGAGACTAGTTATGGTGTGATCTTTTCACTTTACACTTGATGTCAGATGATTTGAAGAAATAATCTATTATTGAAACATGTTTCTGAATGTGATTAAGCTGATGGGCCATTCATTTCCATGGAATATGCTTACATTGCTGTTGGTAACAAATCTGTGCCAATAATAGCAATGTAACCTAACCAAGCATGATATTATCATGCTTGGTTAGGTATCATGCTCTCATGAAGCATGCCAGGCGTTGAGGAGGAAACACGTGTTTGGTGGGGCTACTACATACGAGCTAAGTGTTGCGGAAAAGGACGGTGTACTGGGATAAATTGTGTATAGATATTTAGCGGTTGCTTCTGAGCGTATATTTCAACAGTTTTTATCAAATAAGTATTTTTGACCAGCAAATTAGGCTATATTAACCCAGGGAGGCTGCCCAGCGCCATTTTGTTAAGTTCTAAGGGTGTTGGCTGTGTCAATTTGGTGTTTAAGTTTAAGATAGATTTTAAGACTAAGATAGTAGGCATAGCATTACACTAGGTATATCTTCATATCCTAGTGTAACTGCAGGATTGTTGGGTGTTGTGGACGGGTACTACAGTGTTTGATTCAGTGGTGTATATTTGTGTGGTGTGAGCTCTGTAGTGTGTAATTCTAGAGTGTATAATTCTATAGTGTAGGCTTCTGTAGTGAATAAGTTTGTGTCAAATTGGTGTGTAAGTTTAAGATAGATTTTAGGACTAAAATAGTGGGCATCAATTACAGTAGGTATCTTCATATCTAGTGTAATTATACGGGATTATAGTGTATTGTAGATACTTATAGGCTATATTACTGTATTACTGTAGATATATTACAGTAGATACTTGTAGGCTTACAAGCTTACAGTAACTAGACTTAGTACTAAGAGTAGAAAGAAAGAAAAAAAAAACAACAACAAAAATGGAAGGAGACTGTGGGAATTGTAAGTGTGTGGGAATCATTGGGGACTTGAGTAAGAGGTTAGATATGTTAACGGGGGAGGTGGAGCGCTTGAAGTGTTTGGTGGCGGGACCCATCATGGGAGGTGCCAGCCAGGCAACTCGGGTGCCCGAGCGGAGGACTGATGGGAGTTCGGATGGCTTGGTCCGGGATGGTGGCAGTTGGAAGGTGGCAAGGCGCCATAGCACCCAACTGGCGCTAAGGAAGGTGGACATGGGCGTCCCAATTAAAAATAGGTTTGATGCACTGGAGGAGAGGGAAGGTAATGATGAGAGGGACGGAGGTGGGGATGACCAGATGGCTGAAGATAGAGATGGAGAGAGAGAGAGGTTTTAGTCATAGGGGATTCCAGGGTTCGGTACATGGATCGAACATTTTGTAGCAAGAACCCCAGCAGACGGATGCGTGTTTGCTACCCGGGAGCGCAGGTGAAAGATGTTAGGGATAGGCTGGAGGGAGTAATGAGGGGAAGTGGAGAGGGTGCAACGGTAATTGTGCAGGTTGGAGTTAACGATGTAGGAAAAAATAATACAGAGGAAACAATGAAAGCCTATAGGGCTTTGATAGGTAGTTTAGCAGGAAGTAGGAAAAGAGGAGTGGTGACATCCATCCTCCCTATGGTCCATGCAAGCATGGAGTGGTATTCGAGGGCCATTGGGCTCAATACCAGGGTGGCCAACATTTGTAAGGAGCTTGGGGTGCAGTTCTTGGATTTGTGGGGGGAGTTTTGGGGGAGGACGGAGATGTTTGCTTTAGATGGATTACATCTGAGCAAGAGAGGAGTGGAATTGCTCAGCAATAGGTATGAGGAGGCTCTCAACAGGAAACAGGGAAACTAGGCAGGACATGGGGGGATGTAGCTGATAAAGAGAGAAGCATAGCAAGCAATGAAAGGAATAATTTATCATGTTTTTTATGTCAATGCCAGAAGTGTTAGGAACAAGATTGGGGAACTGCATGCATATATGTTGTCTGAACAGCTAGATTTGGTGTGCATAACAGAAGCATGGGTTAACGAAAGCATGTTTGGAGACAACTTGCAAAAATTTGAATTGACAGGCTACAACATGCATGCCTATCAAAGAGAGGCAAGGATATGAGGTGGCATTCTCTTGTATGTTAGGCAAGTAATGAAATGTCATTCCATAGAGGATGGAGTACATAGTGCAGGAGTAGAATCTTTGTGGTTAGATATAATTCTGAAGAATGGAACAAAATTTAGGATTGGGGCATTCTATAGACCTCCAGACCAGAATGAAAACACTGACAGGCTGATGCAGGAAGAGATAAGTAGGAGAGTACAGGAGAGAACTATTTTGTTGGGGGATTTCAACATAGCAGGATTGGGAAACAAAACAATAGGTGTAAGCAAATCAGAAAGATGTTTCATGGCTTGTTTTGAGGACAATTTCTTCTTTCAAATGATACACGAGCCTACAAGGGAAAATAAAATATTAGATCTAGTGCTTACTAATGAGGAAAATTTTGTGCAAAATGTTAACGTAGGAGAGACCTTTGGTAATAGTGATCACAACATTATACGCTTCTCATTATATGTTGGAAGGGTAGCAACCAACAGAACATTGATTCCGAATTTTACAAAAGGGAATTACAGTGAGTTCAGGAGCTTCCTAAGTGAAATTAATTGGGAAGTCATATTGAATGGCTTAGATGCTTATGAAATGTGGACAATGATAAAAGATAAGCTATTTCAGGGTCAGGATAGGTTCATTCCCAGTAGGCAAATTAGATCAAACAGGGTTAAGCACCCTTCGTGGCTGACTAGGGAAGTTAAGCAATTACTGGACTCAAAGAATCAAGCATTCAAGAAACTAAAAGATACTAACTCTGGGTTAAACCTAGAATCATATAGAATAGCTAGAAATAAAGTTAGGAGGTGTGTTAGAGCATCTAAAAGACTTGCTGAAATCAACTTTGCTCGAGAATGTTCAGCAGGTAATGCTAAGAGATTCTTTAGCTTCTATAAATTTAAGGCTAAAAAGTGTAGTGTAGGACCACTGGAGCTAGATGGGGAAATAGTGGTTGATGATTGCGACATTGTGGAATCCCTAAGCAAGCAATTCTCATCAGTCTTCACTAAAGATAATTCTGGTACAATAGGAACATCTGTAGGCCATGCCATGGCAGGTGATATGCTGGAGGATCTTACAATAACTACAGAAGCCGTAGAGAAGCAGTTGCAGAATATAAAACCTAATAAAGCTTCCGGACCAGATGAAATATATGCTAGGATCTTAGTAGAGTGTGCTAAAGCTTTAGCAACTCCCCTAGGTATCATTTTCAGGCAATCTATGGAGTATTCAGAAGTACCTGAAGATTGGAGAAATGCAAGTGTAGTACCAATTTTCAAAAAGGGAAATAGGAAGAGTGTAGGAAACTACAGGCCAGTCAGTTTGACCTCATTAGTTTGCAAAGTACTAGAAAAGCTGGTTAAACAGAATGTTCAGATTCATCTTGATAGGCACAACCTTTTAAGGGATACTCAACATGGATTTCGATCTCAAAGGTCTTGTTTAACTAACCTATTGGAGTTCATTGAGTATGTTACCAAAGAAGTAGACAATGAAAGCAGGATGGATGTTGTGTACTTGGACTTTAGCAAAGCTTTTGATAAAGTTCCACATGGAAGGTTAATTCATCAATTACAACAACATGGGATTGTAGGAAAAGTTCTACATTGGATTGAAGCATGGTTGCAGGGAAGGAAACAAAGGGTAGTATTGAATGGATGTAAATCTGGTTGGAAAGATGTTCTGTTGTTGTTCTGATGAGTGGAGTGCCACAGGGCTCTGTTCTAGGGCCCCTCCTCTTTATCATCTTTGTGAACAACATTGAAGTAGGGCTGAGGAATAGAGTGTTCAAATTTGCTGATGACATCAAGCTGGTAGGAGTGGCTAACAGCAGAGATCAATCTAGTAATATTCAACTAGATTTGGACGACCTAAAAGAGTGGGCTGATCAATGGCAGATGACTTTCAACTATGATAAGTGTAAGGTTATGCATATAGGGTCTGCAGGCGAGACATTCAGTTATAAAATGGGAGGGAGGGAACTGGATGTTATTGAAGAGGAAAGGGACTTAGGTGTGTTGGTCTCAAAAGACCTTAAAGCAGAAAAACAATGTATCTCAGCTAGAAATAGGGCACTCAGAATGCTGGGACTCATTAATAGAAGTGTGAAATATAAGAGCAGGGAAGTCATGAAAAAGCTGTACTTAGCATATGTGCGGCCCCACTTGGAGTACTCTGTACAAGCATGGAGCCCCTACCTAGAAAAGGATATAGATATGTTAGAAAGAGTCCAGCGCAAAGCCACTAGACTCGTCAGTGGATTAAGTAACTTAGAATATGGAGAAAGGCTTAATGCATTAGATAGGTACTCACTCAAGTATATGAGATTAAGGGGAGACATGATTGAAATGTACAAAATTGTTAGAGGGCTAGATCAGGTCAATTTGAATGATGCTCTGCAGTTTAGAGTATCCCATAGGGGTCATCAATTCAGGTTAGACAAAATGAGGTGCAGGACAGTTAAACGACAACAGGTCTTCAGTCAAAGGGTTGTTGACCAATGGAATAGGCTGCCTGCTGATGCAGTGGGGAGTCCCTCATTGAATGTCTTTAAAAGTAGGGTGGATACATTTTTTAGACAGGAAAATGTTGTTTTTGAATTCTAACTTGTGATGCATGGGATATTGAGTATTTTCACTAGCTATATAGGGTATAACATTATGCTAGTATTATGTTGTACTATATGGCGTGTACCTAGCAGTGGATTTGGCAACTTCCTTTGCGATGTCATACTGATGAGATTGGCTGTGGTGGCACAGGTGGAGGGATTGCATGGGTTTGGAATTGATAGGTGTGAACATGTACTTTCTAATATCTTCTAGACAGGCTTGACCCAGATGGGCCCTTGTGGCCCTTATTAAGCCTTAACACTTTATGACTTTATGACTTTATGCTTTGATATATTAAGAAGCATGTTTTGTGTAGATTTTACTTTCATGAAGCAAAAAAAAAAGAAGTTAGGTTTGTTTGGGTTCCTTTAGGCTAGGTTTTGCTTTAATGGTTTTTAAAAAGTCATTGAAAAAATATGAAAAGCCTTCAAAAGCTGGTTTAGCTTCTTTAAATTTGGAAATGGAAAACATTTTAACGAAATTGTCATCAATCTATCCATTCATTTTAGTTCATACATGGCAGGTTAGGCCAGGTCCCAACTTTTGCAAAGACATATTCATGTATCATGGTCTGAGGTGATGAGCATAAGCATGATGCTTGTATCATGGTCTGAGGTGATTAGCATAAGCATGATGCTTGTATGCAATACCCTGTAAGAGCTCAATGAGGCACAACAGCTGCAGACAGATCTGCTCCAAGATGCACTTGGAATACAAGTATCCCCACCAGGGAGATCAAAAAGGTGCACAGTGAATGCAAAACAGCATGATCCAAAAAGAAGTCAGAAAGCTAATAAATAATGTCATGAATGTGTTGTCATGAAAGTCATCAGAAAGTCAACTGATTTGTTTCTTGTGATTAAAAAAAAAAAAGTTTCATTGGAATTGTCAGTGGATTTGCAAGTGCCTTTCCTATATTAACACATTTTCACTTCAAATAAATCCAAAATGCACATTGAACATGATTAAAGCATGAACTTCCCACCAAAATATTATTCCTACCCAAATAATATTACCATATTCAACTGAGATGAATATGGTTCACTCCATTTATTTTTGTGGTTTTCTCTAAGTGTTGTGATCTTTTTCATGGTTTTTGAAGTTTTTTTTTTCTGTGAATTGACTGTGATTATTAAATTATTTTCTTACATCTATTTACAAAAACTTGAACATATTTGGTTATGTTTCTCATGTGAAAAAAATGGAAAAAGGAAAAAAATCCTAGTCATGTTAAGAAATGTGTTTTAACATTTTTCTTTCTTCTTGAGATTTTATGTTCAGCTTCAGGTGAAAAATGGTGGTATTATGGTGTTATGGTGGTACAGATGCTGGTGCCAAGGTCATTTCAGTCACTTATCAGTGCAACTTTGGTTAAATGTGTGCCTATCAGGACAGTTAACCTAAGTTTTTGGCTTGCTGCAATTTGCATGCGTTTATCTGATAAGCATACCACATACACTACTTACATGATTTGCAGTGTTGCAGGCATGATGGAAAAGGTGTGAGGCCATGAGTCAAATGTCCATGATGTTACCATGATGAAGTATTTGGTGAACAGCTTACAGCTCAACTGCATGCATAGGAAATCATCTTGCACATATCTTAGGGTCATTCTGATTTGGCAAGTTTGGACATACATCCATTTATTGGGTCATGCTTGCAAACAATTGAGATAATGTCATGAAAGAAATTCATCTGCTTTAAAATATGCTTATGAAAGCAAATGTTTAATTTTCTTGCTATTCAAGCTTATTTTGTGCAAATAGGTTCAGGGGATGGGGAGCCATCAGTGGTATTTAAGGAACTAAAAAATTAACCAACTTCTGTATACATTTGCTGTTTTACAGTTTGCAATGAATGTTCCTTGCCTATCTTGTTCATGTGCAAATCATTGAACCATGACAACTTATTCACTTCCTTTTTTAATCACCTTTTCCCATGATCCACACATGTGAATAGTATGCTATGTTGGATTAATATGATGCTATAGTGTGCCTTGTTTGCCAGCAGGTATGTCAGCATGAGGTAGCATGTGGTTGTTTAACCTTATTTTGCTCTTTTTTACTTAAAAAGCAATTCTGCCTTCAGCTGCATTCAATAAATATTACTAACCGATCATGATTCATGTTCCTGAAGGTAGGCAGATTGTTTACATCTTCCTTACATGCACATATTTCTGGTTACAATAGCCAAAGTTAAAACAGAACTAGAAGCCTGACCTAAAAAGCCTCATATTGAAAAATGAGAAAGGAAAAATATGCTATGCCATGGTCAACTCGACTCTCCAACATTCTTACAATAATCTAGGATCACACCAAGTCCCAATGCTCTCTTCTGTCAACTATGTAATGATAACCCATTTATTTCTTAAATTGATGAATTAATGGCTTGAAATAAGGGGAG
The DNA here is from genome assembly GCA_034440575.1 of Imbricaverruca yamaguchii. Taxonomy (NCBI): domain Eukaryota; kingdom Metazoa; phylum Arthropoda; class Thecostraca; family Neoverrucidae; genus Imbricaverruca; species Imbricaverruca yamaguchii. Next base: position 1,375,065 of record JAOTOL010001585.1, read on the forward strand.
GCTGACATTCCACAAGGTACTTTTGGTGACCATTTTACACCATTTAAATAACAGAAAAACGGTGTTTTGATTAAGTAGTGGAAATACTGTGCCACTGTTCTCCTTTGACCTTCCTATCGATCTACTCTGTCTATGCGCCCATGAGTATTGAAGTAAGTAAGGGGATGAGTGGTCTAGGGGTAAGCTGTTTGTCTCACAATCAAAAGATTGTGAGTTCTAGTCTCACCTGTCGCTACTCTTCGCCCGCGACCAATTGACGGCGCTACATTACTCAATGGTCGATGTGTCGTAAAGCCAACAACCAACCAGAGTGCAGAGTAGAAACGTCCTCAGCTGTGATGATGCCCAAAGTTGAGAGACGATTGTCTGCAGAAGACCATTCTGACCATTTTCTCTGCAGTTGTGGGTGGATGTGTATGTGAGAGGAATATAGAACTCTTGCTACCCCTTCCACACATACATAAGTGTGGTGCACGTGATGGTAGTTTGTGACTGCTTTTCTCTCTAAAACCATGAGTGTTATTGAGATGGACGCCATTCCTGACCACCCTGTGTCCATCAACTATGAGTGTTCTGGAGATGGATACCATTCCAGATAACCTTGTCTCCATCAACTATGAGTGTTGCAGAATATGGATATATTTCCTGACTATCCTGAGTTTCTCAGTCAAGAGTGTGGTAGGGGTGGGAGAATAACAGTGATGACCACACTCTTACTGGGTAATCATGAGTGTTGCAGAGGTCAAAGAAGACCGTTACTGACCCCTCTCCTCTCCTCTCCCCAGCAGCCATGAGTGTCGTGAAGGTCAGAGAAGACCACTGCTGACCCCTCTCTCCCCGGGCAGCCATGAGTGTTGTAGACGTCAGAGAAGACCACTGCTGACCCTCTCTCCCCGGACAGCCATGAGTGTTGTAGACGCCAGAGAAGACCACTGCTGACCCTCTCTCCCCGGACAGCCATGAGTGTTGTAGACGCCAGAGAAGACCACTGCTAACCCCTCTCTCCCCGGGCAGCCGTGAGTGTTGTAGACGCCAGAGAAGACCACTGCTAACCCCTCTCTCCCCGGGCAGCCGTGAGTGTTGTAGACGCCAGAGAAGACCACTGCCGACCCCTCTCTCCCCGGGCAGCCATGAGTGTTGTAGACGTCAGAGAAGACCACTGCTGACCCCTCTCTCCCCGGGCATCCATGAGTGTTGTAGACGTCAGAGAAGACCACTGCTGACCCTCTCTCCCCGGACAGCCATGAGTGTTGTAGACGTCAGAGAAGACCACTGCTGACCCTCTCTCCCCGGACAGCCATGAGTGTTGTAGACGTCAGAGAAGACCACTGCTGACCCTCTCTCCCCGGACAGCCATGAGTGTTGTAGACGCCAGAGAAGACCACTGCTGACCCCTCTCTTCCCGGGCAGCCATGAGTGTTGTAGACGTCAGAGAAGACCACTGCTGACCTCTCTCTCCCCGGACAGCCATGCGTGTTGTAGAGGTCAGAGAAGACCGTTGCTGACCCTTCTCTCCCCGAGCAGCCATGAGTGTCGTGGAGGTGGGGCTGCGCGTGGTGCGCGGCCCAGACTGGAGCTGGGACGTGCAGGACGGCGGCGCCGGTCACACGGGCACCGTGGTCGAGGTGGGCGGCGCCAACAGCGTCACCACGCCCGACAGGACGGTCGTCGTCTGCTGGGACTCGGGCAACAAGACAAACTACCGCGTCGGCTACCAGAACGCCTACGACCTGTGCGTGTTCGACTCGGCCGCCGCCGGTAAGCGGGACGGCCTGGCGCAGACCTGCTGCCTGGTAACCTTTGGACCGAAACGTGTTGTGTTCGAAGTTCATCAGCCATTGAGTTTCTGGCACGTCTGCAAGCAATCTGTGTGGCACGAAGGCAGCGCGAATATTCTGCATTGGTGTTTGAATGTGGTGTAAGAGAGTGTAATTTCAACTGGGGGTGATGCAGGGGGTAAGGGTAGGGGTGTAAAACGAGTGGCCAAAGCCATTGAGGACAAAGGTAAGCGTCAGGGTTGGAAGCATGACATTGTCCTGGATGTTGTTATACAGTACACCCTGCGGAAAATAATCCATTCATTCTTCGCCGAAAAGTTGAATGGGGTTTGAAAACGTCTGCAATCATATTGCTGTTTGATAAACATGCCCAAAACTGACTGTGAGGTACAGAAAGAAGATTTTAATGTTCGAAACAGGTACAAATTATCTTTCGAAGCCCTGAAATCGCGACCATTTGGAGGCAGTCTTCATCCAGAGCGATGCATGATCATAGGAGTCGAGGCGCCCCAAGGTCAAAATAACTAACCAGCTTTGAAACGCGCACATACAGTCCCAGCCAACGCACTGTATTTATCTTGCGCGTTTTGCATCACCCAATCGAGGTTTGTTACAGTTTTCTGATGTCACTTTGCTGTATTTTGTGCTGGGAACGAGTAGTCTTGGGGTAAGTTGCTCGTCTCACAATCGAAAGGTTGTGGGTTCCAGTCTCACCTGTCGCTACTCTTCGCCCGCGACCAATCGGCGTGAGAGATTGGCGACGCTGCATGACTCAACGGTCGATGTGTCGTAAGACCAATAACCAACCAACCTGTATTTTGTGCCGTTTGGCGAAGACGGCACAAAGGTGCCCTCCAGTCACTGGACTTCCGTCGCAGACCACCAGGAGTAGATGTGATGTGACTAGGCACGCATGTCCGGGCCGTGTGCTGACCGCTGGCTATGGACGACTTCACCACTGGCCGCCTGTAGTGTGCGGTGCTCCAGCGGGTCAGACGGAGCCGACTTTCTGCAGGCGTTCGGCACGCAAACACGGTGTGCGCCGGCTGCAAGGAGCACGGCATCCGCGGCATGCGCTGGCGCTGCACGCTCTGCCCCGAGGTGGACCTGTGCACGCCCTGCTACATGCAAGATCACCACGACACCAGTCACCCCTGCGTGCGGTTCGAACGGCCCAGCCTGGCCGGGTGAGTGCCACGGTGCTGGCATTGCCCTGATCTCGAGTTGTAGCACACGATCGTTTGACGTTGCATGGGAAGTGGCGACTTGAGAATGGTTTTGTCTCCAAATTCTCAGGCAGTTGCAATGTTCGTGATGTGTGACGAATAATGGTGTACCAGAAGTGTGACTATATATATGCTATATGCTGAATATACTGCTACTATATACTGTATACTAAATATGCTAATATATATGTATATATATATATATACATATCTATATATATATATATATAAGCAATAAGTGGCATATAGAGAGAAACTATATTCTCACTACAAAGCACAACATCAACGTTTCGGCCACAGGCCTTCTTCAGGATGAAGTAACTGCAAAATTTAAAACTTAAAAAAAACTTGAAGCACGCAATCTTGCACTCGAATTCACGTTTTGGTCACCAGAATTCGAGTGCACGATTGCGTGCTTCAAGTTTTTTTTTAAAGTTTTAAATTTTGCAATTACTTCATCCTGAAGAAGGCTTGTGGCCGAAACGTTGATGTTGTGCATTGTAGTGAGAATATAGTTTCTCTCTATATGCCACTTATTGCTTAATTTGTCCAGATATTATTCAACATATATACATATACATATATCATTATATTCAGTGTTTATTTTTAGGGTGGTGCAAAACGCACCACATTAATTTGTGGATTTATTTTCGTTTTTGATGACAATCGTTTCGCATATTTGTCCAGTGGGGAGAAAATCGAAGGTTCTGGCTAAAGTAAGCACTTTTATGAGGGAAAGTTGACTTAGAACGCCATTTCACGATGCACTTCAGGCAATAGAAATAATGGAGACAGTTGAAAACTAAAATTTTTGAAAAGTTCAAAACTAAAAATGTCATTCTTTTGGGTGGTCATGCATCTTGGAGACATGATCAATTTCGCCTTCATTTTCTGATTACAAATAACTTTTATTTTAAAATTTACTCCAAAATGAACTCCCCAGAGCCCAACACATCAGATGTGGTCCAAAAGCCCCCATAGTAGGTGACTTTTATACAAATTTTGTTGGGGATTTCGGGCCCCACTCGTCGAGCGCTTTCCGATAACACCATTTGCGTTTTCGTGCAACGCTTAGTTTTGATATTAGAGGAGGCTTGTAATACCCGAAGACAAGATGTGAGTATCTGACCGGGAAGATGGGCTGTTATCTGGTAGGTTAAAAGTCGTTTCCACTTGAGTTTCCTTCTGTCGGGCCCCTGTTGACTGCATATGATCGGGCTGTGATGCAATGTGACATAGCTGTGGTAGAGTGTGACAACTGTATGAAACAGTGTGACACAGCTGAGAGAGTGGCACAATTGTGACAGAATGTGACAAATGTAACAGAGTGTGACATAAATGTGACAGTTGTGTCGCAGCTGTGAAAGTGTGGCACAATTGTGATAACATGCCACAACTATAACACAGTATGGTAGAGTGTGGCATTTGTGACAAAAATGTGATATTGTGACAACATGTGATAGCAACATGCTGCAACATGCTGTAGCAACTGTGGCAACGTGTGATGGTGTGTCACAGCTGTGGCAGTGTGACAATGCTGTGGAAGGGTATAGCACAGCTGTGACAGAGTATGACACAGCTATGACGGTATGGCACAGTTGTCTATGATAGAGTCCGACATCTCCGTGACATAGTATTGTCTGGCCCGTGCAGACGCGAGTTCCCGTGTCGCCGGGACGCCACCAAGCACCAGCTGAGGGGAATCTTCACCGGCGCCAAGGTGGTGCGTGGCGTGGACTGGGAGTGGGGCGACCAGGATGGTGAGGAGGCCAGATGGCGGTTCTGCACCCGCGACACTGGTACAGGTGGCGGAGGCGTTGAGCATTTCTAGCCCGAGCGAGTTACTTGTGCGAGCATTTTTGAACTGTTTATGGACCTGTATTTATTTTTGGAGTATATTGTTACAATCCTTGCTACAATCCTTGCTGTCATTGCCGATGAAAACTCAGTGTGTCCTTTTCTCTTCTTGTATTGGTAATTGTCCGACGAAAATGATCAGGGACCCAAATTGCAGTTAAACGACTTGCTCTAATCGCGAGTTAACGTGAAGCATTCCACGCCACATGATCCGTCACTAGAACACCGTAACCAATATTACAACGGAGTGACATGTTGTCGACCTGAACGCACCGCACCGATTACACCGGTATACAACGGTGTACCGATTACACCGGTGTACAGCGGTGCACAGATTACACCGGTGTACAGCGGTGTACAGATTACACCGGTGTACAGCGGATGGGGCCGCAGCTGCAGTCTGCACTACCAGCCCTCCCGGACTCCCGGTCGTCACCGTTGGTCCACCCACAATGCTGCGATCCCGCCGGCGCACCACGCATGGTCCAGCAACAGGCAGAGCTCAACCACAGCGTCGATCCAACCGACACCGTGCATTAAGGCCGACCCACCCGCAGCGCCTGACCCCACCGATTCGCTGTGAATTGGGAACCGTCCCAGAGAGCTCACCTGTCTCAGGGAAGTATCGGGGCATAACTGACTGCTTGCCACTACGCATCGCCGACATGACCTTGGGCCGGAGCTATCCACCAATAAAATTGCAGCAATGTCGTGACGCATCATCACGTTCGCTATTGACCCAAGGAGAGGAGCCCGTACTGGGTATCGAACCCACTCCACCTGTTAAAGTCAAGCACATTACTGATAGCGCTGCCCAGGCACGCATTATTGACGCCGTAAGCCAGGATCAAATGCCATAAATGCTAACCTAATTACCTAAGCGATTTCTTGGTTAACATGAAACTTCGACTTGCTGATGCAGCCTCAAACATCACGGAGGAAGCCCCCCCCGATGAGGCATCACCTTTCCGTGGTGGGAGGATTGCGTGCCTCAAAGATCCGGCGGCCAGACCACCAGGCGGCCAGGGAGAGGTCAGACTAAGAGTTCCTCACTCGTCCTTCCATCCATACACCCCCATTCCAATGCCCATCTCATCCCAACATCCATGTCCTTCACCTGGTCCTGCAAGACCAACTATCCCTACTATGAGCAGGCAGGGCAACTTCCCCGGTCTCGCCCACCAGCTCAGTTTTATCGGGGTAGCCGCGCCCCCTCGCCCCGCCCCCGGGGTTGACGGAGTCCTGGAGGTTGAGGTCCCCCGTCGCACGGTGCTAGTTGTGACGGGGGACCAACACACCTCTTTGGTCCTGATATCCCGGAGGGGCGGGCGGGCCCGTGGGGCCTCACGCGGGCCAAGTGGCTGGTCGCCTCGGGCCGGGGGCCTGGGACTCTTCCCGGTGCCCGCTGGCTCGGCCGGCCGGGGTCAAGGGGCGGGCGGCGCTGGATTCCATTCGGGGTGGTGAGTCTCTCTCTCCCGGCCGGATGATGGCGTCGCCTGCCCCGTATAGCTCCACGAACGTCTGGTGTCCTCCCTTTGTTGGGACACAGGCACCCCCCCCAGTAGGGCCGCAGAGTGGTGGGACGTCCGCGGAGCCGAGGCATAAACATACTACATGGCAACCAAAAACCTTAAGAACAATTCACCTATTCCCTCTAGTAGGGGACAGACCAGTAGAAATTCTCATCTTCCCGCACCCCGTATTCTCATCATCAAGTCGGCAGAAGAAGGCAAAAGTTTGACCTCGCTTACACCATTCCAACGAAAAGAAGCGTGCGACAGGATGGGGGAGATTCTGAGGTACAAAAAACTTAGAGACGGTGGCCTAGAGGATGAATTCAAATCTACAGATGACGCAATGAGAGCGATGGAAACAACGGAACTAAAGTACGCTGTACGAGATGAAAGCAGCGGGCGCACGGTCGCCGTAAATATCAAGGTCTTTCCACATAATACGAAACATTTCTCTAAAGGCGTGATCAATTGCTACGACCTAAGAGATGTGTCTGACGCTCACATTGTGGATGGATTGGCAGAGTGGGGTGTGGTAGAGGCAAGAAGAATCACGATCAGGAAAGGACAAGAAACCCCCCCCCCAAAAAAAAAAAAAACTGACAACTTCATATTAACATTCCACACAACGGACCTTCCCGAGTTTATCTTTGTCGGATACGTTCGCGTAAAAGTTCGTGTATTTGTCCCCAACCCAATGCGATGCTTCAGATGTTCACGTTTTGGCCACACGTCACAGCACTGCAGAAATCGCGAGACGTGTGGAAGATTTGGTGCAACATAGCATATCAGGGACAAACGCGAAGCGGAATATCCAAAATGCTCTAACTGTGGCCCCAACCAAAAACCACACTGCGTATGACCGGTCTTGTCCCATTTTTCTCAAAGAGAAGTAGATAGTCGCGATCAAATTTTCCAAAAAGATCACATTTCGGGAGGCACGTTAATTATATAAAGCAGCCCACCCAAGGATATAATATGCAGCAATGGCGCAACCGAACTTTACAACCACACAACAGACTCGCACTAAACATCTCGCTGGCCACACATACACACAGGCCGACATGGCCTCCGAGCTAGTAGCTCAGCTCATGACCCTTTTGCGGTCTTTTGGAATGTCCCTGTCGTCGCCTGAGAAACAGAGGAAGCCAATCCAATACGACGAGGCGATCGAGGTTCCACCCACCACGAGAGGATTCCGCGCTCGCCCATCTGAGGCCCCTCCCAGATCAATCATCGAGGGTGGGGAGTGGACTGGTCCAACGGTCCAGGAGGCCCCCTCAGTCCACCGAACCAACTCCGAGGTCCCCATCTACCTCATCACCTACCTCGAAATCCCCACTTCCCATGTCCCACCAACCCCTCATCGCCCCCTCGCCCCCTCAATCTCCAGCACCCTCCCCAAATCCCTCCTCTCCACTTCCTCCCTACCTGAACCTCCTCCCCTTACCATGAGCCAGGCCTCGCCCCCACCCTCGGCTCCCACTGCCGCGCCTACATCTCCGTCCCGACGACCAATCAAAATCCCGAACATCCACTATCAGGAAGCCGAGAGGCTTGCCCGAGACGCAAAACGGGCGCGGCTTATCGAGATGGAAAGGGCCCGCGAGAGGAGCCACCAAGGAGCCGAGAAGGCCCCTCGGAGGCCGGCTACCCCATCGCCACGACGGCGAGTGGAAGGACCGGCTGCATCCGCCAATGAGATGGGCCCTCCCCCGCCCCCGCCCCGTCTGGCCCCCAAAAACGAGGCCTACCACCATCAGGCTCTCCACCAGGGGGTGAGTCGCCAAGTTCCCGCCCAAAGACTCAGTCCCTAGGACCGGATCGGGCGGAAACTCCCGGGTTGCGAGAGGCTCCCACTCTTGGGCGTCACTCCAAGTCTCCCCCCTTGGCAGGTTGTTCCAATCCAGATGGACCTTGCTCTGTCCTGCTCAAAGAAGGGGAGTGTCAACCCTGAAGAATTCCGCATGTTGGCGTTGGAGAAAATACACCAGTACCGTGAATTCTCTCGCATATACACAGACGGCTCCAAGTCCTCGTTGGGAGTGGGATGCGCGTGCGTCGGTCGACGTGGTATTGGATATTTCCGCTTACCGAAGAAGGCGTCGATTTTTACCGCTGAACTATATGCCATTCTGCAAGCTCTTTACTATATACAGGATGACCAGTCCACAAATCACGTGGTTTTTACTGACTCATTAAGCAGTCTACTGGCACTGAAGTCTTTCAACCCAGATAACAGGCTTGTCCAAAGGATTTTTCGCATCGTAAAATCCCTAACTTTTCTCGACGAAAATATCGTATTCTGCTGGATCCCTAGTTATGTTGGACTTGCTGGAAATGAAGCTGCCGATATGGCCGCCAAGCACGCTACTAGTAATGGCCGTGAAATTCGCCTCGCCCTTCCACCAAGAGATATGTATACCCCCATTTTACCACATACGATCTGAATGGCAACGAGCCTGGAACTCCAAGCCCAGTAAACTGAGAGTTATAAAACCAGAATTAGGATTATGGCAGTCCTCACACCGGACCTCGCGACGAGAGGAAGTGACGCTTTGTCGATTGAGGATAGGTCATGCCTTCGTGACACACAGCTATATAGTGACCGGTGATGACCAACCTTTGTGCCCACGGTGTTCTGACCCGCTTACCGTTTATCATGTTTTAATATGCTGTTTATCATTAGAACCTCTACGACACCAGATTTTAGGACGTGTAGACAGCGACACTTTGCGTATGCTGCTAAAAGATGACTGAGGTTGTGTCGTCTGGGGACATTTTTACCTTCCTTCGACAAGCAAATTTTGATGTCATCTATCGCCGTCCCTGAATATTTTGTTTTACTGCCTACTGTAGCAGCATAGTAGATTGCCTGTAAACACAGTTATGGGCGCGAAATGACCATGGCAGTCGACGTGCCCCTAAACCCCAATTGATTATTTGGGCTTAAGGGCGCGCCGACTGCGAGGCCATTTAGCGCACTAAACCCCAATTCATCATCATCATCACCGCGGAGGAAGTGACCACAATATTGTTTTGTGAATGCACACCATGTGTATGAGTGGAAGAGAACAATGTCGAATGCCTTTCGCGAACAACCAAAACTAAATGTTATGGTGTTCTTGAAAATTAGCATTTGAAAATTTGTCAGATGGCCGAATAGTTTGGTAGTGTGGTTTGGATATATTATTCAGGGCTCTAAGTCATTTCTTCCTTAAATGAAGGTACGTTTTTTGTTTATGTTCATTTTAATTTTTATGTTTGACGTAACTCAGCATACCCGATCTCATTTGATCCGACCGGGTCCCACCTTGCCTAGCTTGACCTAATTTAACCTCATTTTCTCCACTCCAACCTCTGCTAACGGCGCCATCAAATCCTGACTCCGCCGCCCTGACCGGCATAGTCGGATCTGATCTTATCTTGTGACGGCTGGCCTGAAATGTGTCGTGACGTCGGAAGGTACCGTATTGTGACGGCTGACCTGACGTGTGTCGTGATGTTGGAAGGTACCATCTTGTGACGGGTGACGTCGGCAGGTACCATCTTGTGACGGCTGGCCTGACATGTGACGTGACGTCGGAAGGTACTATCTTGTGACGGCTGACCTGACGTGTCGTGACGTCGGCAGGTACCATCTTGTGACGGCTGACCTGACGTGTCGTGACGTCGGCAGGTACCATCTTGTGACGGCTGACCTGACGTGTCGTGACGTCGGAAGGTACCATCTTGTGACGGCTGGCCTGACATGTGATGTGACGTCGGCAGGTACCATCTTGCGACAATGACCTGACGTGTCGTGACGTCGACAGGTAGCAAGGTGGGCCGCGTCACAGACATTCACGGCTGGGACAACGAGTCGGGCCGCTCGGTGGCCAACGTGTCGTGGGTGACGGGAGTGTCCAACGTCTACCGACTCGGCCACCAGGGCAAGGTCGACCTGATGCACGTGGCCGGCGGCGAGGCGGCCGGCGGTACCTACTACGCCGAACACCTGCCCGCGCTCGGTGAGTGGCTCCTGCCGCGCTACGGTTGGGACCAGTGACGTAGCCAGGAGGACGTGGCTGGGCTGGGGTTGGCTATGGGTTTTACGACACATCGACCGTTGAGTCGTGTAGCGTCGCAAATCTATCACGCCGATTGGTCGCGGGCGAAGAGTAGCGATAGGTGAGACTCGAACCCACAACCTTTTGATTGTGAGCGTGAAACGTACCCCTAGACTACTCGTCCCCGACGGGGCTCGGGCGGCCGTCCGCCCAAGGGTCGTTACTCTTCACGACAGGCTCGTTCAGGATGACACCGATATTTTAAAATGCTTGATACACCGAAGATTCCATTGGGCTCTGACTTGTCGAAACTTCTCAAACTTCCAGGGGGCCCTCAGCCTTCTGGAACACTGGATCTGGATGCACTTTTTGACGCTGGAGGGCCCTTTGAAGCTGGAATGGAGACTCCAACTCCCAGGAGTCCACAAATTTCATTCCTTATCCTTATATTTACTCAGTGATTTCCTTTTTGCATATGATTTGGTTATCAATGCTTAGCAGCCATACGATTTCATTACAACATCCCTGCTCGTTTATGAGATATTGTTGAAAAACTAGACAAGTATGTGGATTCTCCTTTCCCCGCCAGTACTCATGTTGAAGCTGGAGGTGCTTCTTGAAACCGGGAGGCCCATCGTAGCTCCATAGGCCCCTGGTAGCTCGATGGTCCATACATGGATGGGAGGACCCTTGAAAGAATGGATGCGTGGACAAGGGGTCGAATTTGAGGACCTCTGAGAGCTGGAGTCTCTGGAAAGAGCAAAGTGCAAAGTTGAAGCAGAAATAGAAACAAATACATACCAAATTGGTATGCATTTATTGGCATTAACACATTCGCTCTTAGGCTATCTGTTGCGTTGGATCTCGAGGTCATTCTTCCCAAAAAAATCCAACTGACCAGGAAAGTACAATCCTTCCCGCGCCAGGATTCTAACCTGGGCCCCACGGGTGAGAGCAGCGTACCCTAACCACTAGGCCATGTGGTAGGAGGTAGGGTGCAGTGACAAAGCATTTAGAAGTAAACGGCCTCAAACATTTGCCAGCTGATGCGATAATTAATATGCATTGAGAACAATCAGCTTGTCCCAAGGATAACTTTCCCTAACTACGGGTAGAACCGGGTATAACCGGGCGAGAGCCATTCATCCTCAGGGCAATTTACAATGCAATATATAATCTGAATGGTTCACCCGTGACAGTTTTTCCTTTAAGGAGGCTGACAGATTGTTTTCAACACTGATTCATTGTTCAACGAGTCCGTAAATTTCTGACGTCTTACTCTAGACGATTTGTTTTAACATGGCCGGATCATCTCCCGCGCGGTCTGGCAGTTTGGATAGATGGGTCTCGCTCTTTAGGTCTGAGTTCGATTCCCGGTGGGGGAAGCGTTTTATATCACTGTTGCCGTTCTGAACCCAGCAATTGCTTCTTTCGCAAATCTGGCATAGTGGCGTAGCTGTGGGCCTATTTCTTCGTTTTTAATATCACTTGTCACTGTCTCCACAGTATTTAATTCCAAATACACACAGCTGTTGCCTGCAAGATCAGGTTTGCATTGCTAATGCATGTATACGTTTTCCTGATGCTTGATCGTGGGCTTTGTGGATTGCTTAACTCATCATTTTATGGCTAGTAAATTAGTTGAAATCGGCGGGCATTGTCAGGAATATAGTTTGGTGTTCATAACCAGGGCTACACCTGCGCAGTGGCAACTAATGATGTCATTTTTCTTTGTAGAATAAGATGGGTATAATTGGGGTGGCAGGATGGTTCGGGCAGCGCAAATATCTCAAGTTTCTGTAGATGACATTATCAGCAGCATCATGCAACAGGGCGTTTGTCACACCAGGTAAGGGATGGGGCCGTCTTTTGTTTATTTGATTTTGTACTTTTACCCATTATATTTATATTGTTTGATAAAGACATTGTGGGTATTTTTCTTAGGTAGGGTAACAGAAGAGCTAATATGCTCCTTGGAAGTCAATGAAAGGTGGTAGGAGACAAATATCTCCCCTGTATTGACAAGGCTTCGTCATTGGCTTGCGTTACCCACTATACTATGTCACGAACCTTTTTCTCTTGGTATTGGAATGTTGCTTGGTATGCTGCAAGCTGCTGGTTTCCAGCGCAATTGGATTGGATTGTTATTCTTTCGGTGCAAAAATTCCAAAAAGTGTCCGATCCATACATTACATCTCTCCCGTAAGAAGTGCAGATGTAATACAATTGTTCCCTCTTGAGTACATTGGGCGCTAAATGACCAACCATGGTCGATGCGCCCTAAAACCACAATCACACACACACACATCCTCTTGAGTACTTGGAAATGTCTATGGCTACTGGGTCAGTTATTGTCAAATTCCCTTTATTTGGACGCCGCCGTCAAGGGCTTTGAAACATCCAGGTCTAATGCATACAATGTCTATTCTCCCTGTCTGTTCTGTTATTCCAGCACACCTTGCACCGAATGTCATTGGTTGCGTAGGGTGACAAGTAGTGTTGCACGTCGTGTGCCTTATCCCTGTAAGCTGAACCCCCTCACCTCTAAAAATCCCTGCACTCGCATGCACCTTGCAACCAGTATTAATGTTATTATTTGGAGTTTCCAAATTCCACATAGGACACCTCAGTGCGGCAGGATTCTCTGTCCACGTCACATGACTCTTGACCTCTCCGTATCAGCGGCCTACTTCAAACTGTATACCATGTCATCTCCTTTCTCATGTGTTTCATGCAGCTTCAGACTGTCGCAGGTTTTTGATATACCCAAGTCTTCGATTGCTTGATAATTTGGGTTTAAGGGTGCGCCGACTACAGGGTCATTTGGCGCCCATATATACATCCCATGTATATGAACCCCCAATTAATGAAAACTTGTCTGGTGTGACAACGTCTCGATGTCTCAACATCGAAACAGTCACCAGAGCCTTACTCGACACCGTCCACAGTTTATAAACGTCTTTCAATTCATACTGCCTTACTGTTGAAGCTACGTCTGTATTTCTGTTGATATTTGAATGCTTCATCTGTCTATTGTCTGACATAATCTATGCTCACTGCCAGCGACGATGAACGATTTCCGTCTACATGTACCCCACATGGCATTCCCATGTGTGACTGCGAGACCGCCTGTTTTTGCGCACCGATGTTGTTTCCTTCTCTCTGATGTGGTGTCATGTCCCCGTACATAGTCTGTGTTCACCACCAGCAGCCAGATACCATTTCCGTGTTGACCACGCGCTCCCTCCGCACGTGCACGATGCCGTCTGGGACTGTGCTGACGTATGGGCGCTGCATGACCTCGGCAGTCGATGTGCCCCTAAACCCCAATAACCAACCGACGGTGCTGACGTCATCCTCCGCCCTGGCAGGGAAGCCGGTGTCGGCTGGCACGCCGCCGGTGCCAGTGGCGGCGCAAGTGGCGGAGGAGGGCGCCAGCGGCGGGGCGCCGCGGCAGACGTCCGCCCCGCTCACCTCGCCGCCACGGCCGCCCAGACGACCGACCACCTTCGCCATGGGTGACCGCGTCAAGGTGTCCGGCGACGCTGGCTCTCTGCAGACGCTGCAGGACGGCCACGGCGGCTGGAACCCGCGCATGACCGACGTAAGCGGCGCGCTCTGATGTACCGCGGCGCGGGAGCGTGCGTCAGGTCGACACTTGACTGCCAATCAGAGATGGTGTGTTCTGGGTTAATAGAGCGGCTTCATGTACACCACTTACACGTACCCCGAGCTTTTATCGAGTTGCTGTCGGAAACTTAGTGAGGTTCATATCCCCTTCCCAGCCTGACGTGTAGGAGAAACCATCGTCAACCTGAGATCCATACCACCAGCTTTTTAGTGCATGCACGATTCGTAAATATGATTGACATGTTAGCACCTGCCAAACAATTCTGTAGTAATCGTTAATCAGCGTCGGAACTTTGTATTTTCCACACTGCTGACGAAGATGGAATAATGGGAGGACATCACGGCGCCTTCAAGCAGCCCGATCTGTGCCGCAGTACATCGGGCAGGCGGGCGTGGTGCATCGGCTGACCGAGCGCGGCGACATCCGGGTACAGTACGGCAACGGCACGCGCTGGACCATCAACCCGGCGGCGCTGGTACGCGTCAACCCGCTGTCGGTGGGCGACGCTGTGCGGGTGCTGGAGGATGCTGCCAAGGTCCGCCTGCTACAGAAGGGCCACGGAGAGTGGATCGAAATGATGCGCGTGGTGAGTGGTACGGAGGGTGGCCTGTTTTATGTTGCGTGGTCGAAACCACAGGTTTTCGGCTAGACCGGCGATGTCGCTAGGTGATGCTCTAGATTGAAGTGCGAAAATATAATTTATCGACTGTTGTGTTACGGTCACGTTTACGTGAAAACATACAACAGCGTTACGAGAGCCTGTTACCACGGTCGCCCTTTGCGCCGCGAGTGGGCGATCGCCGTGACGATGCCACCCACCGCTGTGGTCGGCAGTGTCTGGGCAAGACTGGCCAAGTCACCAAGATCTACGCGGACGGCGACCTGCGGGTCAGCATGGACGGCCAGACGTGGACCATGAACCCGCTGTGCGTGACGGCGGCGGCCGCGCCGCAACAGTCGGCGCCCGCCGACCCCAACTCGATGCGGTGCCGGGACCGGGAGGAGGCGCCCGGTGAGTGTCGGCCCCGGCCGGCCGGCCACTCTGGCCGGGCCGTCGTGGCCCGTGCGGCGTGGCCGGCCTGACGCTATGTCACGTCGGTCATCCAGACGTTACCCGCTGGTGAGCGTCACCGACACTGCACCGATGGCTGCCACACGGTCCCGGTGCACCGGCTTGTCGACTTAGGATGCGGCCTGGACCGCTTCAGACTTGTTGTGTGATGTGTTGTTTCTGAGCCGTGCTGATCCCATCTTTATGAATGACCTTTGTAGGCCATGCTTTCTGCCTGATGCCACTGTATGTAACCAACCGGTCTCTGGCGTCAGTTCGTAACACACCCGCCTCTGATGTAATGGTCTGTAACACGACCGCCTCTTGACACGACAGGCCTGTGACACGGCCACCTCTGGCGTCACAGTCTGCAACACACCCGCCTCTAATGTAATGGTCTGCAACACGGCCACCTCTGTTGCCACGATCTGTGACACGGCCACCTCTGTCGTCACAGTCCGCAACACACCCGCTTCTGATGTAATGGTCTGTAACACGGCCATCTCTGTTGCCACGACCTGTGACACGGCTACCTCTGACGTCACAGTCCGCAACACACCCGCTTCTGAAGTCACAGTCCGCAACACACTCGCCTCTGAAGTCATTGCCTGTAGCACAATGGCCTCTGATTTAGCGGTCTGTAGCACACCTGTTTCTGAAGTCACAGTCCGCGGCACTGATGTCATGGCACGTAATAAATTAGTCTCTGGTGTCGCGGTTTATAGCACATAGTTTATAGCACATCCGTCGACAGGCACGCTGGTCTCGTTCATCAATAGCTTCCTGGACCAGCACAAGGAGAGCTCAATAGCCGACCGGCTGGTACGGGATGCAGCTCAGGGTCGAACCGAAGCTGTCCGAGACTGGCTGGACAAACAGAGGGAGAAGGTACTGCCTGATGCGACGTCCTGTGCTTAATGGTGTCCTTGGCCTGATCGAAAACAAAAGCGTCCATTTTCCTTGGTAACGTCGACTGGCTGTCGATGACACCTTTGATGCCACATCGCGACCGGGACCACGCTGTAACTGTCTGTAACCCATTGCGGCCCAAAACCCACTGGTGACCACCTGTGTCCTGCTAGGGAGGAACCGGTGACGATAGTGCTATGCTGGCGACTTTGCCATGGCCCATTGGTGACCCTCCCGTGGTGCCTTGGTGACGCTCTCATGACTCGTTGGTGACTGTCATGGCCCATTGGTGACACCCCGTGGCGTGCTGGTGACTCTCGTGATACGTTGGTGACGCCATGGCCCATCGGTGACACTCCCGCGGTGACACTTGTGTCCATCAGTGACACTTGTGGCCAATTGGTGACCGCCCATGGCCGTTGATGACGCTCAGGTGACTTGTTGATGACGCTCCCGTTACGTGTTGATGACGCTCCCGTGGTGTATTGATGACGCTCCCGTGTCGTGTTGCTGACTTGTTGGTGACGCTCCCTTGACTTGTTGATGACGCTCCCGTTACGTGTTGATGACGCTCCCGTTACGTGTTGATGACGCTCCCGTGGTGTATTGATGACGCTCCCGTGTCGTGTTGGTGACTTGTTGGTGACGCTCCCTTGACGTGTTGGTGACGCTCCGGTGACGTGCTGGTGACGCTCTCATGGCGTGTTGATGACACCCCCGTGCCGTGTTGATGACGCTCTCTTGGAGTGTTGACGCTTCCGTGGCGTGTTGGTGACGCTCCCGTGGGGTGTTTTTGCCGTGCTGGTGGGCCCGTCGTGGCGCGATGGTGACGCTCCCGTGCCGTGTAAGTGACGTGTTGGTGACGTGTTGGTGAGCCCGTCGTGACGCGATGGTGACGCTCCCATGCCGTGTGAGTGACGTGTTGGTTGGCCCGTCGTGACGCGATGGTGACGCTCCTGTGCTGTGTGAGTGACGTGTTGGTGACGTGTTGGTGAGCTCGTTGTGACGCGATAGTGACGCTCCCGTACCGTGTGAGTGACGTGTTGGTGACGTGTTGGTGAGCCCGTCGTGACGCGATGGTGACGCTCCCGTGCCGTGTGAGTGACATGTTGGTGACGTGTTGGTGAGCCCGTCGTGATGCGATGGTGACGGCGCCGGTCGGCCGCAGGTTGACGGCCGCAGTAACGGTCGGACGGCGCTGCAGCTGGCCTGCCACCAAGGCCACATCGAGACTGTGCGTCTGCTGTTGCACTGTCAGGCCAGCGTGGCCACCACAGACGATGACGGCGACACACCACTGCACTACTCGGCCTTCGGGTAGGTGCAGAGGCGCACCCAGGGCCGGGCGGAGCCTTCGGGTACGTCTGGAGGTGCACCAAGGGTCGGGCGGAGCATTCGGGTACGTGCAGAGGCACACCCATGGCCGGGCGGAGCCTTCGGGTACGTACGGAAGCACACCAAGGGCTGGGCGGGGCCTTCGGGTACGTACGGAAGCGCACCCAGGGCCGGGCGGAACCTTCGGGTACGTACGAAGGTGCACCCAGGGCCGGGTGGAGCCTCCAGTCACGGCAACGTTCTGTCGCCGTCTTGAAGCAACACATTTTCCCTGTTGGTGTGATGCAGTGAGAAATCATTACAGCGGGTTGCCAATATTGGGCATGGTAGATGTAAATTTTGAAAATAAATGTACTTAATGCTAACTTTGTTCCGACAGTGTCAAACGAATTGAAAGATGCGTTGATGCATACAAATACTAAGTTCTTATAATTTGTGTGGGAAGCAGCTTTGGTAGGGGTTCTGCCATATTCGTCGAAAAAATCGTCTTGTCATGCTACTCGCATACGAGATTTACACGCTCATGTAGCCACGCACAACAGAAAATATCGTGTATGCCCTGCATTACATCTCTGTCGACCTGTCTGGCCCGCTGGCCCCCTGGATCTCGTCTCGCTGGGCTGACAGAATGCGGCTGTCAGCAGCTGACAAAGCGGCATGTTGCAACAATTAGCGTTCCCTACGCTGGCTGAGCTAGTTGGCCCGTTCAAAGCAGGATACGTGGCGCCAGTAGATGTGCTGATGTTAAAATGGTATGTCAATGGACATCAATAGACGACGATGTTCTGTCAACTGGACTGTCACTGGATGTGGGTGGCATTATAGCATATGGGAATTGTTCGTCAGGGCTAGACAATTCACTATGATTTGCGCATTCCTGATAAGAAACTGCATTTGGCCAGCCATAGGATGTGTGTACACCGGTGTTCAGATCACGTCCTACCTATCCAGCCTGGTCTGTCCTGACTTCGGCATTCGGTGCTACACGCACCGACCGCATCCCTGTCACCGCACGTGCTGGCTGCACCCCTGTCACAGCACGTGCTGGCTGCACCACTGTCGCAGCACGTGCTGGCTGCACCCCTGTCACAGCACGTGCTGGCTGCACCACTGTCACAGCACGTGCTGGCTGTATCCCTGTCACAGCACGTGCTGGCTGCACCCCTGTCACAGCATGTGCTGGCTGCACCCCTGTCACCGCAGGTGCTGGCTGCACCACTGTCACCGCACGTGCTGGCTGCACCCCTGTCACCGCACGTGCTGGCTACACCCCTGTCACCGCACGTGCTGGCTGCACCCCTGTCACAGCACGTGCTGGCTACACCCCTGTCACCGCACGTGCTGGCTGCACCCCTGTCACCGCACGTACCTGCTGCACCCTTGTCCACTCACGTGTTGTCTGAGCCCATGTTTGCTGCATGACCACTGCAGTCGATGCGCCCATAAACTCCAATGAGCCCCTGTTACCAAATCTACGAGTCTTGTCCCTCCCGCCACTCGTGCTGGTCTATTCCCCTGTCCTCACACGTGTTGGCCGCTCACCTGTCCCCACACGTGCTGATCGATCCCCTGTTTCCACGTCTGTGGGTCGTGTCCCTGTCACCGGCGGCTACGGTAGCTCAGTTGGTAGAGCGTCGTGCTCTCGATTGCAAGATTATGGGTTCGAATCTCACAATTGACGGCATTACCGAGTCCACCCGTGACCAATCGGCGTGAGAGGTTGGCGACGCTATATGACCTAGCGGTTGAATGCGTCGTAAAAGAACCCAAGGTTCTTCACTGTCCCCTGTCACCACACGTCCTGGTCGTGTCCCTGTCACCACGCGTCCTGGTCGTGTCCCTGCCGTCACGCGTCCTGGTCGTGTCCCTGCCGCCACACGTCCTGGTCGTGTCCCTGCTGCCACGCGTCCTGGTCGTGTCCCTGCCGTCACGCGTCCTAGTCGTGTCCCTGCCGTCACGCGTCCTAGTCGTGTCCCTGCCGTCACGCGTCCTAGTCGTGTCCATGCCGTCACGCGTCCTAGTCGTATCCCTTCTGTCACGCGTCCTAGTCGTGTCCCTTCTGTCACGCATCCTGGTCGTGTCCCAGTCACCACGCGTCCTGTCCTGGTCGTGTCCCAGTTACCACGCGTCCTGGTCGTGTCCCAGTCACCACGCGTCCTAGTCGTGTCCCTGCTGCCACGCGTCCTAGTCGTGACCATCCCGTCACGCGTCCTAGTCGTGTCCCTGCCGTCACGCGTCCTAGTCGTGTCCCTGCCGTCACGCGTCCTAGTCGTGTCCATGCCGTCACGCGTCCTAGTCGTATCCCTTCTGTCACGCGTCCTAGTCGTGTCCCTTCTGTCACGCATCCTGGTCGTGTCCCAGTCACCACGCGTCCTGTCCTGGTCGTGTCCCAGTTACCACGCGTCCTGGTCGTGTCCCAGTCACCACGCGTCCTAGTCGTGTCCCTGTCACCACGCGTCCTGGTCGTGACCCAGTCACCACGCGTCCTGGTCGTGTCCCTGTCGTCACGCGTCCTGGTCGTGTCCTTGTTACCACGCGTCCTGGTCGTGTCCTTGTCATCACACGTCCTGATCGTGTCCCTGTCACCACGCGTCCTGGTCGTATCCCTGTCACCCAAGTCCTGGTTGTGTCCCAGACATCACACGTCCCGATCGTGTCTCCCTGCCGCCTCGCGTCCTGGTCGTGACCTTGTCATCATGCGTCCTGGTCGTATCCATGTTACCACGCGTCCTGGTCGTGTCCCTGTCACCAGGCGTCCTGGTCGTATCCCTGTCACCCAAGTCCTGGTTGTGTCCCAGTCATCACGCGTCCTGATCGTGTCTCCCTGCCGCCTCGCGTCCCAGCCATGACCTTGTCATCATGCGTCCTGGTCGTGTCCCTGTCACCAGGTGTCCTGGTCGTGTCCCAGTCACTCCACGTCCTGGTTGTCTCCCTGTCACCAGGTGTCCTGGTCGTGTCCCAGTCACTCCACGTCCTGGTTGTCTCCCTGCCGTCACGCGTCCTGGCCACGCGCCACTGACTGCCGCTCTGCTTCCGCCAGGAACCAGCCCGAGATAATGGAGCTGCTCATCAGGAAGGGCGCAGACGTCAACGCCACCAACCGTGGACAGTGCTCGGCGCTGCACGTGTCCGTCAACAAGCAGCACGTTGGCTGTGTGCGTGTGCTTGTCAAGGCCTCCTGCAACCCGAACATGCAGGTGCGCCCCCCCCCCACACCGGTGCTCTGGTTGGCGGGCGTCTTTTCAATCCAAGGGCGAACCAAAGAGACGTCGGTGTCGTCTGTGACAGTCAGGCGGTAGTTTTGTGGCGTGGCTGGCGTCTTGACATTACTAAATTTAATTATAAGCCATCGCGCAAAAGAAGCTTGTTTTGGTCTAGGAGCAGGGTTATGACTGAATTTATATCCCTGAAACTGCACAGCGTTAAGCTACAGTGACAGCTGCCAGCACAACACTAGGCTATAGTAGTAGTTGCCAGTACATCATTCAACTTAAGGAGCAGCTCCCAGTTTCACCATGCCTGCTTTTTGGCACACATACAATCAAAATCATTGCTACGTATGCTATTCCTCGCATTTGCTCACCGCATTATTACCGGTTTCTTTTGAAGGCATCGTCGGTTTTGACGTGCTTGCTTATTACCACCGTTCTACAACATATACATCTCAGAAAAATCATCGTTGTGTCGCGTTGAATGTGCGTCGTGTCGTATCGGTTGTAATTGTGTCGTGTCATGTCAGTGGGGGATATTAGCCATGTGGTGATATGTGCTCAATGCTTTACTTTCTCGGGAATGTATTGCGGTTGGGCTCATTGTGTCCGTTGACTGATGCCACAGGCGACTGTCCCGTTAACGGTGTGCGATTCTTTCATGAGAACGTGTTCACAAGATGGTGACATCCTCGAAAGAACTTCGACACTTGATGTGAGACTTGCAATGACACTACCCCATACCCGCAAGGGCAGCGACCTTGTCGTTGAGGATTGATAGCCTTCTGCCCCTCTGCTAATTTATTGCTTCATGCCTCAGATTAGGCATCGAGTACCATGACCATCGTTTTTATGAGCCATAATCACTAGCGCTAAGGACTTTGCATAGAAATAATCGACTTAGAACTGACTCGTTTCCATCTCCACATTTTTTTCGGTGATTATTACGTCCTAGATTTCTGTGAATACTCAGTGGTATTGCGATCGCATGGCTACCAACTATCGATGCATCCGAAGCGGCCGCGGCGGATGAGCAGTGCGAGCCGTTCGTGCTGACGACCTGGCTCGACATGCCTTCAGGACACGTACGGGGACACGGCCCTGCACGACGCCATCGGTAAGGACAACCTGGAGATCATCGAGCTGCTCGGCAACGTGCCCGCGCTCGACTTCAAGGTGAAGAACAAGCGCGGCTTCAACGTCCTCCACCACGCCGCCCTCAAGGGCAACAACTTGTGAGTGTCGAGACAGCCGATATGTTCCGCCGTTACTCATCTCGCGAAACCCTTTGTTGGTATGTAGAGAGCTTGTCTCTCTTCAGTTCCCCTCCTCTTCCTTATTTGTTGGTCACGTCGTGTGGTTATTGAAAGCCAGATTTTATTTAACAACACTGAGAAACTGCATGGGTGTCTCTGCCAACAGGGACAGAAAGGATGCTTCCTAACTCAACTTTTATAGGCATATTGAGCTTACCATTTTTACACAGATAAGTTCCTCAGAAGAAAATTATTCCCCAGTCAGCAAACGCTCGTGGTGATGCCATGTTCATGAGTGGTGTAGTGATTCTGCCCATGCGCTGGTGTCGCCATTGCGCAGCGGTGTCAGGATCAGGCAGGCTCTAACACATGTGGATCTTTATGATCTTCGGAGACTATGCGCTTGATATACATGCTCCCTCCAGATACCCGAAATGAAACAATATCGTAATATTTAGATCAGAAATATAATCATCCACTTCTGGATTCCTGACGCGCACACTAATATCGACATTTCCTCTTGCCTGAACTGGACTAAAAATTTCTTCTTCTATGCTTTTTTATCTGTGTGTGAAATGGCGTATTTCTTTCATCTGTGTGTGCAAAATGGTGGCGAAAATGCTGAAGTGGAAATGAAAACACTTGGTATGATTTATACTTGGTATGCCACGTCACTGTGTAAGATCAGTTGGCATGGTTCCTTTCTGGCACAATGGTGGCGAACACTTCTGAACTTGCCATTTAGGGGTGCAAGTTATTGTCTCGTTAACATTGGAAGTGTGTTCTTTGATACGGTAAAAAGAGTGTCTGTATTTTTCGCCATTGATCTGATTTATCCGGCGGCGACACCGACTGGCCGGGAGGTTGCGCCCGCGTCCTGATGGCCACGGCGGGCGGTGTGCCGCAGCGCGGTGGAGAAGCTGCTGGTGCGGTCGCGGCAGGCGGCCGACATGAAGAAGGAGGACGGCTTCAGTCCGCTGCACCTGGCCTGTCTGAACGGACACGGCGCCGTGGTGGAGACGCTGGTCGTGCAGGGCCAGTGCAGTCGGGACGCGGTCAACAACCGCCGCCAGACGCCGCTGCTGCTGGCCGTGTCGCAGGTGCGGCCCGCGCCAGCCGTGCACGCCGCCATTCAGTGTTGAACATGCGATGTAAATCACTTCGGCTCGATTTGACCACGTAGTGCTTCACTCGGCTGGAGGTGTCCACCGTTTGAAGTTTTGACCATGTTTTTCTAAGTGATAAAATTGGCAGACAAACTGAACTGTACAATTTAATTTCTTGTGGTACTCTACGAAGTTTTTGGTTGTCTTTGGTGAGTTTAGTCGCAACAGGTTGTAACCGGCTAACATTGGCTTTCTCCGGCTTTCTGCCAGCTATGGAGAGAGCCGCTGTGCGCCGTCGGACGGGAGATGCTGTGCGTTGTCCCATCCTCGGCCACGCTGTGACGCTGTGCTGTGCCGGCAGCTGCACCTGGGCATAGTCGAGTACCTGGTGAGCCGCGGCGCGTCGGTACAGCTGGCGGACGAGGACGGCGACACGCCGCTGCACATGGCCTGTCTCAAGATGAGCGCCGTCTGCGACGTCAGGCCTGGCGAGGCGCCGCTCATACACGGCATCCAGGCCCACCTGGCCACTCAGGGTAAGTGGAGGGTGTACATGGCATCCAGGCCCACCTGGCCACTCAGGATTGGTGGAGGGTGTACAATGTACATGGCATCCAGGCTCACCTGGCCACTCAGTGTAAGTGGAGGGTGTACATGGCATCCAGTCCCACCTGGCCACTCAGGGTTAGTGGAGGGTGTACAATGTACATGGCATCCAGGCTCACCTGGCCACTCAGGGTTAGTGGAGGGAATACAAATACATGGCATCTGGTCCCACCTAAACACTCCGGGTAAGTGGAGGGTGTACAATTTGCATGGCATCCAGTCCCACCTGGCCACTCAGGGTTAGTGGAGGGTGTACAATGTACATGGCATCCAGGCCCACCTGGCCACTCAGGGTAAGTGGAGGGTGTACATGGCATCCAGGCCCACCTGGCCACTCAGGGTTAGTGGAGGGTGTACAATGTACATGGCATCCAGGCCCACCTGGCCACTCAGGGTTAGTGGAGGGTGTACAATGTACATGGCATCCAGGCCCACCTGGCCACTCAGGGTTAGTGGAGGGTGTACAATGTACATGGCATCCAGGTCCACCTGGCCACTCAGGGTAAGTGGAGGGTGTACAATGTACATGGCATCCAGGTCCACCTGGCCACTCAGGGTTAGTGGAGAGCATACATGGCATCCGGACCCACTTGGCCACTCAGGGTTAGTGGAGGGTGTACATGGCATCCAGGCCCACCTGGCCACCCAGGGTTGGTGGCGAGCATACATGGCATCCAGGACCACCCAGCCACTCTGGGTTAGTGGAAAGGGTATATGGCACTCGGGTCCACCTGGCCACTTAGGGTTAATGGAGGCACTAATTGATCTACCATGGTCCATCCGCCCTAAATCCCTAATCATACCTAGGGTTAGTGGAGGTTGTACATGGCATCCGGTCCTACCTGGTCACTCAGGGTAAGTCTAATGTCTGTTCTGCTCATCAACAGGTTCTGATGTGAGCCTGACCCAGGCGCTGGCCTGCTACCTGGCTCAGGAGTCTGCGCCTCTGGACCGGGCCAACAAGAAGGGCCGCACGCCGCTCGACCTGGCGGCGCGAGGCAGTGACCGGAAGTTCGCTGACATTCTCCAGTGGTACTCCCGCCAGCGGAGGTACGTCTCAGTTCCGGCGCGCTTTGTCCGAACCGCCCCGTGCCGTGCACATGTGCGACTTCTAAGGCCACACACTGTGGCTGTGCGGCTACTGGGGCCGGTATTCACCGAGTTGTGTCGGAATCGCAAGACCCGTATGCAAAGTCAGGTGATTGACGTGGGAGGTCGGTCGCGTGGCTGTCGGGTCATCACAGGCTTGTTCCTTGAAATGTCGTCTTTGAAAGTTGCGCCAGGAAGGAAGAATCCGCCTCGTTGTTTGTATATTATTTGGACTTAAGGACGCTTCGACCAGAACTTGATCATCAACAGCAAGAACTCGTATGCTGGTATTTCACTGTCCGATGAAAAATACTGTCATGGTGCATATATAATCTAAAATGCCATTGTCGACGCTGAGCAAGCTCCCGGAATGTACGGATTTTGATTTGTTCCACGGAGTATCGTCATATGTCAAGCAACCCAGGGAAAATTCCCGTGATTGTGACCATGACGTCACCTGCGGTTGTGGTGACGCGATTACAGCGACACCCGTGGTTGTATTTCGTCAGGCGGGAACCGTCGTATGACTGGCGTGTGGTGTAACCGGTAGTGATTCTGGTGTGTGTTGTGTTGTAGTGGCGCGACTGTGATGACATCTGTGGTTGTGATTATGGTGTGTGTCGTGTAGTGGCGTGGCTGTGGCGACTTCTGTGGTTGTGATTATTGTGTGTGTCGTGCTGTAGTGGCGCGACTGTGATGACATCTGTGTTTGTGATTATGGTGTGTGTCGTGGTGTAGTGACGTGGCTGTGGCGACTTCTGTGGTTGTGATTGTGGTGTTGTGTGTAGCGTTGCAGTGGCGTGGCTGTGGCGACTTCTGTGGTTGTGATTGTGGTGTCGTGTGCAGTGTTGTAGTGGCGTGGCTGTCCTGACACCTGTGGTTGTGATCGCGGTGTTGTGTGTAGCGTTGCAGTGGCGTGGCTGTGGTCACACTTACGGTGGTGGCTGTTGTGTTGTGTGTTGTGTTGTAGTGATGCGCGTGTGACGACTCCTGTGGTTGTGATTGTGATGTTGTAGTGGCGCGGTTGTAGCGACATCTGTGGTTGTGATTGTAGTGTTGTAGTGGCGTGGCTGTGGCGACTCACGTGGTTGTGATTGTGATGTTGTAGTGGCGCGGTTGTAGCGACATCTGTGGTTGTGATTGTGGTGTTGTTGCTGTGGCGACTCCTGTGAGTGGTTGTGGTGTTGTGTTGTGTTGTAGTGGCATTGCTGTGGAGACTCCTGTGGTTGTGGCTCTCGTGTTGTGTGTAGTGTTGCAGTGGCACCGGTGTGACGACTCCCGTGGTTGTGGTTGTGATGTTGTAGTGGCGCGGTTATAGCGACATCTGTGGTTGTGATTGTAGTGTTGTAGTGGCGTGGCTGTGGCGACTCACGTGGTTGTGATTGTGATGTTATAGTGGCGCGGTTGTAGCGACATCTGTGGTTGTGATTGTGGTGTTGTAGTGGCGTGGCTGTGGCGACTCCTGTGGTTGTGATTGTGGTGTTGTAGTGGCGTGGCTGTGGCGACTCCTGTGGTTGTGTTGCAGCGTCAGCCAGTCTCTGGAGCTCCCATCGCTGTCTGACCTGGCGAGGCAGCCGGCCGCTGCTGCTGGGTCGCCGGCACAGTCGCCCGACTCTGAAGCAGGTGCCGTCGGATCGCCAACTGAGAACTTGTCCAAGCTGAAGCTGGACAACCGCCAGGTTAGGGAAGCCAATCGGAACATTCCAGTTTGATGTCTCGTATAATAAGTACGAGTATGCACGTGCTATAAGTAGCACGTACATGCTCCCTATAAGGAATGGTACCACGAACATTTCGCGGGCACAAACATGTCGCAATGCAATTTTAGATGAAGAAATTGCCTATAATATGACGTGGCATACAATGCCAGTTTATAGCATAGTTAGTATTCTCCCTATCCCGAATCTCTTCTTAAATTATGGATTAAGAACCGAACTTAAGTAGCATGTGCAGGCTCTCGATAAGGAATGGTGATTCACGAACATTTCGCAATGCAAGTTCAGGTAAAGGGATTGCCTATATTGTGATATGGTCTACAATACGTTTATAACATAGCTAGTATTCTACCTATCCCAAATATAGCTCTTCTTAAATTATGAATCTCGAAACAAATGTTAAAGGTACAGTCGTAAGTGCCTACACCACGGGCTCAAATTTTAGTCCGAAAGACATCAAAAGCATTTTAAATGACACTAATTACATGGCAAATTTCGACATGCTACTGGGCTCGTTTCGACATCTCATACCAAACGAAAGCCGATTATTGTAACCGTGGTGTGCGTGGTTGCAGGAGTCGTGTATGCTGTGCTGTGAGCTGCCGGTCAGCGTCGAGTTCGAGCCGTGCGGTCATCGCGTCACGTGCGAGGTCTGCTGCACCAGGATGAAGAAGTGCATCCGCTGTCAGACCATCATCAACAGCAAGAAGACTACCGGTCGGTGGAGCACTGTCGCCGGTCCACAAAGCTCAGCCTCGGCCTCGGCCAACTGTCTGTTTCTGCCCAACTATTCATCCACCTCAGCCTCAGCTAACTATATGTTGATGCTTAATTACCCATCTCAGCCTCAGCCAGTCCACCCACCGTAGCTTAGGCCAACTAATTGCTCCCGCGTCGTTTCCCACCTCATATTCAGCTATCTGTTTCTGCCCAACTACCCATCCACCTCAGTCTCGGTCAACTATCTGTTGCCAAGCTATCCGCCACTTTAGCTTAAGTCAACTATCTGTTCCTGCCTAACTTCCCACCTCATCTTCATCCTAATATCTGTTTCCACCTGACTGCCCACCCACCTGGGTTAACTATCTCGTATTGCCCAGCTACCCACCCACCTCAGCCAGCTATCTGTTTCTACCTAATTATCCATCCACCTCAACCTCAAGCTAACTTTCTGTTCTTGCTTAACTACTCGACTCAGTCTCATCCAACTCTTTGTTATCGCCTAATTACTCAACTCAGCATCAGACAACTATCTGTTATCGCCTAGTTACCCACCTCAGCCCCAGCGTGCTATCTGTTGTTGCCCAACTGCCTACCTCAGCCCAAGCCAACTAATTGTCATTGCCTAACTACTCACCTCAGCCCCAGCTAACTATCTGTTATTGCCTAACTGCCCACCTCAGAATCAGTTGACTACCTGTTGCCCAACTATCCACCCACCTTAGCCAACAATTTGTTATTGCCTACCGACACACCTCACCTATTTATCAATGTAGTCAGTCACTTACGTTGCTTTTTATGTAGCTATTTTGGTATATATATATATATATATATATATATATATATATATATATATATATATATATTAATGTGTATGTGCACCAGCGAGCCTGCTGGATTACACGTCTATATACGATGGAGGGTGTCGGAGCTCGACACCGATACAGCTAATAGGCAGCAATGTGTCCCCAGACGGCAATGTACTGTCGTCGCGGGCACGAGCGCCCAGCACCGACCGGCTGCGCTACCTGGAGACCAAGATCGCCGAGATCGAGGAGGTACACGGCTGCTCCATCTGCATGGAGCGCCGCCGTAACGTGGTGTTCCTCTGCGGCCACGGCGCCTGCGCCGTGTGCGCGCACGCCCTGCAGAACTGCCACATGTGTCGCAAGCCCATCACGCAGAAAATCAACATCTACTAGACGGCGCGACCGGCGCTGGTGTGGTGCCAGCCGGTGGGCTGTAGCAATCCCGAGGCACGGAGCGGTCCGGGGCCGCCGGCTGGTGGTGATGGTCTGATGGGGACGTAGCGTCCGCAGACAGTGCCGCCGGGTGGTGGTGATGGTCTGATGGGGACGTAGCGTCCGCAGACAGTGCCGCCGAGTGGTGGTGATGATCTGATGGGGACTTAGCGTCCGCAGACAGTGCCGCCGGGTGGTGGTGATGGTCTGATGGAGACGTAGCGTCCGCAGACAGTGCCGCCGGGTGGTGGTGATGGTCTGATGAAGACGTAGCGTCCGCAGACAGTGCCGCCGGGTGGTGGTGATGGTCTGATGGAGACGTAGCTTCCGCTGGTCGTCTCGCGGAATGAACACGTTTGGCCGACGCATATCAGAAGCTGTGTGTGCGTGTGTGTGCTTGTGCACGTGTGTGTGTGTACACATGTATATGCGCAGGGTGTACAGGGCCGGCAGCGGCATCACCGCACGCTCTTGCATGGCTGTCGTTTCGAACTGCTGGCATTTGCCGACAGTGGGCGTGGGCCGCGCCGTGTGTTTGGAAACACTGTATCGGTGGCACAGGCGCTGCTGCCCACCGTTCTGGGCTGATGCCGCCGCTACGCGAACCTGACGCCGGGGTCATGTCCACCTGATGCCACCGTCATGCTATTGCCGGCTTTAGTCAGATGAGTGCAGTAACTGTAAGGTCGTGTAGTTAGGTGTGCTGTCTTCTGTACATGGCTGGTTCCTGTACATCAGTCAACGCTTTATGAGGCTACGCGTTGTAAAGCGGTGGCCGCATTGGTTTAGTGGGTGTTTACTTGCTCCGTGGTGCAAGAGTTTGCTTTTATACGACTGTCCAATATTGCTTGCTGTGGTGCATATCAGTTGTTGAACTGTGTGATACACACTGTGGCGAAGAGATCTTCAGAGTTATAGTGCGGTGTGATGTGATGTGCGTATTGCTTTTGGTATGGACGGCGCACAGATGTTTTGAATGTTGTACTCTATTCCCTGTGGTGATACATTCGAGCTATACAAATACACGTACTTCTTTCATATTATGACTGTGAATTTATGGAGTTAGCATGCTGGTGAAATTTTTGACACCCACCTGCTGATTCCCTGTGCAGGTGTGGGATTTCTGGCCAAGTTGCATTTCCCAAAATTTTCTGCTGTCTAGAAGTGCTTTGCGTTATCTCCGGCGAAATTTCTGCGTGTTCGTCGTGAATTGGGGTCATGTTCGAGCACTGCCGTGCTTTCCTTTCTAAATAATCCTGTTATCGGCACAAATGAGTTTATTTACATGTGCACTATTCAATGTTTCTCTGTGGTACATCACCCATGCTTGTTATTTATATTCCTCTGAGCATACGTTACCTATTACAAGGCACAAATCTCTTTCAGTTCACAAATCTCACAAATCCGCTGGTTTCTTCATTTCGGCGAGGCATTATTTTGAACAGTCCACAACGATGTGAGGAAATAGGTAGTATATTGACGTATATATCTGCGCTCAGCAATTCAATTCCGGTTTCTATAAACGGCGAAAATAGCACGGATTTAGCACGTGCAGATCAGAGCTACGCCTCTAGTTTAACCCTTTGTGGTGGTGAATGAAGTCAGCTCTTCGGTGTGCCAGGCGAGTGCGGGTGAGTCAGTGTCGAGCTTTTTGACCAACACCGGGTGTCGAGATCTCTGTCATCACGCACACTGCACGCTCCACGGCTTGTGTGTGAATTGGGCTGTTCGAGATTGTCAGCAGGGTGCGGGCGAGATGTTAGACGCCCCGTCAGGAATATCTCATATCACTGGCGGCTGATTCACACGCATTGGTCAATGGTACTGGCGCTCAGCCGGTGAGGTTCGCGTAGGTGGCGGCATGACATTGATCCGATGGCATCATAGATGGCCACACTCGCTCGAGGAACAATCCTGCACCAGTCTGACTGGTCTGCCACGGCAGGCTGCTTCGCCGGCGGCTGTCACTAAGAGCGAAATGGCCTCCGGCCGAGCCCAGTAGGCAGCAGGTAATCATTTCTCGGGATTGCAGGCTTAACCAAAGCCCGATCTTCGTCTGACAAGCCCTGCAGCAGGCGCCTGCCGAAGAAAAAGTTTGTTTTTCGACCCTTCTATGCGATCAGGCCTCGATTTGATTTGAAACCACACTGGTGCGCAGCAGATCAGAACGAAGAGGATTGCGTCACAGCGCGCACATGCGCAGAAACTTACCAAGTCGTCCGGCCGCCGGCCGATGGACTCGCGACGGAAGACGGAGATGAACCTACCGTGCGGCCCAACTTGGAAGGACTGGCGGTGTGGGTACAGACCGCAGCGATGACCTGACCGTTGACGTGTCATACCCGATGTACAACGCGGCTGAATAAATATCCGGCGGCCGAACCGAACCTTTTACCATATAAGGTAAAAATACCGGCTCGTCCACCACCGACGTTCCTCCGCACCGGTGGCGGTGTGAACTTGGCACGGATGGCGGCCAGCGCTGCGACGAGTGGAGCGCTACTCGAACCCAGTTGTGTGGGCACTAGCCGCAGTGTAGTCGCAGTGTGGAGTGCCGTCCTTTGATGGCCAATGGCTCTGCTGTTTGTGAATACGACGCCGATGACCGAGTCAGACGATCAGAACGCAGTTTAGAAGTGGTCGTTGGCGAAATGATACTGATAGTCGAGCACGAGGACGTCTGAACGCTGGCTCGGCTGTGGCGCCCATTGGCTGAAGTTGGGGTCTCCGACTGCCTGCACAATACCGCCGTGTCCGGTCAGCTTGTGCTGCAGGTGGTCAAGCTCGTCGATATCGTCATTGTCCTGCTCCAGTGTGTGGCGGATGGTGTGCAGCGTAGATTAAAGCTCTGCTCCTGGCACCGATCTGCATTTTCACCCAGAGGGACTCGAGTTTCGACCGAGGACTGAACTTCCCGGGGGCCGACGCTGCCTTGATATTGATATCCTCACGAGCAACAACAGCAGGGCTGCCGTATCCGTTCTTGTAAGTGTGAAAAGTGCTGCGTGAAAGGTATCCAGCGCTGCGAGAAAACGGCTGGTTATGCCCGGCTTTAGTCACGTCTGGCTGATAACTAAGACATGATATCTGTGCGTGGGCAAGTCGTTGTTCAGCTCCAGACGCATGCATAACGGCTTGATAGGGTGCATGTTCAGCGGCGCGAGACAAAGGTCGCCTGGTCGCCGCGCTCGCCGCCATACCCGGCCAGCTGCGGCACGCGCTGCATGTACCCCCTCCTCCGGAGATTCCTGCCCAGGGCGACGTCGTCGGTTGCCGTGGGATCGCTCCGGTGCTGGGTTGAAAATCACCCGAGGGCAAATTCTGGGGCCGGCTCCGGGTGCTGGGCTGGCCTGGGCTCCGAGTGGCGAAATGGCGAATGAAATTATCAGCCGGCGAATGAGGACAGCGAGGCTCCAACCGGGCACCACTTAGTCTCCGTCGCAGTGCAAGCCAGAACGAGCGCGCGTGCAGCTACGAGAAACATCGGGCAGCGCAGGAACTCCTGGTGTCGGGGAGCACAGGAGTTCAGATTGCTGAGGAGTACAGGGGCTTTCAATATCGAGGAGCACAGGAGCTCCGATTGTCAGGGAGCACAGGAGCTCCGATTGTTGGGGAGCGCAGGAACTCCGGGTGTTGGGGAGCGCAGGAACTCCGAGTGTTGGGGAGCACAGGAGCTCCGAGAGCATGAGGGCACCGGCCACTGCGTCGCGAAGATCACGTCCGTGCTGGTTGAGTCTGGGCCAGCAGCAACCTCCGATCGACCTTGCAGTAGCACACTCTAACTAATAAATACATCCAGTCTTCGCACACACTCATCCACTCATCCTCGCTAACGTACTAGAGGGGGGGGGGGGGGGAGGGGGCAGCTGTGAATGGACGGGCAGGGTTGAGAGTAGAGCATGCCACCAACTGGATATCCGTTCGGATATCGTTCGATACGAGCAACAGAGCGAATGGATGGACTTTCGACAACATATATGGATACCGATTGGATAAAGACTGGCACTGCGACTCTGCAAAGCTTCGTCGCTAAAGTTAATTGTTTAAAATATTTATCTTCTAATTTCCAAATGCCAATTTATATATATATATATATATATATATATATATATATATATATATATATATATATATATATATATATATATATATATATATATATATATATATATATATATATATATATATATATATATATATATAGATATAGATATGTATGTATATATATATCAGCAATAAAAACGGTTACTTTGCATAGTCGTGCTTGCCAATATCAAACGCATGAACATCGTATTGCTTCGACGCGGCAACTACGACCGAGGTGCCTCTACCCGCCGGTTGGCGTATTATTTCCTATGTCCGACTGCCAGCGAGACTGGGCCGGACATGGTATCCCCCGGACATGGTACGTGGCCCGCCTCGAGAGTCCCGAGCCACGTAAGCTGGCTCGACATTCTCGAGCCAGCTTACTTTAACTGGTCTGCGATGAAAACGCACAGTTATGGGTGCTGGAATTTGACATTTGAAATAGCACCAAAAGGGTGTTAATCTTTTTTAAAGTGCACATGTGATCGGAGGGGAAGCTCTAAGCTTTCGTAAAATATGGTGCTGCTCAGGAAAATTGCTATCCATAAGTGAAGCTATTTGTGAATTTCAATGCTGCCTTATCTTCTTGATTACAATACTGCATATTCTTGATGATCGAGTCCCTATTTATTGATACAACAAATCAGGCTACAACTAGGCATGCCACTTTTTTGAAAATGGATGGAATAACGAATGTACATTTCTGCTTGATACAGATATGGATAAGAATCGGAGAGGAATTGAACCTTTCAGTCCGTGTTCGACTCCAGTTGAGGATGAAACCAGATCTCTTGAGAGGCCATCGGTGACGAGTTGACGAGTCTCATCGGTGAACTTGACCTTCAAATTAAATGTGGGATCACATATTTTTAGGTACCTACACAGGCTTGACCTGATCGGGGACCTTGTCCTTTGCACGCGTCCATGTGCTCAACAAATCTTCAGTTGCACATCACCAATATTGAAGTACACAATTAAATGTGTTTCAAGGGCAGAGTACGAAAACTGACAAAGACCGAGTGGCCGACTACAATTCGACATTGACCCGTTAATCTGTTCTGGAAGGTGAAATAAAAGAAGCAGGCAAAAATGCTACAAGTAAGCTACTCAAGTAGCATATCCTGACGATATGAATATAATCTAAATAGAGTACTCAAGCAGCGTTTACAAGTATTGCAACCCTGGAAGCATAAGGATGGAGTTATATAATACCGTTCATCAAGTCCGTGTATCTGGCTTAGACCCAGAGGCGCAGCTAGAGGGGGGGAACTGGCGGGCGCCCAGCTTCCTCGCCTTGACACCCAAAAATGTACTAGATGGAACGAGAAAATTGGACAGTTTCACCATGCAAAACTTAAACTTTTCGGCGCTCCACAAGCACCAGTAGCTCTCTATTTCATCCCATTTTTTGGATCGGTCCCTTATGAAAATCCTGCCTGCTCCACTGCTGAGAAGAAGTGCTATTTATGGGGAGGGGATAAGCTAACCCTCGACACTGCAACGGCTAGAAAATGATGTGTCAGTGTAGGGGTAAGTACACGCTGCATGATATCGACACTGATATTATAAAACAGATAACCGCCAACAGTACCTTGCATATGCACTATATAATCACTTAATGGTGGTGCAATGAAGAAAAAAATTACCATGGTTTCAGCCACTGCATTAGGTGCTAGCAGACAGAAAAATAGCTGCATCATGTGGGTAAATCAACAAGACTAATCGTTCTAGTCTTGGTCATTTACGCCAACTGGAGTATTTTCTATAGGCACGTCATGGTATTTATTGACCATTTCGCTGCGCCCCTGCTGGACTCCACTGAGGGAGCATGGTGCAGACATGGTGCCAAATGTCTGCACCATTTTCTACATAAACAACACCGCGATTATGTCATCCAAACTGCACCAGCCCTCTCTGATAGGAGATATCTGTCCATGACCAGCGTGTGCTGTGAGGTTCGCACCATCGGCGCTGAGAAAGTACCACACCGCCGGCATTCATAGATAACCGCTGTTAAAAGGTGCTCCCGAGCCGCCACACAATCATCGCGTTAGCCACAGGCGCCACACCGCGGCCATGCTGTTGACGTTGGTGTTTGCGGTGTCGACGACGTCAGCACTTTCGCTGCGGATCGCTGGCCCGGCCCATGCCTCCTGCATGGCGGACTGGTGAGTAGGCTGGTCCGATTTGCACACTTTTTGCCAAAATCGATAGCAGCTCCCCCTCATTCGATGCACTTTGGGCCGCTGAACAGGATGGAAACATCAGAAAAGCAAATATCTGACATCTTTTGATGGCCCCGGCCAATTTGGGATTTTGGCCGGGACCAAATTTTGGACATTTCTGCATCTCATAAGCGGACTGGTGGGAAAATGAGTACGCTTGAACATAACATCGTCAAGGCAATTCATTTTTTTTTCGATCCTTTGGCACCGTTTCCAAGATCCTAGCTGTCTTATTACCTCAGATTTCGTCTTCTGAAGTATGGAAGGTTCGAGCGGTTCCCTAGGCTGCCAACAGATGGCAGGCCTAGCGAGCCCAGCTGCCTTCCAAGTGCCTTATGCCGGACGCGTTTGTACTTTCCACCAATCGTGGTTTGGCGTCTTGGTGCACTGGTGCTGTCTCAACTAACTTATTGGTTATGTTTTATGTGAATTAGCGATGCAAATGCACAAAAAATGGTGACGTATTGTACAGGGAAATAATCGCACATATTGGTTGAAAAGATGTGGTACTGCGCAGAACATGCCCTACGAAGCCTGGCCTGAATCGCAACAGGGTAATCGACATGAAACAAGTGTCACTCCTCATATCTGTATGTATTTTTTAAAGGTGTATTATATGTATTCCGTCAGATCATCTGTTATCACCATTCCGCCGCCGCCACCGGGGCACGCCGCAACAGCCCGCCGCGCTGAGACTAGCCGAAGCGTCGCTCACTCACTCACTGGCCCGGAACCGGCGACGGAAGGCCACTTTATTCAGGCTATAGCCGCCCTGGCGGTCCCTACCGGTGACAGCCACCGCCGACTCCATAGTCAGCTTTACACTTCGCTCCTTCGCCTGCGTGTAGCAGGGAATGCCAGTTCGCAGAGACTCGTCCAGCCGATGCGCCAGCTCATCGCCACCATATGGGTGGGTCATGGGTGATTCGATATCTGCCTGGTGGTGCTGCAAATCCATCGCCTCCATGAAGTTGCTGACTCGGAGATTGATTTCCGGGCATTTGTAAACCCGGACTGGTTGCCCAGGCTGCCGACGCTGACGGGCCTCACCGATGAGCTGGATAGCTCGGACCCGGATCTATCGGCGTTCGTCCCCGAGGATGCCGAGAACGACGGCATGCCGCTCGAGCTGGTCGTACAGGTGGTGCGGCACCTCCACCAGGTCCGGCCGGTGTCTGATTTCCAGCACTGTTGGGATGTAAATGCCCACAACGTACAATGAAAGCGTCTGCAGCTAGGCACTGGGGCTCTGTTGGGCCGTGTAGACACGCAACAGTCTATTCTGTGCGGTGTGCCACCGCGCCATACTGAGCTGGCCGTGAACGTGCTGCACTACTTCACTTCCATCGCCCGAAGTCACACACTGGGCGCACTGCACCAGCAGGCAAAGAACTGAGCTCAGATTGCGTCTGACGTCATCTGACAGCGGCGGTAGCTCAGCCGTTGTCATGGGCTGGAACTGGTGCACCGGTGCAACTGGTGCACCGGACCCGACAGCAACTTGCCGATGGGACCCGAGACGCTGGAGGGACTGGTGGTCGGCCCATGGAGCCTCTTGAGGGCTCTATAGGGCAGCTCGGCCCGACACGGCCCGGGTGGCAGGCACCCGACATGAAAAGGTTCACAAAATATCCGTGAACGCCCACCCGGGTGATGTATTTGTCGGGCACTTTAACTGTGAAGCGCGGCACACCGGAGCGACTGTCGCCCGGCAGCTGCTGCGCTTTCTGGTTGGGCGCGGCATACAGGCCACTGCCATCCATGCGGTGGGAGGCAATGGGACTAACGAGGTGGTGGGCTGGCAAGGCGCCTGGCAAAGCAGCTGGATGGTCCAATTAAAATAGTCTGGATGGTCGTATAAGATGGTCGAGTTCCCCAGAGTCGTATTTGTAATGGCATCGGCATTCAGCGACGAGTTTATGATCGTTCGAATCAATTACCACAAATGCTTCTGCCCGTACTGAATACCCTGGAAGGAACTGCGAGGGTCTTACGTTTTCACTTTAACGGGCAAGGTTCAACGCAAACCGGTTTCTTCGGTCGCCTCCCATTTTTTTCCGTTTTCACCCAAACATGACCAAATCTGGTATCAAGCAATGACCTATGATGAATCATCGCGCAACATTTCAAATCGGTACATATCAAGTTCAAAAGTATGCGTCAAAGTTTAGCGTGATTTATTGGATGGCGATGTTGAAGCGATATCGACCGAACGCGAGGTTCGGTTGCTATCGCTTCAATTTCCATCAAATGGCCGTCATTTGACGTGGCTTGCTATGCAGTATCAGAAAGCTAAGCTATCTATTTTTTTTTCAGGGACGATGGCCAAGTTAATCCTTCAGTCGCCTATTTTTATCGCTTTCTTTCAAACCTATCCAAATCTGGTATCAAGCAATAACCAGTGGTGAACATTCGAGTAACATTTCAAACCGGGATATGAAAAGGTCAAAGGTTTGGTGGAGTTTCGTCGCTATGGCTTCAATTTGCAGAAAATTGATGTCATTCGTGTTGTCATTCGTGCTGTCATATTGTGCAGTATCAGAAAGTTTATATTTCGAAATCATCACGACGGGTCAAAATGCAAGCGGATTTCTTGGGTCGCCTCACATTTATATGGTTTTCCCCCAAGCCTACCCAGATCCACTTCCAAGCGACAGCCCATGATGAACCATCGAGTAACATTTTAAAACCTGGATATGTCAAGGTCAAACCTCAAGATCAAAGGCTAGTTTACATTTTTCGAAGTCATCGCGATTCGACGCTATGTGTTCAATTTGCACCAAGTGGGTGTCATTCCACATGGCTTGTGCCGTGCTATAATGTTACCAAATATAACTAAGTTATAATGTCAAAGGTCAAACCGATTTCTTTGGACCTCTCGTACTTTTTTCTTCACCCCAACCTGTCCACATCTGGTACCAAGCGATAGCCGTGGTGCACCTCAAGTAACATTTCAAACCGGGACATGTCAATGTCAAACCACAAGACCGAAGGTTAGCTTAAGGCTGCCCATGACTCCCCTCCATGGTCTTGAAGATACCAAAGGACACCCAGAGTCATGTTTGTTCAAGATATATCAATATATGTGCATGGGATTGCATCCTAAGACTATAATAATGCCTTGCGATAATGCAAATTTATTGCCTGACAAAGCACAATTTTTCACCGAAGCGAAAACACAAGATGGCCAAGGTTCATATTATTCAAGAATGATCTGGAAGGAGAAATTTCTAACGTTTGCTGATTTACCATTCTGAGATTTTGTGACGACAGATAGCCTGCGAAGCCCGTTGATTGGCTTGCTCAGATTCTGGTATTTTTGGTGATCCTCTCGGAAATATATTTTCCCTTTATTATCATCCAGTGGTTACATCCATGTCCAGCAGTACACAGTCGAAGGACGCAACACCTGCTGGTGGTGCTTACCCATGCGGCCCAAACTTACCATCCATGATCATTTGAGGGGCTCAACGGGAGGTTGGACGGGATCAAATCATGGACGGACCGAGGAATACTAATGGGGGATGGGGCACTCACCTTGATGGGCCCCATTTCTCTACCAGGCTGAAAAGTCGTCGAGGGGAGAGTGGTGTGGGTACCCTCCACCCTGCATCCGTTCCTGATTCCAGCTACGGAGACAAATGAGGCAGTGAGTTGCACCATATCCTGGCGAGTGTCAAAGAACGGCGTGGGGACGAACGAGGCTGTTTGTGTTCCAACTAGTCACCATCAAAACTAGCACGAAACACTCTGACGTCTAGTGCGTGTTATTGTTTATGGCGATACAAATTATTTTTGTTATCAAGGACAGGACTTAATGATGCATATTTTGATGAGGAAACAGTCAGGAGAGGTTTTCTTCGAAGCGTTTCCTTCGTCAAATTAGAACACCAAGTCCAATAAATAACATGTTCGCCACGAACCGCCTTCCCGTTCAGGTTCGTCGATTTTCCTCATTACAACAGGATTGCAAAATTTCCTGATGAATTCATAGTCGTTCGGAACAGCACAGCGACTATTGCACGCATCATGTATTTGGCTGGAAGAATGTCTGCGTATCTCCAACTTCTCAATGGGAACGGAATAATCGAAATGTGCGCAAGTCATCTTGCATTCTAAGAATATAAGAAGGACATACGACTACCAGAGATGGTGCAATTTCCAAAGAAACGATACTTGCGCAAAACCCCTGAAGGAGGGCACGTGTGAAATATGTTTACAAATATGACCTCTTTTGGTATATAGCATGAACACTAGGGTGTGTCGCCTGAACGGTTTTTCTTATGCATAGTGAAATTATCGTGCAGATCACCTAAAAAAAACCCTGTGGTCGAAACCAAATCGAAATCAAACAATAAACAAAATATGCGACAGGCCGATAAAGAAACAAATTTGCCGGGCGCCCGGCGTTGAAGTCTCCAGTGATGGCGCTCCGTTGCGATTGGCATCTAACACCACGCGTCGGCCGCCGTCGGAGCGCCGCCGCGGCGCTGTGACGAAAAAGGCGGCAGTCGGTGCTGTGGATGACTTATGAATGGATTCTGGTAATTCAAAAACAGATCAGGGGAGCCGGGATATATCTGATTGTAAAGATTAAACTTCACTGAAGGACTGATCGCTCCACTTTCCTTTGTCTGTGCTCCACCTTTCACATTGCTATGAATCATCATTCGAATAAATTGCGTACGCACTAACGACACAAAATAGCTCGAGGATCATGCAGGTCGTGTATCTGGTTTCTACTTCGACGGTAGAAAAGACGACACGCTTATGACAGCCAGTTCAAAGAAGACGGAAGAGCACATTGTGGTTGTATCCGAGCCAGACAGTGCATATTTAGGACATTTTACCGCACAGACTGGGAAAGCGGAGGACATTTTTCAGGACCTGAACGTCGTGGCATATGAGTTTGGTGCGGATGTTTCTGTGCTTGGCTGTGACGGCACGAGAGTTAATACTGGCCAAAAAGGTGGTGTTATCCGTTTGTTTGAGCTCGGAAAAAACGCCCCGTCCACTGGTTTGTGTGCCAACTTCATGCAAATGAACTTAATCTTCGTGCAGTATTTAGCCAGTTAGATTGAGTCACAACAGGACCTAAGTCGTTTAGTGGGCTGATTGGCCGGGCTGCTGCAGGCGCAGTAGAAACGTTGCCAGTGGTCGATTTTGAGCCAATCGATGGCGGAAATGTTTCAGAAATGACGCAGGAGATTCTCAGTGACCTAAGTTCAGATCAGGCTATTCTGTACAGTCTGGCGCGTAGTGTCCAGACGGGCTGTATCTCAGATAGAACTGCAAAAATGAAGATCGGTCCACTAAACCACTCCAGGTGGCTGACTCTGGCGGCGCGAATTCTCCGGCTCTACATATCAACCGAACAGCCATCAGACAATCTGAGAATGCTAGCGGAGTTCATCGTGTGCCACTATATTCCCATGTGGTTCTGCATCAAGAAGAACTGGAAATGTTCTGACGGTCCTGGCAATGCGCTGCACAGCGTGCAACTTCTCAAAAGTTTGCGACCTGAGATAGCGGCCATGGTGCAGCCGGTAATACAGCGCAACAGCTATTGGTGTCACCCTGAGGCAGTACTGCTAGCAATGGCAGCGGGCCAAGATCAAGCCACACGGGAAAGGGCGGTCACTCAAATCCAGCAGTGTCGCAGTTCTGCGACACTGCGACACTTGAGTTCTAACTCAAGTCGATAGTGATACTGACGAAGTGCGGAAGTTCAAGCTTCCAAAAGTGAATATGGGGGCAAACAACACCATGGAGCTGATTGATTGGTGTAATGAGGCGATAACCGAGCCGCCCTTGACGCAACAACTGTCCGATGATGACTTACTAGACATCATCGCGAGTCCTCTCGAAGTACCGTCATACCCCGTGCACAGTCAGACGGTGGAACGGATGGTGAAAGTGGTGACCGATGCGTCTTTGAAGGTAATTGGTGAAGAGGCCCGCCACGGTTACATTGTGGCGAAGTTGAAACACAGGTCAGCAATGCCAGTGCTCAGCAGCAAGAAGGATTTCATGTCGGTTTGAAGGATTAATGATTTAATTGGTCTTCGATGTAAACAGACGAAGAATTTCGAAGATGTTCAAGCTTTCAAAAGTGAAAATATTAGCATTATACGCCGATAGATCTACTGATTGAAAATGGAACGAACAAGCGACGTAAAGTGAACCTTTCTTTCATGCGTCAGATATCCGGGCAACTTATTAAGCGACTGGTGCTTATCAAAAGCCTTTTACCCTACTAAACACTTTCATTGAGTTTTATTAATGAGCTTCATCACCAGAATCCATTCTTCAGTCATCCACAGCACCGACTGCCGCCTTTTTCGTCACAGCGCCGCGGCGGCGCTCCGACGGCGGCCGACGCGTGGTGTTAGATGCCAATCGCAACGGAGCGCCATCACTGGAGACTTCAACGCCGGGCGCCCGGCAAATTTGTTTCTTTATCGGCCTGTCGCATATTTTGTTTATTGTTTGATTTCGATTTGGTTTCGACCACAGGTTTTTTAGGTGATCTGCACGATAATTTCACTAAGCAAAGTGCAATTTACAAAAAAAGGTCCTTCGTGACACACCCTAATGAACACCCTATGCTCTGTGCTCGCCTTTGGCTGCGCAAACCGCGGTGAAATAGGAAATATTCTTGTAAATGATGAAAGCTAAACATTGTTCGGCGGTGATTAACCTCATAAGTAATAATACGATTGGATTGCATATAGCAAACTCATGCATTATTGTAAAATAGTTCACGCAAGCCTTATTTGTGCGTAGTGTACTAGCACCCAGAATATCGAAAGACAAGGGAGCTTTTAATTCGTTGTACGAAATAATCGACTAATCCGAATTTGCCTCACATGGAGCACATAGAATATAAATAAGACCGACCAGTACATATTCACAACCAATTTACGAATAAAACCACGTCTGACGCATTCACCGGGGACAAATCAGATCATGATCGGATTCTTTGCGTGAACGTGCGCTTGACCCCATCAC
The DNA here is from genome assembly GCA_034440575.1 of Imbricaverruca yamaguchii. Lineage (NCBI taxonomy): Eukaryota > Metazoa > Arthropoda > Thecostraca > Neoverrucidae > Imbricaverruca > Imbricaverruca yamaguchii. The sequence continues at coordinate 1,416,676 of JAOTOL010001585.1, forward strand.
CACTATGTAACGTACCTGCTGATGGCGCAGGACGTTCGGCATGAGCTGTGCCGACGCCATGAAGGCCATCGTGGACCAGCTGGAGAGCTGGAGCGGGCCGGACGGCTGCGTCGCTGGCGGCGAGAAGTGCCTGTACGAGGTGAGCGTGGATCAGCTGCTATACTACTACTAGTACAGCGTGGAATATTGGGGGTGGTCATCACGGCCCCCTTAAGTTAAGGAAAGTCGGCTGGTGGTGAGCAAACCCTTTGTTGGTGAGTGCTATCCTCTGATGGTAAACAGACACCTGAAAGTGAACACAGTTTTCCTGTAATGAAGAAGTCCTCCAGGCTGAATAAGTCCTCTGCTGATGAACAGGTCCTCCGGTGATGAATCTGTACCTCTAATGGTGGGCAGGCCTGTCTGACACCAAACCTATAGTGTAATAAAAAAGGGCTCTTTGGCATCCAAAGAGACTGGAGTGGTAAGTGTCAAATGAAGATCGTTTGGTAGCGATATGAATCTTCTATGAGCGGCGTTTTGCATACCGCTGATGTTGTTCAAGCACTGTGAATTATGTTTTGAACATTACCTGCAATTGTTCAAAGATACCAAGTAAATGTCGTCTAGTGATGGCGTTAATCATACCGAGTAGCTTGGAGGGAGAGTAGGCCACCCATCATGATGCAAGATATATCACAAAATTCAAAAGTACTTCGAGGGCAGCTCCGTGTATGTGGTGCTGCACCTTAATCCATAGTGGTATTAGGACGCCACTTTTTATATGCTAAGGGTGCATTCGTCACATCAAGCAGTGAATCCCCAAATCATGCAGAAGCTTAACCATTGCGCCATAGACACAATGGTTAGGCTTCATCGTGACACATACACTAAACACAAATGGTGTTTGGAGCAGCTTTGACCATCAAAAAGGTCATTTGGCCCCTCTACCAATTTCTACCAATGTTTGCCAATTTCACAAACTAATACCCATTAGTAGCGCAATGGGTGTCATTAACTAGGAACAAGTTGCGTGCCAACAAGAACTGTACAATACGTTGTTTTTTCCCGTATAACTAGTTGCAGTGTTGTTTTCCAGGCCAATCTATTTGTTCTATCACTCATTTTTATAAGCACCCCTGCTGCCCCCCCCACTGGTGAATGCCACTTCCCATGGCGAATGCAATCTCCGCTGCTGGTATCATCCCATGCATCTCAACAACATCACACCTTGGAATCAGTGCATGTTCATCAGTTAACATTTATCAGCACAAATTAACAGCGTGCGTTCAAGCATACGGGTCAGTATACACTGACAGTACACACCGTATACAGTCATACCCTAAGGACTTCAGGACCTTCAAGGGGTGCGGAAGGAGCGTGCGATTCCGAGTCCATTGCACAACTCGACACCAGCTGAGACTGATCTGTGAACAACTCCACACCAGTTGAGACTGATGTGTGCACAACTCGACACCAGCTGAGACTGGTGTGTGCACAACTCGACACCAGTTGAGACTGATGTGATGACTTGACTTCCTTCCTTCCCAACGGCAACGACGCTAGACAGCCCTGTTGATCCCTCGTTACTCGATACGAATAACCCCAAAGTCGTCTTCGAGATACTTCGGGTGCCCAACGCTACCCGTTTCTGTGCCCCACAGTACATGTCCACCGAGGACAATGTGATCAAGGCTACCCACACAACGCCGGTACAAGGGTACGTGGACGACATCGAGATGACGTTCACCGACGGCGACAGCGGCGGCTGCAACATGCACGTGAGTCAATCACATCCGGCTAGATAATGGCTTACAACACTGAAGAGCAGCGTGTGCCTCCAACATGCACGTGAGTAAATCACACTCTGCTAGATAATGGCTTGCAACTCTGAAAGGCAGCGTGTGCCTCCAATATGCACGTGAGCCGATCACACGCTGCTAGATAACGGGCAATCGCAAGGGTGAAGTACATTCGTTAGGCGTCATGAGCGGACACAATACCGGTGGCGCCGCTCTGGGGGTGGATTTGTGCAGGAACACCATCGTAGTGAGCTTACTATGATTAATAGCGTGTTCTAATTTCTACAGGATGTGAAAGTAAATTCTATTGGTCAAATTTCAACAATTAGACACTCTTTTATGAAGTATAGTTCGTTTTATTGTGAAATTACTCCACCTTGTCACTGGACAAGTGACTTTCAGCACCTGGGCACTTTCATGGCAACTTGAAAGTGAAATGGGTGCAATAGGGCACTTAACTTTTGGTAATAAAGTTGCGTCGTATAGCTTCTGTGTAATGTACCGACAATTTTTAGCGTTCTTAACTAAACGAAAGCCCAATGTGCTACACTTTGACATAATATTGAAAGCTTCCACTAAGCAACTCATTTTCATACAAAAAACGAGACTTTTATGAACTGAAAACTGAGAAAGTTAAATATTGGAAACAGAAAAACGCATGGGTGATTCGCAATTATCGTGAACATTTGAGTTCAGATTTGCACATTCAGTTTGAAGCAGCCTTATCACTAATCTGAAATACGTATGAATGAGGCAGACCTGTATCAGATATCGCCATATATTGTGCTTCCGTTTTATATGAAGCGCAGGGTATGCGGCCTAGATGGACGAAAGCGCTTCTGCATAGTGCATTACACCGTCATAGGAAATCGTGCAAGTTCATTTTCTAGCTACATCGGGACATGTTTCACACAAAAAGTTGCAATTGATTCCGGAAATTAAGGAAATGTGCGACATTGTTGAGTAGGAATAAGCAGTGGCGTACCTAGAATTTGCACTGGGGGGGGGGAGTGCGACGGATTTTAAAGAGGCCCAACTATCCCCATTCCCGGATTTGGCAAATATTGTTTAAGTGTCCATTCTCTTTCTTTTTTAAATAAAGAAATTAATGACTAACTTAAATGTCCCTTCGAGGGAGCCCAATCTACCACCATCATTTCTGAGTCACCGGATTTCAACCAAACTCCTCCATTTTGTTCAAAGGTTTATCTTTGCAATTTCTTGATGAGTCGCCTCGCATTATTGAAATTATTCAGGTATAAATCACTTAAAAATTGTAATTTTTCCAATATCACACCTTTTAATAACGCCCAGTCACCAGAGCGCCAACGTTCGTGCACGTGTACATCCGTCTTGCGCATTCGGCGCCATCTCTACACTTCGTGCGTTGCTCTGGTTTCTACTAGGCCTCCTACGTTTTGCTAATTGCCCACACGATAGTCTTGTGTTATATTTGACGTGTGGAATGCTTCGTATTGGGGTTTTCTGGGAAGTTTCGATTATTTCACTTCGATGATTAGTTCTCTTCTTCTCACATTTTTTGGGGTATTTAAGAAGTCCGGAGATCCGCTGATGAATGATGCACTTCATCTCTTTGGTTAAACTTGCTCCCAGATTGGCTTCCGAACCGAGGCTTGGCATCATTACTTTGATTGATTGAACTTTTCTTTTGTCTACGGATGAGTTTTGGGGCTCCCGGCAATCTTTGTTATGGGCCTGGCACATTTTTCCGACCACTGCCCAATTTTTTAGCTTTGTTATTGCTTTTTGCGCACCGAAGATATTGAGGCATCAACGCGTTTTCGAAGACCTTGATGTGTATGTTTAGTGCCCGGTCTTTTTCTTCCCTTATTAGGACCATGTCGCTCTTTGAGGGACTTGCCGGTTTTTGGGCCCCCATACGGTCTCATGGCGGAGGTGTTCTTTGGTGGCCTTCGTTGTGTTCTTTCTTAGAGCCCACTGTATGTGTAGTTAGAGCTGCAATGCACGTTTTAATGCCCCGTCGCTCTTGGCAAGACTCGGTACGCTTTGGAGGACCCAGCGCATTTTCGGCCTCTCGTTGTGCTCTAAGGGTCCTGCAATGTATATTTTGGGCTTATGACGCACTTTTGTGGGATCCCAGCACGACGTTTCGGGTTCATGCGCGTGATTCCGAGTAGGGGACGAGATGTCGATGTTCTGGGCTCGACGCAATTTTTGGTGACTTCTAATTGTTTTGAATTCCGAGTCCCGGACTGATTTTTTCGCGCCCGGTGTCATTTTTAAAGTATCGCCGTGATTTGTTTACCTCAGGAACGCTTTTTTCCGGAGCCGTACGATATTATTGAATGCATCTGGTAGTATGTTCGGGGCTACGGGACGATTTTCCTTGCTTTAACACCTTTTTCGGAAGCTACTTATTTTGGAGGGCTTGGTTTTTGTTGGGTCCCGATGCAAGTTTTGGGGTTACGTGTTTACATAGGGCAGTCGTCGCCAATTTTTAGGAGCACGACCAGAATCTTTGGGACTACCGACGTAAAGTTTTGGTCCGGAGTTCGATATTTAGGGGGCTCAGCGCGAGTTCGCGAGGCGCGTAGTACGCACGCACGCACGCACGCACACACGCACGCACGCACGCACGCACGCACGCACACACACACACACACACACACACACACACACACACACACACACATACCTGTGTCTCATGCACGCCCGTTCCTGTTCCTCTCTCACGATCTCTTTTTCTTTCTTTCTTTCTTTCTTTCTTCCTTTCTTTCTTTCTCTCTCTCTTTCTCCCTCTCTCTCCCTCTCTCTCATATACACGCTCACCCGTGCACACGGCTTCACACCACCACACACCACACCCCACAAGCGAAAGCGCCGATTAGTCATATCACTGTGACGGATTAGCCAATTTCACCTCCGGAGGATGAATGATGTTCATGACATGCTTAACCGTCCCGTCTCGGGGGGGGGGGTCTTCAACCGCTCCCTCAGGTTTTTTCGCGGATAGCGGAGGAACGGCGCGCGGCAGCACGCCCAAATTTGGCATATCTTATCCCATCAATTTGACATGCTGATTCAAAATTTTTAAGTCAGGTCCTCTAGGGTCAACGAGTTAGTCAAGGTCAAGTGAGGTCACCTCCAAAAAAGTTCAACCAGTCGTCACGCTTAAAACGGATACAGATATTTTACTGAAACTTTCAGCGTTTGCTTATCTTTGCGGATGCAACAAAACGCACGAGTGGAATTTGTATTTTTTTCGTTTTTGACTACATAAAATTTGCGTGTTTGCCAAATAACAGTTCAAATACAGGATTCTGGCCAAAGTAGGCATTTATTATTGGGGAACGTTGACTTCCAACAACGTTCCTCAGTCTGCTCTACCCATTGGAAAAGGAAAATTAAAGAAAACATGAAAACTCAAAATTTTGAAATTTCCAAAAAATAAAATTCTCTTTTTTTGGGGAAAAAATTATAGCCCTGGTCAATTTCGCTGTCCTTCTCTCATTCCAAATACATTTTGCTTTTTCATATATACCACAAAATGAACTCCCCAGAGTCAAAAAACATAATGGAAGTCGTGAAAAGTCGTGGAAATTTAGCCCCTTGGTGACGTCGCTTTTTGGGAAATTTTCTTTGGGGGATGGACCCGGACCCTACTCGTCGAGCGCTTTCCGATGACGCATCTTTCGTTTTCGTGCGATGCTTAGTTTGGATTTTAGAGGGGGTCTTCAACCGCCCCCCCAGAGACGGGGTTGGAGGATTTTATTGGAAAGACGGCGCGGGCTAATAGTGAGCTGATCTGAGTGCTAAGGAATTGTGGACATTTGATGCAGGTCGATGTTCCGTGTGTGTGTATGTATTCATTCGTTGTCCCAATCCACCGCCGAGCCACCACTGATCACCACTGACTGACGTCACCATTATCAGGGTCTGACTGACGTCAACGTTCTCAGGGTTTGACTGACGTCACCATTACCAGGGTCTGACTGACGTCACCGTTCTCAGGGTCTGACCGACGTCACCGTTCTCAGGGCTTCTCAACCTCGGAGACGTGGTACGCAGTGCTGGACTCGTCCACCAACTTTTGCAACATGAAGAACCTCATCACCGGTGCCGGACTTGACCAGGGTGACGGCTACTCTGAGACGGCTGACGACAGCACCTGCACCCAGTACTCATCCGCCGACTGTGACACCTACTGAGGAGGATACGCACGTGGTGAACACTTGCGCGCAGTCATGCTCGGCAGCAGCTCTTTGTTTTTATCAACATGACGGGTCGTTAGCCAGAGGGATTCTCCGTGAAATATATGGGCAGATATGCGTCAAGGCTGCATTCGGCGCCAGGGTGTGCTTGCCGACTCCGATGACGACGGGATGTCGGAGGCTCCGATGTCTCAAGTGTCAGGCATTGGCTATATGTGACTCAGCAATCAATACAACGGCAGGTACGAAACGGTCCAGGAAGATTTAAGGCTTGAATAAAAGACAAACATATAGCGGTAGAAGAAGCGAAGACCAGAAGAGTGAGAACCAAGAGCTCCATGCATCATAGACGAGCACTCCCGCGACTCTAGAAGGAAAATCTTCCACACAAAGTCCCCAACTTCTATTTGCTTCCTAGATACACTTTTCCCCCGGAGGAAACCTAACGGTGACGAGTCCACTGTCCCGGACCATTGCGACCGGGGCAGGAGCCAAACCACGAAAGCTCGGACTACGGGTGCAACGAATCCGGGTATTTTGTTCAGTAAGGAGGGACTCCTTGCGGGTGGGGCGGGGCCGATCCTGCACACAGTGACGTCCAGACCAGAGCCTAACGACCCTGAACACAGCGACACCGACACCTGAGCCTAACGACCCTGCACGCAGTGACACTCACACCTGAGCCTAGCGACCCTGCACGCAGTGACACTCACACCAGAGTAACCGTAGATAGTGTAAAATAACGCCCCGCCCCCTCCCCTGAGGGTCAAGAGAGCAAGAATTTTACGGGGGCAATGCAAAGATGGTGGTGCCTGGGCGCCACCAAAAGTGTAGGACACTCCACTCCAGTTCAGTGATGATAAAAATATGTCGACGCCGGTAGGGAGTACCAAACAACTGGCTAAGTGGTCGCTTCGCAGGCTCATTTAGGCTGTACCGCAATGCTCATGAGCAAAGCGGAACAGTCTAAAGTAGAACTCCGGATATTCATGTCATTGCGTACTCCACTCGGGAGCCACACGTAATGGAGTCCGGAATTGCAATCAAGGTGTGATTTTAGCGACGCTTTAAATATCGATATATTTATATTTTATATGCTATATTACCTAAGTATTACTTCATCATCTACTTCACTTCATCTCTAGAGTAATATATATTACCTCATTTCACTTAAGTAAAACAAATCGGATATATTCGTTTCAGTGATTCACGTGTTAGCTGATTGTCGGTCGCATCACTATGTATGGATGCATATATATATATATATATATATATATATATATGCATATATGTGCATATATATATACACACATATATATATATATATACATATATGTGTGTATATATACATATATGCATATATATGTATATATACGTATATATGTCTATATAACCCCGAGGCGGCACTTGCTTGTTTAATTCAGATTCATTGATGAATCGATCAACTACTTGCTTACATTGCATCTGTTTCATTGATATTCACACGTTGTTGAGCATGCTGCATATATTCTGTGACATAACTCATGTGCTAAAGCATTCGCAGTTCCCAGGTATTATTTTTAGGCGGTCTATAGAGCATTCTGAAGTACCTGGTGATTGAGGAAATCCAAATGTAGGACCAATATCAAAAAGGAAGTATGAAGTGTGTAGGAAACTACAGGCTAGTCAGTTTGACCTCAATAGCTTTCCAGATACTAGACAACTTAGTCAAACAGAACGCTCAAACTAATCTGTATAGGCACCCAGTTTTAAGGGGTACTCAACATGGATTTCATGATTGCAAAATCGCGCGCTGCTCAGCAAAATCCCACAAAATCCCACAAATAATGTGTATATCTCGCGAGGTAGTGCCATTTCTGGTACCAATTCCGGTACCAACTCGCGAGATACATTAAATATTTGTGGTATCGTCTTGTTTCAGAAGTTGGAGATGGGATGAAATCTGGGCGAGTAGGGAGAAAAAAGATGTGACTTTAAATAAAGATCACAAGAAGATGCACTTAGGACGGGACATTCAAGAAAGCTAAGGGAAAGTATGTTCATTCGGTTACTGGGATTGCATGCTCCATAATCAACACTCCCAACGCCACCCAATGCTCCTTGCTTTGTGATTCATATTGACAGACGGATGAATTAAGGTAGAGCTAAAAAACAGCAACAATTTGTTGTTGATAATGCATTTGAATACGTCATTAATAATTTGCTTTGCTCCACTTTTATTTTATAGCTAATACTGGTGGAGGGTCGGTGCGGGGTTCGCGGTAATCCCTGACTGGGAGCTGGGATCGTGTGTGTATCTAACCGTCGATACAGCAGTGGGGATACTCTGGTAAGCAGCAGGGATACGTGACTGTATTCTCTTATCCACCTGCCGATACGGCAGCGCGGATATTCTGGCTGGGAGCTGGGATACGTGGGTGTATTCTCTTATCTACCTGCCGATACGGCAGCGGGGATATTCTGGATGGGAGCTGGGATACGTGGGTGTATTCTCTTATCTACCTGCCGATGCGGCAGCGGGGATATTCTGGCTGGGAGCTGGGATACGTGGGTGTATCTACCTGCCGACACAGCGTCGGGATACTCCTGTTGGCACCGGGATACGTGAGTGCACTCTCTTATCTATCTGCCGATACGGCAGCATGGATACGAGGGTGTATTCTCTAATACGGCAAAGGGAACACTGATCAGCAGCTGTGACACTGACTGGGATCGAGGACGAGTAGACTTATTTTCTCATATGCCGCCGATACGGCAGCGGGGACAAGTGGATGTATTTATATCTACCCGCCAATATGCGTCGGCAATGCTAAGCAAGATGACAATGTACTGAACATATTACAAGTCAGTTCTTTAAGGTAACCGGACCAATGTGCGTAAAGAAAATGTACGTATAGCTAATGCACGTAAGCGCAAATGTTCGTATGACAAATGTACGTGTGTGCAAATATACACATGAGCAAAAGTAAGTAAGCGCAAATGTACGTATGCGCAAAAGTGCGTAAAAGCAAATGCACGTATGGCATATGCACCTAACCAAATTTGCTTCATTGGAAAGGCACGTATGCCTAAATGTCCGTACATTGGCTCATACGTACATTTGCTCTTGCATTCTTTTACTTTTCGGTACCGTTGCGCTTACGTACATTTGCGCTTACGTACTTTTGCGCTCACGTACATTTGGGTTCGCGTACATTTGCGTTCATGTACATTTACACTTACGTACATTTATGCTTACGTATATTTGTGCATATACGCATTTGTGCATATGTACATTTGCGCTTGCGTACATTTGAGCGTACATACTTTTGCACTTACGTACATTTGCGATTACATACTTTTTCGTTTGCGTACATTTACAATTACGTACATCTGCTCTTACACTCGTTTGCTTACGTACATTTGCGTACGTACATTTGCCCTGTTACTACAAAGGTATTTACGCGTAAGTAGACGTACATTTGCGGATACGTACAATTGCACATACATTCATTTGCGCATACTTACACTTGAGAGTACGTACGTTTTTGCGCTTGCGTACATTTGCGCTTTCGAACATTTGCGCATACGTGCTTTTGCACATACGTACGTTTGCGCTTACGTACTTTTGCACATACGTACATTTGCGTATGTGTACATTAGCCATGCGTACACTTGCGTTTACGTACCTTAGCCATGCGTACATCTGCACTTACGTGCAATGGCCATTCGAACAATTGTCATATGTACATCTGCGCTTGCATGCATTTGCTTACGTACATTTGCTTTCGTACATCTGCCATCCGTACATCTGTCCTTACGTACATTTGTTCTTCCGACCACTTGTTCTTACGTACATTTGTCCTTACGTACATTTGTCCTTACGTACATTTGTCCTTACGTACATTTGTCCTAGAATCGTACTTTAAGCTTCCGTGAATGGTCATTTCACCACGGCAAACAATGAACTGGGATGATGTCACTCAATGTTAACAAAGAATAGTTGCTCATGCCATTAATGACAGTATTGGATATTGATGCAATTACATAGCAGCCATATCTGACTGCCTTTGCAGCTCGCATATAAAGCTACTGGACACGGGTACCATGCAATTACATTTCAATGTTCCGATGGAAAAGATGGCTAGCAAAAGCATCATCCACTCTTCCTGCTCATTAAGGCGACACTTATTTTGGCGAGATCTGAATTTATCTCGGGACGACCCCCAAAGTGGTGAGGGTCGGAATGAAAAGAAACGTAGTGTAGTGTCAGAGCGATTAAAAAATATGTAGCACTGCCCCCGGGTTGTTAAACTCACAGAGTATATAGGCTTCATTGCGTTGAAGTCCCCATCCCCATGTGCTAATAACTGATAAATAGCAAACTAACACCAACATTGAATGAAATGTCACTAACTTTCATGTTCTCTCGCTTTTCGAGAATAGGCACCAAGCGCTGATTAAAGACTACCCCGCATGTCAACCAATGCTATTTTTCGCGGTCCTCTTTCCCTCTTCCGGTAACCATGCATCACGCTAAATGTACCTGTCGCGGAAGAGACGTTGAAGCCGCCCTGCCGCCGCGTCGGTCCCCTCACATAATGGGAACACGTTGTATGATGTGTTGTTGCCTGCCTGTTTGAGTAACAACTAGCAAATCCAGATGCCAATTCTTAAAGAAATCAGGCTATAGATGTAACTTTTTCTGCTCGCCTTTTCAGGTTCCTGATGACATCTACCGCAAAAACAAAACGTAAGACGAGGACATCAACGGACGTGTTCCTGATAGGCCAGCCACTAGCTCTAGCGCTCTCTATAGGTCTCTCTAGCGCCAAGTTGCCGTCAACTGGAAAGGTTCCTCGTCGCTTTGTGCACTTACATAGAGAGGAGGTCAAGTCGCGTAAAGCGGCGGATGCTGTCATCAGGGAAGTCAAGGAACTTTGGGATTTAGCCCGAATTCCCACCCGCAAGCATCAACGGTGCATCGATAAACTGCTGAAGAAGTACGCAGAAGTGAGGAACCTCACACGGAAAGGAAAATGAACGTCTCCCTTTGTTAACACCAAGCGAAGGACCTGGATGCGACAAATGGACAATCTGTTCGACATCGCTTATGGGAATGCCATGGAAATGATGTCAATTGAAGAAGACAGTGCATTTCTGGAATCCTAGCGATAGGATGGCCGAAAAGGAAGCATGCAGACTGTCGATCGCGTCCTCGCAAAGCGGGAAGCCAGGCTATCCCAGCTCTTAGGACAGGAGCGTGCACGTCGAGATAAGGAAGATGCGAGGATTTATAGTTTCGCAAAAGTGGATTCTGAAGTCCCTCGGGAGCCCAGCCCAGCTTCAGCGAGCAGTGGTAAAGACAAGCTCAACTAGCTCACCTCAGCCAGCGGCTAGCGAAGAATTAACGATGAAGAGTCCTCATCGTTAATGAAGACTCTTCATAGTTAATTTGTTTTGATTCGTTAAAATCGAGCATTCTTTGGCTATTTTCGGCCTGAGTTATAACTTACGAGCTGTTTTCTCCCGCGACACTTAGAAGTAAAGCCCACCGCAGAATATGACAGCTTCCATCGATAATGTCGTCGGCTTGATTTGACCGAAACGTAAGCTCCGTTGTTAGGGTTGCAAAACATCGAAGAACACTGACGACTCTCCGAAAGGCATGCTCCTCATAGTCTGACCACAGATTGCAAATTTACTTCAATAGTTGTCAATTGTGTGAAAATCGGATTTCTGTCTCGGTTTATGCTTTGACTGCATCAAGGACCAAACATATGCAATCGGATTTCTATTACGAAGTATGGTCGAGAACAGAACAATAGTCTTCGCTTCATTTTGTTAACACCCTCCATTTATAAAGGCTAGATGTGCTCGAGAATACCCGCTCACGCTCCCATGCACCATAATGTTGCGCTGAGGAAAGTAGTCGGCGAGGGTTAAAGTATCGGGCGAGGGGTAAAATATCGCGCAACGACTTCTTTGTACTCGATTGAAATGACTACATACAACTACATCCCACTACAACTACATCCAAAAAGATGCTTTAATTGTACCACAATTTCATGGTGATGAGTGACGACCGACGACCGAGGACCGACGACGGCGATGATGATAATGACGGCGCTTTAAATGTGATACAATCTCATAGCTATGTAAGGGGTCAAACTACCGGAAGCCATTGTGATGCACTACAATCGTATTTAAAAGGCACTAAGTTAGTTATTAGTGCTTTAGGGTGCATCGACTTCACTGGTCACGTGGCACCCATCCAATGGTAATAAATAGTTCAGCTACCTCGCCGACTCGCAGTGATTCAGGGCCCCAGTATTTGCTGCAGGTTGGCGAGGGAGGCACGCGCCATTGTCCGCATGTGCAGAAGAGACCAGCGGCTCTCTCTCGAATGATCCTCTTACTGGGTTTACCGTTCCAGATAGAGGAATTCCAAACTGAAGTGTCACTATCAACGAAAATACGAATTCATGAATTATATACAGCAAGAGGTCCAATTACATCAGCTCCACCCGCAACAGCAAATCTTCAGAAAAAAACAGAAAGGAGAGGCGAACAAGCATGAAGAACTACAAGGTTGGATCGTCCGTTATTAGAAAACGTTGATTGCGATCAATTATGCTAATTCAGTTTCAAATTCACTTAAGACCTTCTTCAAACAAGCAGTGAAATGTAACACAACGAAGCGAGGTAGTTCGCAACGGTAAACGAGAATGGCCACAGGCTCGATGTCAAGCACACATAATTGTGGTGGTGGCAGGGCATAGCATTAGCACAATGGCAATGGGCATGGCACCATGATAAGGATGTGATAATTTGATTATTCTGATTTCTCTAAGCTGAAGTTCAAGTGACCAAACGCATCGTGCAGGCGACTATCAACAGCCAAAGCGAGAGCCGAAGCCCTAAATCCATAAAACAACTCGAATACCGCAGGGGCACCGCACAGCCGTGATGACAGCCGACTTACCAGACTCACCTAACCTACCCAGACTCACCATATGTCCCTCGTTGTGGTGAGAACTCATGGGCGCTCTAGTACTGCCACTCATGCGCCATTGCAAGTGCGTATATGAAGAGCAAAAACAACAATATGCTTTTGATTGAATCCCATTATGCGGCAATGCCTCCTGTTCGCAGAAAAGAAGTTATTCGTCCGATCTCCAGCAGAGATTAAGCTGACTTTCGCCAACGGCACCGATGAGCCTGACAGATCTTCGTATTGATTAGCATGATATATCATACAACTGTCAGCCGGAACAATTCCGTGCGCCGTCACTGCGAGCCGGAAGCTGTCGCCTGGGACTGTTCGCCGGTGTCCAGCGATACCCGACTGGACGGTAGCCTGCGGGCTCCCAGATCGCGCGTGCCGAAGATCAGACGTCGCTGATGATGCCGAACCACAGCTCGCCATACAGCTCGCACGCCGGGACTGATGCGGCGAACGGTGCGCTCTTTCCATTGGGCATGCTAGAAGGGCATCCTCATGCCCGGGCGTAATGCTCGTAGCGCAGGCAAGCAGTGCTAAAGCCGCTCTAAACGTGTTAATTCCACTGCGAGCGATATACTAGAAGATGCACCAATTATGTATGTGCTTGTGTGCATATGTAATATGTTCATACGTTGCAGCCTTGGCTGCAATAATAGTGCATCACTTTCTTTATAAACTATAAAATAAGCTGTCGTATAGTAATGAAAAACGTACTATACTACAGATACATATATGACATACATACATGACACATACATATTGGCGTAAGCGAGCCAATATGTATGTGTCATATATGTATGTCTAATATGTATGTCTAATATTTGTCTCCGTCTTTACCTGTCCGCTAATGTCACTCGAACAATCGAATTACCCGTGAAACAATTCCATTCACTGATTGATTCATCCAATTTGCGAGCTTTAAATGAGCTATACGTTAAAATTGACATTGATTATGTGTCATGGCTTCGGTGACCGTTTGATAGAGACCTGAAGTAAACGAAAATCAAGAAAGCCTGCGAACTCGCGGATACTTGTTAGTTAGCAGTTAGTTCAATGGCTAGTTACTAACACCTTAGGACGTGTCAGATGCACTGGAAGAGAAACAACCTTGGGTTCTTTTACGACGCATTCGATTGGTAGGCCATATAGCGTAGTACATAACCCCTACGCAAATTGTTTGCTGGTGCACTCCATAATCATGTCGGTTGCAGAATTCGAACCCAGGATCTTACCAGCACGTGTCAAAGTCCCTACCGACTGAGCTCTGTCGCGATCCTCTCCTCCTCCAAACTGCACCGGTTCGCACAGATTTCCAGAATTGCAAAAGGCATGAGCATAGCTCGGGTTCAGAAAAGCAACAGGCCTCGTGCAACAAGATATTCACAACCCCCGCCGCTTCGGGCATCTCGGAATGTTTCTGTACCAGGTGATGCCATCTTCGATTGTGCTGCTTCCCTTACCCGAGAACAAATCATTTTCTGGGTGGCACCATGCGCCGATTGGCTTCGATTTACGGCACACACCTACTCAGTTGATTTTTGCCTGTGGCTAGTGGAAGGCCCAACACAGCAGATGTTACAGGCCGTGTTCAGATAGCAGCCGTGTTCAGACGGTGGAAGTGTTCAGATGACACTTGTGCTCAGATGACGGCCGTGTTCAGTTGGTAGAAGTGTTCAGATGACAGCCGTGTTCAGATGACAGCCGTGTTCAGATAGCAGCCGTGTTCAGACGGTGGAAGTGTTCAGATGACAGCTGTGTTCAGATGACGGTCGTGTTCAGATGACGGCCGTGTTCAGATGACAGCCGTGTTCAGATGGCGGCCGTGTTCAGATGGCGGCCGTGTTCAGATGGTGGCCGTGTTCAGATGACGGCCGTGTTCAGATGGCGGCCGTGTTCAGATGACGGCAGTGTTCAGATGACGGCCGTGCTCAGATGACGGCCGTGCTCAGATGACGGCCGTGTACAGATGACGGAAGTGTTCAGATGACAGCCGTGTTCAGTTGGTAGAAGTGTTGAGATGACAGTCGTGTTCAGATGACGGCCGTGTTTAGATGACGGCCGTGTTCAGATGGCGGCCGTGTTCAGATGACGGCCGTGTTCAGATGACGGCCGTGTTCAGATGGCGGCCGTGTTCAGATGACGGCCGTGTTCAGTTGGTAGAAGTGTTCAGATGACAGTCGTGTTCAGATGACGGCCGTGTTCAGATGACGGCCGGTATTATTCACGTCGGGGCCGGAATTCGGCTGCCCACTCATGGGCGTCGAACGGTCTGCGGTGGAGCGCGTGAGGCGGCCAGATCCGGCCGGATGGAGCCGACGACCGCCGGCTGCATAATTCAGTGGGCGTCGGAGAGCGGCTGGGCCGCTGGCGCCCCGGCGGCTGATCCGAGCCGGGCCGCCCGGCCAGCTTACCACTACGGCTCCCTCTGCACCTGGCCGGCGCGCCAGCAGCCTAATCACCTCCCACGAGGTCACGTGACTGCCGCTCTCGGCCGAGGTCAACGGGCCGCAGCCAGCTCGACAGAGCCATGGTGGCACCCAGCCCTGGCATGCAGCGAGCAACTTTGCGGAAACTGACAGGCGGCAAGCAAGACACGCAGGATCGCCCCGAAAGGTTCATTGTCGTGGCGGCTCCTCACGTACTGATGGATCTACAGGCGGAATGTGACAGCATTCTCTTACTAAGAAATGACGAGGAAATTATGTCCTGCCCTGACATACTAAGCGAATCTATCTCCCAGATGTGGTCCATACGTTTCACTTTGTCACGGAAGGCAACTGGATGCAGATGAACCGCCATAGCCACATCCCTCTAGCTGGTAAATATTCACAGTGATCTACAGCCTACAACCAATATTGCATAATTTAGTTGACGTGAAAATGCTACTCATTCATGCAGTATGGATTATGCACATAATTCGATTTGATAAATTGAGTCTGACATCTGTTGGTGGATATGTGTCAAGCCTTTTGTATGTGTTATGGCTGGTCAACATATTCGGGCGGGCCTCGAACTTTCCAGCATCACCTGCGCATCTTTTGGGTGTGTTTGGAAAACAATTTAGAATCGTGTCACCAAGCTCGGAAATAATTGCATGATGGTAATATCGTATCTTCTGTATAGGCTTCAGAATCCGCACACATGTCGGGATGTATTGAAAAGCAATCTGATAAAGTACCCAGTGTCGTGTTCCGATGAATTACCCAAATGATCCAATTAAGCAGAGGAGATCGAGTCCAGTTGATACAATTTTGTTGAAACTCAAAATATCTCATTACTTTGGAAAGGTAGCGAGAAGATGATTACACCTACGTGAAACCAACACCCTAAAGTATCATCCCCGGTGTTTATTTTGTCATAGCATCCTCAGAGCTTCCCTGCCGAGATAAATATATCGCGCAACTATCCGTTCATCAACTTACCCCGCAATAGGGGCAAGCTTGTGATGTCGATAAGGGAAGTTGATGAAATGCAAGTAAAGTATAATATATTATCTATATGTGGCATTAGATTGCGGCATCTGAAAGATCCATGATCTACGTTTACAGTAATAACATTAGCTTGGTTGCTGGCTGACCATAGTTTATGGTTTCTATAATTTATGGAAGGGAAGTTTATGTCAATTATGCCATTTCCGTAGCTGCACCTTTTCCTTCGTTCCGTCTTCTGTGTCAGGAGAGAAATAGTCGTTGAAACATTGAATGAGATTTTCTTGAATCAGTTTTATGGAATACCTAAAAAATAGGGAACTGTGTAGGTATTTTTATTAATTAATTGCCAGTACACAAAACATTAATACAGGCTGATGTTCATACATGCTGATTCAGTTAATGCAGGCTGTATCAACGTACCCGTAAGTTCTTTAGTGCAGGCTGCAAAATGTTGTGGAACATTGCGATTACGGTGTAGCGGCAAACGATCAATGCATTTCAGTGTTGCAAAGCTAAGAGAACGTGATAATGATGACAGACACCTGAAACGTTAGCAAGCAGGCAACACATTATAAATTAAGGGCGAAGTACAGATTGAAATTTTACTTTCGTTATAAATATGCCTCATCGTCAGAATTCGGAAGCCGCGCGTTGGGAGGACTTCAGCTTGTTTTTGCCGCGAGAAGAGGGTGCCAGTAGCAACATGTGTGGTGTCCAAGACAACTGGCTTCATACTTTTGGAGCAAACGTTGTTGCATCAATCATCCCGTGCATGAACTAGACCCGGTCTCGCCTACCTATTGATTCGATGAGTGAGTGTACAGGATTATTTCCATACTTACCTACGAGCATAATTGAATTAATTATGGTGTAATTACGATCAAAGGTCGTCCCATACTGCCACCATAAGAATATATATGCCTGCATAGCTCCAGCATTGTATTTTATTGGACTTTTCCGCGTGTGTTTCTCGATGCATTCTAACCGAATCCCTCGCGTCTTCCAAGCTATCGATGCTTCTGATGCAATTATAACATCGTGCATTTCATGTTTTTAATGCTATGCCAACGCTCTGTACAAGGAACAACATGAGTAACATTAGTGTGGAAATAACTGCATTACAAAGCACGTTTCGTCTGTTCGTGTCGCATGGGTGATCTATGCCAGATGTGTCGCTCTGCATATGCTAAGGAAGATCACTTCAATCACTTATTTTTCCTTATTAACCCTCAGTTAGGCTGAATGGTTTTCTCAATGGAAATGGTTTTCTGGGAAATTTTGGCCGTCAAAATGGCCACTTGGCCCATTAACCAACTTCATAAAGTGACACCAATGATTCATTGCCATTCAGTTAGATTCCGCAAGCATTGTAGGGGTGTGGGGTGTCTGCCGTCGGCGGGATGTGGGGTGCATGAGGTGGGGGTATGGGCTAGGCTGCCGTGCGTGGTGTTGCATTATGATTGCTGTGTTGTTGACGGTGTATTGCGGTCATCTCTTGGGTTGTGTGGAAGAGATCTAGGCTAAGCGTAGCTTAACCAAACTACACCTATTCTTTTCGCGCCTATATATATGTGTATATATATATATGTATGTATGGATGTATGTATGTATGTATGTATGTATATACGTGTGTGTGTTTATATGTTGTGTTTTGCTCCACACCACTTCCACCACCTATTCCCCCAACCCCAGCCGGCATGGTGTTGTTCGAACTACCCTCCCTGGCACGCATTTATATATTGTGCGAGGTCATAGTTTTGGAAACGCCGCCTAGGTAAGCGAGTGCTACTTGCTAAATTAGAATGGCTACACTCTGTTAGACAATTAATAAGTATAATATTTTGTTGTGGTTTGAATGGCTTGCCCCAGCTGGAACTTTTTGAGTGCTAACATAAGTACACTTTTGTGCAATGTACTGTACGAAATAGGTACCAGTGTTGAGCCCCAAGCGGCTACCAGCTGGTCCTTAAAGCTACCTAACACATTCACTCTCCTCATTCGCTCACGTTCGCTCGTCCCATTCACTATCTCCTTAATAACTAATGAATTGCCTGGTACCCAATTTGGCTCCCCCTTAGTGGTGCACAAACACACACATCGGCTGACCATTGCTCTACGTTTTTGAAGGTATGTGGGCCACTGAACACCGATCAGAAAAAAAACACTTATCACCCCAACCAATGCCGCATCTTGAATTCCAAATAAACCATCCACCAACATTCCATAGACCCATTTTTTACAATCTACCTTCCCTACCCAGCCCTATTCACTCGATGTCTCGTAGTACACTCGTGGATCGAGTGCCCTACGAATCATTTTTAACATCATCCATGCCTGCTTAAAGGGGAATGTACCATGCACTAATGAGGCCTACCTATGAAAAAGCTTACCCGTTCACCACTAAATATAACTAAGAAGCAAAACTTGGGACTGGTGTGCACCTACGGAAAATCTCACCCCATTCACCACCAAATGTAACTAAAAATCAGAACTTGGGACTGAACTAGACTTGTTCAAGTTCACCTATTATCTTCTTAATCTACCGTTGCGTTGGGAATTAAATATCAGCAAGATATTCGCTTTTTAAAATCACCCCACTCAGCAGATGCATGAGAAGATGTGGACTGTTTACGACAATGATGAGGTGATCCCACCTGTCCAGCAGCAAGACAATATAGGCGATCAACGTGAAGCACTCACGTCGGATTTAAGTATCGTAGCGACAATTTTCCCCAGGGAAAATGTTCCCTGTGGGATTAAAATCAAAGAGAGAATATTCATGCAAACAGAAACAAATCCCACGCGTAACACAAATATTGGCCGATGCACACTGTTTCCTGGGTGGATGTGCCTATTTAAAAAGTGACAGATCGTTCTTGACGTGACATCACGGTCGCATTTACAGTAAAACTATATATTTGCAAGTATTACTAAATTTTAGCAACAACAACGGCATCTTCACGTGTAGGATATGTAGATGTGACGGAAAGCGCCAGTGTAGGATATGTATATGTGACGGAGAGGGCCAGTGCAGGATATGTAGATGTGACGGTGAGGGCCAGCCAGTGTAGGATATGTAGATGTGATGGAGAAGGCCAGTGTAGGATATGTCAATGTGACGGTGAGGGCCAGTATAGGATATGCAGATGTGATGGAGAGGGCCAGTGTAGGATATGTATATGTGACGGAGAGGGCCAGTGCAGGATATGTAGATGTGACGGAGAGAGCCAGTGTAGGATATGTAGATGTGACGGTGAGGGCCAGTGTAGGATATGTAGATGGGGTATGATATGTAGATGGGGTAGGATATGTAGATGGGGTATGATATGTAGATGGGGTCGCTTCAGCGGTGTGGCGACTAACGTGTCGGCCTCTCCCTCTAGCGGCCGCCGTGTTGTTGCTCGCCGATCGCTGTCTTAGCATACTTGTGGTGGTGGACTGATGCAAATTGTGTTCTCGCGTGCCTACGAACACCTGCGCTTGGTGGGTGAATCCCTTTGCATTCTAATGGGCGTCTTTGCGAAACATGAAATAAATGGATACCATTGGTGGAGATTTGCGTACATGTTCAGGAGCTCTTCTCGATTTCTTCCTTGCCATCTGATTGCCTCGATTCCTTCCTTGAACAAGCTTTGCCATCTGTCATGGATGCTTTCCCATATGGTTCCATATCAAACTTCAGAGGTCCCCGGAAGAATTTAGGGATACCTAAGCACCATTAACACGCGCCCTGAAGGGCCTCGACAAATTACGCGCACTGGAGGGAGGGGGGGGGGGGGGGGGGCGGATTCCGCCCCCTACGATCTCGGCTCCTACTGAGGCTAGAGCAACGAAATTCGCAGGGTGGATGAGCACAATAGTGAACTCTATTGTGTGCAAATTTCATGACCTTAGGTTGATCTTCAAGGTCAAATGATGTAAAAATAACAATGATGTTTTGGACATTACTAATGATGCAATGCAGGTGCCAGATCCATCATTTGACCTCAGGTCACCTATATAGGAGCACTTTAGCAGGTCATTACCTTCTCCAGTTACCGGAACTGGGCTGCCCACCAGATTGCTCCGTTGGGCGGTTCGACGCAATCGGCTTCACAAAGAAAGGAGTGAAATACACGAATAAATATGGAAACGCCTAGGCACACAATGACAAACAGTAGATTTCGGAATGCGTAGGCAGTAACATATAAAGTGACATAAATATCATGTCAGTCATTTGCATTTTTCACAACTTTCCAGTTGACCAAGTTTGGTTCTATTAGCATGTCATAAACTTGACCTGACTTGACGTCGGCGACCTAACATGACTTTTTAATTATATAGGACAACAAAATGCATCAAACAAGTCGCTAGTGTTGTCAAGAACAGTTCCCTTTTGCTAATATATGCGAAGCGCATCAGCACCGATTTTTGTGGTCTGGCGCTACAAATTGTTTTTAGTTTAATGGCCCCTAACATGAAAGGTTTTCGGACGATTTTCATTTTTCTTATCTTAAACAATGCGCCGGTCATTTCCAAGTGTGCACGCAAGAACTAGCTTATATCGGCCGGGACAAGATCGAGTTATGTACGAAAAATCTGAGGGGCGGGCGGATTTCGCCATCTCCCTCCAGGGCGTGTGTTAACCTGTCATAAACTTAACCTGACTTGACCTCGGTGACCTGACATCACTTTGAAACAATATAGCATAACAATGTACACCAAACAAGTCGCTAGTTTTGCCAAGAACACTTCCTTTTTGCCAATATACGGGAAGCGCATCAGCGCCGATATTTGTGGTCTGGCGCTGACAGCTTTTTTGGACTTTAGCGACCCCTGACTCGAAAAAACGTTGGGCAGATTTTGATTCGTCTTATTTTAAACAACGGGCCGGTCATTTATAAGCAGATATACAAACAATGACGTATATCGGCCGGTAAAGTCTGGAGTTATCTACGAAAAACCGGAGGGGTAGGCGGATTTCGCCCCGCCTCCAGGGCGCGTGTTAAAAGAATTAAGTTTTCGCCCATGATGAATACTAAGATAAAAAATGAAGCGAACATTTTTCAGGAACGGATGCAGTGATTGGGGCATATGTCCTATAGGCACCATTCACTCCGCTCGAACTCACCCTCCCCATCTGCTGAACGCATTTTCATCCAAAGGCTCCTCCAGGGACTTACGCAGTGGGACTCTTCAGAGAAAATTGAGCCACTCCATAGTTATCCCAAGCGTATTTCCGAATTTTCCCTGACCCGTTTGGTGTCTTACTCAGCTAAGGGGAAGTCCAATCCACCGAAATCCGCCGCGAAATCCATCGAAATAGTCCATACACGCCAACAAAAATCAGCAGACGCACCAATCCAAAGACGGACCTAACCACGATAAAAAACAGCGAAACCATCTGGTGACTGTGACCAATGCTGCAGTCCATGGAGTTGGAGGCTCCCGAGCGATAATTTATCTCTATAGATGACGTTATCGCCTTGGGGACGTGGAATTGTTCTCCGAAGAAGTTCTCTGCAAAACCGAACGAAAAGGTAGAACTCTCAACGAAGGTGAGAAATCAAGCCCTCGCTTAGGTGAACGCGTCCATCTAATAACGCCACCTCCAGCGAAACATACAAAGAGAAATAATATTGGCTCCAAATGGTCCACATCTAGGAATATACCTTTATTCATACTTTTGGACTACGCCCTCATGTGACGGGCTAGGTGCATGGAATGACCATTATTAGTTCGCAAAGGCATAACCTCCTGCTGTGACTCCCGCTGCCAATCTGATCTGCCGATTGGCTGCTAATTCACTGCTGGGCAGTTTTCTATGTTTCATTTTCTGGAGGGGAGACACCCACCCGTTTTCTCTTGTTCGTTCATTTCAAGTGGGGTGACATCCGTCGTCTGTTTGTATTTCATTTCGAGTGGGGTGACACCCATTGTATGTTTTTCTACCTGCCGTTTCGAGTGGGGTAACAACCGCCACCCCACTTGGTTTTTGTCGTCGTACTTTTGTTTTCTGTGTTCCTGTGTGATATTTGTGTTTGTGTACACTGCGTTAGGTAAGGTGTTTTATCCCGCAGTGGGAAAACAAAAACGCAATGACACAGACCCCATATCGCCACCGGACTCTGAATTCGAACTTCCACCACTGACCATACCTCATGACCGTTGCTCGATCCTGGACTTTGCCCCTGGTGCTCCCTCTCTCTCCCTGGATACCACCGTTGATGACCCACGCCTCACTGCTTCTTTGGATTACCTCATCGAAGTGCTGTGTGCATCGCCGACCCCTGTACCAAGTCCTCAGACATAGACTATCACTCCAAACATAGACAAAGACTATTACTCTCCATGCCCCTGACACACGCTCGAACCAGACCACGCCCTCCCGACCTAAGCCAATCCGAACCACCAAACCACACCTCGACGGGCTGCCCGGCGCGTCAATATCCGGCCGACACCCACGCTACCCGGCCGGATACTGCCAGCCGACGGACAATATCCGGCCGGCACCCAGGCTACCCGGCCGGATACTGCCAGCCGACGGACAATATCCGGCCGTCACCTAGGCTACCCGGCCGGATACTGCCAGCCGACGAACAATATCCGGCCGGCACCCAGGCTACCCGGCCGGATACTGCCAGCCGACGGACAATATCCGGCCGGCACCCAGGCTACCCGGCCGGATACTGCCAGCCGACGGACAATATCCGGCCGGCACCCACGCTACCCGGCCGGATACTGCCAGCCGACGGACATCCACCGGGCCAAGGCCGGCCGCCATAATCTCTGAAAGGTCACCGGTCGTCCGGACGTCTCGGTGGGTCCTCAGAGGCCGTCCATGTCCAACCCACATGCCCACCTGACCTCAACGCGTGCCCGAGACACGCACTGAAAGGTGTCGACAAACATTACTTGTTTGTTCTCTACATTGTCCGCTTCTCTACGGCGGAATAGTCGTAGTTTAATATCCACGTGAGGAGAAATGAAAGCATTCTATAGGATCATTGGAACTATTGATCATATGATGAGCAGAAGGCCAATCATCCTATGATTCTATGATCACACCTATGATTCTATCTATGGATCTATGTATCGTAGGATCGACAGGATTCAGTGTATTCAGGTACATCCCACTCGAATTATTCAGCCAGGGGCGCTACTTCATCCTTCATTCAGTGTGTTTCAGTGAACCCCCGATGTTTTTCTTCAGCCAGAAACGGATCTTGGAAGGTAAAGGTCCCCCTCCGGGAAGGACCGAGTGCACCCCAGCCCTCGAATTGTTTTTTCTTCAGCTGTAGTCACCTCTCCAGAGACCAAGTTCAAATCGTGACAATTTCTGAACTCGATCCTACCTGGTAGGGTTGTCTTTTCCTTCCGAGGGGAATCTCTTGTTTTGTTCTCTTGGAGGGGCACTCCGACTAAAAAATTATATGGATTTCACTCGAGCATTCCGGGATGGACGTTTTTTTCCGGCCAGAGAGCGTTCTCCTTCCATGGGAGAGAGGCACATGTCCTCAGTTTCCTCCCATGTATCTACCTCTGATTCCTGCATCTGCAAGCCAGCAGCTGGCCGCGTTCAGGCTATTATAGTTTTCTCCTTTCTCCGGAGAAAACAGACCGCTAACCAACGCAGACGGACTGTGTATTTCGGGTGGCTGGAATCCAAGAAGACAACACCAACTTGGAACTGCTGGTGACAAGCCTTTCTATATTGATCACCACGAAGGTGCGGATATCATCACGGTCCGGACGCCCAGCTTCGTGGCCCTTATTGACGCCCTGGGGCGTAGTTTGGCGTAATCGCAAGCGGCCTTCCTGGAAACCCTATTTCCCCGCCAACAGCTCGAAAATCAGAAGTTGTTCCAGCTGCTCCTGCGGATGCACTCTGAACTGAATGCGGTAGAGGATTCCTCACACGTCCGTGAGCTGTTGAAGACTATTTCTTCAACAGCTGTCGCAGGTAGCATGGGCAGCATTATCGCTGCTGTCAGGAGAAGCTCCTCTGGGACAACCAGTCACCGCAGCGGACGGATTCTTGGAAGCCTCGACTTCAGGTCTGGTGTCAGCAGTGGTGGCACGATACTCAGCGGCGCAGGCGTTGCCAGTCGACGCAGTGTCTCCGGTCACCAGTACACTGGCCACACTACAGGGTGTACTGGCGACGTTAGCGGTGACAGTCACTGTCGCCTGAAAACCGTCCCGTCCTGGGTGGCAGGTCACCAGAGTGAACGGGCGGACGTCACTACTTCCAGGGCCATCGGCGGGGATATCTGCGCTGCCAACGGCGGAGCCATCAGTGGAGACATCGATGGGACCACTAGTGGGACCATTGGTGGGACCATCGGCGGGGCCATCAGCGCTCCCGCTTCGATGGGAGCCCACAGTTGTATTATTTTTGGTGCATGCCCATTTCCATTTCATATTAGGGGATGGGGATTTGAAACTATTTGAGAAAATAAAAAATGCGAAATATTGAATGAGCAAAATTGAGCATTGAAGGGGGAGTACATGCCCCTTCAAAGGTACACAAATCAACACTCCTAATTCCTTGCCTTTGTTCCCCACATTCCTTTTAATGATTCCCAGCATTCTGATTGCTCTGCTCTGAGCTGAACTACATAGTTTTTTTCTTCTGCATTTAGATTATTTGAAATTAACCACCTAAGTTTATTTGCTCTCCAATGGTACCCAGCTTCCTACCTCCCATTGTATAGATGTATGTCCCAGTAGTTATTCGACAGCGGGCACACTAGAGAGAAGGTAGGAAATATTCACCCTGCAAGACAACCATGATGTGCGTAGTAACTATGTTACTTTGAGTAAGCGGTCACAAGGCAGAACCACGTTTGCGAGTTCTCCAAAGTGGAGTTACCAATGTATGAGGAAGTACATGTGCGCATATTTAAAACACCGCTTTACCAACATTACAGTGTTCAAGTTCTCGCGCAATACAACTACGCCTTGGAGCTTGCTAAACGTTATGCGATTCAGTTAGAAGCTGCGATCTATTTTCGCATTGTATCATTTCATTTTGTTCTTTGTAGCTATTGTTCAAGTTCAGATTTTAACTATTAATTTGCGGGCTAGCCATGCGGCTATCACAACCAGATAAAACTACCAGTATTTACTACCAGATGTTAGTGAAATCACGAGTAAGCATGCGCAGTAAGCGGTCCCATCTTCTGCTCGCTGGCTGGTGTTACCAACGCTTAGTGAGAGATTTTGTTCGCATAACATGTTTTTAAGTGCCAAAACCAATTTGGTGCTTCGTCCAGATTTCTTATAACCCATTGCATGTTGGCAGCACACATAGGGATGTATTCTGGTCACGTTCAGGATGTTTTGTCATTCGTGCAGTTCAGGCTGCAACGCATGGCAACTTCGACGGGATGATGGTGCCGGGACGAGTAGCCACCAGCGATGCGACTGGTGCGGCGATTGGTGCGGCGATTGGTGCGGGGACGGGTACATGTTGCGGGAGGGTCGACAATCGACTGACAATTCATATGCTTCAAATGTTATAAGAAAAAAAAATCTTCACATTAAAAAATGCGAAAATAAACAGTGTGCCACATTTGCCTCAGTTGATAGTTGCCATTTTGTTTATGGCGCAAAAATCCCTTCCTGCCAAATTCAGTTCAGTGTTCCATGAGGTTCGAAATAGCAAGGTGGGGAGAGCGGGATGTGTTTGTGTGCATGTTTGTATTGATTCGATGTGAAAGATATGCTTATGTAGAAGAGGCGCTTGCCTCTTAATTTTCTTTCCTAATTTTGTTTCCATTTGGTGCGCGTATTCAACTTCCCTGGTGCGGGTTTTTGCCCTCCCGGTGTATTATTTCGATGTGGATATTTTTCGCAACTGGTGCGCCTAGTCGAGCTATTTGCCATACTTTGCAGTCAGTTTGTGAGCAAAACTGACACAAAAAACTGGCTTTGAGTTTTGTAGTAAAGGATACTAGGTAATGTTTGAAAAAGAAACAACACAATTTTCGACTTCAAAGATGATATTCCTGACGTATTCCAGCTTGACCTTACTTGACCTGGGCATATGACGCAACCTGATCTGACCTCATAATGTTCTAATGTCAATTAGCTATAAATGATTTACTTGAATGGTCCTGGCATTTAACCTTATCATGCGTAGATCGGAAGTTAGGTCTTCAGGAGCCCCCCCCCCGAGTGGGAGAAAGTGAATTCGCCTGCCGACCTGACGAGTATTAAGCCTCTACTAAGAATGTGTTGCCGGTGGACCGTCTGCCGGCAGCACTGGAACGTGCACCGGCTGCGACGGGTGATCTTTCGGCAGCGCCGGACCGTGTGCCAGCAGACCCGGAACTTGGCCGGCGGCGGTTAATCGTCCACCGACAGCACTGGACCGTCACTGACAGCGCTGGATCGTCCACCAGCAGCGCTGGACCGTCCGATTGCAGCGGTGGACCGTCCGATGGCAGCGCTGGACCGTCCGATGGCAGCGCTGGACCGTCCGATGGCAGCGGTGGACCGTCCGATGTCAGCGGTGGATCGTCCGATGGCAGCGGTGGACCGTCCGATGGCAGCGGTGGACCGTCACTGGCAGCGCTGGACCGTCCGATGGCAGCGGTGGACCGTCCGATGGCAGCGGTGGACCGTCCGATGGCAGCGGTGGACCGCCCGATGGCAGCGGTGGACCGTCCGGTGGCAGCGGTGGGCTGCCCGATGGCAGCGCTGGATCGTTCACCAGCAGCGGTGGACCGTCCGATGGCAACGGTGGACCGTCCGGTGGCAGCGGTGGGCTGTCCGATGGCAGCGGTGGACCGTAGCTCCCTTCAGAAGCCCTGTAGATGCCTGACCAGTGGTCTTAGGTGAGTTGTGCGCTTAGGCCGAGGAGCGGTCGAAGTCAACTTCATTAGTTCGTTGAATGTTAATTTTACTTCATAAAAACGGGTAATTATGCCTGCTTCCTCCTGGTTTTCCATCGCTATATACCATCTTTGAACTGGTTGTGACCTTCGATAAAGATGCCTTCGACTAGAGGAACTCAAAGCTTATTCTCATCGAAGACCCTGACAAATGTTTCAATGCGTGGCTTGACTACCACAAGCGATTATAGCTGGTTATCAATGTTCATGCTGCACGCAGACACCCACTGAGTCCGGCACCATGCGCTCTCACGACCGGGACACTGGATGACGTGTTCAGAAATGAATGACACGGATAATAACACAAAGGATGTGTGCTCTGCATGCGATGAAGCCCTAAACTGGCACCCAGCGTAGCTGGGTTTATATATTTTGAGTGGGAAGGTTCCCCTCAGTATTGACTTTTCCCCCGCAAGTAATTTGAACTTTTAACATGGGACCTTATGGGGTGTGCGACCCGATCCATTTCGGTTCGCCCATGGACTTCATGCATTTGCCCCGCCCCCAATAATTTTCAGAAATCAACACCCGTGCTGGCGCCTCTGCTCTGAAACGGAGGCGGCGTGCTTATTTCACTATGATTGTTATGTGAAATGCACAACCTGTTGTTGTGCATGTCGACTGTCATTTAGTCCACAAGTTCACGTTGCAGCAGTAAGTGGTCTGTCTGAATGGTCATAGCTACCTGTTGTACGTTGCGAACCGGAGACAACGTTTTCTCTCCGTTAAGTTAAGCGTGCCAAATACTCGACGAACAGGCTCACAGGCATCGATATATCGGGATAACACAAGAAACATATTTGACCACCTTTAAAATTATAAGCTCTCTTTCTTTGTGGTTAAGGGGTGGTGAACGCAGACGACCACCCGGTGAACGCAGACAACGCAGGAATGGTAACCACTTACTACATGCAAAACCACGTGCTTGCTTATTGGAGTTTTGGTGATACCCGCCTATGGTACTTCGCTGTGGTTACCATTCCTCTATTACTATGGAAAACCGGGCAACACTTTTCAGTACCATGCTCAGAACCGTCGTGCATTATCCCCTTGGCATACCTCCAATAATTCCCTGAAAATCCCATAGAGGTAATTCTAGAATTACCTCTATGCAGGCACCCTCTACAAGAGTAGGAGCCTCGATACCTGAGCCCGAGCCTGTTCATCGGATATTTGGCACGCTTGATTTGAAGGGGAGAAGACGTTGTCTTTGATTCACATCATACAACAGGTTACCAACACCATTGAGACAGTAGCTTTTTGCTCGAGTTTCACCATAACTTTGCTTCTAGGACCTTATGCTGCTGCTTTTCACTGAAAAGTTAGCCCCGACCAAACATCTGACACTTTCGAGACCATTTATTATTGATCCCCCATCCCAAGACCCAATGGACGGCTAAGTCCATGGGATGGGGTGGGTGGGTGGGAGTGGGTTTGGTATCACATTCCCCCAATTCCCCCAGTGGCCCTCCATTTATTCGTCCATGTCTCCGCGGATCGGCAGGTTCTCGGAATTCGTTGTCCTGTCTGTTTGTCTTGTCTGTTTGTTCTGGTTGGTTGTCGGGGCTGGTTGTCGGAGCCAGTTGTCGGGGTTGGTTGTCGGGGCTGGTTGTTTCCGCTGATTGTCTCCGCTGGTTGTCTCTGCTGGTTGCCGGGGCTGGTTGTCTCGGCTGGTTGTCGGGACTGGCTGTCTCGGCTGGTTGTCGGAGCTGGTTGTCGGGGCTGGTTGTCAGGGCTGGATGTCGGGGCTGGTTGTCGGGGCTGGTTGTCGGGGCTGGTTGTCGGGGCTGGTTGGGCAGTCGGTTCGTGTTGCGGGCGCAGAGATCGATCCCCATCGCGGGCGGCGCTCATGTTAGGCGGCGACCATCCAGTGAGCAGATCAGTCGGTCGGCGGCGTCGCTGCCCGCTCGTGGCTCCCGCCGTCGCTCGCGACGTGGCTCCGGACGCGCCGTAGTCCAGACGTGCACCAGCTGAGCTCGTGGCTCCCGGCTCGCCCTCGTCCAGACGTGCACCAGCTGAGCTCGTGGCTCCCGGCTCGCCGTAGTCCAGACGTGCACCAGCTGAGCTCGTGGTTCCCGGCTCGCCGTAGTCCAGACGTGCACCAGCTGAGCTCGTGGTTCCCGGCTCGCCGTAGTCCAGACGTGCAGCTGAGCTCGTGGTTCCCGGCTCGCCGTAGTCCAGACGTGCACCAGCTGAGCTCGTGGCTCCCGGCTCGCCGTAGTCCAGACGTGCACCAGCTGAGCTCGTGGCTCCCGGCTCGCCGTAGTCAGACGTGCACCAGCTGAGCTCGTGGCTCCCGGCTCGCCGTAGTCCAGACGTGCACCAGCTGAGCTCGTGGCTCCCGGCTCGCCGTAGTCCAGACGTGCACCAGCTGAGCTCGTGGCTCCCGGCTCGCCGTAGTCCAGACGTGCACCAGCTGAGCTCGTGGCTCCCGGCTCGCCGTAGTCCAGACGTGCACCAGCTGAGCTCGTGGCTCCCGGCTCGCCGTAGTCCAGACGTGCACCAGCTGAGCTCGTGGCTCCCGGCTCGCCGTAGTCCAGACGTGCACCAGCTGAGCTCGTGGCTCCCGGCTCGTCGCAGTCCAGACGTGCACCAGCTGAGCTCGTGGCTCCCGGCTCGCCGCAGTCCAGACGTGCTGAGCTCGTGGCTCCCGGCTCGCCGTAGTCCAGACGTGCACCAGCTGAGCTCGTGGCTCCCGGCTCGCCCTCGTCCAGACGTGCACCAGGCGTGCTAGTTGGCAGCGAGTGCGAGCTCCTCGCTCGAAGCGACCACCGGCATGTGACATCATCGCTCATACGATCCTGGTCACTTCTGTGAGCCAGGTGTGCTCGCAGGCGCGGGGCACGAAGTCTGGTCCTCGGGACTCTGGTCGGTCGGAGCAAGAGGTCGTGTGTCGAGTGCAGCCCACGGTCGTGAGACAGCCGGTCCGGTCCTGGTGTGGTGGGAATTCAACCGTGCACTTACTGTGTCCAGCTCTGGTTTCGTGCTAAACGGTGAAACTATATGGTACTAGATCACAGTGCAAACATGATGATATTTTGGATCTGCCGGGGAAAAAGCATATGAGTACGCCACGTACTGGACTTGTCAGAGGCAAGAATGGTTGTGAAATCGGATCGATCCAGTCAAAACCAAAGCATTATGCCAGGCAACTAGTGCTTTCCGGCCTCGGTTGGTCACTGATGGATCTACGGACATCAATGCACAGGAATTTCGAGCGCACTCAATGAGAAAAGACAATCAAGTGACTTCAACACGAACTGACACTAGTTCCTGTTGTGAAACTTGTTTTTGAATTCCTCGAAGCATCACCCCATCCCCAGTGTACCCAGTATCAGCAAGCTCACGAGGTGCATAACTCGGAATTTGCAGACTGTGGAGGAAAGCTGACCCGTTTTAATTCCGATCTTCATTGCTTCCAATTAATCGCCAATCCAATCGGAAGCGTTCCCAATTACCGGGATTGCCAGTCGGCGTTGGCGACCGGAAACATTGACAGGAGCTAGCGACATTCGTCGTGACCACAAACCGATGCAATTGTAGCACCGAAGTGCGACAGCAGCGAGGTGACGAGTTGCAGACGAGGTGACGAGATGCAGACGAGGTGACAAGACGCAGACGGGGTGACGAGACCCAGACGAGGTGACGAGTTGCAGATGAGGTGTCGAGATGCAGACGAGGTGATAAGACGCAGACGGGGTGACGAGACCCAGACGAGGTGACGAGTTGCAGACGAGGTGACGAGATGCAGACGAGGTGACGAGACGCAGACGAGGTGACGAGTCGTAGACGAGGTGAGAAGGTGCAGACGAGGTGAGAAGGTGCAGGCGAGGTGACGAGTTGCAGACATGCGCCGGCTGAAGTGAGGGCGGCAGGCAGTGGCAGGGTGACGGAGCCGCGCGCCATCGCCACCCGCCAACTGGCGCCGTCCGACGCACGGTCCGCGCTACCGGTGCCGGAGCCTGTACACTGCCATGGCATGGATCGGACGGCGGTGACGGTGCCGTCGCAGCAGCTGACCGAGCTGCCGGCCGGCGCCGAGCCGCTGCCCGTGCTGCTGCTCAAGATCGCCGCCATGGCCGCCATCATCCTGCTGGCCGTGCTCGGCAACCTGCTGGTGATCGTCAGCGTGCTGCTGCATCGCCGCATCCGCATCGTCGCCAACTACTTCGTGGTGTCGCTGGCCTTCGCCGACATGCTGGTGGCGGTGTGCGTGATGACATTCAGCTTCAGCATGCAGGTGGCGGGCGGCTGGGTGCTGGGGCCGGTCATGTGCGACGTGTGGAACTCGTTCGACGTGTTCTTCAGCACCGTGTCGATCCTGCATCTGTGCTGCATCAGCGTGGACCGCTACTGCGCCATCATGAAGCCGCTCGAGTACCGGCAGCGCATGAGTCGGCGCACGGTGGCCGCCATGATCGCCGCCTCGTGGCTGGCGCCGGTCATCATCTCGTTCGTGCCCATCTTCCTCGGCTGGTACACGAGCGTCGACCAGCTGCAATTTCGTGCGCGCCACCCGGACACGTGCAAGTTCATCGTCAACCGCACCTACATGGTAATATCGTCGAGCGTGTCCTTCTGGATTCCCGGCGTGGTGATGGTGTGCCTGTACAGCCGCATCTACAGCGAGGCGCGCCGCCAGCACCGCGCCATCAGCCGCACCCCCAGCTCGGCCAATTTCGCCGCCGTCGACTACGGCGACAATTTGGCCGATATGACCGACGACCAGCTATCGATGGCACTCACCGCTCTCAACGGCATCAGAGAGGAGCCGGACGACAGTTCGCCACGGGGACCGCCGCCGAGCACGGCCGCGGCTGTGTCTGACACGCCGCCGGCACCGCCGCCGGCACCGCCACCGGCACCGCCGCTGGCCCCGCCGCCGACACGGCCGCAGCTCACCAAGAAGGCCTCCACGGTGTCGTTCTACAGCGACAGAACAATGTCCGGGAACGGCAGCAGCGGCGGCTGCCAGCGGAACTTGTCCACTAACTCGCGGCTGTGCCGGCTGCGCTACTCAACCAGCCAGATGCTGCGAGAGCACAAGGCCGCCAAGACGCTGGGCATCATCATGGGCTGCTTCGTGCTGTGCTGGCTGCCGTTCTTTGCGTGGTACGCCACGTCGACGCTCTGTGGCATGGCGTGCCCGATGCCACCCGGGCTGGTCGACGTGCTGTTCTGGATTGGCTACTTCAACTCGACGCTCAACCCCATGATCTACGCGTACTTCAACACCGAGTTTCGAGACGCGTTCCGGCAGACTCTGGCGATGCTCGTGTGCCGCGTGAGGGGCGGCGACGCGGCCGGCAGCGGCACGGCCCCGTCTCGACATTCAGTCCGTCAGTCTTTCACGTGACCCGGCGCCGGCGACTGTGATATCGCCGGCAGCGGCAGGCGGCAGGTGGCAGGCGGCAGGCGCAGGCGGCTGGCGGCAGGCGGCGAAACACAGCCAGTTGCATCCGCCAATGTCTGATGATGGCTGCCGCTTCGTGTGTACACATAACCCATAGACAGTCCGTCCAGAAGCGTGTCGGCATGGACACGACAGCCATGTCGAGACGCCGTCCAGCCATGCCGAGATGTCCCCGAGGCGGCTACCCGGCGACCGAGCGGACCGCTGCGGGGCACCAGTCATGTCCGACATCGTCAGCGCCGACCGTGTCTG
Organism: Imbricaverruca yamaguchii; assembly: GCA_034440575.1. Taxonomy (NCBI): domain Eukaryota; kingdom Metazoa; phylum Arthropoda; class Thecostraca; family Neoverrucidae; genus Imbricaverruca; species Imbricaverruca yamaguchii. Next base: position 1,449,611 of record JAOTOL010001585.1, read on the forward strand.
CTGTCGCACATGACCTGCGCCATGATCGAGTGGACCATTTATCAAGGATTTCGTGAATCGTTCACTTTAAAATGACAAACGGTTGAATACATCATGCGAAAGTGAGTTATATTTTATCAATGGAAGGGGTGGCTCTGTAAATACGTTGAAGATGACTGTCACTTCCCGGTATTACCGGAAAATGTGGGGTATTCTTTTGCCATTCAAACTGGACAGCTATGTCGTTACAGACTGAGAACTGGAAGATCTTCAACTCCTTTTGCTCCTCGGGATAGGAAATAGTCCTCAACACATCTTCCGTGTTCATAACTGGCCCACAGCCAGATATTTTGGTAAGAAGAGAGAAAGAGAGAGAGAGAGAGAGAGAGAGATGAAGAGAGAGATAAAGAGAGATAAAGAGTGAGAGAGATAAAGAGAGGGAGATGGAGAGAGAGGGTAAGAGGTAGAGGGAAAGGAAAAGGGATAGGGAGAGGAAGAGGGAGAGGAAGAGGGAGAGGGAGAGGGAGAGGGAGAGGGAGAGGGAGAGGGAGGAGAGGGAGAGGGAGAGGGAGAGGGAGGGGGAGAGGGAGAGGGAGAGGGAGAGGGAGAGGGAGAGGGAGAGGGAGAGGGAGAGGGAGAGGGAGAGGGAGAGGGAGAGGGAGGGAGAGGGAGAGGGAGAGGGAGAGGGAGGGAGAGGGAGAGGGAGAGGGAGAGGGAGAGGGAGAGGGAGAGGGAGAGGGAGAGGGAGAGGGAGAGGGAGGGAGAGGGAGAGGGAGAGGGAGAGGGAGAGGGAGAGGGAGAGGGAGAGGGAGAGGGAGAGGGAGAGGGAGAGGGAGAGGGAGAGGGAGAGGGAGAGGGAGGGAGGGAGGGAGAGGGAGAGGGAGAGGGAGAGGGAGAGGGAGAGGGAGAGGGAGAGGGAGAGGGAGAGGGAGAGGGAGAGGGAGAGGGAGAGGGAGAGGGAGAGGGAGAGGGAGAGGGAGAGGGAGAGGGAGAGGGAGAGGGAGAGGGAGAGGGAGAGGGAGAGGGAGAGGGAGAGGAGAGGGAGAGGGAGAGGGAGAGGAGAGGAGAGGGAGAGGGAGAGGGAGAGGGAGAGGGAGAGGGAGAGGGAGGGGAGAGGGAGGGAGGGGAGAGGGGAGGGAGAGGGAGAGGGAGAGGGAGAGGGAGGAGAGGGAGAGGGAGAGGGAGAGGGAGAGGGAGAGGGAGAGTGAGAGAGAGGGGCAGCCAACGATGAAGTTGTGAGCAAGATTTGATAGGAAGGGGTGAGCTGTCAATGGGAAAAGGAGGTACTGACGTCACGAGGATGACTATTGTTCCTGATTATTAATCTGAAGCATGGCATCACAATTAAACAAGTTTAACTAGATAAAAAAATACAACAAATATAATAATATAAATCATTCAAGTAACTACGACAATCCACTACAAAGTCACACCACAATCAAACGCCCTTTCGTGAATTTTAAATAGGAAGCATACACGTATTTTAGCGAAAATATTTGACTGACTGATCTAGAGGATATTCGATAGTGCACACAAGCTGGACATATGCTCCCCAAAACTGCTATTAGAAGATCTATTTTGTCTATGGTGTGACCAATTTGCGCAGAATCGCATACGATTTCACAACGCTTCTACACAAATTTGTTGCACCGTCAAATGAAAACGGGCTGCACTACCAAATACGGTGCACATATCACAAACCTAAATGCACTAATCGGAATTCCCGCAACAATTGTATTCATCGTTGAAATGGATACATTTCAGTAAAAGTAAAACACAAACTTATGCATAATAATTATCTAGCCACAGATGATCATGATAAAAAACAGGGGTAAACTATTGAAATGGGTGAAATAGGTAAACGTAAACAGATATACAAATTCACCATCTGTGAACACTAGCGAAGCAGTGAACACTATGGCACAACACTACTGATAAATATCCATGTTGTTGTTTTGGTCCGAATTAAACAAACAAAATAACTGCGTTTACCGGTCCTGGTGAATGACCTGATCTCTGATCCTCACGCATATGGTAGCATCCAATGTTTCACAATGAGTGCTTTCGAATGATGCCACATGTGATAGAGCGCAAAACCCGGACCTCCCCTGCTTTCAAGAGAAGGAGGAAAACTAGAAAAAGATAGAACATTGCCGAAGACTATTATATACAGTAGGATGACGCGATCGAATGCCGAAAACCATATTGTTCTACGTTTCCTAGATGAATCGTTAGAGGAGAGGAATCCCCCACTCCCCTGCAGAAGGATTGGATCGACCAACCGGCGGTAGTTCCGGGGTTTGTGGAGCTGCTGTAGGGAATTTGCACTTCTTTTCAGGTCCTTTCATTTTCTTCACTAATCGTATTCGGCGCAAAGATAGCCCAATGCGGCGTTCAGTCTTGGATAACGAATTTTCGCATATGGGATCACTGGGGTGGGAAACAGTACCGGCCAAAACCGGCTTGATATATGAACAGAGACTGGGCGACGGCCCCATATACGAACAGAGACTGAACGACTGGCCGATATACGAACAGAGACTGAGTGACTGGCCGATATACGAATAGAGACTGGGTGATTGGCGTACGCGATACCGACATTTCTATGTAGACTTAGACTTTGACTATTTCGATTTAGGCCGACGCTGAATGAACACGCTCTTTCACCATGTCTGCTGAATGTTTTTTTTTGTAACGCCCGCATTGATGGCGACCTGGAACTAACACGGCCTTAAATAACTCCAAATAATCTAGCGCTCCAAAGCTCCAAATAACTAGGCATAGTAACCCTAGCTCCAACTAACTATGAAGTCTACCGAAACAAAATATTTCAATGATTTACTTAATTCAAAAAGTAGACCAATTCATCTCCCAGACACCATCCACCAGTAGCATTCCCGAGGGAGTTCACGGACTGAATCGAAGACCCCCTCTTAACAGCGCGCTTTCTTTGTTTTGTTTTTTCTATGTGTATTGACCAGATCTCGACTGCAACGCGTGGAAGGTGCAACAGGGGCATGCATAAATTGTGATCCCTCAAACAATAACTGGCTACCCAATTGCAGATTTAGTCGGACATGAGATATGCAATCAATACTTCTATGCAATACTGGCATGGCACTTGTGTCCGATACAATATTTGCGTTCCGAGCATACAGAGAGCGGACACATGTGGTAAGTATCGCCAACACCCCACAGTCCATCATTCTATACGAGACGGATTGGCCAAACTGCGTGCAAGATCTCGAGACAATGATATGATTCATTTGTTTGAGGATTTCAACATATCAGGATTGAAAGACACAATTAGAAGTCTAATCAAGTCAGGAACGGGATTACTGGCTTGTTTCGAAGAAAATGTCTTGTTGAAATGATAAATATATCTACAAGGCCACACGAAATCATAGATCTAGTGCTTGCAAATGAGGAAACTTTTATACAAGACAGAAACATAGGATAAACCTTACACGATAGTGATGATTACATTATACGCTTTTCCCCATCTGTTCGAAGTGAAGGGGAACAATAGACATATATGCCAACATTTGTTCAAGGGAATCATGATACGTTCAGGACCTTCCTAGGCAAAATTCAATTTTCAAAGGCGAAAGAGTCATCGTCAGGTCTGCATCTGAAGCGTGGATAGTTCTAAAAAGGAAACTGTTCCAAGGTCAGGATGGATTCGTGAATGTCCGGAGGGAAATGCTAAGCGGCTCAACAAGTTTATATTTAAAAAGGTGGTGTCGAGTCACTGGGTGTAGAATGTCAAATAATGGCGGATGATTGTGATGCGATAGTCATTAAGCAAGCAATTCTCATCAGATTGCACTAAAGAGAATTAAAGTACATGTTAAAACATTGAATGTTATACTGTCTTGAGTAGCGTTATGACCGAAATGGAATGAATCATATGGGGACAAGTATTGATTCCAGGCTCCAAGTTTTTCTCAATACATAATTTTCGTTTATTGCACAAATGACCGCTAAGTTATAATTCTACACCAAAATCACCTCAGAGTGGTTCCAAATTCGAACAATATTATCCGAAGCCACCTTTAGCCAATCACTTTGGATGACCTCGATACCTACTCGTAAATGACCTTGGACGGCCTCTTACAACAGCCATCTTAGATTAACGTTCACTGTTATCTCTTAGTCATCTGAACTCTCCCTCGATACACTTACTTCACGAAATGTATCACACCTACATGGCCAGTGATACATCTTACCTGGCTTTGGGGCTTATCTAGGCGTCTGCTCATGATGTTCCGGAAATCAATTGCTAAATCATGTTCAGATCCACAAATGCACACCCAATTAGTTGGCTGTTTGCGAGACTGCGGGACATGATATTATGATTGAACCGAAAATATCCAATAATTTGGAAACATTTGTGATTGACCTGACATAGAAGGGTCTACGACCGACCTCACGGAATTACGTTCAGTGTCGTGAGATATCCTTGATCTCCTTTTGGGTAAGCCACTGCGTCAGGTTGCGTATTTTCAGAGGTAATTTGACTTCTGCCATCTCAGGCTTTCCTTCTGTCAATTTCATCTTCTCCGTGTCGGTTTTTGCGGCCTCGCTGCGAGCTTCTTTGCGCAATGGAAGTAATTGAACTCCCGATGCGATTGACTGGCACCAGGATCAGTTCAGTGCAGAAATCAATAGCGGCACAGATTACACTGACTCCGAGCCGATTGGACGAACGTACCAGAGCCAGTGGTACATCAGTATGGAACTACGCCAACTCCGATATGAGTCACTGTTGTTTGCGTCGCCAAACTGTGAAAAAATCAGCGCCTGTAGATGTATTTCATCGATGTTCATTTCCTCCTAAACACGCTTGGCCATCGCAGGACAGGAGGGCAGATGACAGTGGGAGGTGGGTGAGTGGGGTGTCGACGGCGCGCTCCTGACGCGTCGTCAATAACCCGCCGGCCGCCAGAACGGCCGACTGGCCGGCTTTCGTCGGCCACGACGTGCGACGATCACGACGCTCCCGGGCCGTACGCGGCGCGGTACCGTGAATGACACGACCGGCCGGCGACGGGAGGCGCGGCCAACTGCAGGCCTGTAATTGGGCTCAGCTGCACAGCAGGGGAGTAGCAGCGGCACCAGCTGACGCCCCCAGTTAGCCCACCGAGAGTCATGTCGACGCCACCGTCTGCAAAGTTTGCCTAGGCGGGGATCAGCCGCAACCATGTAGGCGAAGCAGCGTTTGCAACCGGACCGGCCTGGGGAAAAGGTTGTTCAACTTGGGAGGGAGGGGATGTGTGCCGCATAACGGCATCGGGCGAAGCCTCTGGGGCGTCGTAATGTAGTTTCAGGTAGTTTTAGCTTTTACATGGGTTTACGAGCTTTACTTGCTGCCTACTTCAAAGGCGACTAGTTTCCATGACTACTTTCTAAATGAGAGTACCTCAGCGGCTGGGATGCGTGGAGAAATCATCGCTCATTTAGGAATTAGATGTAATTACATTTGAAATATACTGTGGTATGTTCACACACTACATTTTCTACCCAAGACCCTGGTTCCCCCACCTGAGAACCTGATTGTTTACCTAAGTTCCGGATTATCTCTCGAAGGCCCTGATTCTCTACCTTTGTTCCTGATCATCTACCTAAGACCTTGATTCTCTAATCAAGACCAAATTCATCCATACAAAATATCCTTCACAAACCTAATGACACCTGGTGGCATCACTAAAAATCCGTGTTAGTGCGCACAGTCCAGACGCAATCTGCTTGGTTATTGGCTTTACGATACGTCGACCGTTGAGTCATCTAACGTCGCCAGTCTCTCACGCCGATTGGCCGCGGGGAAGAGACTCGAGCCTACAATCTTTCGATTGTGAGACGGGAAACTTAACCCTAGACTACTCGTTCCCTCAGATGCAATATGTGCGCTCGACAATGATAGGTCGCTTGTCGATATTTCATTCATTCTTGTTTTATATAGTGAGGAAAATAATGTGACGCCTCGTGTGACCCGTGCCGAGCGAGTTGGAATAAGGCCACGACTGCGCGCATGCCCCGCCTAGTGTTCACTGGTGTTGGCGGGCCACAATGCACACCGTTTCAACGAGCAAACAATGCTGTTCAAATAATGTACGTGCCTGGCGAAGAATGGCTTTCTCCATCAGCTTCTGAATGAAAACGAGACCGTCGAAGTTTTCCAGAGCATGTGATAACGTATCCAATGCATTTCGTAATGACATTAATGCCAGAATCCGCATTACGTGTAAGCTTTAACCTTGTTCACTTTGGACCTAAGGAAGTGAGGTAAACCCATTTGCATTGAGGTATCCTGCGACAAAGAAAACAATTCGCAATGGCGTCTAGGAAGAAGCTAGAAATGCAACGTACCTATACGGCGCCATGAAAAGTGATTCATGAAAGGGACGTTGATGATGAAATTGAAGCACACTGCAATGTTCTGTTGTTTTGTTGCTTGATATTTCCACGATTTTGTCAAAAATGTTTTACATATAGTTAGGGACTAGCTGCTAAGCTAGAGTTCTCACTAGAGCATAACAACGATTGGATATCCACGCGGTATCCGTTTTGAACGGATAGCGGGGCGGATCGGATAGAGTTTGACTAAAATAAATACACGCGATTGGATAACGAATCGACTCTGAAACGTTCGCAGTAAAAACGAAGATTCAAGAAAATCATCATACTACCGTCTGTTATTCAATCATAAATTTACATCATGAAATATTCGGATTAGCTAAGGAACAACAATTGTCTGTTTAAACAAAAATTGTTTGTAGACTATGGGATAATATTAATCAGCAACTACATTAGCATATTCATTCATTCCATCAATTTCCAGTTATCATTAAACTTGCATGTAACCCAGAAAACTGTAGCTACACTCTTATCAAAGAGCTTGTTGATATACTACCTCATCACATTCGGCAGACCTCCAATCTCACCTATATCTTAATTCTCACCTAGGTGGTACCCACACACCCATTATATATATATGGTGCACATCATAACCCCACTCCGCAGGTGAATTAAGTGAAATAGAACTGTCAGCTAATAAACCGATGACAAAATACAGTCACAAATATGCGGCATGCATGATAATTGTTGTTCAGGAACGTAGTACTATTACATTCCCTGGCCCCATACGATGAATTAATGAAATATTAGGACCAACATGAACATGAATGGAAGGGAGCACGCATGGCCGTGGTACTAGTGCACATGAAAGGAAGAGGAGAGCAGCTGCACGATATATTTGTAAACTAAGCCTTTTTATGAAACTATTTGAACCAGTATATTTGTATACTTCATTATGCTTCGATTGGAAACGGCACGTCAACTGGGAATTTTGTTTAATTATATAGTTTTACGGAGGAGCACACCGCTAGTGCCTATCTACTTTCAAGAGTGTTTGCAATGCTGATATCACCAGGGCAGTCATTGTCTCGGAGTATTATTGGCTCGTTGAACGACTCATGGTTTTGTGCTCTGCGTCATGGACACAACAACAAAATATAATCACGAAACACTACTAAGACGAAAAACGATGCGTTGTAGGTTTACTATCAACCTATGTTTTGAAGGAAGGTGAACGCCAGTAAGCGTTCATAATTGTTGAAAACTAGCCAACTGTGTGGAATAAAGACATTGTCATGCAGTTGAATATTCATCGAACCGCACTTGAAATTAAAGTTCGCACGTTCGCACGAATAGGCGTTCTCTTCACCTCTTCATAAAATTTCAAGGAATGATAGCCCTTTTAATACGGATGTGAAAGTCGGAAATCGCCATCATGGACCGATTGTAGCGTATTGATATTGAATTGAATTGATTGTAGCGTATTGATATTGAATATCATGGAAGCGTATTAATATTGAATTTATATTAGGAAGGGAGTTTCAATAATAGTTTGTTTTTTCCATTGGAGGTAATTCCTAAAAAAATATATTGTCATGTGTGAATACCAGCGTAATGTAGTTAAATTGAACGCAGTCGTAGGCACATAAAGCATTATCTACCGCCAGGCGTGAGTGACGCCATGGAACTCCATGGGATATATGAATTCAAACAGTGTATTTAAGGCCTAAAACAGAAATTAGATGCGAATTTGATAGGCAGAAGTCCAGGATAACGGCTACCATGAGCAGAAATATGGGCATGTGCTGGTTAAAAAGGCGCATTACCATTAATTGGTGGTAGATTTTACACTGTACTATTGCACAAGTACCATGCACTTCGGCACATAGTTCAACAGATGGCTCTGCTTCATTACGTAATGTACCACATAGGCACATTACGTAATGATTACCTAGATGGGCATTACGTAATGTAATGCCCATCTAGACACCTTTCTACATAGGTGCCTAGATGGGCACTGTAAGTCATATCCATGCTAATCAAACTGAGCTGAAGTAAACCACCATCTGTGTGGCGGGTCGGGCGTTCAGTTCCACCTGTACGCGGTAGTAGTACCTTGTGCAGGGCTCAGCGGCCGCCGGCCACTACTGTTGAGAGGTGTCGTCTCGGCGGAGACACGCCACGCCGCAGGCTGGCGGAAACTCGGACACTTGGGGGCGGGGTCGGCGTGCCCACCGACGCGTCCTACATGCCGTCCCGCCAACAGCCGGTAAACGTCGCGGACGCGCAGCGTCGGCCCCCGCCGCTACTGTCTGGCCGCCGGGAGTCCCCCCACGGGACGACCGGCCGGCACTGTCTGACGGTGACTGTCCGGCGGCCGGCACTGTCTGGCCGCCGGGAGCCCCCCCACGGGCACGACCGGCCGGCACTGTCTGACGGTGACTGTCCGGCGGCCGGCACTGTCTGACGGTGACTGTCCGGCGGCCGGCACTGTCTAGCCGCCGGGAGTCCCCCACGGTGGCAACCGGCCGGCCCGCCGGCCAACACAGGCGGCCGTCAGAGTGCGTGGGCCAAGTCTCGGGTGCTGACGCGCCTATTGCCAGACAACATTTTCATAATTGAGAATATGGAAGGGAAAATGCTGTGCCGCAACGCTCTGATGTGTGCGGGTGAGCCTGCCATCTAGGCGGCGTCGCGGTGCGATCTCAGTAAAACTGATTTCGGCGTGTTTTCTATTTAGGTTGACGATGACCAATGCGTTTGAAATGTTAGCAAGGTACTGACTTTATGTTCATGCATGTTTTATATTATTTAAATGAAATTATTGCAAGTCTGGGGCGACGTATTTATATTCTAATGAATGGAGTCTGGTATGTACCTAAGTATATTTGCTATGCAGATGGGGTCGCCTCAGCGGTGTGGTATATTTTTCGAGATGGTGTCACTCATTGGCACATGAACAGGGTGCATATCTGTAATATTTTAGAGAACATAGAAGCATAGAAACATTGTTTGAGGCATTCGATGGAATTGTAACCCGAAATTCAACTATTGTCCACCTGCAGTGTAAGTAACCATAAGTAATACTATGTTGAGATGTATTACCAGTCAACGATACCCGCATTATGCTAGCGTAGACGTTTGGCCAGCATTCAGCAAACTGGCAGAGTTTCCGCCGAAGGCACTGGGCCCCCAGCATGGCGAACTTTCTGGGACACATTTTCCTCCAGCTGATCTTGTTCAATGAAACTCGTTCAGCTCTCCAACATGGCCCGTAAACAGCATTGAATGTGTCGCATAGCCGGGCTTAGAACGCTGCATGCCCTCAGATTGGAAAGCCATTTGAATATGTATTTGGTATAATTCGCTCTCACGGCGGCAGGTGGCAATCAATCCAAGAATGCAATTTGGGCATAAAGGAAATGTTCTCTCGGGACGAATGATCGTAACAGTGAATACACAGGAAAGTTGGTATTTTTATCTGAGATGAATTGGCAGTGAAACACCATATACGGTGCCATTATTTCACACCGCAACTGCCGTGCGACTAAACTATCACAAAACCATAACGCCAGTTGTCCAACAAACATGATCCAATATAAAACGATGAGGGCAAGGCAGAGAGAGAGTCCAGAATCTTATACTTAAAAACCAAAAAAAAAACGTAATATATCACCTATTGCTCAAGCTCCAACTAGCACCACCTGTTAATATACGCCAAACTTCAGTCATATTAGGTTAACATATACTATATGCAAATATTCATATGCGTGGATTTTTTCGTACGTGGTGAGACGGATTTCACTTTAAAACACTACCAAGAAAAGAAAAAGCCATGCAAGGGTAGCACCTGATCTTTCGGATTACATTGGAAAGCTTCCTCAATACTTTGTGGAAATGCCTCCGTTGTATTTTGACCGAATATTGCGAAGCCCAGGTGTTCATTTAATTGTTGTAGTCTTAATGACCTTTCTTCTCTTTTCTAGGCATCGTGTTCTTTCATGTTTCGCAAATCCGCGAAATAATGCACCCACCAAGCGCAGGTGTTCGTAGACACGCGAGAACACAATTTGCATCAGTCCACCACCACAAGTATGCTAAGACAGCGATCGGCGAGCAACAACACGGCGGCCGCTAGAGGGAGAGGCCGACACGTTAGTCGCCACACCGCTGAAGCGACCCCATCTACATATCATACCCCATCTACATATCATACCCCATCTACATATCCTACACTGGCCCTCACCGTCACATCTATATATCCTACACTGGCTCTCTCCGTCACATCTACATATCCTACACTGGCCTTCTCCATCACATCTACATATCCTACATTGGCTGGCCCTCACCATCACATCTACATATCCTACACTGGCTCTCTCCGTCACATCTACATATCTTACACTGGCCCTCTCCGTCACATCTATATATCCTACGCTGGTCCTCTCCGTCACATATACATACCCTATACTGGCCTTCCCCATCACATCTACATATCCTACACTGGCTGGCCCTCTCCGTCACATCTATATATCCTACGCTGGCCCTCTCCGTCACATCTACATATCCTACACTAGCTCTCTCCGTCACATCTACATATCCTACACTGGCCCTCTCCGTCACATCTACATATCCTACACTGGCTGTCGCTCACCGTCACATCTACATGTCCTACACTGGCCATCTCCGTCACATCTATGTATCCTACACTGGTCCTCTCCGTCACATCTATAGTCGATGCGCCCCTAAACCCCAAAAACCAACCAACCAATCCGTCACATCTATGTATCCTACACTGGCTGGCCCTCACCGTCACATCTGCATATCCTACACTGGCCCTCTCTGTCACATCTACATATCTTACACTGGCTGGCCCTCACCGTCACATCTACATATCCTGCACTGGCCCTCTCCGTCACATCTATATATCCTACACTGGCCCTTTCCGTCATGTCTACATATCCTACACTGGCCCTCTCCGTCACATCTACATATCCTACACTGGCCCTCTCCGTCACATCTACATATCCTACACTGGCCCTTTCCGTCAATCTACATATCCTACACTGGCCCTCTCCGTCACATCTACATATCCTACACTGTCACTCTCCGTCACATCCACATATGCTACACTGGCCCTCTCCGTCACATCTACATATCCTACACTGGCCCTCTCCGTCACACAGTTGCAAACGAATGGTGTAATCTCGTTCACATCAACATCCAACAGCAGAACGCCACGCGCTCACACGATACCAAACGCCAACAGTGGCGGACCCAGCCAGTGAACTTTGGTGGGGCTTAATTAACACACTCAACGGCGACAAGAAGAGTACAAACATAAACAGTAGCAAACGATAAGTGGGCTCATGACGACGCTCAGTAATTTTGCATAGGGTGATGCATCGTCAACAGCTACGAGTTCTTGTTGGATAATCTCAGCTGTAATATAGATCCGATTCATACGAAAACTGCACTCAAGGGTAATGAGATTGAAGAAAGACGTATTGCAATACACTTTAGCCCCCCCCTGATATTATGGCTTCGTTATTTCCATGGTACGAGGTGATTTTATCCCATGGAGGACGTTAACCGTTTTCAAGAAGAAAAAGCTTTCGGGCATCTTCGTTCATTACTCGCTGTAACTTTGGTCCCGGCCATATAATTTGGTTATTAATTTTTTACTGTTATATTATTTAGTGCATGAGATGCAAATTACCCAAATTAAGAAACAGTTCTAGAGTTCTTGCATCGCAAATAAATGCATTGTCAAGCTTGATCAGAATAATAGTGCATTCTGACCGATCAGCGGCTTCTCGGACGGCGCCGCCCAGTGCAACATTACAGTACAGCAGGATCGAATCATGTTGCCCTGGACTGTGGTCGCCGCCACCGGAGCTTAGAAAGCCATGCATAGCCAGCCGTTAATTGATTGGTATAATTGTGTAGATAAAACGATAGTACAGCCGCCCAAACCAGACATATTTTGTTATAGATGTCAGTTGGGAAACATTTTTTTCGCAACAAGATTTTCTTGCAGTTGAAGATCTCTCCAATTTAGCATGTACCTTTACGTGGACAGTGATAGGCGTTAGAAGCTTTTGGCATTCTCTTCGTCTAAATTTTGGTGATTGAAAGATATCAGAAGAGCACTGTGGCAGGTCTGGTGAATCTGGTTTTTCACGTTCAAGTGCTTCCTTCCGCGATCATAGTAGGCACCAGATAACAGCGTACCACGAGAGGAAGCTGTCGCAGTGCTTCCTCATGCATGCCATGCAATTTCCGAACAGTTTTTTAGTGGTGCCCGTTGACATTACGTGTCATTTTCCAATGGCTCTCATCTGCATGGTAAGCAAAATAAACATGGGGAAGACTGCTTAATATGAGTTGGCTGTAGATTATGTTCTTTCCACTTCCTCTCCAGCAGCGGTTCAGACGTGGGGTACGTCCGTGAAGCTCCAATGTATGCTACCCGTGTATAACTGTGCCGTCAACGCCGGGAAGCAAATATGACCATATGCAGCACGTGCATTGTGGAATGAAGCTTAATAGTTAACCAGCATAGAGGTGCTCTGTGCGCGAGTTTTTTGTCGGTGGCTAGTTTTGCTTGGTGGAGTCATAACCATATTTTCACCACCATTTGTCAGATCCCAATTGCGCTACCACCGAAATTAAGGCAGAACTGGGAAACAGAGTTTTGATGGCTGCTCCAGCGTTTCGTACGTATCGAGGGGCCTATTCAGAAATAACTGAGCGGAATTTATGCTGCAGAGTGAATCAATCCATATTTTCCTTCTTTATGATGCCTCACTCCCAATGGCTACAGTTCTTGTTGGTGAGGCAGAAGCGACTGCAGTCTCCTTGGGAGGGCTGAAACCGCCCCTATCAATTCTGTCTGGCCTGCTCACATTCACATCGGTCGCGAAACTAATGCGAATAATCATTTTTGTTCTCATTCACCATGATCTAACGCTCCTCCAAAGCTTCGCAGGCAGTTTCCAAGGTAATAATCCCAGGGATACGCCTGGAGTGGGGTATCCCTGGGAGTCCCCTATCGATATCGCTGGTAAAATTATGTACATACCACATTTGGGAGGTACTGGTAGAAGAATAAGAAGTGTAGCTGTTCATAACATATGAGATAGTGGTCCAATATTCCTTTTAACATCGAAAAAGCGCCTGAAGCTTCGCATTATTTCTATAGTGACCAGGTAAAGGTGGCGTAATTGGGGCAGGGTTGCTCTAACTGCGCTTTTAAAAAGCTTAATTTAATCCGAGTAAATAAAGCTGAGATGTCTTTATTAACCAGGGTTTTATTGCTAAGCAGAGCTTGTTGCGTGAACCCTGGCCCCACGACTCGATCCATGAATTCGATTCATCGGCAGGATTTTGACCGAAAGTTTATCGTGCCGTTAATGTACCGACACTGCCGCCCAGTAGGTCTTCCCCGGCCTTATCGGACCAACCGGTATCTGACCCTCCCAGCCAAGGACTAAATGCAAGCGCGTGAAGCGACCCGAACTCTGTGCTGCCAGGACAGAGAAAACCAGTGCAGGCCAGCGCTCTAATCAACTGAGCTGCCGGGCCTGCACTTAAAAAAAATGCTACTAGGGATATTATGCAAATTGAAAACAAAGGCTAATATACTAAGATACCAGATATTCTAATGGTGAAAGCAACTTCGAAGATCTATGAGAATGAAACAAAACAATGCTAGCATATCATGGTCACAGTGTACCTTTTTCCGAAAAGGTGGCGCAAATTGGACAGCTTCCCCTGTGTTATTCCTCCGATTCTGGTAAGCGAGTGACCGTGGCACACATGCAGTTGAGCTTAGAAGGTCTTCCGGTTATCTTTCCATGGATCACAGGTGGAAAAAGAGACACTAAGCACATGCCTCTATTCTACCTTTGCACATTTCAATTCAACATAAGGAAGTGGAGAGCTCGAGATCAAGAGCTCGAGATGGAGAGCTCGAGCTGTATGTCACAAAACTAGCAGGGGCACTGTAGGCACCACACCACCAACGCTCAAACCAACTTGCAATGCATGACCACGAGACACTCGTACGAAACACATAGATAGCCATCCCCGCATGGCGTCGGACGTACATGAGCCGATTTGCTTCCCAGTTATAAATAATTGGCCACCTAGCAGTGCCGTCAGAAGTAAATGAGCCAACTTGCTTTAAGAAGATCAAAGCTAAAATATATAAATAGGATGACGTAAAACGACTACCCAGAGGACCCATCCGACGTAAATGAGTTGACTTGCCTTGTAACTCATAACGTAAATGGCTACCCAGAGGAACAGCGGACGTAGAAGGGCCGAATTGCCCAACACCGTACTAACCCAACCAGTGGCATCGCCACGAAATTCTTCCAGGGGGGTGGGGGGCGAGATCGAAAGGGGGCCTCCTGCTCCCCGGAAAGGGGCCTCCATTGTGTTAGGGCATCCTATTGTTTTTAGGCCCTTAGTATGGTTCGGGAATGGGAAACTGAGGGCTGGAGGGCATCCTTTTCGTCCTGGAGGGCCTCCTTTTCGTCCTGGAGGACCTCCTTTTCGTCCTAGAGGGCATCCTTTTCGTCCTGGGGGCCTCCTTTTCATCATGGGACCTCCTTTTCGTCCTGGTGGTCTTTTCGTTCTGGGGCCTCTGTGTCAATATTTGGCACTCGCTTGATTTCTGGGGCCTCCTACCCTCTCCTAGGTGACTTCTTTTTACAAATTATGGGCCTCCAGGAGGAGGACCCTAATTTGTATAGTCTCTTTTTCGTCTTGGGGGTCTCCTTTTAGTCCTGGAGGGCCTCCTTTTTGTCCTGGGGGCCTCCTTTTCGTCCTGACGTACCTTCTTTTTGTAATGTGGGCCTCTTTTTCGTCCTGAGGGCCTCCTTTTCGTTCTGGGGGTTTCGTTTTCGTCTTGGGGTTTCGTTTTCGTCCTGGGGGCCTCCTTTTCGTCCTGGGGGCCTCCTCAAATTTCAGGGGGGGGGGGCGCCCCCAGTCTCACGGCAGGGGGGGGCAATTGCCCCCTCTGCCCCCCCGGTGGCGACGCCCCTGAACCCAACTGACAACCCTGCATGGCATGATTAGACTAACCCGCTACTAACAACTAGCACGCCGCGGCCGGCCTGATAGGCGGTGTGGACAATTACCTCTTTGTTCGCACGGTAAAGATCCCTCGGTGCTCTTCGATAAGAGTAGGCTAAAGCCAGCATTCTGGCAAAATCAACTCCTCGCCACTCTCAAATCATTGCATCCACACCCAAATTACAAATTATTTTGTGGAGGAGCAAAGTAAAATTAAAACCATCTAGACATCAGGGAGGTGTCCCAACCCAGCCCCCGCTTCACCACCTAAGCTATCACACAGAATATAACGTAAAATTCCCTTAAAGTAAATATTCGCTTGCCTGCACCTTAAAAAACATATCGCTTTTACAGACAGGCATGTAAAGTGTTCCTTTAAAGGCGGCGCAGATGACATTTATGGTCCGGCACGCCTAAAAAGTCACTCCCCTCTCGAGATCAAGCCTCTGAATCAGGGTTGGGGCTAGAATTTAGCCAACAGTGGCACATTTACGGCGATGTTTGGCTGAGTTTTGGTCGTATGCGACTTCCCATGGGCAATGTGCTTGGAGATGGTGCACGCGCACGAGTCACGCGGGCAAAACTAGTATTGAGCGACCGGCCTGAGTTGCGGCAACAACGTAATCTCGGATGAGGTAGCGTTGTTTGGCTGCGAGGATAGCTGCGGTGCTTGTTTTAGTACTAGGTATATCAGACGGTCTGGCAAGGGTGCAAAACGCGTTTTTTATCGTGTCATAACCAAGTATTTTTATCTGAAAAGAAATGATGGAAATGGGGCCAAAACAATAGATACGTAACGATACGTTGCGAAACGTCGGAATTCTCCGAAGAAGAACATGCTTCCGAGACATGATGTGTTGTGCTTCACGAAGGACGTGTCTAGAGACATGTGTTATGAGCAAAAGGTGAGACAACTGTCTTGGGATGGGGAGCAAACAAGTGCATACGCGAAGATCTGTGAAGTGATAGAACAATGAGAGAATGAAGGCATTCCTGTAAACAGCAAAGCTCGTGTTGCACGTGTCCTGTGCTCGTGTGCTGGAAAAGGCAGCAACACGGCTGAGAAAGCATTGCGCATGGAAAACACAATGGGAAAAAAAGGATGATCGACCCCGATGAACGCAATCAGCGGCTTGCACAGTTATTTGACATAGATTACTGCAAGTGCAAAGGCAACACTGTTTGGTGTCCAAGGATGAAACTCACACCGGAAATGAAAGTGGACTTTGACCAGCGCAAGCCAAGTATAATGAGGGTATCTTGTCTGCATGCAGCTGAAGCTAAAAGAAGAAGCAAGCGTGCTAATAGGAGACAAGGGAGGCTAAATAGAGCCGAATATGCCCGACGCAATTCACCTTCGCAGTCAGGCCCTTCTGGGCTCCACCGATCTTTTACGGCAGCTGTAACAGGCAACACTAGCGTGTACATATTTGGTGATTATTCTATGTCAGCGGTCTCCTCGGAGCGAGTAGCACATACCTGCCGAACTGCCCAGACATCCAGCCCAGGACTGCACCAGACAGCCAGCCAAGAACTGCACCAGACAGCCAACCCAGGACTGCACCAGACATCCAGCCCAGGACTGCACCAGACATCCAGCCCAGGACTGCACCAGACAGCCAGCCCAGAACTGCACCAGCCAGCCAGCCCAGGACTGCACCAGCCAGCCAGCCCAGGACTGCACCAGACATCCAGCCCAGAACTGCACCAGCCAGCCAGCCCAGAACTGCACCAGCCAGCCAGCCTAGAACTGCACCAGACATCCAGGACAAGACTGCACCAGACAGCTAGCCCAGGACTGCACCAGACAGCCAGCCCAGAACTGCACCAGACATCCAGCACAAGACTGCACCAGACAACCAGCCCAGGACTGCACCAGACAGCCAGCCCAGAACTGCACCAGCCAGCCAGCACAAGACTGCACCAGCCAGCCAGCCCAGAACTGCACCAGACAGCCAGCCCATAACTGCACCAGACAGCCAGCACGAGACTGCACCAGACAGCCAGCCCAGAACTGCACCAGACATCCAGCCCAGGACTGCACCAGACATCCAGCCCAGGACTGCACCAGACAGCCAGCCCAGAACTGCACCAGACAGCCAACCCAGGACTGCCCAGACATCCAGCCCAGGACTGCACCAGACAGCCAGCCCAGAACTGCACCAGCCAGCCAGCCCAGAACTGCACCAGACATCCAGCATAAGACTGCACCAGACAGCCAGCCCAGGACTGCACCAGACAGCCAGCCCAGAACTGCACCAGACAGCCAGCCCAGAACTGCACCAGACAGCCAGCCCAGAAGTGCACGAGGCAGCCAGCCCAGGACTGTGATATCTGAGCCATGTGAGGAGGTAGTTGGTTTTGCTCCTCAGTCTGGCCGCGCAGCTGCCGCGCTCGCGTACTGTCACGAATATGGCCGGAGATGGCTGTGGCCGCGCAGATGGCTGTGGCCGCGCAGCCGCCGCGCTCGCGGACTGTCAGGAATATGGCCGGAGATGGCTGTGGCCGCGCAGATGGCTGTGGCCGCGCAGCCGCCGCGCTCGCGGAATGTCAGGAATATGGCCGGAGATGACTGTGGCCGCGCAGATGGCTGTGGCCGCGCAGCCGCCGCGCTCGCGTACTGTCACGAATATGGCCGGAGATGGCTGTGGCCGCGCAGATGGCTGTGGCCGCGCAGCCGCCGCGCTCGCGGACTGTCAGGAATATGGCCGGAGATGGCTGTGGCCGCGCAGCCGCCGCGCTCGCGGACTGTCAGGAATATGGCCGGAGATGGCTGTGGCCGCGCAGATGGCTGTGGCCGCGCAGCCGCCGCGCTCGCGGACTGTCAGGAATATGGCCGGAGATGGCTGTGGCCGCGCAGATGGCTGTGGCCGCGCAGCCGCCGCGCTCGCGGACTGTCAGGAACATGGCCGGAGATGGCTGTGGCCGCGCAGATGGCTGTGGCCACGCAGCCGCCGCGCTCGCGGACTGTCAGGAATATGGCCGGAGATATGATGCGGATATTCTCAAACTAGGATGTGACGGTACCACCGTTGACACAGATTCATACGCTGGAATATGTCGATTATGGGAGCTCAGCAGCAAGTGACCAGTACAGTGGTTTATTTGACAGGTTAATGTGAATGAGGGTTTTGAGCAAGCTGGACGACAAAGTAGCACTGTAATACAGAGTAGGAATTTGAGTCGTTCGGTGGACACATTATAAAAATCAATGCCATTACAAATAAGGTTTGCCTATCTGTCTTCGTAGTGGCGATGTGCGGAGTCAAAATCGCGATGGATAGAAAACAGCCGACCAGTCCATTGATTTAAGGTGGAACATTTTGGAGATCCTTTTGAGGCCCAATCGTGTTGAAAATCATGGAACATTCCCAATGGCCATCACGTAGGGACGTTTGGCCAGTCATCAAGGTCACCTTTGCATGCATGTTTTTCAACTTAACTCATCGAAAGGTAGATGGGTGATGCCGAATGTTTTTGAAATATTTGGAAAGTACAGTCATAGTGATTTGGCTTCCATAATCGCCATGCTATTATGATGCAGCTTTCAGAACATGCGGATTCCTTGGATCCACAGAAATTGCATGTCCGCCACGGGGACGAATGGACCTTGGAGAAAGGTAGTTGTTAGAGCATCTGACGTCATTGCCGTTGAAGAGTTCTGAATCTCTGAGGCTATTGCCTGGTCTTGTCCAAATAATTATCGATGAGATACTTCGCCTGCTATACATCGCCCACTCTGCTATACCAGCTGGGAAGAGGCGTGCAGAGCGGTAACGTACCTAAATAGACTGTCAACAAGAAAATTCTAACCGCGCCTACGTGAGTGGCCCACTCTCGCTTACGTGACCATGTGGGGACACGAAGAAATGCTGGCCATACCAGCTACCAGCATGGACGCTTTTCAAGGGTGTGCACCTACTTTCACCCTTGTCGCCGAGCCGCGCAGCATTGCCCATGTTGCAACGGAACAGTCGCTGGGCCCATCCAGAGACACCGCTTCTGACCACACTGGGGGCGAAACAGCCACTGGGCCCATCCGGAGACACCGCCTCTGACCACACTGGGGACCAAACAGCCACTGGGCCCATCCAGAGACACTGGTGCTGGCCATGCTGAGGGCGACACGGCCACTGGGCCCATCCAGAGACACCGCTTCTGGCCACACTGGGCACACTGGGGCGACAACAAGGCATCATACCACAGAGCTAGACCTGTCGCATTGTTATATGGATAATAGGCACCACAGACAGGTACCACAGACAGGCTGGCAGGACGTGTGCGCTTGCTCCGTCCGTCTGTCGTCTGGTGGAGCGCGATGCACCAGGCCAACGTAATCCTCTGGGAGCGCGGGCCGACGACGGTGCCTCCGTTCAGCCGGTACCGAAGCGTAACGAGACCCTGGCTGGATCTGACCCACTCCACTCAATGTCGCCCCGCTTATGTTGTGCACACACACACTGTCGAGAGGCCTGTTCAGTTGGCTATCGAGGCCTCTCAGAACGTGATTGGCATGGCGTCCTCAGACCTCTACGCGAGTATAACTGTATCATCAGGGAGCGTACGCGATTAGCCTTGCAAATAGCTTGGTAATTAGGCTGGACGTCCTGGCACCTGAATATCCTGGATAGGTACACTGTTTCCCACCACACTTGAGTATCATTGACGTCGCAAATAGCTTGCCGGTCAGGCTAATCGTCCAGACAGCTGAATATCCTGCGTAAGTACATTGATACGGTATATATTGCATAGCAGCAATGGCATATTTATTTTTCTCATTTCGGTTTCTATTGATATGGTGTTTGCCAAATTATGGCGTTGGTATATCGATTTTTCCATTATTTGTTATACCTACCGACAACAGCTTGTTGGTATCACCTACAACTGAAGACTACGACATTTTGTACTTTAATCCTCTGTGTCATAAAATATCTGAAAATACAATAACTAAATGTCGGCGTAACAGTAGTGCACCCGAGAGAACATGAAGCTATGCCGATCGTGTTTTGGAAAACTAATGTGTGGTTTGCATATGTGTTGGTCATCATATTCTGCAGGCAATGCGTATTCATATTACGTAGTAGAAAAGGCTGTTTCACATTACAATTTTTGTGAATCCTTCACGACCATGTTTCATCATGAGCGGTCATATTTTGAAGTGTTAGGTCAACGCAGTAACCGTGCGAATATGCATGCTTGTAGAAGTCAGTTTTTGTTTTGCGACTGTGGAACTTGATGCCCACTAACAGGGGCGGCAGGGCCATATAAGGCACTAAAGCAGTGCCTCACCGGAGTAGAGCTGGGAAGTATTTCTATATGTTATTTTCATAAAATGATGCTTTCATCCACTGGAAAATAGCAAACTTGAAAAACTGGAAAGAAATATGCATTGGTGACTCATAATTATGGCGCTCCCGTAGGCGCAGTCCCGTAGGCGCTCCAGCGAAACTTCCGTGTTTTCAACACGACATTTCCGATCTTAAATACCATCGAAAGGGGACAAAATCGGATTAATTTGAAAGCTTGAAGAACCTTGTGCACAGATATGAGCCGTATTTTCCCTAACACTAGGATTTTTTGCTTGGACCCACGCTGACTGTATTCATATCGAGCGCCGCAGGAATCGCGCGGTGCCACGGGTAGTAGCGTATGATGAGATAGGCCAACTGATCACGGTCAAGTAAGCGATACAAGTTCCATCATAATTCCTCCCCACTCGGTGCAGTGGCGTAAAGAAGGGTGGGGGTACTGGGAGCATGTGCCCCCATGAGAAGGTGGTACCCATCCGGTCAGGAAAGTGCGCCAACATTATTTTTAGGCTACCGGCGAAGGTACCTATACTGGTTGGAATAGCACATCCATATCACATATGTGCAGATACGGAACCTGTATCTGGTTTTCAGGATTGTGTTCCATTATGTGAAAAACTCAATGGTATATTAATATATGATTGTATTTTCCGCCATTTTATACATGAAACTTCCCGGCAATTTCGGCAGCATTTGAACACGAGAGAGAGAGTTGAAATCCACTGACTTCGTAACGATGGTGAAAGGCTTGGTACCTTGCAGCGTCTAAGTAAGTTGTTCATACTCATTTTAGCATAAAGTAATAACGGTACTTAAAAATGCTGGCCGAAATCCGGCGAATTTTCTGCCTCACCTCATTTGGATGCCGCAGACCGCCCTTGCCCACTAAGGCCATATATCTTTAAAGAAGCTTCTCCAACCATTGTTGGACCATTGGAGACTTCTCAGTATGGGTTCCATACTTCAGGGAGATTCCAGCTAACACCAATTCCACTTAATAGTACAGCAAATATGAGCAATAAAACGTCGCAACCACATGCTGTAGCGCAGGCAATCCGATCCTAGCATATTGGTTGTAGAGCATCAACTGTGAAGTTTAAAAACTTAGAATACGGAGTTTTATATTGCGAATATAATAGCGTAGAACGATAACATTGGATGTGGTGTGCATGGTGTTGCAGAGTAGTTAAATATGGATGAATCAAACGTCCATAGTTGTAGTTTCGCTGCTTTCTTTTAACTAGAAATGCAACTATCAAGCTCTGGACTGCACAAGACATTTATTTTCGAATTATGCTGTTTTTAAACAGAAATGAGTCCAAATTCTTGCTCGGGCGCCTTTATGAGGCAAGGAGGTTCTATTGCTAAGTAGAGATTGTTGCGTGAACTGTGCCCACACCACCCAATCCATGAATTCCAGTTCAACTGCAGTATTCTGACGAAGAATTTAATGCACTGTCAATGCACAGACACGACCGCCCAGGTACCTCGCTCCCAGCCTTATTGGACCAGTTGCCATCTGAACATCCCATCACGGGGCTAAATTGGAGAGCGTGACGCAACTCGAACCCCATCCTGCCAGGACAGGAGACCAATGCAAGCCAGCACCCTAACCAACTGAGCTATCGGAGTGGTAACTCCAAGTGTTAACTACGGAAACCTGCCAATAATAATAGTTGCTTTTAGGCTAGTTGCTTTTAGGCTAGAGGTAGTGCTAGTGCTCTTGCATTACTATTAAACAAATATTTAAGAAAAATATGTGCATTACCTAGTATGCCCAATACGCATTCGCATTTGAACATCAGCTTAAGACAATGAGCTAAAATGCTAGCCTTGGGCGATGTTGTGTCTCTACTTGAACCTTGAGAACCAGTAATCCAGTTACCACGGTCTGTATTTGTAGCACACCGCACCACCACCCGCCGGATACCGGACCACCACCCGCCGGACACCGGACCACCACCCGCCGGACACCGGACCACCACCCGCCGGACACCGGACCCCGCCACCCACCGGACACCGGACCACCACCCGCCGGACACCGCACCACCACCCGCCGGACACCGGACACCACCCGACGGACACCGGACCACCACCCGCCGGACACCGGACCCCGCCACCCACCGGACACCGGACCACCACCCGCCGGACACCGGACACCACCCGCCGGACACCGGACCACCACCCGCCGGACACCGGACCACCACACGCCGGCCACCGGACCACCACCCGCCGGCCACCGGACCACCACCCGCTGGACACCGGACCCCGCCACCCCCCGGACACCGGACCACCACCCGCCGGACACCGGACACCACCCGCCGGACACCGGACCACCACCCGCCGGACACCGGACCACCACCCGCCGGACACCGGACCCCGCCACCCACCGGACACCAGACCACCACCCGCCGGACACCGCACCACCACCCGCCGGACACCGGACACCACCCGCCGGACACCGGACCACCACACGCCGGACACCGGACCACCAGCCGCCGGCCACCGGACCACCACACGCCGGACACCTGACCACCACCCGCCGGACACCGCACCACCACCCGCCGGACACCGGACCACCACCCGCCGGACACCGGACCACCACACGCTGGCCACCACCCCCCGGACACCGGACCACCACACGCCGGACACCTGACCACCACCCGCCGGACACCGCACCACCACCCGCCGGCCACCGGACCACCACCCGCCGGACACCGGACCACCACACGCTGGCCACCACCCCCCGGACACCGGACCACCACACGCCGGCCACCGGACCACCACCCGCCGGACACCGGACCACCATCCGCCGGACACCACCCGCCGGACACCACACGCCGGACACCGGACCACCACCCGCCGGACACCACCCGCCGGACACCACTCGCCGGACACCGGACCACCACACGCCGGACACCTGACCACCACCCGCCGGACACCACACGCCGGACACCACACGCCGATCACCGGACCACCACCCGCCGGCCACCGGACCACCACCCGCCGGACACCGGACCACCATCCGCCGGACACCACCCGCCGGACACCACACGCCGGACACCGGACCACCACCCGCCGGACACCACCCGCCGGACACCACACGCCGGACACCGGACCACCACCCGCCGGACACCGGACCACCACCCGCCGGACACCACACGCCGGACACCACACGCCGATCACCGGACCACCACCCGCCGGACACCGGACCACCACACGCCGGACACCACACGCCGGACACCACACGCCGGACACCGGACCACCACCCGCCGGACACCGGACCACCACCCGCCGGACACCGCACCACCACCCGCCGGACACCGGACCACCACCCACCGGACACCGGACCCCGCCACCCGCCGGACACCGGACCACCACACGCCGGACACCTGACCACCATCCGCCGGACACCACCCGCCGGACACCTGACCACCATCCGCCGGACACCAGACCACCACCCGCCGGACACCGGACCACCACACGCCGGACACCAGACCACCACACGCAGGACAACGGAGCACCACCCACCGGACATTACCCGCCGGACACCGGACCACCATCCGCCGGACACCGGACGACCATCCGCCGGACACCAGACCACCACCCGCCGGACACCGGACCACCACCCGCCGGACACCAGACCACCACCCACCGGACACCACACGCCGGACACCGGACACCAGACCACCACACGCCGGACACCGGACCACCATCCGCCGGACACCGGACGACCACCCGCCGGACACCAGACCACCACCCGCCGGACACCGGACCACCACCTGCCGGACACCAGACCACCACCCACCGGACACCACACGCCGGACACCGGACCACCACCCGCCGGCCACCGGACCACCATCCGCCTGTCGCCGGCGCCATACAGTGAATGACCCCGGTCGACCCCGACCGGGCAGGCATCGCCGAGCACCAGCCCAGAGGCTATAACCGACCGAGCCGTGACCCGGTCCAGCCTGCAGATACATAACAGACGCTGTGGTGATTTTGGCCAGCCATAACAATACTATAAACGGGCCTCCGCGCATTTGGCTCGGTAGCGCAGTCGCATTGGGCTTCAATATTTGCCTTCACCATTGGCTTACATTCATTTTAACCGGTTTCCTCCACGCTATCTTGCATGTTTATGGCAATAAAGAAAACTTTGATGTATATTAATTGAAAGGCATGTTGTTCAGCTTCAGTAATGTTCATCCTATGTGATCCAGTAACAAGCTTCCCGCCGAACAAAGTGCGTTCCCGACAGGCTGACCATCAAGCGCCTGTCAAATAAAGCTAATTATCTCGATATTGGAAGGTGAAACCAACCCAGCAGTTGGCTGAAGTGTTATGTTGTGGGTTGTGTAGGTGTTGGTGTTGAGAGGAGTGTCTTGTTTGTGGTTGTGGTTGTACTTGTGTCGTTAGTGGGTATTGATGTGTGCTGTGCTGTGCTTCGTCAATTTGTGTCTGGGCACCCGCTTTGTGTTTAGGTGGTGCGTGTGCCGGTAGAGCCGGGTACTCTGTCTGTGGCGGTGGTGGTGGTCTAGTGTGGCACGCACTCTGCGTGCCGGGGACCGATGCCCTGGCCCGGGCTAGGGTCCAGCCCTCAGGATGGACGAGGCGGAGGATCTCTCTCTCCGGCGTCCACCAAGGGCAGGCCCTGACCTGGGCCGCGAGGTCCTCTCCGCAGCTAGCGCAGCACCGCTCGCCACTTGCGCATCTGTCAGTGTCCTGCTGGCGGGAACAAGTCCACAAGCACAAGTACCGCCCCGTCATCGGCTTTCCAAGCGCTTAGCCAATACATTATCTGGAACTTCAAGCAGCTTAAGTTGAGCCCTTTAAAAACTCAGCTGACCTTTAGGAGCAGCTGAGGATTATGGACGTCCGCAAGAATAAGATGATCAGGTTTGATGTCATGTCCTTTTATTCAATAAATATTCCAGTGAATGTTGGTATGGCAGCTGTGAGACGAGTTCTAGAAAATATCGATGAGGATCAACTACCGGTGCCTATTGAATATTTGGTTAATTTGGTACAGATCTGTGTGAAGTTCGGGTTTTTGTGTCTAATGACCACAAGTATGTGTGCACAAACGGACAAGCCATGGGCTCCCTTTCAAGTGCGGTTTTGGCATGTTTGTACATGGAAGCTATGGAAGACCACCATAGGACAATATTAGGAGAGGCGTAAACGTGGATGGGCTACGTTGATGATGTTGCTCCATTTGTACCTCAAAGTGTGAACCGATCTAACACACGTGACAGCCTTAACAGCGCCGAACCGGCCACCCAATCCACAATAGAGGAGGAACAAGATGGGAAGCTACCGTTCCCGGGCACCCTGACCTGGTGACCAGCGCATGGGCTTAATTCAAGTTCCTGTATACCGTAAACCCACGAACCAGGACGACTTGACCCATTGCTACTCCGCCCACAGTCAGTGAACTAAATCGGACATTGCTCTCGTTTTTACCTGAGGGCGCTAAGGAGATCTCCCGAGATTCTACGAGACAAAGTTGACTACATAGTTTAAGTATTCAGAAAACACAAATTTCCGATGGCTGATCTACTGATCATACGCAAGAAAATGTATCGCATCATTAACAGGGGCAGAAATAAGGAAATGGAACCCAAGCGAACTTTGATCGCCCCAGTAACTCAAAACATCGAACATATCACGACATTTTAATGTAACGCAGTCTTTGCCGCTGCTGTATCTGGACAAAAATAGGTCCACCCGTGAGTTTGCGACAGGATAGGGGGGATAAGAAAATGTCGACAGCATAGTTCCCGAGACTCAGAGAGCATAAGACAGACCTACGGAAACACAGGATGTCCAATGCCATAGTAATTCACGCAGACAGGGCAGGACCTTTACCGGACTGGATATGGAAAGTCATTCAAAACAATCTGACCATATCCGTAAAGTGAGCGGCGGAGGTGGCACACATTGCCACTGAGGTCACAACAAATACACCGGTGGAGGTGACACACATTGACACTGAGGTCACAACAAATACAGCGGTGGAGGTAGCACACATTGTCACTGAGGTCACAACAAATACATCGATATGTTAAAAAAAAGACTTCTGACATTACAGCTGAACTATTCAGAAACTTGTCAGCAATTCTGCACAGTGTGTGCAAGGTTGAAATGCGGACACCACGATATTCACACGTTTGAATCATGCACAACATTCATTTTTCGTTTTGCTTGCCTCCATGATGAATGTGTTACACAGCTACATCAATAATTTGTCATATATACGTTGTTTGAAATTCTTGCCACGTCATAATGCATGAAGTAAGAGTTCGATAGCCATTGCTTGTGATTTGTGGGGTTGTATTTGACTGAAATGCAACTGATGTTTCTACTTTATGCATAAGTAGACTACATCAGTTTGTGGCCAAATGAATAAATAAATAACGAGAAATATCCCACAGATCAGCCCAAGTTCAGCAACAGTGCAAGCCAATGTCGATAGAAGCGGATTGATTTTCAATGCTCTTATGTCGAAATTGGAAACGCTCTCGCCAAACTTGACCACCTCTACTGGATATGGCGCGCGCGTATGGAATTTGGATGCACTCGGTCGAATTGTCGAATTTAATATTTATTAAATACCTGCACGTCCGCCGAAAATAAGCGCAATAAGGTGCACGTCTGCACGGACTGCCAGGAGAGCGTCCTTTGGGTCAGTTCATGAGGTGTCTCCCCGAAATGGCAAGATTCACGACCCTGTGAGGGCAGCATGTTAGTCTCATGGCGTGCCTCCAGCCAACACTCGTCCAGCTCTCGTATGACTATTAATACGGAACAGGCCTTGTTACACCCGCCAGTATATCTAGCACGCCCCAGCTGTTGCCCTCAGCATAGTACGCGTCCCGCACGCTCTCGATCGTCCAGCGTCCCCATGTTGACTGATATGGGTCTTATTACACTCACCGGCTTACCCTCAGCATAGCACGCATCCCGCACGCTCTCGATCGTCCAGCGTCCCCATGGTGACTGATATGGGTCTTATTACACTCACCGGCTTACCCTCAGCTGTTACCTTCAGCTGTTGTTGCTGGTATGCCGTCCGGATATTGATACTGTTGTTGAGCAGGGCCTGAGAATGTACCATACTTCTGCCAGGGAGCATTCTGGCATTCCCATGGCCGCAGCAGATTACTACGAGTACTACTTTGAAGAAGTTTGTTTTTACTTTTAGTGCCTTAAGTGCCAACAGAGGTCAGTCTGCACCAGGGGACGGAATCCAAGCACGGGGAAAATAAATGCAGGTATCGACACATACACACACATAATAGGCGTCGTGAATACCATACCATGCGTCAATGGCTAAGCGGAGCTAAATTATATGTCAAAATAGAGTTAAATATCTAAAATAGAGGCAGAATGAAGTGGTAATATTGGAACGGTTGCAGTTTGCATTCAAAACTGTAGCCGTTCGAAACTGCAGTTGCCACTTCATAACCCATCCTAGTGCAGTTTGCATCCAAAGCTGCTCTGAGACAGCATTCGCCACTTCATAACCCGACCTAGTTCGGGGATGAATGCAACCTCACTGGGACTTGTCTGAGATGACTCCTATGCTGATTAATATATAGCTAGGAAATTTCATGCATACTGACAATTTATGAGCACATATTATGCTATTACTCATACATGCATATATATATATATATATATATATATATATATATATTATGCATATTATGTTTAGCGCGTATTATGTTTCAGCAAAAATTTATGGAATATGCACTGTGAAGAAGCAGTAGCGCTCAAGATAAGTATGGAGAAATGATCACAGAAAAAAATAAAAGGTGAGTTGAGATCAGGTCAAAGGATGAAGTGGAAATCTGGACTTGAAGAATGTTTTTGTACACAATTTTGTTAATAATTAATGCTTTTTAGAACTGGAAAATATGCAATAGGAATGTTCCCTGATGGTGTTCAAAATTTAAAGAATGCATCAGATCAGATCGCTGAGAGATATTCTCTCAAGCGTCTGGGAGTACGCATATCGCAGAAACTCTGAAGGCTAAAATTCGAGCAATTGCGATGAAAAATGTGTATGGATAACGGCTTCGAGATAACGGTGCAAGAAAATTTTGTTTCTGACGTGAGTATGGCGAAGAAATTTGAATTGAAATGTTTCCATCAAAAATAGCTTTCAGTTTTTCCCAAGAATTCTAAAAGCATTTGGCTTCGCGTTCGTGCCGCTCATCATTGCTTCGTGACCACAATATCCTTTAAAAATCGTTGATTTGACACCTATCACACACTTCCTGATACTTGACATTCGTCTCATCAGCTACCTCAACCTTTGTACTTGTCATGTTGTTAGACTAGTTAGAGATAGGTGCTTCTGTTCATAATTATTTATTATTTGCGCCTAATATGAATTGTGTGAACATGTCATAACATGGAAGCGTTTTACATTAATAACCGTCTTGCACATTAAGCATTGCATTACTGACGTGTCGTATATGCACATGGGATCATATTTTGCAACGTGGTTTGTGGGTGGCATTGAAGGGGGGCAAGGGATAATTTTGGGGGGCTAGTTTATAATTTAACATACACTATGACTTCACTTGTTCACGCATTTTACGTGTGATATATGCATAGGTGCTGGGCTTGGAAATGCTTTGACGCAGGCTTGAAGCTTATATTGGCTTATTGAAGCCTAAGACTTGACGATTATAATGGCTTCTGATTCTGACGCGAAGTGAAGGGATGGACTTAGGAAAACGCTGGAGCTAATGATGAGGGAAAGATAAGGGAACATGAAAATGTTGTCTGCTTGACGTGGTTCTGATAAAGTTTTATATTCGGTCAGCCGGGTGACGGCATGCAGCATCCTTGCATTGGAAGCACCCTTACATTGCTGTACCCTTGCATTGGACTGATTGCAAGGGAGATATACATCGCTCTGCAATTGAAAGCGGACTTGCAAAGTGGACATTCCCCAGGACCGGCATCAGTGGGTTTTATTATGGTGTTGATGGGGATCATCATTTGCAAACGCACGTTTTGTTATGCTTCTAGCCCACTCTTGCAAGTTGTTATCGGTTTCAGATCGACAGATCCAGCCCTATTCGCTAACTTCACGAAAATATGTGTATAAAATGTCATTGGGCTTATAAGGCTGAAGCAAGCTTTCCTACCGCTAATGCGCCGGATATAAACCCGTCCCGTCTCGAGGCAGGGAGGGTCTTCAACTTCCCCCCACAGGTTTTTTCGCGGACAGCGGACGAACGGCGCGTGGCAGCGTGCCCAAATTTGGCATACCTTTTCCCACATCAATTTGGCATGCTTTTTCAAAATTTTGAAGTCAGGTCATCTAGAGTCCACGAGTTAGTCAAGGTCAAGTGAGGTCACCTCCAAAAAAGTTCAACCAGTCGTCACGGTTTAACGGATACAGATACTTTAATGAAACTTTCAGCGTTTGCTTATCTTTAGGGATGCAACAAAACGACAAAGAGCATGAGTGGAATTGTTCATTTTTCTTCGTTTTTGACTTCATATAAATTTTGCATATTTGCCAATTTTAGTTCAAATAGAGGATTCTGGCTAAAGTAAACATTTTTTGTTAGAGAAAGTTGACTTCCAACAACGTTTCTCGGTCTGCTCTACGCATTGGAAAATGAAAATGAACCCATCCCGTCTCGGGGGATGTCCTCAACTGCCCCCCTCAGGTTTTTCGCGGATAACGAACAGCGCGCGGCAGCGCGCCCAAATTCGGCGTACCTTTTCCCACATCAATTTGGCATGCTGATTCAAAATCTTGAGGTCAGGTCATCTAGGGTCAACGAGTTAGTCAAGGTCAAGTGAGGTCACTTCCAAAAAAGTTCAACCAACCGTCACGCCTTAACGGATATATATATTTTAATGCAATTTTCGGCGTTTGCTTATCTTTACCGATGCAACAAAACGTATAAGTATAATTCTTCATTTTTTTCCGTTTTTGACTACATATAAATTTTGCGCATTTGCCAAATTGCAGTTCAAATACAGGATTCTGGCTAAAGTAAGCATTTTTTATGAGGGCAAATTGATTTCCAATAACATTTCGCGACCTGCTCTACTCATTGGAAAAAGAAAATTAAAGAAAACTTGAAAGCTCAAAGTTTTGAAATTTGAAGATGACTAATTAATACATGAATAAATCATGGATACATGAATAAATCAAATTTGCTTTATTCATGTATCCCCAAAATGAACTCGCCAGAGAAAAAACATAATGTTAGTCGTGAAAAGTCGTGAAAATCTAACCCCCCTGGTAACGTCACTTGTTTGGGAAATTGTTTTGGCGGTAGACCCGGACCCTACTCGTCGAGCGCTTTCCGATGACACTTCTTTCGTTTTCGAGCGATGCTTAGTTTGGATTTTACAGGGGGTTACTAACCGCCTACCCCCGAGACCGGGTGTGAGGATCTGACCGGAAAGACGGCGCGGGTTAATCTCATTTCTTCCCCAAGTGACATGCCAGGTGAACACATGATCAATATTGCCTGTTTCTGGGGCCGAGGCCTCAAGATTATCGCGGTTGTGAGGGAAGCCGGTAGGCATTGGCGGGTGATGCAAGCATAGTGTCGCCACCATGAAGAACAGGGAGACTCATCCCCGCACCCAAAATTCATGACGCCACCATGGGCATTACTAGGGTGCGACCCCTCCTCATAGCATTACAGGTCACAGTTCAAGGAGGAAGAATGGTCCGCCGGCCATTTCTGTAGTATTGCTTGGACGACTTCGTTCCGGAGAGCCGTTTTCAAGGCAGGATGAACTTGTTTGATGATATCGCTTATATTTGTATTATACATTTGTGGTATTGGTATGCTCTACCCGGCCAAAGAAATGCCGCCTTTCCATGGGGGGGGGGGGATATCTCAGTGCCTCCCGTACCCGTCCCTGTCGCAGCATCCAGATGACAGCCAGCAGCTGCAAATAGACATCAGTGTGCGTATAGATGCGATACATTTCAACTCAGTTTGCATCCACAGTCATGCGTCCTAGTTCCACCCCAAGCAAGTTGCAACTTCCATGCGAGCTACGCTGCTACAATCTCCGAACTGGCTGACATGAGCCAGCAGCGTGGGCTGCGCTACCATTGGTGGCGGTGATAGATTCCCCTCAACATCTGTGCGATTTATAACATCACGCCTATGGGTTCTGCGTGAAAGAATGAACCCAAGTGATTAGACTCGAATTAAAATTGTGTGACAATATAAATGTTTTTTAACGTTTTTTAGATTAACAGAAGCACTTCTACAAAATAAACGCACATTACCTGATTACTAATTCAATAACGGTCGTCATCGCACAACCCTCGTCTGCCGTTGTCTCAGGCTTCAGGCGGCGCATTCTATGGCGCACGTTATCCTCTTGTCTTCAGTATGGTCCCCACTGCAGCCTCCTCGTTTCCCTGGAGACACCTAACTATCGCGCTACCGCACTGACGGAAAATCCATGCTACATCAAAGAAGCTAATCTCTCCATTTCAGCGTCGGAGAGCCTGATCACTAGAGGCATGGCCAAGGTGGGGGTGGTGACGCCAGCCCCAAGGAACTGGAAATACAGAACCAAGAATGGCGAAAATGTTAAAATACAGATCAAGGAAACAGTTGAATGACTTTCACCGCAGAGAATCATACATTTTCTGCGCGTTTCGCGTGCCGAAGGCGATCTCTGTTTCATTACATTTTGTGGGTCGGGGCCCCTGAAGAAAATCCTGGCTGCGCCTCTAATGATTAGTACAGGATATAGGCACACCGACCGCTGGCCAAATTCGGACGTGCGACCCCGGCCTATTGCGATCCCATCCCACTCTGCCATCCAAGCAGCTTCGAGTTTTTAGGAGTACATTTAGACTAAAAGAAACTCAGTTTCAACACCCTCACCACCTCCATCACGACGCGATGCGTGAAGCGCGTCAACATACTACGTGCACTTGCAGGCACAGACTCGGGCGGAGACAGGAAAACACTACTGCGACTGTACACATCAATCATGCAACCCATCCTAGAATACAACAGCATCATTTTTGCCACCATTTCAGAAAGTCAGAGCCTAAAGTTAGAAATCATCCAACACAGCTGCAACAGAGCAGCCACAGGTGCCCTCAGCACAACACCGATAGCCATTCTTCTCGTGGACTCAGCACGCCCTCACACCACCTCAGGACACAACAACTGTGCTGCTACTACATCAAAATACAGTCTATTAAAAATAATCCGGCACAGTGCTACTTTACACCTGATAGATACGACAGGAGCCGATTTGCGCGCAAACCTCCATCATGTGTAGCATTCAGATTGCCACGTCCCTCTCAGATATTAACCTCGCAATGCCATCCACTGTGTCTCGACCGCCCACTGGGCCATTCTGAACTTCCAGTCAACCAAAGGACGAGTACTTGCTCTCGGAGAAGAAATCCACTTTCACATCGTCGGAAATTCTTGGCATCTTCCAGGAGTTCGCTGATGACAACAATCACAAATCACTCGTATTCACGGATGGGTCGATTCACGGGGCTAAGGTAGGCATCGGCATCACTGGCCCAGGTCTCAGACTTTCCAAGCGTCTACCGGATAACTTCTCCATCTACTCCACTGAAGCAATGGCCATTCTGGCCGCTATCTCCATTCTCATCAGGCGAAAAACCAAAAACGTAGTGATTTGGTCAGACTCCAAATCCGTCCCACAGTCAATTAGCACCACCCACGGCTGTCCACATCACTTCATTGATCGAATCCAACAAGTTGTGGCCCACAACGTAAACATGAACTATTTCTTCCTCTGGATTCCGGGCAAGGCCAACATCCCAGATAACGAAGAAGCAGACCGGCTCGCAAAGCAAGCATTGAACACTTTCCATAGCGTAGAATACTCGGTAGACGATTGCAAAGTACTCCTACAACGCCACATTTTCCAACATTAACATCGACACAACACAACTAAACACAACACAAATCCAACCACACCCACGCAATGAAACCAACAATAGGCGCATGGAAGACATCAAATCAATCTCGCCGACAAACATAAGCAATCCTCACTAGACTTAGAACTGATCGCACAAAACTAACAGAGACTACTCGATTAGAGGATGACCAACACACAACACCTCACTGTGACACCTGCAACACCACGCTAACCATGGGTCACATTCTGCTAGGCTGTAGTAGCTTTAGCTCTCAACAACTACTACTTAAGGCATTCTGCCAAAGAGAGGGTATCACCCTATCGCTTCCATCGCTTCTCGGTGCCAAACGCTCAGAACTCCTTCAATTGCTATTTGAATATTTGCGGATACAGATATTCACTTTTGAAGTCAGGTCATCTAGGGTCAACGGGTTAGTCTAGGTCAAGTGAGATCACCTCCAAATCGTTCAACTAGTCGTCACGGTTTAACGGATGCATATATTTTAATGAAACTTTCGGCGTTTGCTTATATTTATGGATGAAACAAAACGCACCAGAGGAATTTGTGCCTTTTTATTACTTATTAGTTGTGCATATTTGCCTATTAGAGTTAAAATCGAAGATTCTGGCTAAAGTAAGCATTTTTTATTAGAGCAAGTTGACTTCGAACAACTGCTGAAAAGCATGAAGTATTCTTATCGAAACATACATGAAGGTAAGAACTAAACCCTCATACCATGCAACATTTCCAGTCTGAAAATCGTGTCAAGTTTATGCTTGGAAAATGGTAAATTCCCAAGTGTTAAATCTTTTTCCAGACATCGCTTGCGACGATCCAAACTTATTTCCTAGATGGTCGTGCAAATGTATAAGAGATGTTTCGGCTTACTGGAAAGCAAATTAGCATGCGCAAGAAAACAAGCTATATCAATTAGGTTCAAACGTGCACGAGCACAGGTGAAAGAATGCAACACTCCACAAACGAGTATATTGAAGAATAAACACGACAGAAAGCGAACACAAGATTTGTATTGTAGCTTCGTGATTACCATAACACTGTTCACCAGGGATGCGAAGCCGGAGTCGGAGCCGGAGCCGTGAAAAGTAGGCGGCTCCGACTCCGAAAGAGGTTTAAATTAAACAAAATTAGCAAACTTGAAATGGGCACATTATATCTAGTATGGTATGGTATGGTATGAAAACGCATTTTTTAAAGCAAAAATGTTTAAATACGAGTAGCATGTAAAACTATTATCAACTAATGGTAGAATAACCAATAGCCATATTCTAGCCTGAGTAGTCAATTAAATAGTTCCATGCTTAGTTTAGTTAAGTTAATTGTTTCCATCATCAACGGGTTGTTGTACCTTATTAGAGACAATGTCAAACATTACAATTTACAACAATGGTGTTCCTTGGACCGTTCACAGGATGGGGAGTGTTGTTGATTCAAGTTTCCCCTCTTCTGATTGCCCCAATATGGCACGAAGCGAGCGTCAGTTTACGAGGGCATAACATCGAAAAGTGATGTGGGCGGGGGCGGGTGTTTATTTAAAGACAGATACAAGGTTTATATGGGAAAGTTGCTTATAATTGTCTGAAGTTTGCGCCTCTCAGTGGTCGCGGCTAACTGTTTTTGTTTTGCATCTCCCTAGCTCTTACTTAATTGATCGATCACGTTTGAGATGTACGGAGCCGGAGCCGGAGCCGGAGCCGCCGAAGCCGGTACATTTTGCCCGGAGGCGGAGCCGGAGCCGCCGGGACATTTTACCCGGAGCCGGAGCCGGAGCCGGAGCCGTCCAAAGTTTTCCCGGCTCCGCACCCAATGTGACTCGGCTTCCAGCCCGACATGATGTCCCCGTGCATGGGCTTGGTCACAAGGGGGAGGGGGCTTGGAGGGGATGCATCCCCTCCAGGCATCATACTGGGTTCATGCCCCCAATACTTTCTAGCGCATGGTTCAATATGTATTCGTGAAAAGCGTATGCTGCAGCTGGGTATGGTAGAAAAGTTCCGCTATGTGCAATTCTTCATTCGCTCCATCGGAAAATCCACCGAATGCTAGCCTTGGTGATACCAAAAAAAATGTTCAGCGAAGCAGTTATGCAAGGTTACATCGTTATGTTCGGACTCATTCGAAGGAGTTTCGCAACACATATTCCGGCGAATCAGAGAATGAACACCTGCATCACGGGACCGATATATTGCCAAGCATGACATTCCATTCCGCACTCTGATTGGCCAAAGACCGTACTGGCGGTATTGACGGCCGTGCTGTCAACTTGGTCAGAACATTGTTCATGTTTCATGTGAATTGTGGTAACAGCCGTTTGCACCATATTGATCAGGAGCATCATCCCATCAGCTGTCAGGTCGGCCAGTTTCAACTGTGTCGCCACAGTTTACTGGTTTCCAGTGTATCATTATTCTGCTCTGCTTGACACATGATTAGTGAGCTCTTGTAGACAGGTATGGCACAGTATACGTGCCGGCGCGGCGGCCGATGTGCCGGCGCGGCGGCCGATGTTCCGGCGCGGCGGCCGATGTTCTGGCGCGGCGGCCGATGTTCCGGCGCGGCTGGCTCATGTTCCGGCGCGGCTGGCTCATGTTCCGGCGCGGCGGCAGATGTTCCGGCGCGGGCCGATGTTCCGGCGCGGGGGCCGATGTTCCGGCGCGGCGGGCCGATGTTCCGGCGCGGCGGCCGATGTTCCGGCGCAGCGGCCGATATTCCGGCGCGGCTGGCTCATGTTCCGGCGCGGCGGCCGATGTTCCGGCGCGGCGGCCGATGTTCCGGCGCGGCGGCCGATATTCCGGCGCGGGCCGATGTTCCGGCGCGGCTGGCTCATGTTCCGGCGCGGCGGCCGATGTTCCGGCGCGGCTGGCTCATGTTCCGGCGCGGCGGCCGATGTTCCGACGCGGCGGCCGATGTTCCGGGGCAGCGGCCGATGTTACAGCGCGGCGGGCCGATGTTCCGGCGCGGCGGCCGATGTTCCGGGGCAGCGGCCGATGTTCCGGCGCGGCGGCCGATGTTCCGGCGCGGCTGGCTCATGTTCCGGCGCGGCGGCCGATGTTCCGGCGCGGCGGCCGATGTTCCGGGGCAGCGGCCGATGTTACAGCGCGGCGGGCCGATGTTCCGGCGCGGCTGGCTCATGTTCCGGCGCGGCGGCCGATGTTCCGGCGCGGCTGGCTCATGTTCCGGCGCGGCGGCCGATGTTCCGACGCGGCGGCCGATGTTCCGGGGCAGCGGCCGATGTTACAGCGCGGCGGGCCGATGTTCCGGCGCGGCGGCCGATGTTCCGGGCAGCGGCCGATGTTCCGGCGCGGCGGCCGATGTTCCGGCGCGGCTGGCTCATGTTCCGGCGCGGCGGCCGATGTTCCGGCGCGGCGGCCGATGTTCCGGCAGCGGCCGATGTTACAGCGCGGCGGCCGATGTTCCGGCGCGGCGGCCGATGTTCCGGGGCAGCGGCCGATGTTCCGGCGCAGCGGCCGATGTTCCGGCGCGGCTGGCTCATGTTCCGGCGCGGCTGGCTCATGTTGCGGCGCAGCGGCCGATGTTCCGGCGCGGGCCGATGTTCCGGCGCGGCGGCCGATGTTCCGGCGCGGCTGGCTCATGTTCCGGCGCGGCGGCCGATGTTCCGGCGCGGCTGGCTCATGTTGCGGCGCGGCGGCCGATATTCCGGCGCGGGCCGATGTTCCGGCGCGGCGGACGATGTTCCGGCGCGGCTGGCTCATGTTCCGGCGCGGCGGCCGATGTTCCGGCGCGGCTGGCTCATGTTGCGGCGCGGCGGCCGATATTCCGGCGCGGGCCGATGTTCCGGCGCGGCTGACTCATGTTCCGGCGCGGGCCGATGTTCCGGCGCGGCGGACGATGTTCCGGCGCGGCTGGCCGCTGGCCGACACACCAAAAACTGCATGGATAGTCACCAGTAATAGATAGAGGACCATGCCAACGTTTTTTTGTTGGAAGTTTAAGGTTAGTGCTACATGCTGCCGGTACCTGCAGCTCTCAATATGGTGGAAGAATGAAAGCTAGGTGGGAGGACGAACTTTTGCCCATGAATTCCTATGCTGGATGATCACGATGACGCCACAAGGAAGTTGGGATGGCGTACCTTTTGTTTTACTCGCCGCCTTCATATTGATGTACAGTCATCTGCAAATCCATAATCTACAATCTGAACGCGCACACTAGCGCAGTGACCTATGGAGTCTGGAAGATTCGAAAATGGGCATGCAATGTTTCTTCCATCAGACGTTATTCGTGTCCTCGAATGTTCGCGACTAAACTCCAAAAGAACCTCATGACACGAAGCGCTCATTAAGGCAAATCGCCGGCATCTGAACATGAATATCTCCATAGGGAATGAAATGAAAACTAGGTCAGGACGCCCGGCCTCCGCTGGGCTTACCTGCCCTATGCTGCTCGCTTCGCGAGCTTTTGAAAAAAAGGAAACCACTTCATTTTCCCCCGAATCTACCAGGAGCTTGGCATGAGCAAATCAAACAATTTTTGTCGCTCAATCAACCGACGTTCAATACAGAAAGGAGTTACGTATCGCGTTCCACCTCCTCAGAACCAATTACCATTCTAGTTCCCCTCAGGTGTACTGGTGTGGGAGTGGAGTACTTCTGTTGCCACACATGATTGTTGAAGTTGCCAAATTACGCCAATTGACGTGGAATGTATAGAGTGAACACGTGCATCCTGATATCTTCCCTTCTCTACAGCTTATTAGCAGGAGCTTGGTAAATGATGAATTAATGGATAAACGAACGAATGAATGTTCATTACATGACCAATGATTGAATCAAGAACATACTTCACTAAGTTAATCGAAGGGAGGTAGGTAGTCAGACCGTTAGTCCGGCAGTCAGTCAATCAGTCCGTCAGTCAGTCATTCAGTCAGTCAGTTACTCAGCCAGTGAGGCCGTCAGTCATCCATTCAGTCGGTCAGTTAGTCAGTCAGTCACTCAGTCAGCTGTCTGTCATTCAGTTTGTCTGTCAGTCTGTCTGTCTGTCCGTCTGCCATTCCGTAATTCAGTCAGTCAGTCAGATATTCAGTCAACCAACCAGTGATTCCGTCAGTCATCCATTCAGTCACTCAGTCAGTCTGGCTGTCATTCAGTCTGTCCGTCAGTCTATCTGTCTGTCCATTTGTCATTCCGTCAGTCAATCAATAAGACCGTCAGTCAGTGCCAGTCAGATGGTCAGTCAGACGGTCAGTCAGTTCGTCAGTCCTTCATTCAGTCAGTCAGTCTGTCGTTCGGTAAGTCAGTTAGTCAGTCAGTCACTAAGTCAGATCGTCAGTCAGTCAGTCAGACCGACAGTCATTCCGCCAGTCAAACCGTCAGATAGTCCGTCAGTCAGTCCATCCGTCAGTCAGTCAGTCAGTCAGTCAGTCAGTCAGTCAGTCAGTCCGTAAGTCAGTCATTCAGTCACTCAGTCAGTCATTTCTTCAGTCAGTCCTTCAATCAGTCACTCAGTCAGTCCGTCAGTCATACATTCAGTCAGTCAGTCAGTAATCATCCATTCAGTCGCTCAGTCAGTCAGTCAGTCCGTCTGACAGTCAGTCCATCAGTCAGTGACACCGCCAGTCAGTGTGGCAGTCAGTCAATCAGTCAGTCCTTCAGTTTCTGCGTCAGTCAGTCAATCAGTGAGCCCGTCAGTCCATCAGTCAATCAGTCCGTCATTCATTCATTCAGTCAGTCAGTCACTCAGTCGGTCAGTGATTTAGTCAGCCGGTCCTTCAGTCAGTCAGTCCTTCAGTCAATCCAGTCTGTCAGTCCTTCATTCAGTTAGTCCTTCAGATGGTCAGTCATTCAGTCAGTCCTTCAGTCAGTCCTTCAGTCAGTGAGTCAGTCGGTCAGTCAGGAAGTCAGTAAGTCGGTCAGTCAGCTGAACCATTTCTACTGTGCCGGTCGCTCCGGACCAGGGTTAAATGAAGAGCGAAAACTACTTGCGCCGTGCCCGGGGATCGAACCCAGAACCCTGAACTCTAAATTGCAGCACCCATGCAGGGCGTCACGGCGGCCGCTGGCTGCGGAGCTGTAAAAGCTGACCCAACTGAAACAAAGTGCGGGAGGAAAATTTATCGTTGGTTAGAAATTCGTTTCTCTCGCAACGTAGCGAAACTGGGACAAAGTGTCGGCTTCTCTACACAAGAGAATCTCTCCGGAGGAGGATTTACCGGCTAGTGGAACTGAGGTCACCTTGTGGGATTGGGGAACGGGGTGGTGTCCAGGGTGCCTCAAAGTGGCCCATGCTTAAGAAGCGACCCAAAAAGACGAAATCTTCCCATGTTAAAGCGCAATTTGACGCCCGAAAAGGCTGCTTCGCAATGGTTCGGGGTATCGGCGATTGCATCCAAAGTATTTGGGTTGGAAAAAATGCAGACAGCGTGAGCATCAGAAGAGATGCGACTACAAGTGTCACATTTTTTAGTTGAAAATGTGACCCTATATAGGGGTTAACAGCGTATGAATCGGAGCCGATTTCACTGGCATGCGACACGTGCCAATCGGCATTCATTAACGACTGCAATTTGCACGGCAGGTGCCATGTGCCGATTGGGCAAATGTAGCCGGTACATGGAGCCGGGTGATGGAAGGATTACCGTCGTTCTGACTCGAGCCGTTTGGCAGCGGCAAACCCAATCGTGAAAATGGGGAAATATGCCACCTTGGACTTTCACGCGCCCCACGTGTACACGTGCCACGTGCAATGTACGTTTTTACACCGTTTCTATGGCGCATAGATGCGGCTACAGCGCAGTGTTGGTTTCATGCCGATCGTTACATTGGTTCGGCAGCTATACTGCTGTGATTCGGGCCGTTCGACAGTCGACAGAAATTACAATCGCCATGTTAAGTCAATGGGGTTTTTGAGAAAATTAAATCACGTGCCACGTGCTCAATGTACATTTGAGAACGTGGGAAACACCCTATTAACACGCACACCGTGGAGACAATTAGATCGGTACCATTTCCGGTGCGCTGGGCCTAATGGTGCGCCAACAGTTGGTACCACAAAAAATCCTTATAGTATAAATATATGTGACTAGGTCAGACCACCCGGCCCCCGCCGGGCTAACCTTATCTATGCTGCTCACTTCGTGAGCTTTTGACAATAGGAAACCACTTCATTTTCTCCAGAATCTAGCAGGAGTTGGACATGCGAAAATCAAACAA
This sequence comes from Imbricaverruca yamaguchii, assembly GCA_034440575.1. NCBI lineage: Eukaryota > Metazoa > Arthropoda > Thecostraca > Neoverrucidae > Imbricaverruca > Imbricaverruca yamaguchii. Next base: position 1,490,458 of record JAOTOL010001585.1, read on the forward strand.
TTTTTGTCGCTCAATCAACCGACTTTCAATGCCGAAAAGGGTTATGTATCGCGTGCCACCTCCTCAGAACAAATTACCATCCCAGTTCCCCTCAGGTGTACTGGTGGGGGGGGGGAACGCGTGCATCCTGATATCTTCCCTTCACTACAGCTTATTAGCAGCAGCTTGGTACATGATGAATGAATGGATAAACAAACGAATGAATGTTGAATAGATGGCGAATGATTGAATCGATGACATACTTCACTAAGCTAACTGGAGTGGCGGTGGGAAGTCCAGGAAAGTTAGTCCATCAAATAGTAAATCAGTCCGTCAGTCAGTCAGTCAGTCAGTCACTCAATCAGCCTGTAAAGCACTCAGTCAGTCAGTCAGTCAGTCAGTCAGACCGACAGTCAGTCAGTCAGTCAGTATGCCAGTCACTCAGTCAGACTGTCAGTCCGTCAGTCAGACCATCAGTCACTCAGTCCGTCATTTGGTCAGACCGTCAGTCAGTTAGACCGTCAGTCAGTGCGTCGATCAGTCCGTCCGTCAGTCGGTCATTCAAACTAACATAACCTAACCTAACTCAACCTAATGTAACCTAATAGTCAGTCAGTCAATAAGTCAGTAAATCAGTCAGACCGACAGACCCTCAGTCACTCAGTCAGTCAGTCAGTCAGTCAGACCGACAGTCAGCCAGTCAGTCAGTCAAACCGAGTCAGTCAGTCAGTCAGTAACTCAGTCAATTAGTCAGACCGTCAGTCCGTCAGTTACTCAGTCCGTCAGTCAGTCAGTCAGTTTCTCAGTCAGTCAGTCAGTCAGTCAGACCGTCAGTGAGTCAATGAGTTAGTCAGTCAGTCAGAACGCCCGGTCTCCGCCGGGCTAACCTAACCTATGTTGCTCGCTTTGCGAGCTTTTGACACCCGCAGTCCACTCCTTTCTCCCTCTCCTGCATTTTCGAGAACCTTGATACAAGCGCATCAAGAAAATGTTTGGGCTCAATCCAGATGCATCTCACAGCCCCGGTGGTGTGTCTACGGCCCCGCGATGCATTTCCCTAAGTCAGTCAGTCAGTCAGTGCGTCAATCAGTACAACAGTTTCCGTCAGACAATCGGTCAGTCCGTCAATCATTCACTCAGTCAGACCGCCAGTGCGGCAATCTGTCAGTCAGTCAGTCAGTCAGTCAGTCAGTCAGTCAGTCAGTCAGTCGATCAGGCAGTCAGTCCGTCCATCAGTCAGTCAATCACTCAGTCATTCAGTCACTCAGTCAATCATTCAGGAAGTTAGTCAGTCATCCTGACATCCCGTCAGTCAGTCAGTCATTTAGTCTGACATCCCGTAAGTCTGTCAGTCAGTCACTCAGACCATCAGTTAATCAGTCCATCAGTCAATCATCCAATCAGTCAATCAGTCCATCAATGAATCAGGAAATCAGGAAATCAGCCCATCAGTCAATGAGACCGTCAGTCAATCTGGAAGTCAGTCAGTGAGTCAGTCAGTCAATCACTCCGTCCGTCAGTCAGTCAGTCGGACCGTCAGTCAGCCCGCCAGTCAGACCGTCAGTCCAGTCAGGCTGTCATTCCTTCAGTCAGTCAGCCAGTCAACCAGTACGTCAGCCAGTGAGGCCGACAGTGAGTGAGTCAGTGAGTTAGTCAGTCAGTCAGTCAACCAAACATAACCTAACCTTACCTAACCTAACCAAACCTAACCAAACCTAACCAAACCTAACCAAACCTAACCAAACCTAACCAAACCTAACCTAACCTAAGCTAGCCTAACAGTCGGTCAGCCCGTCAGTCAGTCAGTCAGATTCAATTCGCGCTGAGCACGCACATAGATGTGGAAGAGGCGATTTGACCGCAGAATACCACTGCTGTACAACTAGCTGCCACCCCAGCTGGTGTGGCTTGTGCGGATATTCGATCCCCACACTCTGCAGCATCTGTCTAACGTACAGCCCGAGCCGGACTGACTTGCTATTACAATACGATACTTTCAAGTCTGCATCTGAATAACATCTGAATACGAACAAGTGAACAAAAATAAGATTTTGTATTTGCATCTGAATAAGATGAAGCCGGAATGCTATGTCATTCAAATCCTTCAGAAATGATCATTTTGTTTGAATTAAAGCTCAATGGACAACGGCAAATTATGCAGCAATTTATTCATTCCCATCTTATACGTCCGACGTGGAGGTACCATCCGCCAGGTGTAGGAGTTGCGACCAGTTTGAGACCGAATAATAGTCACTTCTTCATGTCCTATGCTTATGTAAATGATGTCAACGAGATTATTGGGGTTAATATTAAGGCTATATATCTAACATGAGTTGGGCAGTCACTCCTCCTGACACCCTGGCCAGGACGAGTGGGTGCAGTTAATGATCCTGGCCAGCGCCCCTTCTATGTAGCCCTAGCGTAAGGACTCTTCCAGCCATATTTGGGACCATTTTCAAGAAGTCGACCGGTCATTCAGCCGATTTTAGCACTCCGTCCTCAATTTTAGCACCCGTTTAACTGATAAGGCGTCCTTCAGATAACTCTGGCGCCCAGTTAGAGTTACACTCGCTTGCGCTTCCGAGGTGATGCCCACATACTTTAGACCAAATTGCACTCGAGTATGCGTCGCACGAGAATGTATAACGCTATCCATTGTCCAGTAGTGCTGCGGCTAGTCACTTCTCGACGCCCACGAAGGAAGCGAGGTCCGACCGGCCCGAGTGGAGCTCTGGTTGCCGTGCGGAGTTCCTCGATGGAGCCAAGTTTTTGTGCGCCGGGTCGGGAGCGCTCGATTGGCCTTGATTCCAGTCAAAAGGTGAAGACAAAAGCTGTCGGCGGCGGCGGGGCGGAGCTCGGGGTGTGGTCGGCGCGTGACATTTCCTGGCCAGACTGTGTGTGTGTGTGGGGGGGGGGCGGGGCGGCTGGTGTCGGAACCGCCCGGACGCGGCCGGCGCCGGCCGCCCAGTCAGCACGTGCGCAACGGCCATTCCGCACGAGTCGCGGCCGCCGCGGCCACCGTGTCCCGGGAAAGGCGCATTGTCGTCAAGGCCGCGCAACTACCAGGAACGGCGCCGCCGGTCCGCCCCCGAGCGCGCCGGCTGTCTCGGCAGCGACAGCCGACCTCCCTGCCGTCAGGGTGGTGGCCGCCCTGCCAGCCTGCACGACACAGACAGGTGGACATTTGACGTCGGCACGCGATTGGAAAATTACTGTTGCTCACAACTGCAGCCTCGAGTACGCTTCCTTCCATGTTCATTTCCATTACGACTTTCAGTTGGTCACGATTCGAAGCTTTACTTGCGTGCGCCGGGTCAATGTCTAATCCGTTCATTCTTGACATTATGTTTCGTGTTTGCGTGAGCTATGCCGCTTAATACAGATGGCATGTTACGCAGAACTCATAGAACCAGAATGGCAATGACCCGAGAATAGAATCACAAGCAGACGTAATTCAGCTACGAGCAGACCACCTTCCTCAGTCGTGGGCTTCGAACAGGCGGCACGGCACGTCTTGCACGAAAACGGATCCGTTTGGTACCGTTTGGTACGGATAAAGGTGACGATCGGGTAGTGTGTGGTGAAAACAAACAGATACCATCGGATAACGGACAGACTCCAACTTTTGTAGCCAAAATGGAGACTTACCAAAACAACAATACTTTCTTTTGTTTGCAGCCATGATTTTCTATACTGCAATGATTTGATTAGCTCATGTTGAGTAAAAACGAGTAAAGTCATCTTACTGCTGGTAATTGCAGTGTATATAGTTGCGATTGCGGTTACTTGAAGTAAATCGTAAAAGGTGTTTTTGGGAACGTCTTTGACCGCCCCATCTCGTGACACACATGAGTTCACTTTATGTCGCTTTAAACATACCGAACTAAAATGAACTGATGGCGGTCCCGAGATGGAACTGAAACCGGTTTTCCTGAAAGCCATCCTTGACTAGGCGATTCAAGTAGCGTGATGGCAATATTCTGAGAAGCCACTATACCACAACTGCAACGTCATTATAATGCTTGCAGAAATCCTCAATGTCGGGCATCCTCGACACATGCATATGCTACTGGAGTTCGATTCATTCCACTGTTCTCTCAGCTTGTGTTGTCAACTCACGTGGAATGCATGTAAGAGGGTGGGGACTGCACATGTGACCTCAGGTGAGCTTGCACGCTTGGGTAAATTATGGTGCTGATGAGAATTGTAGTTCACATCTTTACGAACATGTGAATGTGATCTTTTTGCCTTGTCTTGTGACTTCAAGCACTGCTTATTCATGATGGTCTAGTTGTTATTTTCTATGACAACCATTGTTGAATCTATATTACATTTTTTTAACTAGACTGGATGACGAATGGATATATGTCGAGCATGGGTTTGGATACGGAATGAATTAGCCGATACGGATAAGGATTGGAGCGGATTTCAAAAATTGCATTCCTTGTTGTGTTCTGGGGTTGTGGTCTTACCTTTCTTTCTTTTTCTTAAAGACGATGCCACTTCCGCAAAATATTGGTATAACGCACGGATCCTGATTATAAAGCCAGTCACACGACTCACTAATAATCCATACAATTCAATTGGCCCTCACGTTGCGGGACGCATGCCCAGACTGTCCATAATAGCCAATGTGTGTGGAGGGCATGCATCGTAAAATAAATCAGTAAAGAAGGAAATTAATTGATAATACTCGCAGTTTGCTGTGAAGGTTAACTTGTCCCTCGACCCTCCCCATCCCCTAACATGTTGTCTAGGCAAGACAGAGTGCAGGGGTGTAGCTTCGCATGATTTTGGGAGAACAACTCTCTCCCCACCCGCCCTGATGCTGTCTTTGCCTTCCAAATAATTTCAACTTTAACGTGGGACCTTATGTGGTATCCCAAAACCTATTTGGGCCTGCCCACTCACTACCTTCATGTATTGTGCCCTCCCAATAACTTCCGGAAACCTGCAACTTTGTTGGAGAGCTCGGATAAACGGCACGATGTAGCTGCATCCTTGAACTTTTAGAGTTATTTGTAACATCTCCCCTATACCTTTTGGCTAGTATGCCAGGTCATGCTAAGCAGGCGAATGGCAGGTTGTGCCGCCAGTCACTTGCCTTCGCCATGGTTTTCGGATCTGGTCTTAGAACAAATGCGATTAAGTGCTTCAGTATTGATGATATGCAAACTGGAGACTTAGTGTAACGCAGATGATACGTGCAGGTGTCAAGGTGATACGTGCAAGGTCTAGCGGCCTTACTGACCGCTTTGTCTGGCCTATGTATGTATGATGACCATTTCAAGTTAACATTATATTTTGCACACCAGATTCTTCTCAGTGCAATGACATGTAAAGACACATTCACAGCATTGACAAAGTATATTGCCTGCCGGCCACTGAGGAGGAAATATAGTAGAACTGACAAAGAGTTTCTTGAACGGCAGTGCACTGAAGAAAAATATATAGTGCACAACATGGAATGTAAGCTTCGAAGGCATACATAGACGAGACAAATCGACCAAGGCTCCGGCTTCCCGAGCACGTCGAGACACTGTGAGTCGTACTCGAGGCACACCTCTCGGAAACCACTTCCAGTCTCAGCTTCCCGATGGCTGTGTGGGTAGGGAAGGGTAACTTCATCTTGTAGTCAGCATTATGAACCGAGCACGGGATAACCTAAACAAACAAAAAATGTTAGAATCGATGTTTATCAAGGAAAATTGGCATTTTATGAATGCTATAAAATTAACAAGGTTGATGATATGGCTTACACGTTTCATTGTATGATGGCTTATTGCCGTATGGCATACACGTGAATACCTGCATTGATGATGCACTGTGGTGCCAATTTAGTGGCCTAAGTTTGCTGGGATTGGCTTAAGGCGGGCTTACGGTGGGCTGACTTGCTGCTACTCGGTCAGTTATGGCTGTCTGTCCCATTACCCGCTCGTCTTGTTCGTCGGCTGGCTCCGGGGAACGCTATGGCGGTGGCACCCGTTTTAAGCAGTTGTCGCCGTCGGTGTGCGCTGTGGCTCTTGTTGGGATCACAGACCATCGTTGTGAACTCCAGGTGGGATGATAGTAAACACACTTTGGTGTGCTTACCTCCCCTCCAAACTTTTCCGGGCCTGTCGGTGGCGGGACCTACTTTCTTAGAGGCCGTCACCGGTTTGATCTGGCTTTGAGGTTGCGGTACACAATTACAAGTGATGGATGTTGGACTGGAGTGTGACGATATTTTTGGGCTAAATTGTGTTTTGATGCAGTACATTTTCGTGCATTACATGCAGAAAACAGGACATTTTCGTGATCTACTAATATATGTATTTATATTTCTGAACTGGATAATTATCTGACGAGTGTGCATTATTTTCATGTCAATGAATGGTGTCCAGGTGATGTTTTCTGCATTAATATGTATGCTTGACAATGACTGGTTATTGGATATCAGCGTTTACTATGCCTACCGAAACCTTTCTTTGAAGTCTATTATGTCTGGATGTATTATTGTTTCCCTTCAATAGTGTATAAATTATGTGTATTTACCTTAATTGAATTCCATGGCTTTCTTCGGTTCAACAGCTCAAGCAATCAATAATCATATATTTTTAATTCAAAATGGTCCGTATGTTAGCTCCTCACGGCTCCTGGAATACATGCATCTTAGTAATGTTTCAGATCATATTCTAATATTCTGGCCTGGCGTTAATTTAACATTTGGCACACTTTTAGTAACCATCATTTGTAGCTACATATATACCACAGGTGTTCATATATATGGATCAGTAACGCAGTCCTACACATATAAACATTTGTTTTCCAGTTAACACCGTCAATTGGCGTGGGGACCTCACTCGAGGCCACGTTTTGTATTTTCATGCTCCCTTAGCATTAGCATATGGACTCAATTTCACTTCCAACGGTGTATTGCACGATTTGTTTATGAACATTGTTTCAGTTCTTACCTAAGAGCCATTTTGAGACATGCAATGGCCTGACTTTGACATGCCACAGCTCTGGTGTCCTTCCAACCCAGAGTACATTTTTGACACAATGTACGTTTGTCGGGAAGTATGCCAAATGTCAAAGCGATCGAGTGAATAGTTCAGTAGTTACCTAAAATATATCGGTGTGTGTGAAATTGACCTCCCCGTCCATACCCCACCGCACTGTGAGCGTTAAGATGTTCGGGCTCCGCAGTGGGGGTACATCCTGCGCGCTATGCAATCTAGGACCGAGCTTCTCTGGTGGCACTGCATCAATCCGCGCCAAACGGCCGACATGGTACACACTCGCCGCTTACACACTGAAAAACAAACACCTGACATGGTACACACTCGCCGCTTACACACTGAAAAACAAACACCTGACATGGTACACACTCGCCGCTTACACACTGAAAAACAAACACCTGACATGGTACACACTCGCCGCTTACACACTGAAAAACAAACACCTGACATGGTACACACTTAATCCACTCGAGCCGAGTCGCCGAAGGCGGAGGCGCAATCAGCGACCTTCTTTCTCATGCGACCATCCGGCCGGACCCCGGCGGTCGGCAACAAACCAGTGAGGGGGGTGAGGGGCTCCAGCCGGGTGATTAGGTGACAATCGCTGCTATTTCTGAGATATGTCCTTCAGAAGCCACGAGAGGAGGGCGCCAACTGATTGGTTAGGTGACAATCGCTGCCAGTTCTGGGAGGAATGTCCTTCATCACACCCGTAGACAGTTCGATCGGATGGCCTTGGAAGGTGCGGTTGAAGTAGCTGACTTTGCGGCCGGTGGCAGCCGGTACGAACGGCACGGGCCGCTGCCGCCGCCGCCGCTGCGTGCCCGACACTAGTATATCGCCGGATAAACCCGTGTGACATTGACTGAACTTGCATGGCCAATTATCCAGCTTGATCCAGTTTAACACGGATCGTTGTTCAGGGACGGTGCGGTGGCACGGAGTCGAAGTGCGGCACCTGCCGCCGGGTGTGCGCCAGCTGACTGGTAGCCGGCAGCTGCGCAGTCCTGGCGGGTGTGCGCCAGCTGACCGATAGCCTGCAGCTCCGCAGTCCTGGCGGGTGTGCGCCAGCTGACCGATAGCCTGCAGCTCCGCAGGCCTAGCGAGTGTGCGCCAGCTGACTGATAGCCTGCAGCTCCGCAGGCCTAGCGAGTGTGCGCCAGCTGACTGATAGCCGGCAGCTCCGCAGTCCTGGCGGGTGTGCGCCAGCTGACTGATAGCCTGCAGCTCCGCAGGCCTAGCGAGTGTGCGCCAGCTGACTGATAGCCTGCAGCTCCGCAGCCTGGCGGGTGTGCGCCAGCTGACTGATAGCCTGCAGCTCCGCAGCCCTGACGGGTGTGCGCCAGCTGACTGATAGCCGGCAGCTCCGCAGCCCTGACGGGTGTGCGCCAGCTGACTGATAGCCTGCAGCTCCGCAGCCCTGGCGGGTGTGCGCTCCGCATCTCCGCAGCCTCTCTCTCTTTCTCTCACTCTCTCTATCTCTCTTTCTCTTTCTCTCTTTCTCTCTCCCTCTCTCTCTCTCTCTTTCTTTTTCTCTCTCTCTCTCTCTGTGTCTCTGCATCTCCCTCTCTCTCTCTGTCTTTTCCTCTGTCTTTTCCTCTTTTTCTCTCTGTCATTTTCTCTTACTATCTCTCTTTCTCTCTTTCAACTTCCCCTATCCCTCGCTGTTTCTCTCTTTTTCGTTTCTTGAAGAATATGGGAATTAAAAAACCTTCTCGAATCCAAGTCTTTCGGCCCAAAATATAATTAATCTGTGCGAGTTGCATTTCGCGAAATGTCATTTAGAGCTCGTTTACTTCGATACATGCTAGGGTTATCCTTTTTCGTAATGCTTCATTTGAATTTGGTGCGGCACACACATATTAGAAAATACACTAAATAAAGGATATTAAATTTGGGCACTATCAGATGATATTTCAGCTATTCCTGGATCCTTCATTAACCCTCATGTCTCTCCTGTCAGATCATCATACCCCGTCTCGGGGAGGGGGGGGGGGCGTCGATAGAGACCCCTCTCTAATCTCCAAACTAAGCTTCACAGGAAAACAAAATAGGTGTCATCGGAAAGCGCTCGACGAGTAAGGCCAGACACCTCCACAAAAATCCGCCCGCCCCAAAAGGTGACATCACTAGGGGCCCTAGAGTTTCACGACTTACATTATGTTTGTGGCTCTGGGGGTTCATTTTCAGGGAGATAAAAAATATTTGGAAGCAGAAAAGGAAAGCGAAATCGACCAGGATCACACAATTTTTGGCCATCCAAATTTTTTTTCTTTCTTCAAATTTCAAAAATTTAAGCTGCCAAGTTTTCTTCAATTTTCCTGTTCTAATGGGTAGAGTGGACCGAAAAATGCTGTTCGAAGTCAACTTGCTCCAATACAAACATTCTTACTTTAACAGAATCTTCTATTTTAACTCTTATGGGAAATATACAAAACCAATAGTCATCAAAAACGGGAGTGGGAAAAGGTAATAAAAAACGGGGGAAAATGCAAAATTCCTCTAGTGGATTTTATTGCTAAGATAATATTTCATGAAGATAAGCAAACGCTGAAAGTTCCATTAGAATATCTTTATCTGTTAATGGGTGATGACTGGCTTACTTTTTTAGGTGACCTCACTTGACCTTGACTAACTCGTTGACCCTAGATGACCTGACTTCAAATGTTGACACACCATGCCAAATTGATGTGGGAAAAGGTATGCCAAATTTCTGTTTCCTGTTCAAGCCTGCTGGTAAATGTTGAGAAGACATTTATCAACAGGCTTGTTACACTTGCTTGTGAACTTAATTCAAGCTGAAGTGAAACCTCGAGGTCAGGCTTGGACCTTCCCATACAATTGGGGGTGAGCTTGAGTTCCAACATCATTTCCATCCTTCATCATTAGTTTTTTTTTGGGTGCGCACTGGATCAAAGTGAGTTTGAAGCTGCCCGAGTCCTCAATCATCCTAGAGAAGCTCTACTCCTACTGCTTCAGATAGAAACTATATAACTTGCATCCACAGACAATGTCTGTATTAACCAGCTTAACTGATATGATATTATGGTAGTTACGAACTCATACAGACTCCAATAAAAGCTTAAGGTAGGTCATCAACATTTGTTGAGATGTTTACATATTTCAATGGAACTGACACACAGCTTGGGGACAATGTGCCACTCCTCTCTCCCAATATTGTTTGAAGTCACACACTGCTAATTTTCCTGCACCTTTCTAATTTTTGTACTTCCTGCGTTTTCCACCCCCAGCTTTTGAAGCAAAACTTTACACTTTAAGATGAAGCTACAATATGCTTAAGGGAAAACGTGCCACCTCCCTCATATAATTTCCCGCAACTTTCACAAACCCCAAAGTGTCAATTTCAATCAAGAAATATCTCTCCCTACTGCTGCAGACATGTTTCTTACCTCAGCCATGCCCAGACAGACCAGTAGATGTTTGGTGCATCACTCATGCAGTCTGGGAATGTTAATAGAAAACAAAAACTTAGCATGCTTCAAATGTGAGAATTACTTCCATTATTTACATCCCAATAAAATTATTTCCAGCTGATAAATTAACACAGTTCCGTGAAATATCATTTTAGTTATATAATATTGTCGCGCTTAGATGCCGCCAGTACGCATATTTCGCATCAAGACACGGCCGAGTGGAACGACGAGCTTCCACCAATATAAATGGCCGTTACAGTTACTGGCTGTCTGTGATTGGTTGGCAATTTTGCTTATCACTGCCACAATACAAATTGCTTCATCTCGATCCCGGTCAACGACCAGGACCGATATTCTGGTAAGAAAGCCACCAAAAAGCTGGCAGCATAGGCGGATGCGGTAATAAGGGATACAATTTAGGATAAAATAATTCTTTTGAACAGCCTAATGAAACTATATTTAAAAATAGTTATTTCATATATTTATATCTGCAAAATTGTGTAAATATTAACTTAGACACATATTTCGATGAAATCAGTACCCTTTTCTAAATGGTGCTAGCACCGCGTCACCTCGGTTCGGTACGGTACGGAACCGATATTTGCACTGTGAACACCCCAACAGTTGCCTTCCGTCAGGTTTTGTACTGGCTACGCCAAGTAACTGGGCGTGTTCGCTGTCGGAAACATCGGCTGGAGTTGCAACTTAGAGAGCAGTGGCCGCCAATCGATGCTCTGACTATCAACGAGAGGGATGCTCCGTCGTCCCTCGTCGACGCACGCGACGATCTCATTACAAGCGTCATCTCTCACCTCACTCCCTAGCAACCGCTAGAGGACTACAGCGAACAACCGGAGATGGGAGCCATCGACCTCGGAGGTGTGCCACCTCACGATCCCGCCACGCTGGCTCCTGACATCCGCGCACGCTAGATGGCTCAGGTCATCTATGCTCTGAAGGTGCTTCTATTCCTTGAGCAGCTTGACCTTACTGCTCAAGGGCGCGGTGTCCCGGCGCGCTTCACAGACCTCGGACTGACGTGCTGCCCGCCGGCCTGGTTTACCGCACAAAGCCCGCAGCCACACCTGTCAACAACCTGTCACCTGTCAACAACCTAGCACCGCTCCGGCGTCTCGCCAACTAGCCAGACGGCGACTTCGCAAAGGTGGCTGCTGAGGCTTCACACACAGACACATAGGATACCGAGGGTAGACACAGGTTCCTCAGTGAACCGCTTGTGACGCTTGCGTTCCTTGACAACATGTCCAGCCAGATGCTGATGATGACGACGCAGGCGCTCATGCTTCACGAGGGCTCGAAGAAATCATTGAGGCGTGCTGTCGTCAAGCCAACTCTTCGGATTGCGATTGGCGAGACCCTCTCGGACTTTGTCAGCAAGTCGTTTCGACCACTGCCCGATGTTCAGGAGATCGTCGATGCTTTCATGTCATCAAATGTTCATGGGCCAATTTCTATGAGAGTCCAGCCCGGCCGGCCCCGTCCGGTGCCCATCATCAGGCACTATCCAAACCAATCAATTGTGCTCTGGATATAGCCAGTGCCCAGCGCAGCCCAGCCACACGTATGATATTCAGAGCAATTTCAGGACATCACGGTACGTTTTATATCTCCTGTAAGCGAATATGTCTGGTCTTAAAATACTGGTTCGGTGATGTTTCTAGGTTATACAGACACTAAGCGTCCATGAGCCGATTTATATTCTGCCAGAATTTGTCAGCATTAAATTTAACAAATAACGGTATCAAAGCGATTGGTTTTGAACTGCTTTCTAATTCAGCAAGCCTCCTGGTCATCCCAGCGAACCCTGGTTTTGTTTAGCACTCTTTTATGTGCACGATACCTGAACACGCGGGATGCATGTAGGACGTAACTGCGGGTGTGGCCTTGAATGTGGTTAAGTTGATTGTACAACATCTGAACACCACCTTAGCCGGGTTTGGAGCATATTTGTTTTTCTCTCGGAAGCGCAGCAGCAGGATAGAGCGAGCAGACCTGGCATAATTATAAACACGAATTAACAGCGCAGATCGTTTGCACCTTTCCATTGTGAATGGTATTGCTGAGCAGGTTCACCTATTTTACTAGCTGAATGTAGGTACAGGGTAGAAATTTACCTACATGGATAGACAAGAAATGCAAACATACAAACATATACTGTATCTATATTGTATCCTGTATGCATGTATGCATCTTGTAAGACGGCTTACATTCTTTTGCCAAGAAACTGTCCATGTTGCAAGCCGATAGGGCCGAACGACGCCGAACCAGCTTTCGCCTTTCCCTTCATATGTTTTTAGTGAATCAGCCATGCCATGAGGTGTGCAAAATGTAAATATATCACCTTGAGTATAGAAATGTTTGAGGGCATTAGCAGAGACACGGAACAGCTGCTCAGCATTTGACAGACAGGAGGCATAGTGAAAATGGACTTTTTGCGAGCAAATGTGGAGTATAGCCCAAGCTAACGGTCAGAAATAATAGGCACAAATCGGTTCCTAACGTCGGTCATGCAGAATTTTCAAGTTGAAGCAGTGAAAAGTGGCAATCGCTTGATCCGAGAGCACAGATGCTGATAAATATACTGGCAACAATTCCTGCTTTCCCCTCGCCGTCCAATGCACTCGACGCTTACACTAAGAAAACTATAGTTCACGCAGAGAAAACCTTGATGCCAGCACCGTGTATTCCTCAGCGATCGGTAGTAACCAGACTGGGACGGCCCAGCTCACGCCCTCCCACCTCAACTCGACACCGCTCCCGCGCTAGACACCCTCGACCGCTGATTGGCCCATTCCGCACACGCCCCACCACGCCACGTATACGGCCGGCCCGGCCAGGTTACGAGGTCGCCGCACTGGATGACTCATCTGGCTAGTACCAGTGCCACCTCAATGCAATCTCACTACAACAACTAAACATTAACAGCATAGCCAAGCTATACTATACTTTTAGCCAAGCTGCCCGTCGTGGTGCAGATAGTTCCAAAACCCAAGCTTTGAGTGAAGTCAACGGATGCCCTTCTGCTTTGTGTTCAGTAGGGTCTCTTTCCTCAGGTGACGAACCAAATAGCATATAGGCCAAATAGCGCGGCCGCTTAACGGCCGCAGGGTGACCCTCCGTGGAGATCAGAGTAATTCGAGGACGATGTCAGAAATGCAACCGTCCCAGGTCGGTGACGATTGCATTGTAGATTTATCGGCAACCAGGTAGTCAAGGGGATAGTATTTATGCCCGCGGCTGAATGGCGGGCCGTGCCTCGGGGGCTGAGGGGTGAACTGTGAACCAAATCGACTAATCCCTGGCTTGTACCTAATCAGCGCATATTTGTATAGGCTGCGCTTCGTTCTGCGACACGGGCAAGCCTAGGGTATCTACTAGTCGCTTGCTTTTCGTACTGCCACGTGTTATTTAATGAGCCATCTCCTGGGTTAGTTAACTAGGATATAACTAACCAGTGTGTAGGAAAACCAAGATTAACTTGCCAGCTTACAAAGGACCTAGTTAATATGCCTATGGTGAATTAACCAAAAGCTAGCTTGGTAGTTGATTCACTAAGCTAAATAAGGTTCCTATACTAACATTTTCTTCGTTGCTGAAGTCGGTACTTGTGGTGCAACTAAGCATACCTGGGTAAATTGGAGTATACTTAGTAAGCAGAGGCGCAACCAAGGGATTGCGGCTGACCCCCCTTTCTTAGCAACCAAAAATATACTAGATGAAACAACACATTCTCAGAATTTCTGCACCTAAAGCACAAAGTTTTCGTCGCACTTCGCGCGCTGAAAGCAGTCTCAGTTTATTAACATTTTGTTCTGTGTTGCCCCCTTCCCTCATAAAATACTCGCGGCGCCAATGTTACAAAGTATAGCTCACATTTCAGAGATGCATTCATGATTTATACTTTCAGACTTCAAGCTTTCAGACTCTCATACTTCCGATTTTTAGACTTTCAGTTTTCATTCAGACTTCATGCTACATTGATGAAAAGCGCGATACTGTGCCCACCTGCTGGAGAACGATGGTGATGATGAAGAAGCCGTCGCAGACATCGTGTGTGAGGCATGTGCTGGTGCCGTGCCTGCTTAGTGTTAGTTACTAGTTAGTGTTTGTGTTGATTAGTATTTGTGTGTCGGTGGACGACTTGAGCAGCGATGTCGGAATGCTTGCATCGTTCGCCGCAGACGGTGCCGCCTTCGCCGATCATCTTGGCCGTGTTCTCGCGCGGAGATGGGCAGCTCCAGCGTGCCAGAGGCTTTGTGGAGCGCTGCTCGTGAATATAACAGGGAACTCCCCTCTCTGTATCTGCCCTTTTCCGCCGACGGAACTCCCCCAAGGAAATGTGTTTCGCCATGGTATATCCTCGATCCTGGCATGAAATATACGTTTGATTTGTTCTTTGGTTCAATGGCAAGAATTTAAGATAGGTGTTCGCGCCGATGGTGTGCTGAATGGATTTCCACTGAACACCGGACTTCCGAGCTGGGCTCTGCGGGGATATTATGACGGAAGAGCTAGGCCCATTGACGATGCGGGGCCAACAGGGTGACCATATGGCCAATTAAGCTCCCATCACTTGTAATACGGCGACATATGTAATACTAATGCCAGGAGCTGTCCCTCTCCCCAAACGAGGAGGAATGCACAATTTGTCCCAAAGATACCCGTTCCTAGGCATTCGCAGTGGGGCCTCACGAAAGATAGTTTCCCTCCAAACGAATGACCACGATGAAATTTCTAGATCCAGCCTTGCCCCACTATGAATTTTCTACTAGGAGCCTGTTCGAAGTATTGCTTGAGCGACAAGTACACATTAAGGGACCATCCTGACTATTCCGTCAGATCGGGTATACCTTCTTCAATAAAACAAACTATAAAGGAAACGTAGACAATCGGATGTCCGGTGTACATTGTATATCCGTTTCTCCCGAAGCCATATACCGCCATTCAATAAGAAATATACAAAGGCTTGCGATCAGAAAATTTGCCACAAACCTAAAACGCGAAATATATCATTTCATCGCGAAATATATCATTTCTGTGATATATAGATATATAGTATATTCATTAAACTGTTCGGAAAACAGCACACTTAGTGTTCGTAATCCAGCAGACACACATTTTCGTGTTCGGAATACAAAACACTACTACGGAATAATTGTATGTTTTAAAGTTATTCTTTGTGAGCGTTTACACAAATTTCACAAAACAGTTGCTTAAATGTGAACTGTACAAACATTTTGCATTACATTTTTGCAGTCAGAAAAGTTGCTACAAACGAAAAAATGAACTTTCATCAGGAGATAAAACATTTCAATGGGAGATATACAACATTCATTCAAATGTTCGGGAAACATCACACTTAGCGTTTGGAATCCAGCACATCCACATTTACGTGTTCGGATTACGAAACAACACTACGAAATAATTGCTTGTTTTAAAGTGCTCTTTGTGAGCGGTTACATGAATTCCATTACAAGAAATTGTCTTCATGGTAAGATCCTAATACCCGATCTCGGAGGGTGGTTGATGCAACACCCCTCCACATATAATATCCAAACTGAGCGTCTCACGAGAACGAAAGAGGTGTCATCAGAAGCGCTCGATGATTAAGGCCAGAAACCACCCCCAAAATGTTACCCCCAAAAATTGACTTCACTAGGTGGTGTATGTCTTCATAACTGTCTTCATGTTTATGGCTCTGGTGAGTTTATTTTGGGGAATATCTTAAACACAAAAATTATTTGGAATCAGAAAATGAAGGTCAAATCTACCATGGCCTTAAATATTTTCTTTAACTTTTGAATTTTTAATTGTCTGTAATTTTTATTTTTATGATGGGCAGAGCGGACCACAGAGCGTTGTTTGAAGTCAACTTGCCCTCATAAAAAAATGCTTACTTCAGCCAGGATCTTCGATTTTAGCCATAGTGGTCAAATATGCAAAACTGTCATCAAAAATGAAACAAAACAAAAAAATGTATCCGGTACGTTTTGTTTCTGCCGTAACGATAAGCAAACGTTGAAAGTATCATTAAAATAGCTTTATCCTTTAAAGCGTGACGACTGATTAAACTTTTCTGGAGGTGACCTCACTTGACCTTGACTAACTCGTTGACCCTAGATGATCCGACCTAAAATGTCCACACAACATGCTAAATTGATGTGGGAAAAAAGGCATACTAAGTTTCGGCGCTCTATCGCGCGTTTTTTCACGATAAGAGAGAAACCTTGAGGAGGAAGGCATGTCAACCCCCTCCCCGAGACGGGGTGGATTAAATATGATAGCTTGTCAATTTTTGCACTCCGTAAACACCCCACATTTACTGGTCAGGCCATTCTAAGGAAGCGACACAGCCATTCATTGTATGATGTCTTTTACATTATTTTTTTACAGTGTACCTCACTTTGAAGCTGAATCAGAGAAGTTCATCGCACTATTTTCGAAACGCGTCGAAAACGATTGTATGGTTTGTAGCCTGTCAATGCATCGCTCGATAGTTACTTAACACACGTCCAGCATGTGAGATCTTAAAAGCTGAACTGACCACTCAACTAGGAAGCTTGTTCCGCACTGGTGCATTAATCCTTGCAAGGAGCACCCTAGTCCTTCAGCATGTGACCTTATCAACACAATATAGGTGCTGGTCAACGCAATTGGCAGGAATTTGTTCTTTAGATGAATGTATGCCTTGCTCATTTATGTGGCATGGCTCGGGATATAATTAATTAAATATGCCAATGTGCTTGTGCAGGACGTATAATACTCATTCACAACATGTCTGCCATAATTAAACAAACCTTTGCATTGCAAAGTAACTTGATGCATTCCATGGCACTAGCGTGCTGATGGTATTTTATGCCATGGGTGGTCGATTTGGATTACGGTGTATCCGTGGCGCCTTTCACTCTGATAGTGTCACCGGTAACCGACAGATATAAGTGGATAGTACTGTATGCATTCTCCCGACAAGACAAGTAAAATTTCACCCATGATGATTGGATGTTTGCCTGAAATTAATTTACTCTATGCAGTAAAGGTATAAGCTGGCCAGCAGACCTGCGAGTCGTCCTCGCACGGACGAAACGTTCCCGAGCAATAGGGGAGAGAGTTCCAAAGGGACTAATTTGTACATGGCATGAACATTCCCTGATACAATTTACGTGGTTACATTCCTAAGTGCGAGGGGAAGTGATGAAATGAACACTTCAGGGATATTACCCCAAATCACTTGGTTCTTTGACCGCAGAATTCAGCTGTTCTCAGTGATCCAGGGACGCAGATTGGCTTCGAGCACAGTATGCATGTGATGCCGTGACCAGAGGTATTGCGTTCGTTGAGAGTCAAGCGCTTTACATTAGGATATATGCAAAATACTGCCCGGTAATTAGTCCACATCTGTTGTCTGTACGAGGGACACGAATTGTGTAGTGGTTCGGAGGATGCAAGGAAGGGCTTAGCATTCCGTAAGCCTGCAGGCTGAAAGGGTAGGGCCGACTAGGGAACATAGACTACCAGGGGACGTACCAAACGTGGTAGGGATCCGTACCCACCCGTTGGATGCGTAGGCCTGGTCGCACGTTCCCAGCGAATGAAGATTTCCCAGCGAACATTAGGACCCTATAGCGGCGAGGAACGCTGTCAATAATGGCGAGGTCAGAGCTGGCCTCGACAGCCCATAGCTATGCTATGTCAGCTATGCCGATAATAGCTCTATGATTGACAGTGAAGGGTTTAAGTATTTGACCCGCATACCTTCACAATTAGAGCAACAGACAGCCGATGTGTGTGTTTGTGCACCGCTGAGGGAGGGGGGGGGGAAAGCTGAATCCAGATTGGGCCCAAGCAATTTGTTAATTATGAAGGAGAAAGTGAATGGGACGAGGAGGAATGAGGAGAATTAGCGTGTGTTAAGTAGCTTTCAGGACTAGCGAAAGCCGCTCGGGGCTCAACGCAGGCACATATCTTGTACGTCACATTGCACAAAGTTGTGTTACTATTAGCACCCATAGTTAGCACACGTAGTTTGAATGGCTTGCCCAACTGGGGACAAGCCATTCAAACTACGAAATAATTTAATTCTCATAAATTTCCTGTTACAATGCATTAATTCTAACCTAGCGAATGGCACTCACTTGCCTATATAGTGTTCCAAAAGCTTCGACCTTGACCAACATATAAATATGTGCATGGAAGTGTTGTTCACTCAACACCAAGTCGGCTGGGGTTGTGGGAATGTATGGTGGAGGTGGTGGGGAATCGACTACAACACTAACACATTGGCGCTAAAGGTTGGTTGGTTACTGACTTTACGACACATCGACCGTTGAGTCATGTAGCGTCGCCAATCTCTCACGCCAATTGGTCGCGGGCGAAGAGTAGCGACAGGTGAGACTCGAACCCATAACCTTTCGATTGCATGACGAGCAACTTACCCTAGACTACTTGTCCCCTTGGCGCTAAATGGTAACCGGACAAATGTACGTAAAGCAAATGTGCGTATGGCAGATGTACGTACGCAAATGTACGGAAGCAAATGTACGTAAGCGGAGATGTACATATGGCAATTGTACGGATGGGCAGGTATACGCATGGCTAATGTACATAAGCGCAAATTTACGTATGTCAAATGTACGTATGCACAAAGGGACGAATGCGCGAATGTACGCAAGCGCAAATGTACGCAAGCGCAAATGTACGTAAGCGCAAATGTACGTAAGCGCAAATGTACGTATGGTTGTACGGTCGACTGACACACTGCCAGCGACCATAACAGCAGGCAGTTCCCTATCGGGCTTATGTTTCCCAGACGTTTCGCGTTCCTGGTACTTGTGGTGTATGCTGTGACCCTGGATAACATGGCGACATGACCCCTATTGACGACATGTGGCACGCGCACATGAACCGCGCGCACATGAACCGCGCGACCTGAAACCGCCGCCATAACCTGTCCGCCGAACGTGCGCATTACATTTGAAGATTTGGCCGAAATTCGTCCGGCAGTTTTGGCACAATATGCGTCGAAGCGGCTCATATAGACAGACAGACAGACAAACCGACTGACAAACAAACAGACAGACAGACAGACAGACAGACAGACAGATAGACAGACAGACAGACAGACAAGCAGAGAAACATTTCTCGACAACTTTGGAATGTCGACAGCCATACATCTGGATAATTCTTCAATAAAGATTTCCCGTTGCAAATTCACTTCAAATAATTATATCTACAGTTTCGAATAGCATCGCCCAGCGTCGAGCTTCCCGAATACGGGAGTGCTGAGTCGCTGACCAGCCCGAGAAGATCAGCACCAGTCCGTGTTGTAGTGCAGTTCGTATTGCAAACCCCTTAAGAATATGGCCGTCGCCACTCAAATGTCCGCAGGTAAATGCTGACTTCTGGTCACTGCCAGCATCCCATGGAACTCAGCCATACGGAGCAGGGCAAATGTGAACAGGGAAAATCACGCACGGGTGAAGCAAATCAGACACCTGCGTTAATGTGCTTTGTAGTGGTGTACACAATATGCTAAAATCGCCATTCAACTCGTACTAGTAAATATATAAAGATGTGTGCACACATACAAATACACACACACACACAAACAAACACACACACACACACACACACACACACATATATATATATATATATATATGTATGTGTGTTTGTGTGTGTGTGTGTGCGTATATATAAATTGAAAATCGATCGCTTAAGTTTTGATGAATCGCAGTATAGCAATTATATTCCAGTTGGAAGGTCATGCTATCTGCGCAATAGTTTCCCCAACACCTGGATGCAATTTATTGCATAATGACGGTTGCATGTTGCCCTTCCATCCACCGATCCATCGTGTTACCCCACCGTCCGCCAAGCGTGTAATTGCGCACATGCCTGCATGCATTTACTAAATCATGCGATTTATTCATAATAACATACACAAAATGCATGAAGTTTGAATTAATCATGGGATGTTGCGCAACATTCAGTGAGATGCCTCAGAAAATATGTGGGTTTCTGCCTTAGCTTTGATTCCCTTGGTAGGCACCGACAATGAATGCTGCTACCAGGTGAGTATACCAAAACCATTTGTGTCTCGGACCATATCCCTGGAACCGCTATATCGATCAACACTACACTTCACACGCAGCAGACCGGCATCCAGACGCTGTGCTCATCGATCTATGAGGATATATGTGTCATTATTGTCAGGCAATCGACATTTCGCAGACAAACTTCATGGAAAATCACACAAGCAGGTATAAAAAGTTATGGGATGGGGAGGAAGCAGTTCTAAGCATTACACGATTTTATTCAAACTTCACATTCCTTCCCGTAATGCACATTGCCACAAGTGGTCGAAATGCCGAGTGAAACTAAGGAAATTTCAAAATAAGAACCTCTTTTATATGTATGCGAGTGCCACTGCTATTGATCATCACACCATACATGCATTTCCCACAGTGAAATCAGTGCATTATGCTGAAGGTTTTCTGCCTGGGTCGAATCTGCCTGATATCCACCAGCACAATATACATAGCTCGACGTAGCACGTTCGGTCGCTCGCCCGTGCGGTCATTGATCATCAGATCATTGCATTTAACGCAGAGTAAAAGTATGCCCCTGTTATATCGTTGCATGTGCCTCCCGGAGGTAGGACGTCACGGCTTCCCATGTCAACAGACCGGAAGATGGGCCTTCCTTTGTGTACAATCGGAGTGGGCCTCCTCCCCTTGTGCATGACCATCTGCATGACTATGTAACCATGTATATGTGCGTGAGCCTCCCCTTCTGTACGCCTCGGGGAACCGGTCCCTCCCTCGTGTACGATCCGAGGCGTCGGTCTCCGCCCCTTGTGTATGACCATCTGTATGACTATGTAACCATGTATATGTGCGTGAGCCTCCCCTTTTCTCCCCCTCTTCTGAACCGGTCCCTCCCTCGTGTACGTACGAGGCATGGGTCTCCTCCCTTGGGGTATGACCATCTGTATACTATGTAACCATGTATATGTGCGTGAGCCCCCCCCCTTCTCCCCCCCCCGGGACCCCCTCCTCCTTTTTTTTTTTTCCGGGACGTGAGACTTCTCCTCCATATGCTAACCGGAGCGCCGGCTTCCCTTGTGTGCGGCCCATGGTGGCGAACTGGCGTCCGTACTTATAGTCTGACCTATTGGTGCAGGCCTCTGGTGCCTTGACATCCACGACACGCTGCTTAGCCACAGCACTCAGTCTCGTCTATGGAACTTAACAGCGACTAGTGCTCCCGTTCGATGGCAATGGGGAACAACTGTAGGCAATGCATTTAAACATTATGCATACCAACCGGCTGGTTATATATATAGGCATATATCTATATATATTACATATATAATATATATGCATATATAGGTATATATATGCATATATAGGTATATATATGTATATATGTAATACATATATATATATATATATATATATATATATATATATATATATATATACATATACTTAGATACATAGTTACAGTGAAGGAGAGAATAGTGTGACAACATTCGAAACAGCGTCATATCACGAGCATCGTCACAGAATCAAGGACACCGTAACCAAGTAAGGGATGTTGTGATAAAATGATTGACACAGTTGCAAAATCAAGGATACTATGCTCAAAATACAGGTTACCGAAACTAACTATGGGATGCTGGAATAAAGCCAAGGCGCCGACATTTCATTTCGGACATAGTAACAACACCAGTGGTATTGTGATTACATCAACAGTCTTGCCCCCAAATCAGAGACACTGTGACACCATTCGAGATAATATCACAATATCCTGAAGCCCGTGACACCATATTGGAGCGTCATAATATCCGAGGTACCGTGACGCAATGTGGGACTGTGTCACAACATCCAGGAAACTGTGGCTATGTGCGGGACAGGGGCTTAATATCAGGAACACTGTGTCATCATTATATCTATTGGATATATCATTATCATTATATCCGGGACATGGTGACAACATACGAAGTACAACCATAGTATCCGGAACACCATGGCGCGATACCGTTCAGTGTTTTATTATCCGGGACACTGTGGCACAATACGGGACAGGGGCGTAATATTCTGGACACTTTGGCACAATACGGGACAGGGGCGTAATATTCGGAACGCTGTGGCCCAATACGGGACAGGTGCGTAATGTCCGGGACACTGTGGCACAATACGGGACAGGGGTGTAACATTCGGGACGGTGTGACACTTCCACAGCATTTTACTTATAGTCACAACATCTAGGACATCTAGGCATGGTATCCGAGACGCAGTTTGGACGCCATGGACGTAAGTAGAGCAATAAGGTTTATGGCGATTAACATTAGTGATATTTTTGTGAAAACTACCATTTATGTGCAAAATGTACGTGAAAACAAGTGTTTCCTGTACAGTCGGTTACTGGATTATGTTACGGTATACATGTACTATGCCTGGTCACTAGGAACGTAGGCTGTGCCGTTTCACAGCAATTATGAGCAAGGAATGCTGCACCGCTTCACAGTCAGGCGTTACGTGACAGCCTACCAGGCTGACCACTTGTCAGTGTCCAAGGACAGGAATTCGCGTTTGCAGTCGTTACGTGACATCATAGACCATGAATGTGAACTTCTCCTACCATTTTGCTACACCCATTGCAACCAAGCTCTTTCCAGCCCTTCCAGCTCATTATGTGTTTCCGAAGTCCGAAACCTATAGCGATCAATTGTTTCCGGTCGATAGGAGTCCAGTGGTGGGTTGCTGACTGAACTGCCAGTGTTGGTCGTCCGATTGAGGCACGCACGGCAGGGACAGCGCAGATCCGCCTCTCTCACTTCATGGCACGTGACGGCACGTGATGGGCACGTGACGATCACGACCGCGAATACCTGTCCTTGAAGACTGGCTCATATCCAGCCTGGTAGGCTGTCACGTAGGGCCTAACTGTGAAGCGGTGCAGTATTCCCTGCCAGTAAGTTTCCCTGTCGTTCTTAGCGACCAGCCTGTAGTGTGCCCATAGCCTATAGAGACCAGTCAGAACAGACATTATAGTAAATTTATACTAAACCATAACTAGACGAAAAATTATGCCATGCGCTCATAGTATTAGGCCGATGTTAGGACAAATTGCGTAATACTACTGCTGTACCACCGTACACTGTTGTCGGATGGTACCTGCTACATTCAGCAGCAGGCATACTGCATAGGCGACTAGCAAGTGGACCGAGATTTCAATAGGCGTGAAGTGAACACCATGCGCGCGCACAATTGCCGAATGATGGAGGTGCTGACACACGGACATCCGACTGTGAATGATGCTGAGCGGCCTGGATCAAATCGGGTCACCACCATCGGGTCACCACGAGGGGCGCCAATTTCCGAAAATAATTTTGGTGGGGGAAATGCATTGAGGAAATGAGAGGGATGAAATCGATTGAGAGGCTCCCCATAGGGCCAAAAGTTAAACAGTGAAATTAAGTCTGCGAGCCAACACTGAGACGGGTTGATGAGGAACTCTTCCAGAACGTACTACATCGTCACCCATGGTGGTGGCACGCAGCTACTGTCGCACGGCTGGCAATGTGCTACTGCATCATGGCGAGACACCTCAGGTGGTGGCACACAGCTACTGTTGCACGGCTGGTAATGCGGTTCTCATGGGCGTAGGAATCAGGAAATTATTAGGATTTTAAAATGGTCTGAGGAAGTCATTCTTTCAAGCTAGGAATCATTGACCCCATGATAACATTGGAAGATATTGGCATGAAAGTTTCTTTGCCCGCCCTTTTGGTTCCTACCTCCATAGCGCCACTGTATAAGGTCGAAACACCAGTGGTGTCCCGACTGGTACCCAGCCAATGCCCACTGACCACTGGTGACCACTACTGGTGTCCACACAGTGATCCCCTCGCCCACACACACGCACACATCATATCGTGTATAGCTGCACCATAGCTCTATCATGCAGTGGGAGTTTTGTCAGTTGTTTGGCTTTTATGTTGATGCTAGGTGCGGTATGCCTAATGCACAGAATGTACAGTATTTCTAGCGCCGTAAGTCTTTTGTGGTCATTGTGCAAGTATAATGGTGTTGTATCTCAGGTTGTCTTGTAAAATGACGGTGTTGTGGCGGTCCTGAAAGTGTTTCTTGAGGTGGGGGGCTCCTGCAAATACATCGACAAGCGCCTGCACAGCGAGGTTGTAGTCAGACCGATGCAGCATACCCCACAGATTACACAGTCCTCAGATTTGCACTGAAACCAGCAAACCTGTTCTATTACGCAGACGGATTGGTCTTTTTCGTGTCACCTGTGGTGGATTGCCAGACCGTGGAGCCGTTGTTGACAGATTGGAGGCACGTGGCCTCCCCGACAAAATCATCGGATGAAACGAAACAGTGATTACGCAACAATTCAGCTGATCGATAATGGTAAACATCTGCACATCTCGCTCCAATTCCGGTTATCAGCGCATTTAGCTCGAAGCTTGACGTGAGCGGGCCATTAAGCGGCTGACCTTGACCCGTCTGAGCACGTTGTCTGGCGCTCATCCAGGGAAACGGACGGTCGGCCGTGGTCGGAATCCCCACCCAGTTCTGCGCCGTTGCATCCAATTACGACTCGATGGAATTAGCGATTCGGCTGCGTCCCTCCAGGCATACTGACACGAGGCTCAGATCCGTGGCGACGGCGACTGCGCACTCTGGCCATCCGCCACAGGTGGCGCGAGGCAGCTGCGCCACACTATACCACTGTCGCAACACGATCTCAACGGCGACTGCGCACTCTGGCCATCCACCACAGGTGGCGCGAGGCAGCTGCGCCACACTATACCACTGTCGCAACACGATCTCAACGGCGACTGCGCACTCTGGCCATCCGCCACAGGTGGCGCGAGGCAGCTGCGCCACACCATAGCACTGTCGCCACACTATGTCAACGGCGACTGCGCACTCTGGCCATCCGCCACAGGTGGCGCGAGACAGCTGCGCCACACTATACCACTGTCGCAACACGGTCTCAACGGCGACTCCGCACTCTGGCCGTCCACCACAGGTGGCGCGAGGCAGCTGCGCCACACTATACCACTGTCGCCACACCATCTCAACGACGACTGGGCACTCTGGCCGTCCACCACAGGTGGCGCGAGGCAGCTGCGCCACGCTATATCACTGTCGCCACACGATCTCAACGGCGAGCTGCACAAGCAAGGTTAAGGGCGGGTGGAGAGAACCAAGGAATTATATTCTGGACTGGATCATTTCTGTTGTGTGCAGTTTGACACGCGCTCTGGAGGTGAGGGGCGAGGTCCGCCCATCCCTCCGGTTTTTCGTACATAACTCCATATCGTACCGGCAGATATACGCCATTGTTTGTGCACCTGCTTAGAAATTATCGGTGCGTCGCTTAAAGGAAGAAAAACGAAAATTGACCCACAATTTTTAGAGTTAGGGGGTCTTTAAAGATAAAAAAATCCCAAGCGCCAGACCACAAAATTCGACACTGATGCGCTTCCCGTATATTGGCAAAAGGGAAGTGCTTTTTGCAACACTAGCGACTTGTTCGATGTATATTGTTACGCTATGTTGTTTAAAATTCATGTTATGTCACCGAGGTCAAGTCAGGTCAAGTCCATCACATATTAATGTAACCAAACTTGGTCAACTGGAATGTTGTCATAAATGCAAATGACTGTCATCCGATTAATTTAAACACAATCACAGCGATCCATAACAATGACAAGCCAAGCCACGAAAAACGAGACAATTTTCATATTTTGGCCTCATTTGGCATTGAATATATTGACCTAAGGTCATTACATTTTAAAAATATAGTTCACTACCGTACCCATCCACCGCGTAAATTTCGTTGTTTCAGTTTTAATAGGAGTCAATATCTTAGGGAAGAGGGGGTGGGGGCGGAATCCGTCCACCCTCCAGTGCACGCAATTTTCAGAGGCCCTCCAAGGCACGTGTTAACGTGTGTCATCTCAAGCGCGGAACAATATGTCACGGACTGCTACGAAATCTGCGTCTCCGGCTTGTCTTCGCAAGTCCATAGTTCAGGAGACATCACGAGGTGTCTCCTGAACAACCCATGTTCAGGGGTCTCGTGGTGTGTGGGGGAGGGGATGGAGGTCATGCTAATCATGCTAAGAAGGCATGATGCTTCAGCATGAGGAGTGGACGGCTCCTTCTTAATGGTTTTTTGTTTGTTTGTGCATTTACTCTTTCTCGGACCGTCGCATCGTGTCATACAGACCACAACATTTCTGTCGCCCGTGAGCTGCTGCATATGTGCTGATGATCGTAGTTTAAGCAACTGTGAGTGTCTGTTGCTGCAGTACCATTGAGCACCGTCCTCTACAGTGCCGATGTGAGTTGAAGAAGCGATTCTGGGAAGGCCGTCGTAGCCGTAATAGCGACGCTTCCATGAAATGCTCCCATATTTGATGTAGCCAGCTTCTGACAGTTTCCGCCGTTTGCTCGTGGCGTACCGATGAGGGACGCCCTCCATACTGGCAACCGCCGGTCAAGCACATGTGACACAGCACCTATGGCAAATGGCACAGTGGGAGTCATTCGCTGGCTCCGTTGTGTTCTCCTTGGACTGTGTCCCACCCATGCTCCAATATAAAACGACCGGCACTGGAGCCCGTGGTGAGCGTTAGCGATCCGACGCCAGAGCGCTGCGGACGGCTGCCATTGCAATCAATGATCACGTCTGCAACACGGCAGACCAAAGCTGCGTTAGCGGGGGCGAAGTCCGCCGAGCACACTCGGGACACGGCGTTCCGTGAGCCCGGCTCGAGCTGGATTCGTACCTACACAGCAGGCGAAGGATCTCGGGATGGGCTTCTTCGTCATCGATCCGGTCGTCAAAGCCAGCCATAGATGTCACTGTGATAGCGTCCGTCCAGTCGGCCTACAGGAGCTCAGATAATGCCCAAAGTACTGCCGGTACCTTGCCCAAGGTATTCAGATGAGTCCATACTGTTGGTCTGCAGTGGCTCAGATGATGGTACAAGGTGCTGTCGGTACCTTGCCCAATGTACTCAGATGAGTCCGTACTGTTAGACTGCAGTGGCTCAGATGATGGCACAAGGTGCTGTCTGTCCTGCCGGTCTGCAGTGGCTCAGATGATGCCCAAGCTGCTGGGGCTCTGAGAAGTCTGACCGTCTCCATTATAGTCCGCACCGGACATCAGTGACCGCGAGCAATGCCAGTGCATTATGCAGGCCACAGGTGGGTGTAACTTAAGTCCTACCTGTGGTATCTCTCACTATTGTTCCTTCCCTTCATTCCCTCTGACCGCCACCTTATTACCTCTCTCCATCTTTCTCACATCGATCCTCTCTTTTCCTTTCTCTCCCTCTCCTGCTCTCCTTTTCTTCATCTCGCTTTTCATCTCCATCGGTGTATATATCTACCTGCTCCTCCCCTCCCATCTTTCTTCTCTGCCGCTTCACTTTCACTCTCTCTCTCTCTCTATCCCTGTCTCCCTGCCTCGCTCGCGCGCCGTCTGTGTCTGCCGCTTCTCTTTCACTCTCCCTCTCCGTCTCCCTGTCTCCATAGCGCGCTGTCTCTGTCTGCCGCTTTTCTCATGGCCCGGCCCATTTCCGGCCGGTAGACCGCCTCTCCTCAGTATTCGGACGCGGACGGCATCGATCGTCCGAACGCCAGCTGCTCCACAAATAGTAAGTATATTAAATTTTCCCGCCGACACCGGCGCGACGAACACTGCCGATTTTCTATTTCAAACTCTTGCGATCACTCCGCTCTACCCCTGCTTGGTCATCAACAGATAAATGGCGCAATGGGCTCGATCGGCGAAATTTACGACTTGGGTGCTCGTTAGGAGCGACGCTGCAGTGAACCAGCGGTGGTATTTTGTGGCATTAGCCTGCGCCGTGTAGGGTCACCAGCTAGTGGTGTCGATCCACCGGCTGCTTAAGTTACCCTAGTGTCAGTGCCTATAGTGTGGGCCACAATCGCGTGGCTGCTCTACGATGCCGTTGAATTCCAGCCATGTATCATATATATATATATATATATATATATATATATATATATATATATATATATATATATGTGTGTGTGTGTGTGTGTGTGTGTGTGTGTGTGTGTGTGTGTGTGTGTGTGTGTGTGTGTGTGTGTGTGTGTAACCCTCACATGTGCACAGCTAGTCAACAATACTACAATCCCTACAGCTACACCACACAAGTGGCTACTTATAGCACTAGATGCCACTTACATCAGAACCAGGGACCCAACCACGAACTGACAGGGGAACGCAAGTAAGATCCTGTGGCTTTATGATGACCTCTATAACGCACTGGGATATCATCTCCAGTGTGATGATTATGTGTTTGTATGCGTGTTATGCGCGTGGTTTGATCATTTTGTCATCAGCTATAAGCCAGTGGGTTTCTAATTGTTGGTTTTGAAGTACGCAATGCGATTGTACAGCTCGACACACGATCGATGCTTTTATTGATATGATCCAACGATTTCACTGTTTGATTCATCCCTACATCACTTTTGACAATTCATAAGGCTAGATGAAACGTTGAGTGCTATGTCTGAAAAAGAAAACAGAAAACATGAACATCTGCATCCCATTAACGCCCAGGACGAACTAGCGCTATTCATATGCTACCGCAGCCCAGCAAAGTCTAAACTGGTCATGAGGAGCAACCAAAACCGCGGGAAAACCCTTCTGGAAATGTTCAACGTAGTCCAATTTTACAAGGGAATAAAAAGAGTGTGTGTGCTCATCCAGAACAGTGGTTACGTTGAGAACACGACCACATCCTTAGCCACCGCATAACAATGCACTTGCAACAGGGCGAGCCCCAAACACATAAAGAACACCAAACGAGATCATTCTAGCCACTCCACACGCTCCGACATGACTGCCAATGCCAAAGTTCTAGGAACTGCCTATCGCTGTCTCCAAATCTTGGAAGCAGTTTTTATCCGGGAGATTGACCCAACCATCAACTGTCGAAGCAATGCACGAGGAATTTTGCTACTATATGATGGCTCACATCTCACCAACAGGCGGTGAATGATGACCCGATTACATTTGTTTTTGCTTTAGGTTTTCGCATTCTCATCGTAAGTAATTAGCTAATTAGCTAAATGACCTACCATGGTCGATGCGCCCTAAAACCAGAATCGTAAGTAATTAAAATGTGATTGTAGTATACTATGTATCGCACGGGCATATATTTAATTGTTATTTAAACTTTTCATGGCTACAAATTTGACCTAGTCTTGAGAATGTCGATAGAAGGATGAAATGTCGAAAATATAATGAATGTTCTACTTGCATATCCTAGTTATGCATATGAATATGGTGCATGAACACACAAACGATGGAAAACATATTGTAAGACGATAGAGAGTCTACAGAAGACATAGTTAAATGACCGTTCCGCCATTATGTTCAATCATCAATGCGCAAAAAATAACTGCTTCTAAGATATGTTAATTGATATATATATATATATATATATATATATATATATATATATATATATATATATATATATATACGCGCATTCATGCCAGACGTGTTTGGCCCCACCATGGAGTTCCACCCCAAAACGACCACCTGCGAAGAAAACGAGATCATCCCTCATTTTTTAACCAACGTTTATATGTAATTGCGCTGGATTCATTCCAGAGATGTTCGGCTCGATTTAGCTGACAGCTTTCTTCGAGATATATCGTTTCTTGAAGTGGGCCATGTAGGGTAACTTTCGTCAACCTGTGTGCCTTATAAAACTGACGCGATGACGCAAATGGTGTAGATAATTGAAAAGGCCTCGATTTCAGAATCATTGCCACTTTTGGTTTTTTATTTTGAAGACAACGCAGGCCTCTCACAATCTATGTTATCGTCTATTTATGGTATTACGATCTGTACGGTGGCAATGGGAAACATGTCTCTTTCCATTGCTGATGGTGTCCTCATGCGCGTCAGAAGCTTCCTTTTGCGTATAAGCGACTAATATGCATGCATGGCTGGCTATCCCGGGTGGGTCTGGCCTGGATCCCCTGGTTTGTACCCGGTGAATGTTAATTTGTCATTATCCCTATTCAATCTGCAATTATGCTTTGAAAATAATGACCTGGACCACTGGCTTCGTACGAGATCATGGGAGCATGGGTGTGTGTGCTTGACGGGAATGGTACCCACACACCATTTTCCCTCACTTTTCACATCCACAAGCTCATACATCTATTTAAGAACAGAAGTAAATTTAAGTGTTACACTGATGCATTATACGTTGGTACATTAGATGGATCCTCACACGCTGGACACTCCTATATCGGAGCACAAGCGGTACACTACCAAAACGCAGGTACAGACAGCTTGAGGCACTAAAGAATTCAATAAATAATAAACGCTGTTGCGTTCATTAAACTAAATATGCAAATAATTAATAGACACTAAACAATAATGCGTTTCTCAGCCGAAGACGCAGCAGCAATGGCAACAGCGCTACCATGTTCAAAGCATGGACACTACGGCATTGCGGCCCGCTCGTCAGCTCCGGAGGAGCGCTCCTGGAGGCGCCTAGCTGCTACAGCAACCTCGGTGGGTCGACAAACAGGACGCGAATCGATGACAAGAACTTCAAGGGTAGGAAATCACAGGAGGGCAGGAAATAGTGCTGCGACGGAAGGAAGTCTGTCTGAACTCCATGTCGACTAAATACTTTCAACCCCAATCAAAGTTCTCGATCGACAGTGTTTCGTCGATATGGGTTGAAACTTCTTTCGTCGAACTCTTTGCTCTTCCTCCTGTCCAGCCATACGCGTTCCCTCCGTGTAATGTACAAGAAAACTGCCATTCGCACGAAATCCACAAGTAAAATTCGAGGTGGTCTGGGTTAAAACTATTTTGTCGTCACGGGGATGAGCCAGACCTTCCTTCCTCTCAACACTGTCCCTTCTATTCCGTCACAAGCGCTCTTTCCGTGGGTGGTATGAAACAACTGCCATTCGCCCGAAATTCCCAAGGGAAATTCGTGTTAATGAATGTTGATAAGATTGCATCTGTTTTGATACTCAGTAGCGCACCTGCACACCCATATGTAAAGCAACGCATTTTCTTAATCCTGGAATCTTTGACTTTAGTTCCGGAGCTGTATGATCAATGCATGCAGTGTGCGTGCTTTGTTGAGTTCCAGTCGCAGCAGTTCTAATGGTGGCTCTCACCTACGTGGGACCAACACCCCACAAAGTTGTGAATAGTGCACTGATCTGCGGCCCAACGTTAGCTCTGAACCTAGTGGTATATGATAACAAAACATGATCCGAGAATTAGCGACAATTACAGCTTCCCCAGGAGGGCATGGACTATTTAATGTCACTGAAACTGCGACCTTAATGACTTCACAAGATATAATGCTTCATCAGGTTCACCAAGCTTCTGCTCACGGTCGACACCAAGTTCAGTCGTGGATCGATCACGTCTACCAAGTTACGCCGACCGGAACGAACCCGCTGTTTACACCGAACATAGAAAGTATCATCAGCATCAACCTCCAGAATTATTTGTAAAACTACCCCTTGCCGGCACAGCTGACACTCATGCACATACATTATTCACCCCCACTCATAATCGATGAGATCTGAATGAGTCGGATTTTTGACGACTGGAGACTCAATCATGAGCTTCGCAGTTTGAAGTTGAATACACACTCATACAATACTTGTGCCACTACTACCTGCCAATACACCTCTACAGTGCTCTCGCCAATACACACTCATACAGTACGTGTGTCACTACTACCTGCCAATAGACACTCATACAGTACGTGTACCACTACTACCTGCCAATACACACTCATACAGTACGTATGTCACTACTACCTGCCAATAGACACTCATACGGTACGTGTACCACTACTACCTGCCAATACACACTCATACAGTACGTGTGTCACTACTACCTGCCAATACACACTCATACAGTACGTGTGCCACTACTACCTGCCAATACACACTCATACAGTACGTGTGCCACTACTACCCGCCAATACACACTCATACAGTACGTGTGTCACTACTACCTGCCAATAGACACTCATACGGTACGTGTGCCACTACTACCTGCCAATAGACACTCGTACAGTACGTGTGCCACTACTACCTGCCAATACACACTCATACGGTACGTGTGCCACTACTACCTGCCAATACACACTCATACGGTACGTGTACCACTACTACCTGCCAATACACACTCATACGGTACGTGTGCCACTACTACCTGCCAATACACTCTACTGCGTGTGCCATATAGTACGTACGTGTGTGCATACCACTACTACCTGCCAATACACACTCATACAGTACGTGTGCCACTACTACCTGCCAATACACACTCGTACAGTACGTGTGCCACTACTACCTGCCAATACACACTCATACAGTACGTGTGCCACTACTACCTGCGAGGATGCAGTGTTGTGTTCGCAGCGAGCAGGATAATAAAACTAAACTCTGGGATTCGCTGGGCCAGCATTATACCTACGGTAAATCTCCGCTGGATCATCCGGAATAGACTTATTTTGTGCTATTTTTGCGCACCATTCGCATTTGGAACGGGAGCGAAGTCTTCTGCGCTGGGCCACAGTCGGCTAGTAATAACCGATTGTTGGAGGTTCACACTCTAATAGCCTCTGCAAGTGTGGTTTATCTGGGAGCTGTGTATCGTTTCAATGCCTGGGGAAATGGTCCCCTATGTCAACTGAGTAGGGTATGTAGAATATATTTGCACCATAAAGAGCCCGGCCCCCCTTGGTGAACTTCCTTTTTGGCTCTTCACATTACCATGAAAATGTCTAATATTTATTTCCTACGACTATTTCGTCTCCTTTCAGAGCTAAGATAAGACTAAGTTGAGAGCTAAGACTAAGCTGACCATGTTTGGTCCCCCTTCTTTAAGTTTCGGTCCCCCAGCCCCTCAAAGGTTAGTGACCCAACCTCAATGGGGTGGAAAACCAGTTTCATCGCACAGACCTGGGAGTGGGCTTATTTAAAAGCTTTCATTGAGCACAACAAACTTTAGTTGAGACAAAGTGTTCGAATCACAATATTTATTGTTCTATGCGGCCATTTCAGATCCCACGCAACCGGAAATAACGAGCGGTATCAGAGTAAGGCATTGCAGTGATGGCCGTGACTTGGTCTGTGAAGAAATGTATTGGGAATGATATTTAGAATTTAGAAATGATACAAAGGGTTGTTTCGAGACAGTAACATGCTATTTTCAGTTCAGTCCATCATTTTGACCTATTGACATATACCTATTGACATATATTTGACCTATTGACAACTCACAGTGGCGCATCAACATCGGTATGCTAATCAACATCCCTATGTTAGATACATATCGAACTGTGAGAATGAGAGTGCACAATGACGGTGAAGTAGATGCACATTTAACGCGATAATGTACAATAATGTGG
Source organism: Imbricaverruca yamaguchii (assembly GCA_034440575.1). Classification (NCBI taxonomy): domain Eukaryota; kingdom Metazoa; phylum Arthropoda; class Thecostraca; family Neoverrucidae; genus Imbricaverruca; species Imbricaverruca yamaguchii. Next base: position 1,524,387 of record JAOTOL010001585.1, read on the forward strand.
GAAAACAATCCGTTCTCATCTGCGCTTCATCTGTGCCAGTCACGTTGCACTGACTATTCAGTCGTAGTCTCATGCCGTCAGCATGCACAATGCACAGTCATCTCACTTTTCCGCATCGACGGGACCGCAGCCCGGTGTGAACTCGCCACTGCGATCATACGACTTCTAACTCTGCCGTCTCTAGCCATGTCTGCGTACACGGTAATGTCCTTAATACCACGTTCGCCTGCGTCATTCACGACTGACAACTGCTGCATTTCATTCTCCATTCGAACACACTCATCGTCATCTGCCCGCTGGCTGGGATGGTTTTTCAACCAAGCCACACTGTTGTCCAGCAGGCTGAACATCAGCCAAGATCTTGGCCCCACGAATGGTGCTAGATCATGTGACGCGTCCAGGAGGGATGTCTTCGGGAAGGTCGGCTTCCCGGGGGGATGCTCCATCGGTCGTATGTGGTCCAGGAGAGCTTGCACCATTGCGAGCTTCTCCTCTACCGGGACTTCACTGTCGAAGAGGGCGAGCATGACGTTCTCCTGTGTCAGGTACCACAGATGCCTCGTTAGACTCTGCCGAGTCGCTTCAGCCACAGCAGGATCATGAAGCGCGTATGCCTGCATCTCTTTCCACAGCAGCAAGTCGAGCCGAGGGGCTGCTGCTGGCAGACTTGCCTGTAGGAGGAAGGGGGCGTGGTAGAGCGCGATATACCCGGACATCCTCTTCACTAGGTCGCGCTCCTCGGACATTATATACACGAATTCAACACTTTCAGACAAAATTTCTTCCCTTACCTTAAACTGTTCCACAAAGAAGGCGTAGTCTTCTTCCCAGGAAGGATTATTGTGGATTCGCATCAGCGTCTTCATGTCTTCCAGGAGCGAAAGTTTCCCGATCATCTCGATCACCGCGTGCAGATCCCGCTTTGCCCGGTGTTACGTTCAGCAGCTCGTCTAACTGGCTCTGGATGTCGGCATATCCACTGCCCGACCCCCTGTGGTGGCTAGCCCACAGGTCCACTGCCGCATCAACGCTCCTGGTGCAGCCCTCCAGGGGCTTTACGGGAACTCGGGCAGCAGACCAGATGCTGTGCACTTCCTCGGCAATCAGTTCAGTTTGTGCTTGGTATCCAGAGGTTCTTGAGTGCGAGGTGCCCGATAAAGCTGAAGAATTTGCCGCTTTGTGGGGAGCCGATTTGGATGGAGTTGGTGCAATGATGGTCCGACATGCTTTTCCCATTCCTCTGCTCGCCCGCTTGCTCGTTTCAGTGGCCCACCGGCGTGTTTTTTCTTTGCATCTACTTCTTCTTCATCATCGTCAGCTTTCGGCCTCTTCTTAGAGTAAGTTGCCGGCATTGTAAAGCAGTATAGGTATTGTGCTTAATGAGCATGGAATATATGCATGATGATATCAACACTTAAACACAGGACTAACCTGGAAACAAAGAATCTGGTTGGAGAAGATAGGTTTAGACCAATATTTTGTTCAATTTCAAAAACCTCAATCCAATCGGTTGTATGAGTATGTTTCTTGCCATTTTCATCATAAACTATTGCTTTTGGTGCATTTTGTGTGATAAAAGTTTGTTCTACTCATTGAAAGCTTCTAAACGTGCCAACTCCCAGGTCTGTGCGATGAAATTGATTTCCCACCCCATTGGGGTGGGGTCACTGACCTTTGAGGGGCTGGGGGGGACCAAAACTTCAAGGAGGGGGATCAAACTTGGTCAGCTTAGTATTTGTGTAAAAGAGCACCCCGTTTTGGTTGGGCAGCTTGCACGGACAAACATTTTTTTGGGGGGACACCCTAACCAGCACTCTATTTCGTATGTGCCCTTAAACATTTCTTCCTCATCTCGCGGTCCACTAGTGAATTCAGGGTGATAGACCGGAGGCATGTGCCCCTACCTCCGATGGAGATGTGGCATCCTTCGAATAAAAAGGTGCCCATGCTGATCATTTGAATGAACCCCACCTGTCAATCAACATGTTTTCAGCCGATGGCACCCCTTATCTTACGCAAATGACGCCCATCCGGACCAGTGCCCCTCCCCGATCGCAATTCCTAAATTCGCCCCTGGTGTGGTGAGCGTATATTCTCTTCATACTCCACTCTTTCGAGTATTTGAAGGAAGTCGTTTCTTGGCGGTCTTCTGCAGTCGTTGGTGGTCCTATTCCGAAGTGGGGCCATCCGCCCAGCTCGTTGGAGAAGGTGAGGAGGAACAAAGCGTAGAGCACCACCACCGCCGCCTGACACACGACGGGAAGCACATCATTCGGATGTCAGAGGAGCGTGTGCTGCAGTTGTCTGGATATCTCTGTGGCACCGAGAATCAACCAGGACGAGCATACCAATGTCGGCCGCATCAAGTTTCGAGAGAGAATTTCATGTAAATACGGCAATGCCAAGCAACTATGCAGTGATAATTAATTCTACAACTTTTCAGCAACATGTAGGAATGCTTGAAAATTGATTTTACTTCGCTCGTTCCAAGACACGACATCTACTACAGCAACAAAATTAATCGACACATTTTTATACTGCAAACACTCCACGGGACATTTCTTCCGGACGACAAAGTTTCTAATGAAAAATAACTGCGCAACATTACTTCTACTACAAGACCTTCCACAAATGTTCTGTGCCATATCGTCCGAGGCGGAACACTCCACATATATGCGAGAGTGAACCGCCCCATCTTCAATGTGTGTTCATTCCAGGAAAATACAACGATATCGAAATTTCAGGATGAAGCAAAGGAAATCAATAATGGCAAGAAATACATCAGCAATGTGCCCTATTGGAGCGATTGCTGCGAGCCTGTAGAGTTTCCAATAATGCAATAGGCAGAGCATCCACTGCATCCCGGGTAGCACATATTTTTTATACCGCGGATTTTGTATACAAGGAAGATTCCGCTGCCATATTTGATAAACTTCCCAAATTGTATCTCGCTACTTTTTTTCAGCTCCATCAGGTCCCTGATGGAAGTTGCCGAGCGGGGCCTCGACGCGTTTTTTATCCATGCCCCTTCTAATTTTTTTCTGAACATGGATTGCTTTTTGGGGTCCCGGCGTCATTTATGGGTCAAGGTCAATTTTTGGGTCCTCACGTACGATGTGTGGGTTACGCACCACATTTGGGCCCCTGCGCGATCTTTTGGTGCCCAGCACATTTCTGTGCAACAACCTACACGCTCTCTTGGGGCCTCCGTCGCAAGTTGTCGGGGCTTAAGAGTGCCTTTCCGCGGATTGATTTTTCGGAGTTCCCACTGAATTTTTCGCAGCCGAGTGTACATTTGTTCAGATTGCAATAGGATCTTGGGGCCCCGGGTGCCATTTTGAGGCTCCGCCGTGATTTTTCTGAGCCCAGTGCAAATCTTTCCGATTTACCCACGCCTATCAGGGGTGATGGCACCTTCTGCTACCTTTGCCGCTCCTTCTTTGCGTCACTGGGACCACGTCGCTTCTTGCGGACCTCGGACTGTTTTTTAGACCGTCACACCGTCTTCGTGACCCCGATGTGCTTTGCGTACCCCAATGCGTTTTGAGGGCCTCCGGGCTGCTTTTGAGAGCTTTCGGTGGGGTTGATGGCTTTAATTAGGTGCCTGGCGCATATTAGACAGCCTTGCCGCTATTTTGCGGAACACATAGCATGTTTTGATGGAACCCAGTGCGCTTCTCTGCTTTTAGGCCCCGCGGTGTTTATTTGCGATACCTGACGCGAATTTGCGTGCCTCCTGATGCGAATTGTTCAGGCCACAACATTTTTGGGTGCCAATGCGTCATTTCGGGCCCTGGTGCATTTTTCTTTTGGGGCGGGGGGGCCTTGCACGGGCTTTCGGGGGACGCTGCATTTATTCCGAGCTCCCTGACCAGAATCTGTGCAGCCCCAGCATAGCTTTGCTGGGCCCCTATGCACCTTTTTTCCTGAGCCCCGGCGCTATTCTTTGGGGCCCACCATCTCTCAGGCGTGGAAATTTCCTTTTTCCCTTTCCTATATATTTTATCGTATTTGTCATCATGCGTCATCACGAACTGAGTACATCCGTGTGTACGCAGTTCGTTCAGGACATTATGTCATGCAATCATAAAAAAACTTATTTTAATGGTTGCCCGGCAATAATGGACGGATGGTGCTTGCTCGTTATCAAATTAGAATGCTGCTAAACCTTGTTTACACCTACATAGATTAAGACTGCACCCTATCCAGTGCACCCGTTCTAAGTGTTTTATTTTATTTTATCGGATGACCATCATAAATCCGCGAACAGTGGTGGCATCCAGCGTGGCATCGGGCAGACTATTCGACATCGGTGCGGCTCTATGTGGTAAAGAACGCTGTGTGTCGGTTTGCTGCGCCCCGGGTATGTGGGAGCTGCGCCGTCTATGTGAGGCGGGTGTCTCGCACAGCTACATCGGATCGCCGTGTAAACATAAACCGCACGCGTACAGGGACATTGGTACAGTCCAGGGCATCATATTCCCTGGTGCAGGCAATTTACAATACACTTTCATCGATTGGTGACCAGTTCAGTGATTTGAGGACAGACGTGATGTAGTCTTGGCGCTGTGCGCCGCTCATTATTCGTGCTGCAAAGCTAAAGATCCTTTTAATCCGATTAAACTGCTGAGAAGTAGCCCAACCCCAGACAGGCGAACAGTAGATGATGTGGAGGAAGAGGATGAGCCTTTGTGCCGGTGATGAGAGCTTCGGTGGTACAGTAGGCTGGTCCGGTTTGCGCTTTTTCTTCTTCTCGAAAATGCACTAGGTCGCCCCCTAGTTAATGCCTTTTTGGGCGCTGAGCGCGATGCGCTCATCAAAATTCCGAATTTCGAAAAACTTTTGACCGCGACGCCCGCTCAAAGGTTTCGGCGATTTCGCAAATTCGCCTTTTTAGGCTCATTATGCCCAAAGTTGTGACAGGAAATGGGAAAAGCACCATGGGTAAGCTGAACCAGGTCTATGTCTTAAGATATTTGCACAAGCCAGCGGCTTTCACTCAATTTACATATTTGCAAAAACCCTGTATCCGTACTAGTTCCAAATTTCACGGCCTACTTCTTCACTTTAGATGGCGTTGGTGGCGACCCCGTGTGTTCCATCGCACGGACATTGACAATGGAGTGCAGGGGCGAATTTAAGGGGGGGCAAGGGCCAGTGCCCCCAAAGCCATTTGCCCCCTCCCCAAACGCCACGAAAAATGGTCGATATGGCTATTTGCAGCCGTTATCCCCTCTAAAAACTACCGTTTGCCCCCCCCCCACAAACAACCGGCTAGATCTGCCAGTGATGGAGCGACGCTGATTTCAAGGAACCATCTCTTGAGAGTGCTGCAACTATTAAGCAATTTTAAATACCACAATCACAATGCATTATAGATGATATATATAAAATAATCGTCTCACCACAACCATCACCATTATAGGTTCATTGGGTCCATTTGAAATTTCATGGCAGCTTATCATAGCTACGGTAGCTATCGATCAGTTAAACTGAGGAGAAATGTTAGTTTGTGATTATTTTTCACGTTGAGTCGTGGAAAAAGTATTTAATTTTACGCGAGTAATTATCTACCAAATTACGTTTTATGCTCAATATTAAATATATTTATAATCCAATACTATTTTTAATACTTACCTGCTGCATTATTGTTTGTTCCAGTAATCGTGACCTTAGCCGGTCGAAAATCTCGCTATTTGTATCGGCACGTCTTCATTCCGGTTTAAATCGTCTCCGAAAGGCGTTGCCAACGATGGAAGGACAAGCATGTAGAAAGAAAATGAAGGAACCTCATCCTCAGTTTGGGATAACGCCTCGTCGCTTGCCTGGAAGCCAGCTTCCCACCATGGCCGACGTCATCGGCCGCTTGATGATGGTCAGATTGGAGAAGATGGAGGAGAGGTCCACAGATGAAAAGCACGTACCAATGAAAGAGTGCATGCAGCAAGTGACAGATACGATATTGCTACTCTGGGACAGGGCTTCACTACCGAAAAGGCCGAGGCCACGTGTTCTGGAAACGGTGAAAACAGATGTGGGAAAGAAAAGAGGGCATCCGAAAAACGTCGAAGAAACAGCATTCTGCTCTTACATCCCGTTTAACAACTGCTGCTGTCTCCTCCGACTTCGGTGCAGTCTTCGACATTTCGAACACAGCCCGCCAGCCAGAGCTTGCCAATGACAGAGAGTTCCTGGCTGACCAGCGTGGCTCCAGGAGAGCGACATTGGTGGGGTCGACCAGCAGACGACGGGGCGCTAGCACAGGAGAGATGAGCGGGCCGAGCGACAGGCTCGTGAAGCCAGCAGAGCTGCCACCGTCACTGCCATCGCCGCCGTCCCCGGACCGTCCGACGAGCCTCGCCACGTCCCAACGGCTGCCCACGCCTCAAGTCCGCGTCACCGATTACTTCATTGGCATTGACATGCATGAGATTGTCGCTATATTTCATTTAATAAGGGCGACATTACCTCTCCTGACTGCTTCAAACCAACTGATGCTCCCTAACCCACCTCAGGTCGCCTCTCCCGCGCCGCCGCCGCTGCCGCTAATGGGCCATCAGAGGCTCCTCGCGCGGCCCGCACGCCCATCGCCGTCGCTGCTGGGTCCTCGGCGGCTCATCCCCCGAGCCGTACAGCAGCTTCGACATCTCGTGCCGTCGCCGTTGAAGGCGCTCCTCTTCCCGTCTCCGTATCCGCAGCTGCCGGCACCTCAGGTCCGTTAAAGACATAATCCCTGCATTGTATGCTCCCTAGATTTAATGTCTCGTGAAAAAATATGTTGTTGGAACGATATCCAATCTCGTAAACACCCCTTGCTCCCTGCCTCAGGTCACCCACCCTATCCAATGTTGTAAGCACCCCTTGCTCGATGCCTCAGGTCACCCACTCTGTGCCGCTGCCGTCGGCGCTGCCGGAGCTTCAGGCGTTCTTCCTTCGGCTCGTGTGGCAGCTGTCCACACTCCAGCCGGGACCTACCACGCCGCCGCCGCTGCTGCCGGCTCCTCGGCGGCTCCTCGCCAGTCCAGCGCGGTGGCTGCCGCACCAGCTGGGTCTGGGTCGTCCTGCGCCGCCGCTGAAGGCGCTCCTCTTCCCGTTCCCGCATCCACAGCTGCCGGCACCTTGGGCAGGTGGCACCAGATTCCTCATTTGCATGCCTGAGAAATAAATGTATTGCCTGGAAACATACCCAATAACTTATCATTCCAACCGTACAAATGCAATGGGGAACGTTTTCTGTAACTGATTAACTGTCCTAGGTGACCGTTTCTTCTCCTCACCATGCTGGTAAACCCTATTCGCTCCTTGTCTAAGATCATTCTTCCTGCACCGCTGCCGTCGTCGTTGATACCTCCAGCGATGTCAATTCTGGTGCTCCCGCCTCCGGCATAGCCGTCACTCACACTGCTTCAGCCTCCACTATTCTACAAGATTGTAGTGATTCTGAGAGCAGGAGTGAGAGCGGCAGTGAAAGCGACCCGAACTTTGTTCTCGCGCGCTGGCACAAGAAAAGGAGGGTAGGGACATCTTTATCGCTAACGTCTGAGGCTGCCGATGCCTGTGATATGAGATCACGGAAAATATCCCAAATCGCACACCTTCCGAGGTCAAAAGTGAAGAGAGCTTTAGAGAAGAGCAGGCGGGAAAAGATACGGGAGATAAGTGCTAGCGCATCATACTGTACTGCAAGGTTCTGCGATGGCAGAAATGATCTGACGCGCAGCCAGAGGCCCGGGGCTCCGCTGAAAATGCACAACATCTCTGTCAGCATGCATCCCGGCGATGTCTTTGTCGGCCACTTCAGCTGCAGTGGCCGACACACAGGTCAGGCGCTGGCGGGCCAGCTCGCCAGCTTCCTCGGGGAGCGGGGCATCGACCTGCCCAAGGTGCACATTGTGGGAGGGAATGGGACCAACTCGGTGATGGGGTACAGCGGCGGCTGGATGGCCAAGATGGAGGCACTCCTGGGCCGGCCACTCACCGGAGTGGTATGCCTCTGCCACCAGGCCGAGTTGCCGTATCGGGCCCTGTTCCGCGCCCTGGATGGCCGCACTACTTCCAAAAGTACGTTCGAAGGGCCACTGGGCCATATGGTGGCGGGCGCGGTGCATGAGCTGCCATTGGTGGAGTTCAAGCCCCTGGCCTCCGCCGAGCTACCGCTCCTGCCGACTGATGTAGAGCATTCGCTGAGCTCGGATCTACGGCTGCTCTACCAGTGTGCAAAATGCGCGGCGTCCGGCGATGGCAGCCTAGTGGCGCACCGGATCCACGGCCAGCTCAACTTGGCACGGTGGTACACGGCGCAGAGCCGGCTGCTGCGGGTATATATGTCCCAGTAGAGCCCCGATGACCAGCTAACAACCCTGGCCATGTACATCGTGGCCGTGTACGTCCCCACAGTCATGGCCGTTAAGTCCAGGCCGGACCTGGTGGAAGCGTCCCGCCGCCTGTTTGATCAGCTGCAACGGCAGCAGCGGCACTTGAGCGGCGCCGACCTGGAAACCGTGCAGGAATGCCTGTGCGGGAATGCCCTGATGGTCCACCCAGATAACGTGGTGCCGTCGATGCTGGGCGACGAGTGCCAGGAGCTCAGGGCGAGGGCCGTGCAGATGGTGCGCGAGGCCCGAGAACGCCGGCAGCCCGGACCAGTCCGCCAGTTCCGGGTGCAAGGCTCAACGATCAACGTGACTGCACGCCAGTACAAGGAGCTGGTGAACATCAACCAGTATGCTCGGGAGGCCGACATCGAGCTACCATGTGTCCGTTCTCTCACTGATGACGAGCTAGGCCGGCTCCTGGACGAGCCGCTTCGGACGGGGGTGCCCTGCCACACCCAGTCCACCGAGCCCGTCGTCAAGCTAACGACCGAGGCCGCAGCGGCCGTTGTGGGCGCGGAGGGACAAGACGGTCACAGCCTAAATAAGGTGGCCTTCCGGCGCCGCTTCAGGGGCCAGTAGACCACCTCGAAGACCAGACGAACCAGGGCTAGAGCGTCTGTGGCAGGGTCGGTGGCTTCAAACTGATGAATGTGGCGAGTCTGATGAGATGGCGTCATTTCGGTAGTAGTTGGCTTTTGTTCGATTGGCTTGTGTGTTTGTAATTAGTAATGAACCTCAGACCTTTGGTAATGATTGCTTGTTGATTAATGAATTATAAATATGTAGTGTAAACACTGGAATTGTTCTATCAGATGCAGATCCAGGGGAGTGGCAACGGCGGAGGGGAGCTGCCCCACCTCATACCCACCCTGATGAAAAGTGGCGACCTTCTGGAGAGGCACCCTCCAGCGATGAAACACACGCGATCGCCACCAACGCCATCTATGGGTGGCGTGCTGGAGTAGGTCGTGAAATTGGGAAATAGTACGGACACAGTGTTTTTGCATAATGTAAATGGAGTGAAAGCCGCTGGTTTGTGCGAATATCTTAAGAAATATACCTGGTTCAGCTTATCCATGCTGCTTTTCATATTTCTTGTCACAACTTTCGGAATAATGAGCCGAAAAAGGCGAATTCACAAAATCGCAGAAACCTTTGAGCGGGCGTCGCGGCCAAAAGTTTTGTTGTCTCGAAATTTGGAATTTTGATGAGCGCATCGCGCTCAGCGCCCAAAAATGCATAAACTAGGGGGCGACCTAGTGCATTTTCGAGAAAAAAACGCAAACCGGACCAGCCTAGTGGTACAGTGACGTCGAAATTTGCTCAAGAAATGATGCTGTATTGTTGGCGCCCAACTGTGAATACGTATTGATCCTAGGTCAATGACTTACCCATTGTGGTGCCTGATATTCTGATTGCTTCGGAAGACTTCAAATAACTACCAGAAAAGACAAATTGGAAGGTGCAAGCTTTCTCACTGATTGTTCGCTGCCAAGAAGGAGGAAGTTAGTTTTTATCGCGTTAATTTTCAGACAATTATTTTCAACCAGTTGTACATCGATGCCAGAGACCGGAGCTACTTCTCAGCAGCTCAATCGGATTAAAAGGATCATCAGCTTTGCAGCACGAGTCGTGAGCGGTGCAAGGCGAATTCTGAGTTGGAGCAAACTATCACTATCTGCACATAAGCAGTCAAGAAGTTGAGAGTCATCTGCTTAGCAGAGCAGCCGACCGTGCGGAAAGAAGCTGGAGATGTCGGCACCGAAAGGATGAATGCAATGGGCTCGATTATGGAGCTTTGTGAGACTCTAAATCTGACCGCGTGGGTCTCTGGACTAGATTGTGCAGCGGGATGACAGAAGACGTCTTCCAAGTGGTTGGAAATGCACAACAACAATTGAGACATCGATGACATGCAGCAAAAGCGGTCCAATGATATGAAAGGCGGAGGAGCACAGCGAGCAATGGAACTCGGCCGACTGCAGCCGTCAGTGGTCGGTACACTACACCGTTGTTGATAGTTCAGGCAGGGTCGCCGCCTACAGCTCACAGACGGCAGTGCACACCATTGGAGGGCGAAGTGGCGAGCCGGCACCGACGCAGGCAAAATACTGACTCAGCTCATCGACCTGCGCATCACTGAACTTCATGCTCGGCGAGTCTGTGTGTCCTACAGAAGCACTTAGCAAAATGGTTGATTCGCCTCCAGAACCCACGATAAACTTTATTAGTTCGCTGGTCACACAAAAACTCCTTCCGAACACGAACGAGCCGACTTCCCACAATTGTGTCGAGCTGCTGCTATAGGTGTCGTGGTTATCGCTGGCTTTGTCGAGCTGCTGCTGTAGGTATCGTGGTCATCACTGGTTTTGTCGAACTGCTGCGGTAGGTGTGGCTATCACTGGTTTTGTCGAGCTACTGCAGCAGATGCCGTAGTCATCGCTGGTTTTGTCGAGCTGCTGCTGTGGGTAACGTGGTTATCGCTGGTTTTGTCGAACTGCTGTGATAGGTGTCGTTATCGTTGGTTTTGTCGAGCTGCTGGTAGGCGCCGTTATCGTTGGTTTTATCAAGCTGCTGCGGTACGTGTCTTGGTTATTGCTGCTTTTGTGTAGCTGCTGTGGTAGGTGTCTTGGTTATCGCTGGTTTTGTCGAACTGTTGCAGTAAGTGTAGTTATCGCTGGTCTTGTCGAGCTGCTGTGGTAGGTGTCGTGGTTATCGCTGGCTTTGCCGAGCTGTTGTGGTAGGTGTAGTTATCGCTGGTTCTGAAGTTCGTCCAGTGATGTGGGGCCTGGTCTCGTCGCACCATGAGCTCCTGCAGCTCTTTAGCGTCCCGCAGCCATGGGCAGCCGCTACGACAGCCACGTGCTAAGATGCATAGATCTGTTTGAAACGAGTTCATGTTCCGATAACATGACGAATGCCAATTATAAAAGCAGTTTTTAGCGTTCAATCCAATCATTGAAAACATTTCAGACAAATTATTTCAGGCGAAACATAAACCCTTGTACATAACGTTCATCAGATACCCCATTCTCCAGAAAAATGCACTTACAGATAGCCGGGATCATAAGATCATTTCCGGATTACCGCGCTCATAGGATCACTTCCAGACAGCGGCTCTCATGGGATTACTTCAAGACGGCGGGGCTCATAGGATCAATTCTGGTGCCCGATCGCAGGACTTTAAAATGGACACTCCATGACAGACACTGGTGCGCACGGGACCTGGGCGGCCCAGTATCTGGATACAATACAAGATGAGTTACGTACGATGGAGTTCTGAAACCATGACGTCAGCATGCTGAGCACTACAGAGGAGTGTAGGCAGCCCCAGAGGGTCGTGATTAACAGTGGATGTCAGTAGGCTTAAAGGAGTGTCCAATACTGATACCTGCTGATCTAAATAACTTCTCATGACCGTGGCTTACCGATTGGCTCGCTTCCATCAGCAAGTCGTCGGCAGGCATCAGGGAAAGTATTTACACACTTGGGAGCAGCTGAAACGATGGGAAAGTCAACCCTTTTGTACCATGAATGAAGGTGACATCTGGCCATGCTAGATTTAATTTCAAAACAGAATTGCACAACATGAAGAGACAGAACAAGTTGAAGCACGGAAAAACAGTTTTGCCGGTGAAGATGTCTCTCGGTGCTGGAGGAAGATGGAAACGATGGTGCAGCTCAATGCCAGTAGGAACAGAGAAGCAATGCTTCTTCTGATGGGCCCAGGGGGTCGCCACCGGGGGCGCGTGGTGGGGGCAGCGGTGGCAATTGCCAACCCTGCAGTGAGACTGGAGGGGCGCCGCCACCTGAAATTTGAGGAGGCTCCCAGGACGAAAAGGAGGCCCTCCAGGACGAAAAGGGCGCTCCCAGGACGAAAAGGGGGCCCCCAGGACGAAAAGGAAGCATTCCAGGACGAAAAGAAGGCCCTCCAAGACGAAAAGGTGGCCCTCCAGGACGAAAAAGGGGCCTCCGTTTCATCCCGGGGGCCTCCGTTTCGTCCTGGGCCTCCTTTTCGTCATGGGGGCCTCCTTTTCGTCATGGGGGCCTCCTATCCATCCTGGGGGCCTCCTTTTCGTCCTCGGGGCCACCTTTTCGTCCTGGGGGGGGGGGGCCTTCTTTTTGTCCTGGAGGGCCTCATTTTAGTCCCGGAGGGTCTCCGTTTCGCTCCGAGGACCCCAGGACGAAAAGGAGGCCCTCCAGGACGTAAAGGAGGCCCTCCAGGGCGAAACGGAGGCCCTCCAGGACGAAAAGGAGGCCCTTCAGGACGAAAAGAAAGCCCCAGGACGTAAAGGAGGTCTCCAAGACGACAAAGAGATTCTACAAAATAGGGGCCTCTTCCTGGAGGTCCCTAATTTGTAAAAGGAGGCCCCCAGGACAAAAAGGAGTCCCCCAGGACGAAAAGGAGGCCCCCAGGATGGAAAGGAGGCCCCATGACGAATAGGAGGCCCCCATGACGAAAAGGAGGCATTCAATGACGAAAAGGGGGCCCTCCGAGACGAAAATGAGGCCCTTCAGGACGAAAAGGAAACCCTCCAGGACGAAAAGGAGGCCCTCCAGGACGAAAAGGAGGCCTCGGGGCGAAAAAGAGGCCCCAAGGCGAAAAAGAGGCCCCCGGGACGAAGAGGATGTCCCCAGGACGAACATGAGGCCCCCAGGACGAAAAAGAGACGCCCAGGACGAAAGGAAGGCCCCAGGACGAAAAGGACCCAAGACGACAAAGAGATTCCAGAAATCAGGGGCCTCCAGGAGGCGGCCAATAATTTGAAAAAGAAGTCACCTAGGGGAGGGTAGGAGGCCCCAGAAATCAAGAGAGTGCCAAAAATTGGCACGGAGGCCCCCAACATTGCAAAGGAGTCTCAATACGGGAAGGGAGGACCAATAAAATGAGAGGAGGCACTAAGGCGGAAAAGAAAGCCAGTGGATATGAGATGAGGTTTCGGAGACGCGACAATAGGCACCAAAACGAGTAAGATTCCACCAAAATAGAAAAGGATGATCCAGAGACATGGCAGGAGGCACCTAATCGGAAGAGTACGACACACGGCTGGAAATAAGACCCCATGATGAACGAGGAGGCCCTAAAATTGGAGAGAAAGGCCATTGGATAAGAGAGATAGCTTCCAGGCGGAAAAGAAGGCTCGCAGATGTCCAAAAGGATCACCGGGAAATAACAAGGCCACTGAGGTAAGAATGGTTGTGTATAGTTTGGTAGAGGAGAAACCCGGGAGAGAAGAGGAGTCCACCAGGAGATAGGAAACTACCCTTAAGATGGGCGAAGTTCTAATCAAAACGCAGAGCAAGAGGTCCCCAAGACGTGAGAGGAGGCCCCTAATTTGAAAAAGGACTCGAGAAGAGAAATGAGGGCCCTGCCGGACTCGAGATGAGTCCCCCAAAAAGGAGTAGGTTTGCAGGACTGAATGAGGCCCCGAAGACCAGAAAGATTTCCAAGAAAATGAGAGGAGGCCCTTAAGATGGGAGTGGTAACAGGTATGAAGGGGCGTGACGCTTCCAAAATTGAAGATTCCCTCAAGACTGGTAAAGCTTTGCCAGGATAAAGGAGGAGGCCCACGAGGCGTGGCAGGAGGCCCCCTATTTGGCAGATAATGCCTCTGGGACATGAGAGGAAGCCATATGCCATGGTAAAGGGCTCCAGGATGTAAGCGAGGGCCCTTCAAGACGAGATAGGAGGACATTGAATATAGAGGAGGGTAGGACATAAGACGTTGAAAACTGGTAAAGAGGCTCCAGGAAATGGGACGAGATACTTATGACGCGAGGTGAGGCCTATAATTTGCAAGAAAACCCTAAGAAATGGTAGAAGTCGTGCTGGGGTGTTTCAACATTATGATATGGACCCAAAAAATCCGGCCGGCGCCCCTGAAAATCGCGCTGAGCCTGGGTGTACCAAAAATTTACGAACGGACCATGAAAATAGACATATTGGAACGACGAGTCGTACCATTCCACAACAGTCTCATTGGGACCAAAACAAATTAAGCCAGAGCAACAAAAACACTCCGGACATGGATCAAACTCTGAAAAACACTCACAATAACCCACAAAAACCCACAAAAACACTCCAACTCTGGGGCCCAACAATGGCGCCAAAAAACCTGACCCAAAAAAGTGTCGAGGAAGCTAAAGCTCACGCTAGGGATCCAAGCAAATGACGTCGGGGCCGAAAAGATCACATTGGACTATATGTAAAAATCACATCGCAGCATTTGAAAATCGCCCTGGAGGCCCAGAAGGGCGCGCCGGGTCCCAAAAGTTGCAGCTGCTCCAAAAATCAATTCATAACCCGAATGTCACTCTGGGACAAAAATATACTCCTTCAGTGGCCGCAGTGGCATATCAAAGGGGCAAATTCCCCCTCAATCCTGAGAGGCATAAGCTCCCAAGAATCGTGCCGGAGCTCCAAAACTCGCTCTTGGGCCACCACAATTCGCGCCATCAGAATTCGCGCAGGTGTCTCCAAATAAGTACTTCGGGCCCCCGAAAACTCGTTCCGAGGCTCGAAAACTTGCAATAGGAACCGCCAAAATTGTGTTGGAGCAACAGCCAAGTACAACGCTTCCCACAAACTCGAATCCGTCCCCCAAAACATCACGCTCGAGACCCACAATTCCCATTGGTATTCCCATCGAAGCTCCACAAAATTGGCGTTTACGCCCACACGTAAGAACAGTGTGACCACAAAAACGAAATCGGTATGCGAAAAAAATCAAGCTGGAGCCTTCCAAAATAAGAATGTATTGAGCAAAATAAATGTCCTGTTCTAGAACATGACTCTGAAGCGCCGAACATGCAATGATGCCTTCACAAATTGCCTATGGCACTGAAATACATACCGTATCTTTAAACAAAATCGAGGTGAGATGCACAAACGTGACCCCAGGAAGTAAAAAATCATGCCGGGATTCGTAATTTACAACAACAAAAATCCACACAAATCTCGTTGAGCCCAGAAAACTGGCGTTGGGTCCCCGGAACCAAGCGCCTGGGCGCCATAAATCGCGCTGGGACTAAGAAGCACCGCACCGAAGCCACAACATCGTACTGGAGCACCACAAATGTTCGTCAGAAGCCCCCCAAAACACAACAGGAACCTAAGAGCATAACGGGGGCCGACAATACAACTGGCCCTCCAAAACGCACATAGTCTCCCAAAAAGCGACAGGGACTTAACATACCTGGACCTCTAAAAAAATATGCACAAGAAGCTCTTATGGCACACAGAGGTCATAAGGACGCACCAGGGCCTGAAAAGAGGCTGGGGACGCAAATGGCAACATGGTTCCAAAACGAACAAAAGCACCGGGCGTTAAATGAAGACATCGGGATCATCGAAAACACCCTGACACATTACAAAAATAATCGGTGACCAAAAAAGCAACAACACACTGAAACGAGAAGGGGTTTCGAAAATGCATTAGGCCGCTGCGCAGAAAGACGCAGCGTGTCCAACAAAGAACATTGAGAAAGGGCTTCAGTTCGACTGCCATTCTGAGAAGATAGCAGTAAAGATATCAGGTGCGGCAAAGCTGAACGGAGTCTGCATTTCATAACTACCAGAAAATGTGGGAGATAGAGAATTAATGATCGGATTTAATTACTCGACTTTTCAAAGCGAGCGCCCATACTAAGCATTGCAGCACGTCACATATGGCGCAAGTTAATCATGTGACAGTAATTAGCAAAAGACAGAAGGCCTAGCAGAAACTGTAGCTTCGCACGAAGTGTTGCAAATGCGTCGAATGCGCGCATGTGCACGGACGTTGGCGTCGTTGCGACCGGGTGAAACGAACTGGAATGCCTGAAATTGGGAAATTTTACATTTCGAAGTAATGGGTAATATATTTTAAATTCAAGTGAGGGGTTTAATACATTTTCTAAACTCCTGCTCGTTTTAGGTTTTGCTGCTTTTTATGCACCGAGGATATTTTTACGTGTCAGGGCGAAAATCCCGATGTGCTTATTTAACCCCTGGTCCTTTTGTTCGATTTGGAACCATTTTGACTTTTGTGGTTCCAGTCACTTTTTCAGACCCTTGTGCGTTAGCCTGATCCCTGGGTGCCTTGAGAGCTCCCAGCGTATTTTTTTAGAGCCCCATGTATGTTTATTTAGGGCTGCAACGCATGTTTTGAGGCCCTGTCACTTTTTGGGAGATTGTGTGCTCCAGAGCGTCGGTTGTATTTTCGACCCCAGTTGTGCACTTGGGGTCCTGCTGTGTTTATTTGGGGCTTCTAACGCACATTTGTGGGCGTTCGGTGTTGGGGCTTCGGTGAGATTTTTATGTGTCTCAGCCTGACTCCTCGCTCCCAGGCGCGTGGTTCCGGTTACCCAGCGCCGGTTTTCTGGGCTCAATGCTATTTTTGCGGATCTTTTCTGATTTTTTTCTCTCAAAAGTCCGAATTCCGGCCCAACATTTCGAGACCCTGGCGCCATGTATTTGTATCGTATCTCGATTTTTTTTCGAGATTCGGTATATTTTTTTCGGTGGCGTACAGAATTTGTGAAGGCATCTGGTAATATGTTCCGTGCTCCAGAGCCATTTTACTGACCCTGACATTGATTTTTGGGAATCCCTCATTTTTTTTTGGGAGGGCTCCAGCTTGACATTTTCTGATGCCGATCCGGTTGTTATGGTATGGGTGTAATTTCAGCAGTGTGAGTTGATTTATCAATGGATACCAAAATAAAACCGTAGAATTTGGTGGGGTAGTTAAGGTTGAAATCCGACGAATCAGGAAAGATAGTGGTAGATTATGCCCCGGCACAGGATAATTGAGTTGATCACTAATCATTTAATTTCGATAAGTCCCCTTTGACAAAATTGCGGTCGAAATCCCAAGCACGTGAATAAATTCGCGAAGAATTTGTCATTTTGACATGTTTGGCTGATGCCTTGCAACCAGCACCAAATGCTAGAAAAATTCGCAAATTCCTAAGATTGCGATAAAAAAACCAATGTAACCCACTTCTTGTTGTCACCTTCGCGAAATTATCGTCCTAGGACTGATAAATGATCGCTTAAGCTTTGCTTAGAGCATCAAGCTGGTGGTAATAAATAACAGTAGTGATGAATCTAGCTACATTCAGTTATTATTGGAGGACATAACGGTGGGTTGATCAATGGGAGATGTCTGAAAGTTATGCTTAGCATCAGCTTCGCTGCAGTCTAGAGGCTAGCGGGAAGATTCTTCTGTTCGGAAAAGCATTGAGACGTTGGTTGGTTTTGACACTTAGGTATTTATCAACATATTACTTATTTATACCTTGGCATGTCCCAGTTTTCAAGGAAAAAAATATTTTGCGTGTTGAGTAAATAATGCACCATGCCAGGAGCAAACAGTACATTAATATGAAATCATGTTTCCCATTCCCGAACCATACTAAGGGCCTAAAACAATAGGAGGCCCTAACACAATGGAGACCCCTTTTCGGGGAGCAGGGGGCCCCTTTCGATCTTACCCCCTGGAAGAATTTCGTGGTGACGCCACTGGATGGGCCATCAGACAATGTCATGCCAAGCAAGGAATGTATTATTGTCTTGCTGGATACGCCTGTTGGCTACCAACTACTCCCGACTACCACATTTTAATTGCTATTTGAATATCTGCACGCCTAGCAGCAGGAGGAACAGCAAGACTAGCAGGAACACCGTAGACACTACACCGCCAACACACACTTCAACACGCAATGAATGCCCACGATACGCTCGTGAGAATCATGTGGATAGCCATCATCGAAAGGCGCCGAATGTGCATGAGCCGAATCGCTTTCCTGTTCGTAATAAATGGTTGCCTAGCGGTGCCGTTAAATATAAATTTGCGCCAAAAACTTAACGTAAACAAACGTAAACAAACTACCCAGAGAAGCCATTTGACGTAGATGACCCGATGGACTTTCCAATTCATAACGTAAAACGGCTATCCAGAGGTGCTAGATGATCAATTTAGCTCATGTGGAGCAAAATTGCCAAGCACCGTACTAATCCCACCGACAACCCTGCACGAAAGCATGTTTCGACCAATCCATTGGTAATAGCTAGCACGCGGCGGCCGGCGTGATAGGCAGTGTGGACAATTACCTCCTTGTCCGCACGGTAAAGACCCCTCGGCGCTCTTCGATATGAGTAGGCTAATGCCCTGGCAAAATCAACTTCTCACCACTCCCGAAATCACCCTTCCCACCCAGCCACAGATGATCTTATGGAGGAGTAAAGTAAAACTAACATCATTTAGACATCCGGGAGATGTCCCCCCACCTAGACACCGCCTTCAGCAACTTAACATTACATTCACTATAACGCAAAACTCCCTTGGCCTAAATGCACGCTATCCCTTCCCTTAGCGTAAATGTACACTTGCCTTGGATTTGCACGAGGCCGTAAATGCTACGGCGTGGGATCGCTCTGGTCCACTTTTTGGGAAGAACCAATGGAGACAACTCGAAGTTCATCGTTACCACCAATTACCTATAGTTCCAAATACTACACTCATGATGGTGAACAAACATTAGCATGCCCCATATAATTATAAAAAGAAATTCATAAAATACTAGGTATGGAACCCCGCTAGATTGGCGCATATGATGAATATTATGATAAAGGTATGCAATCATTCTGTAGAAGAGAAGAACGAACTAATTGCAATGCTTGTAATTTTAACACTAACGGTATCAAATAATGCATTAAAAGTGCTGTGGTACTCGCACCCAATTTTCCGTGCATTGAATGCAGCATCCGCCGCCGTGAAAATGGAGCTCCATGGTTGGCAACAGTAACCCGAGATGGCTATTTGTAGAACACTTTCATGAGCTTTCGGAGCTCCTAGCCACTCCGTTGTGAAATATGGCCAGGTGGTCAGGTTAAAAGGGAAGACAATTAATAAGGATGCAAAATTGTAAGAGCAAGATGCTAGTACTGAAGGAGTTGACACTTCAATATAGCAAAGATACAGCAAAGACTAAAAATACCACAATCGAAGTTTAGCATTTCTGTCCCCCGCCCAACCTGTTTCTCCATCCCCCGCTCAAGCTACTACCTGTTAATATCAGCCACTATCCAGATGATCAACCATTCTTGGGTCCTATCTTGATTCAACTCTGGTCGTGACTTGCTGATGTGATACAAGTCCAACATCTTCCTTCTCCTAAACTGGGTGGTTTCCGACCCACAATCTCCATGTCTTTCCAGCAGACGTCGAGAATCCAGAGCGTGCTGGGCGACCGCGAACTTCTCTGGTTGGGCTTTGAAGAGAGCTGTCCAGTGCTCCTCGAAGCGCTTGTCCAGCGGCCGACCGCTCCCGCCGATGTGTGTTGCGTTGCACTCGCATGGCAGGCGGTAGATGGTCCCAGAGCTCCGTCCCCGATCTCTTCCGTCTTTGGGACGTTGGCAGTTTGCTGTTCGGGGACTGTCCGGACGTGTGAGCGACGAGAGCTCCCAGAGGAGTCCGGCAGAGCTGCGGGCCCTCTCCAGTGCCGCGGTAGCCGGGAACTGATGCGTACCTCAGATGTCTGTCTGCTTTCTATTGCCTTTGTTTTGTCGTACAGAGAACGTATAGGTCTGAGTGTAAATCACCTGACGACATAGCCGCTAGAAGCACCAGAAAGTAATATAGTGTTTTGCAAGGGGGTGTTGTTTTGCACATTTTTGAGGGAGAAGTGTCCCATCAATGCTGACTTTACCCCCGGTAATTTCAACTTTTAACATGGGACCCTACGGAGTGTACCGTCCCCCTCCCCAATCCATTTCGGCCGGCCCAGTGTCCCCATGTGTCGTGCTCCCCCCGTTGATTTTCAAAAATGAACGCACCTGACCAGGGGTCATCTCAGATAACCTTTATAATTCCTACATGCACTTTAATATGTCCCTCAAAGTTTTAGATAGTCCATGTTAACTCCAAATGTATTGAATTATTGAGTACCCATTTTGTTCAGGGCATGGTGTACGTCGGCTTTCTTCTTATTTGTCCATCTTTACCGTTCCGTATTTTCTAATTCGGCACAGAATGCCGAAATCTAAGCACGCCATAAACAATTTCTGCTCTAGCTGTGAACATCTAACAATTACTAAATAGCACTTGCACCTACCGGAATCATTGGACGCTAATCGGCAATTTTTGTTTGACATGTTGTGTTGTCAGTTCCAAATTTTTAGAGTAAATTTATTACAATGCTGCAATCTAGAGAGGGTTAAGCTAGTCGGTTGTGTGACTACCCCACTTGCCGTCGGTAAGATTCATAGTACACATGACACCACCAAGCGTCAGCATGAGACCAGCTTTATTTTCTAGAATATAATAGCTTCTCTCAGCTTCTCAGGCCATTGTGTAAAATACGCCAATCTTGGCGAGATCTCGTCCGGTGCGAGCCTTCGCGAAACAGGCACAGTCGTTACGTCCCAGGAGGAGTGGTCGGTGCCCCCCCGAAGGCGTGGTGTGCAGAACGGTCGCACCAGTGCCCCGGCAAAAGGCTGGTACGTATTGGACTGGCATGCAAGTAAGAAAAGTAAGAAAGCATATTGTTTTTCACCGTCAAAAACCGACTAGCCACAGGTACGCTGCTTTTGGCACTCATTCATAATTGCCTTCGTCATCGATATCAGATGCTACCACCAAATGATTACCATTACTTTCTACTGAAAGAAAAAGTACGTTTGCCTTAAAACGAGGTATTTTCCCATTCATAAAATTGCATGATGATGGTATTGAGGAAATATCAGTGTATTTAAAAGGAAGTGTTTTCTTTTTTCACTGCACCTGGCGCGCCTTTTCTCCCACTGGTCCGTACCTTTTCCTTTTCCTATAGGGATCGGTGCGCCTTTACCGCATCATTGGATGTGCGCGGTGCACCATTTCCTCCAGGGGTCGGTGCACCTCTATCGCAGCATTCAGTGTGCATGGTGCACTTTTTCTCCAGGGGTCGGTGCACTTTCTCGCATCAACGGGTGCGCGCATTGCACCTCGTTCAACTATCATATTTTGCAGTCTGGCTCATAGGGAATCTCATGACCATTGACCAGTCACTCAAAATTCATGGGGTCATCTGATATCCAAAGTGTTCTTTTCATGACTTTTAGCCTAGGAAGTTTTCCCTTCCACCCAAGGCGCACCCAAACTACGGACAAGTAAGATGTGACGGAACTCAGATTAGATGTACGAACTAATAGATTCATGAGGAAATACGGTCATGCCCCTTTCGGCCTTAAAAGGGGAACTAAACATTCACTTCCCCACCCTCATCTGTTCGGGCTGGATAAAATACCCACTGGATAAAGGTGCTATTTTTTATCTAGTCACAACAACCTAACAGCACTACGGCCGAATAGTTGGAGAACGACACACAAACTCATGTAACTGTGCTAGATATAAACATATATATTACGCTATTAGCCAAAATTAGTCACCCATGCTTCAGTGGCGTAAAGGTGCTCTGACTGCCCCGAAGTCCAACCGGTCCATGCCACGCTCTCATCAAGAAAGGTAAACGTGACGGATTCGGACAATTCTCACTTAATTCTGGCGTCATAAGCACCATCCGGTGGCCATCCTCAACCAAAATATGCATATTGGGCGATGCATTGCCAGGATATTTGATCTCCTAGCATTGTGATATCTGAGGCTTGGACAATTTTCACGGCATCACGGGATCTTTGCAATGATTGCTCAGCTGCTGGACGCAACATAATTCAAAATGGAATTTTTCATTTTGTTGCTGGCTGAGGTACCCTGCATATTCGGAGTGACACCTTGGCCTCTTTTGAACAGTTAGGCACAGTAGCTTTAAGAGCTCACCGCAATTACAAAACAATATCCTCAGGCTCATGAGCGTCCCTCAGGGGCTGAACTTTCCAGACAGATGACTTTAACTCTTGGGCTACAAAATGACGAGCGGTGTTTAAAGCCAAGCCGATATGGTATAGCGTTAACGTAGGGAGCAGAGGTGTGGTCAAGGGAGGGTACCGCCCTTCTCCTGCGAGATCAAACAATAATTTTTTTTAATTTTCACCGCGGAAAACCCAAAATTTTCGGTGCGCTGAGGATGTTGATCCCATCCTGTGTGACCCATCTAAAGAAGGGCATGCACGCAATCTAACATTTGTAGGTTTTATGGGATCCAATGTCCTTAGGCTTCACACGATCCAATAACCGTGTTTCTAGAATATGCCACCGTGTGGCAAACTTGCTGCGTTTGTTTCACTTCATTTCCTCACGCGCGCAGTACTAGCAAACCCACTATGTCGCCGGCAAGTGCCGGTGTATTTTGTCGGATTCTAATTATCTTTCAATGCAATTGTAACAGTGTTATTGCTATCAACATATTGACCGCATGCTATTTCCTGATATAGCATCGTTTTTAAATAGATTGTGCCATCTCTGTGGAGAAAGTTTCCTCAACTGGATTTGTTCAGCTTAACCAAAATGAGCACTGACATGGCAGAAGCTGCAAATTAACGTGATTTACGTAAGGTCAAACGTTTGTGCTGTCCGTAGCAAATCGACCAGAGCCGTACACCCTTACGGTGCGCACTTTATCCAAAATTGTGCGATAGGGTAATCAGACCCGTATAATTCACCCGCTCAAGTATACAGCCCGTGATCCAAACGGTGTTTGACTTTTATCCTCGGGCGTTTTTCAAGTGTCACCAGCGTCTTTGATCGCTATTTATAGTTGGTTTCCTTGATGCAAAGATAAAAATCTATATAGCATTGCTCAGCGCGGCTTTACCTGCCGATATGCCCACCTGATGCAGATAGCGTTACTCCACCTGCCGAGACATTCATCTGCTACAGATGGCGTTACTCCACCTGCCGAGACATTCATCTGATACAGATGGCGTTACTCCACCTGCCGAGACATTCATCTGCTACAGATGGCGTTACTCCACCTGCCGAGACATTCATCTGCTACAGATGGCGTTACTCCACCTGCCGAGACATTCATCTGCTACAGATGGCGTTGCTTCCCCTGCCGAGGTTACGACTGGCCGCCAAACAACCTTCCTTCCTATATCGTGCCCCACCGGAGTGGACTTAATTACCCAGTGCTGTAATGTAGTCAGCCACTCTGAGCGCGTGCAGGCAAGGTCGATAAACACAGGACCCAGGTCGGATGACCAGGGATGCGACGGTGCCTGATGCGTGTGTGCCAGTAGAGTCATCTTGCCAGGAATCAGTATCAGATCAAGGCGTCGAATAAAGGAAACATTTTCTTGAGAGCGGAGGTGCGAAGAGTAGCTGCGTGTGTACGGGTGGGTAGCCCCGAAATGCCAATACACATACCTTTTCCGTTTCCTAGCTTGTTCAGGTGTTGGGTGTCAGGAATTAACTATTCACGTTTTCCTCATCTGAGTATTCACAAGCACAGGTACCTTCAGATACCTTCAGGAACTGGTTCAGTATCCAAGGAGCCACATATTTATATTCCATTTTCTGAATATTCCATGTTCGGAAAATGGTCGGACTT
Source organism: Imbricaverruca yamaguchii (assembly GCA_034440575.1). Classification (NCBI taxonomy): domain Eukaryota; kingdom Metazoa; phylum Arthropoda; class Thecostraca; family Neoverrucidae; genus Imbricaverruca; species Imbricaverruca yamaguchii. The sequence goes on from JAOTOL010001585.1 coordinate 1,548,236, forward strand.
GCTCTGTCAGTTCATCTGCTTGCTCGTTTCTTGGAATGTTGACGTCGCCCGGAATGCAGAGAAAGAAAATGTTTTCTTTTACGTTTCGGGCCACGGCTTATTGGATTCGATCAGTTATTTGGTATGGGCAATCGTGATTGTTGCTGATTGCCTGAAGGACCGATTTGGTGCCTGAATATATTACTACGTGCCTGGTGTCGCGTTTCTTTAGTATGGAGATAGCTGCCAGTATGGCAACTGTTTCAGCGGTGAAGATTGAAAAGTTATCCGGTAGACGCTTCGAAGCCTAAGGCCAGTGATGCCGATACCTACTTTGACCTCGTGTTGGATCCATCCGTGAATAGGAGTGTTTTGTGTTTGCTAAGATAGTCTATGCATTGAAGGTGCAAATAACTTCAGCCGGTGTGATGTCTCATTTTTGTCTGAGAATAAGTGCCCGATCTTCGCTTGACTATATGTCTAGAATGGCCTAGTGGGCGATCGAGCTGCAGTGGTTAGCACTGTGAGGTTGGGATATGAAAGAGGCCTGACAAAGTGAGGACTAAATAGTGGGAGTCTGCGTCCAAACAAGCTACTGTCGCACCAGGCAGGCCGGAGGTACCGTGGTGCCGGCTTGTTTTCAACCTATTTTGGTGCATTTAAAATGCTCATGGGTGCATTTGAAATTAAATACGGGTGATATAATTAACATAGTTTCTGAATGTAAACTTAGAGAAAGGTTACTGAAGAGAAACATAACCTCTATGCTTTCTGAAATAGTAAATCGCATGCCGCTAACTCATTATTTTTGCATACGCCTGTGATCGAAGATTCACCTGTTTTAGGCCGCTTGTTACATTGCCACTACGCCTGCGCCGTTGCTATCTATATTTTTCCACTAGTTCGTAATCAAGGTTGAGACGCGTGTGACACGCGTGACACTTGTACTTAAGGTGGTGTGATGTGTGATTAGTCTGAATAGAAAACATATATTTTCACCGACCATGATTGTATTTTAGGATACAAGATGGTCAGCAGGAACAACGTTTTTCTTGTGAGTTTTGTGCTGCTATAAGATGACGACGCTCCATGACCTATTGACTGCATCGAGGAAAAGTTCTCTTCCGCTTCGTTGAGGTATTTCTGTGTAATTGTTATATTCTGGCAAACGCATTGTACTGGCACGTTAATTGATGTAATTTGATTGCATTTAGCGCTTTCGTTCGTCGTCTGACACTTAACTGACAGCTTCAGACCGTGCTCGGACTAACACATTTCCGTCGAGAAGTCAATTTTGTCCAGGCAAGTCCATAAAGCTGCTGCGCTCAGCGAGTTATTGGTACTGAAGCACACACAGACGTTGCTGAAGCGCAAGTTATTGGCGATTAAGCACGCGATGACGACGAAAGAAGCCACACCCTGGTTGGCAGCGGCCGCTAACCTGGGATTTCCGTCGGAGGGCGCCACCTGTACTGATAGGTGGCGCTGCTAGTCCGTGTTTGGTGTGCGTCTGCCAAGGCGGCCACCGGGAGTCAGTTAAGTCGTGCCTGTGTGTGACCTTCGCGGCAGGGGAGGGAGGATTGAAAGGTGGGGCAGCCCCACTGACTTCTCCAGCCACTTGCCCTTAGTTTGGCCCGTGGAGACGGTCAACTTTTAACCACTGAAGTGCGGCCGAGTACTCCCTGTTTACCGAATACCTGCTCCAACCGCAGTTTGCCCTAAGTTTGTCTCGTTAAGACGGTTTAATGTTGGCGCCTGGGTCAGACCCGTCCGGCATCCGCCGGTCTTGGTCTCACCATTGCTGCTGGGTTCGCGAGCGATTGACACCTGGCATCCACTCCGCTCCCCCTCCGCATTTTGGAGCAGCTTAGCACGATCGAATCCAATACTTGCATGGACTCTTTCCGCTGACACTCCTTACAGAAGGGGGTCATGCTCCGTATGCAACTTCCACAGAGTCAATGACCATACCAGCTTTCCTGAGGTGACGGGGGCACATTCTAGTTGCCATGCGTGGTGATCCGAAGTCGCCAAATGAAGCCAATTGAAGTGACATGCATCGAATGGACATTCGTATCCTCACTTCACGCTTCCACTACAGCTTATCAACAGCAGCTTCGTGAACGATAAAGGAATGGAGGAACGAAAGAATGAATGCTAAATTAATGACGAATGAACAAATGAATGAATGAAATAGGTTACATATGTAGCCGGTGAGGCGGGCGATCGTCCATATAGCAGGAATATTGACGTAAATCAGGAGAATATTCATTTTTTTCTTTAGGTGACCAGACTTTCAATGCGAGTTGGTATGATGACACATGGATAATTGCACTAACGTGCCTTTGCTCAGAACACTGTGCGGTAAGCTGACTAACCGTTGTCCCAGCACTGCTTGGGAGACAGGGGCGAATCTGGGGAGCAAATGGTTCATTCCCTCTACCTTCGTCCCTCTTTTCTCTATTTACCTTTCTTCCTCTTCATACATTCTTCTCAGTGGTTAATTAATTCCAAAATGTTTCCCTAGAATGTCATCTTCTCCATATTTACCAACATTTTATTAAAGAAATGTTGTCTTAGTGAAACCCGACAAATGCCAGCTGTTAAATTCCGGTGAGTGTTTCGAAATCGAAGGGAATGTTGAATTTCCACCCATCCATGCTTCTGCAATCGCTCCTACAACTCACAACTCACTGCCACCTGAGCTGACGCGACTTCCCGTGTCGATCTTTGGTCGCCACCTACGGGCGTACCTATTTGACGTGCCGCCCCTGCCGGACTGATTGACTGCTCGACTTGATATATTTTCTGTATTTTTTATATTCTGTGATTTTGGCCCTCTTTTTTACCTTTTATGCTGTGTTGTTCTATCTATTTGACGTGATGTCGTAATAGCCAGAAGTCAATTTTGGATGACCTCAATAATGTCTGTGTGTCTGTCTGTCTGTCTGTCTAGTGCGGAGAGATTCTTCACTTTCCAAGTGATAGGAAATAATTTTACCACGTTCCATGACGTACTACTGTCCATTTCTTAGCTTGGGAGTCACGTTTCCTGTCGACCTATACATTAACACGCGCCCTGGAAGGCCTCGAAAAAAATTACGCGCACTGGAGGGGGTGGCGCGGATTCCGCCCCCTAAGATCTCGGCTCCTACTGAGGCTGGAGCAATGAAATTTGTAGGGTGGATGGGCACGATAGTGAATTATATTGTGTGCAAATTTCATGACCTTATGTCAATATAGTCAGGGTCAAATGAGGTCAAAAGAGCAAAACATTTTGGTTTTGTTTGGATTGGCTTGTGAATGTTATGGATCGCTGTGATTGTCTTTAAATGCTCCAAAATTGGCATTAATGATGTTTTGGACATTACTAATGATGCAATGCAGACGCGAGATCCGCCATTTGACCTCAGGTCACCTATACAGGAGCATTTTAGCAGGTCATTACCTGCTCCAGTTACCGCAACCGGGCTGCCCACCCTACTGCTCTGTTGGGCGGGTCGGCACAATCGGCTTCGCAAAGAAAGGAGTGAAATACATGAATAAAGTATGGAAACGCTTAGGCACATAATGACAAACAGTAGATTTCGGTATGTGTAGGGAGTAACATGTAAAGTGACATCAATCGCATGCCAGTCATTTACATTTATGACACATTCCAGTTGACCAAGTTTGGTTCCATTAGCCTGTCATGAACTTGACCTGACTTGACATCGGCGACCTAACATGACTTTTAAATTACATAGCATAACAATATGCATCAAACAAGTCGCTAGTGTTGTCAAGAACACTTCCCTTTTGCCAATATACGGGAATCCACATCAGCGCCGATTTTTGTGGTCTGGCGCTGGGAATTGTTTTTACTTTAACGGCCCCTAAATTGAAAACCTTTGGCCGATTTTCATTTGTCTTATTTTAAACCATGCGCCTGTGATTTATAAGCAGGTACGCAAACATTTGGCGTATGTCGGCCGGTACAATATGGAGCTATGCACAAAAATCGGAGGAGTTGGCCGATTTCGCCATCCCCTACAGAGCGTGTGTTAGCCTGTCATGACCTTGACCTGACTTGACCTTGGTAACTTGACATGACTTTGAAACAATGTAGCATGACAATGTACATAAAACAAGTCGCCAGTTTTGCCAAGAACACTTCCTTTTTACTAATATACAGGAAGCGCATCAGCATCGATATTTGTGGTCTGGTGCTGAAAAAAAAATGTTTTGAATTTAGCGACCCCTAACTCGAACATTTTCGGTCGATTTTCATTTCTCTTACTTTATACGACGCGCCGGTCATTTGTGAGGAGGTACACAAACAATTGTGCATATCGGTCGGTAAAATCTAGAGTTATCTACGAAAAACAGGAGGGGTGAGCGGATTTTGCCCCCCCCCCTCCAGGGCGCGTGTTAAACATTCGCGCATGGCGTTACTTTGAGAGAAAATAAAAACTGAGAAAACATTCCGTCCTCCCCATACGAAAAAATTCCGTAGCGACGCCAGTCCCCACAACAATACGGCGCGCCATTAGCACAGTCAAGTGAGAATTTATAATGTGTCAGGGCCCAGATCCCATCGGTTTCGGAGACCAGATCAGATCCGCCTGACATCCACCGGGCTTGTCACACCTATACTGCTCTCTTCGTGAGCTATTCGGCGTATTTGGAGGAGCCTGATTCTATATCGGCAATCGGTGTTGAAGTGAGGCAAAGCCAGTGTGTCACAACAGACTATATATTGCAAAATGCTCTAAGTTACTTGGACAACATTCTCTCAACGCTGAATAAAAAATTATAGGGGTAACTAGTCAGAACTGCATTTCGGAAGAGCAAAGTCATTACTTCAAGGCAGCCAGAATAACCATCGCCCCAAGCGAAATCGTCGTGGTTGGTGATATCCCTGATCATTTCTGATGCGTTTTACAGGACGCAGCACAGGAGGTGCACTGGTGTAGGTCACAGTGCGCGTTACATCCTTCCATCGCATGCTGGCGTGATGACGATGCAAGTGTTCACCACAAATGTGTTATTTTCTGTCGAACTGCAGCAGACATGACGCGACAATGGTGCACGTGTGTATTAGGACATTTACTGAGGAAGTTCGCGCTCTTCACCATGGTGTAAACGCACGTTTCAGATGGCTGTGCGTCACAGTAGAAGAATAGATGTAACATAATCAATCTTACCCACCACAAGTCAGATCTTAATATCAACGCCGAATGACATTTTCGCAACTTCGCACGAAAAAACCTGCGTGGCACAGAATCAGCAGCCATTACTATGGAAGGTATTTGGCCCACCGTCAAAGACAACATCCTCTGCGCCAAAAAATGCACATGTACATTGTTCGGCCAATGTTTCTCGTAACATACCGTTCATTTTGGTATCTGGGTTTCTTCTGATTAACCATGGTCAGAACAGATTTAGATCAGATCTGTTACTATTAACCATAGTAACAGATTCTCTTCTGGGCGAACCATTCAAGGAACACGAAAGCATCAACGATATTTGTCCGTGCACTCAGCTTATTTGTCTCTGCATGAACTATATAGTGACTCTGTACGCCTGGTGCGCATGCTAAAATGATGTACATACTTGAGCGCATGCACAAGGAGCATGGTTCTTCAAACATCTGTGATGTTTCTACGTACATATAAAAAATGTACTGTGCCATGAATACACTGATCTGTGTTGCTCCAGTGAAATATGAAGTGCTCGACTTCTATTGTACGACCGTTGATGGCCTTCCTTCTTTTAGCCTTCCTTTATGAAATGGACATAGATACGAAATAATGGAATCAGCACCTTAGGTGTCATGAACTACTTCCACGCCTTGATGCACTGTCGCCCCTGCTCAACGGGCAGTGTTATCTGACATCCTGTTCGATGTCACAAAAGAACACGACCAGGATGCCTAAAGATGACAGCAAAGAAGGAATATGACAGCACGATAACGTCACCATACGCCTTCAACTGTATCATAGTTGACCTGCACAAAATATGCTTCCGAAAGCATGACGCGAAATTAACAATTACTTCTGGACTTCGGAGATTGGCGTCAAATGAAGCGCAAATATCGTTTTATCGGAAAATATAGTTTTATTGTCCGTGGGACCCCAGGGCGCAGGTATCACAGTACGTACAACATTACAGCCAAAGTGTATACAAAAGATTTCGCATTGCGTGGCCGCAACTAAGGTAGTTCCGGAGCTATGGCGAAGACAGGGCAGGGTGGAGTTAGGTACCCATCCCCATATACGCAGTGTTAGGAGAAAAGACATTGTGCTGGAGGAGGTAAATTTTATGCCAGTCGATTTGTTTCGTTGGACTCATCAAAATGGCACATCGCACATACTGCTTGGTCAAGAAATGTAAGCGTTATCGCAATCACCACTAGATGGAAGTTCAATAAGGAAAATTTGAATCTACTTCTTTGATGCGAGTACCGAGAAATTTCTTGTTCGCTATAGAAGCACAATTACCCAACAAATACATTGGGGAAAAAGAAGGAAGGTACAATACTTGCGAAATTTCGATCGTTAAGTTTAGATCATGAGATCAACTTTCAAATAATAACCTACGCCATTTTTCATCCTATTCTACGAATATTTGCGATTCCGGAAATGCATAGATTGGCATGGTTATTAGCCTGCGTCGAGAATTTTCAAAGTGGTGTTATCAAAAGCGGCCACTGTTTTTATTTTGTCTTGATATATGCCTAACAATTCGGCATAAAAAATTGTATCGTTGGGCAATGGACTTTTTTTTTCTAAAAATGGGTTTGAAAAAAAATATGTTTTCGGCATTCAGCGCCATATTGCCTGTGAAAACCAATCCAGATAAGTGGATCAGATAGTACTTCTTTTTGATCGTTTCGACGAGCTAAGTCGATTGAAACAACGCAATATTGTCTAAAAATCGATAGTTAAGAAAATATCGGGTATCTTATGTCTCCTGATACACCAGAAAATGCCCATTTCGGGGCATACAAAGACCTCTGAAGTTTAAACAAATAAAAATCATTATACAGCCGCAGTTTCTGCACTTACTCATTGGAAGACTTCAGCATCACTCACTGGGCGTAGAAATAAAAATAAAGCTTCATACTTATTCCCTGTTTGAACTACATAGCAGCATGATTGAGGGAGGCTGCTTTGTACGCATGTGCATCACATACCAAATACAAGGCTATCTGCAAAGGCTATCTGAATGTTTCAACATGCAACGAATAGCTACCTATTCTTTGTATGTTCACATTCAAATGGTCTTTCCACATCACGTTCATACGAAAATCATATATGTTGATAATAAAAATGATTAAAATTCGCGGTGATAATTCAAATTCGTCGTGATCACCATGGGACCATCGACGCCTTTTTTCCCAAAGGGACAAATGTCAGACATCAATCAACGAATACTGATATATCCAAGGCAAACATCGCGCAAAGGTGTGTAGCACAACTGACTGGATGGCATAGAGCACTCTAGTTCTATCTTTCATGAAACTCACAGTCGTTTTAGCATATTCTGCACATCCCTCTTAGTTGTTAGCACGGGCAAAAGCTACTAGTGCAACACTATACGTGTCAGATCAGTGCCCGGGAGGCACTGCATGCAAAAACCTCCGGCGTATTGTTGAATTAATTGTGGGCGTTTACAATCCGATGTGATTTCGCGTGAAGGCGCAGCGCAACTGGCGAGTTGGGCCGCAGCATGTGCTGCGCCAGCTGCAGCTCACTTGGCTGCAGCATGGGGAAGTGGTGAGCATTGTGATGCCGTACCTCCACTCCAGTGCCTGTTATGCTTACAGCGAAATGGTGCTCCGGACACTTCTCTATAGCGATGGCAGAGCAGAGCGCAAGTTCACTGTTGAACGTATCAGGTGTATCCGCGGAAAAAATGAGCTTGGATACCCCAACGTCCGTCCCAGGAGAACTCCGAGACTAAATGAGACCGGGGAGAGTCTCCAGGAGTTGATATCCTGGGACGGCGCCTCCGGACCGGCCCTCACATGCCAAATGCCAAGCTCCGAACTTGATGGCTTTGTGGACATGCCAATGTCATTTCCACAGTTTCACATTCACGGTCAGTCAGTTGAACGATGCGCGAAACAGGTGTCGCTGGCTGCAAAAAAAAAGTGTACGGGAAGGAGAGGATGGACGGCTACATCCGGGCTGGCTACATGCACCGGCAGCTTTTGCCCGTGCTAACAACTAAGAGGGACGTGGAGAATATGCTAAAACGACTGTGAGTTTTATGAAAGATAGAACTCGGGTACTCTATGCCGTCCAGTCATTTGTGCTCCGCACCTTCGTGCGATGTTTGCCCTCGATATACCAGTATTCATTCATTGATGTCTGACATGTGTCCCTTTGGGAAAGAAATAGGCATTGATGTTTCAGGCGAATTTAAATAATCACGGTGAATCTGAATAACTTTTATTACAAACGTATCTGATTTTCGTCTGAAGGTGATGTGGAAGGGCTATCTGAATGTCTCAGCATGCAATGAATAGGTAGGTATTTGGTATGCGATGCACATGCGTACAAAGCATCCTCCCTCAATCATGCTGCTATGTACTTCAAACAGCGAATAATTATAAAGCTTTGTCTATGTTGCTATGCCCAGTGAGTGATGCTGAAATCTTCAAATGAGTTCAGTGCAGAAATCGCGGATGTATCATGCTTTTTACTTGTTCAAACCTCAGAGTTCCTGCTATGCCCCGAAATGGACATTTGCTGTTGTATTAGAAGACATAAGATAGTCGATATCCTCTAAATATCAATTTTCGGCAACACTGCCTTGTTTCAATCGACTCAGCTCGTCGAGACGATCAAAAAGAGATACTATTGGACCCACTTATCTGGATTGGTTTTCACAGCCTATATGGCGCCGAATGCCAAGAACAGTCTTTTTTAGACGCATTTTGAGAAAAATGCCGATTTCCCAGCGTTATAATTTGTATGCCATATTGTTAGGTACATATCAAGGCCAAATAAAAACAGTAGCCGTATTTGATAAGACCACTTTGAGCATTCTTGACACAGGCTAATGGATATGTTCATTTGCATTGTTATTACGGGCATGAGAAGACACAGAGGTCATCCATGGATCCCAAATGTTCACTGGCTATGCATTTTGAGCTGGAGACCTGAGTGCTTTAAGGTTGTTCACAGGGAATTGTTAGGGAGGCGAGGGGGTCAGAGAACCTCGGGTGTCAATTTTCGTCGGAATCTGAACTATGAGGGTATTGAATTACATGCCCCTTGCTGCGTTTTCCTATTTGTGTGATAAATTATGTTAGCTCATTCTAGCCTAATACTGATCATGAAGGTGAACTGAATATTTTACTGCATTGTTTGTTTTTATTCCATGGAAGATTTTCTGCGGCACAATTCGATTATATGTTACTTGTTTGTTGTGTCAGTGTTGTTCTGCACTACTTTTCGACCACAAAACAACAATGTTCGTAATCTTTCTTCAGTTTACGAGCGTATTTGTTAATGTAATGTGACGACTTTGCATATAAATGAAATCTCCTGTTGGCGATAATAGCAACCAATCTGCCACCAAATGTCACACAGGTCCGGCCGGCTGCCACCGCTCCTGGCAGGCCCAGAGAGCCGCGGAAGCCGTCCAGGAGGTGTGGGCCACCTGAGGCAGACCATCCGCACCGACCGGCACCGGCGATCTCGTCTCGCTTGACCGAGCCGGAGCGGGCCGCCGGCTGGATCGGCGCCGCACCTCGACCCGCCCTGTGACCCTGGTGGCAGCGGTCGCCGGCGCTGATCGCGAGCGTCGACGCCGCACTGGGCTAGGCCGCGCCGCCCCCCCCCCCCCCTACCCCTCCACCGAGCCGACCCGGCCGGGTGGCGTGTCGTCGCCTCGTGACGCGCCGCGATGGCGTGTGCGCCGCCCGTCTGCGGGTCACGAGGCGACGCGTCACGAGCCACTGGCCGCGCACCGGCGAGGCCCACTACTGACCCAGAGAGGGGCACCGACGCACCGTTACGGCGGCGCGCAGTTCATCACGGCTGACGGCCGCTGTCGCGCTCCGTGTCGGCCCGGCCGCCCGCCGCTCGGCTTCTGCAGCGTGGGTGCGCCCTCCGTGACCTCGTGCCAGCGCCAGCGGTGGTGAGCGTGACGCTCGGGCGGCACGCGCACGCGCTCGGGCCAGATCTTGTGCCCCGCTTTGCGCTCGTGGCTGGTGATGTTCGGTTTCGTTTTCGGCCGGACGTTTGGCTCGTGTTGACTCGTGTTGTCCGGCACCTGATCGTCGAGTCGTGTTCGCGTTTCGCGGGTGGCTCTGGCACCTGATGTCTGCTCACTCGGAGCTTCGGCTCCCCGTGTTCGCCTCTCGCTTCTATGACGTCACTGCGTATGCCTCAGGAAACACTGTTCACTGTGGGGTACCGCCCTATTTGAAGTTCACTGAACTGCAGGGCAGCCGGGATTGCTAGCTTGCAGTGGGCGACTGTGTACCCAGTGCCGACTGAGGTGCTGGGGTTCACTGGCATATTTACACATGTGAGTGTGACAAGACAAGCTACAGCAGCTGCATCCTCTCGGCATCGGACCAGCGCTATCTCAACTCTGAATCACATGCGGGTTATGGCAGGTCCCGTTCGGGAGATAGCCTAGTTGAAGTCGACACTTCATCTCTTCGGCGGACACTTGCGGCGCTTGTTCAATTGCATGCCTCGCTGCACAGCAGCATGCAGCATGATCGTTGTCACTCCGTGATAGCTGGAGGCTCAAGACTCACTAACTCGGACCCTCTATCCCCTCCCTCTTCGAGAGTCTGGTTTTATTTCAGTCGAATCTGTGCTGGTGTATCAAACAGATACACCTGTGCAGATGGACACTTTCAACGAGTGCTGGTGGATCTTGGCTTCATTCATCACCTTACCAGCATAAGATGTCTATAGGACGCTGGGCGAGCGGGAACAAATGGCGCGGTGTGGTTGACTCTGCATGCAGACCAGTCCGAATGCAAAACATTTCGGATACGATAATACTCAATTGCATTACTAAATACAGGAGAAATAGAAAAGCTCCATAACTCTCCGGGACCGAACTCGAAACCACGGAATACATGCCAACGACTTTGCCAATCTGCAACCCGACACCAGCGGCGGGGCCCGGCTGTCGCGCGATGTGCATTGTGATCTGTCCATACAAAGAAAGTTGCCGCCATCCCCTTCTTTCAACAACTGAGAGTACTTTTAGAGAAATCTTGTGACGAAGGTGGTGAATCTCCAAATGAAAAGAATAGGTCCGTGTCTGAGTGAGAATCTTAGAACGTAAGATGCCGCGTTGCAGTGTGAAACCCTGTTGAAATGCATTTGCTGGGGGAAATGCCGACTGAAACCTCTTCCCTTGAATGACAATGGAGTAAAATTCGTGAAGAATGATGGAGAAAGACTTGGTAAAAACTAAATAAAAAGAGCACATCCAACTTGGAGTGACGAAGTTAGAACGCGAAACGATGCAGCAAAGTGTTATTGGGGTTTCAGAAGTGTAACAAGCGGGCAGACCTGATCCGATGAAACCGTACTGGAGAATACCACTGATTGAATATCCGTGCACAAATCTGTTTGGTACGGACGATGGAAGGCATATGATAATATATTGACAAAATAAATTGATACAGACTGCATACGGATTGACAATCACAAGTGCAAGAGGTAAAATTAAATTCCTTTCAAATAATTCCTGCCTTGTGTTTTCGAAATGGATGGCTTACAAGAAAAAAGGTTGAGGTGAGCTGATGTTGATTGTCTTTAAGCTAAGATTGCATGGAAAATATGCGAAATCGTTAAGTATTTGTACAAATATAGTTATTTTGCATTAGTCATTTCAATGCAACCACAGAATACCTAGCATGTGTGAAACTGTAACATTGCATGCTGGGGAAACCCCTGAAAACACTCATCAAATGCGAATTAACTCATGGCATCATCATTAACATTTATAAACTTTGGGATGGAGATTCGGCATCTATTAGGATAATTCGAAACAAATTGCTAAATCCAAAACGATGCATTTGAACAGCACATGCTGCACGTTCTTTTCAATTAGCAAGACAATGCTTTGGTTCTGATTTGAGCCAAATATGATAGTTTAACAGATATCGCCGATGATAGCAATTGATTGCCTGGCACCTGCAGTGTGTATGCACATTTTACACGCCTTGCGTTATCAGATACTATGTTGGTGGCTAGGCGATCATGGCAGCACTACAGGAAAATATGCCCGTTTCAGTTTGCACGAGTTTAACTAACTCATTCCTGTATTCTCAAATAGACTAATCAGTACTAGTCTCAGAGGCATTGCCTTCTGCTGTGACGCTCGCTGCCAATCCGCGCTGCCCACTGGCTGCTGATTCACTTATTTCTAGTTTCTGATTTTCTGGCTGATTTTCTGCTGATTCATTGATTCACTGACTGATACCGCAGCTTTCTCTGCTGCATTGCCGAGCGGGGCAACAACCGTCGCCTCTTTTTCGTTGATTTCGAGTGGGGCGACATATGTCACCTCATTTTTCTTCATTTAGAATGTGGTGACACCCGTCACCCCACGTGCTTTTTTGTCGTCGTATTAGTGTTTCCGATGATTCTTTGTGTTCAATCTACCTCTACAGTACTGGATCTTGCGATCTTGCTTAGTCATCAAGCCTGTCAAGGAGGTCATCTCCTCCCGCTGTTTCAACTTTGTTCTGGTTAACGAAGGAACTCCTCGCCAATTGCTCCTGACGAAATCCTGACATGGACGTTCCAGCCAACGAAACTATTGTCATCAATGGGCATGCATTCTATTTCCATGCATACCCCGCGAAGTCTCGGGAGGGGTGTTGTTAAGCACCCCCACTCCTGGGGTTTTCCGCGAATGGTGAAGGAACGGCGCGCGACAGCGCACCGAAATTTAGCATACACTTTCCCACATATTCTGGTTTCTAGAAAAGGTGCAAGTGATTTCCAATTATCACATTATTTACAGCGCTGAAACAACAAGGAAATTCGAGCATGCTACATTGTTATATCATCTTGAAAAGCTTCCATGAAGGTTTAACCCTGCCACTTTTCCACTCAATTCCACAATTTTCCCAAAATGATCACATTGTGTTCCTGTAAATTGTATATCAGATATTCTACATTACGGAATTAATTTCCAATGGTATCAAATATACCGGCATAACATCCGCTCCCTCTAATGCGATGCTCGACTACTTTTATAAATATCTAACCGCACTGAATTCCAGAATTTGTCTCGAATTATCACATTGTATTCCTTTATATTGTACATCAGATGTTCTACATTAGCAAATTAATTTCCAATGGTCTCACATATGCAGACATAAAATCAGTTGGCTTCTAATGTCATACTCGACTAGGTTTATAGATATCAAACCATGTCATTTTTACACTCAGCTCTAGGATATATGTGTCGAATTATCACGTCGTATTCCTTTTATTTGTATATCGGGTGTTCTACATTAGCCAATTGATTTCCAACGGTCTCAAATAAACCGGCATAAAATCAGCCGCATTTTGATGTCATACTGGACTACTTGTATACATATATATATTATATATATATATATATATATATACATATATATATATCTATATAAATATATATATATATATATATATATATATATATATATATACATATATATATATACTATATATATATATATATATATATATATATACATATATATATATATAACCCTGTAATTTTTTACATTTTGACTTGAAGCTTTCCGACATTATTGAGGTTTTGTCATGGCTCGGTGCACGTCAAGCGCCGACGGTTGCTGCCCAGAGGATCCGTAGGGCCATCAAGTGGTGGCATGACAAAAAGTAAAGCTTCACCATTCAACAATACTAAGCAACATCGGCTCTCCCACGTCAAATTGGTGTAGGAGAAATTCACGATTATAGATGCACTCTTTCCATCAAGGGCCATACGCATAGTGCTCTTAAACAATATCAGGAAAACATGTCAGCCTCAACTGCAATGGTGGCACATCGCCTATCGTTTCAAATCTGAAAATCTGCCTGTAACTTTGTTGTTGGGCCCATTAACATTCAGGGAATGGTCAGAGCTCCACCATATTATGAATGGCGGCCGGCTTTCGGGGTCGGGTCAGGGGCTGCCGGCTGCCGGCCGCCTATGGTGGAAGATAGTTCCGGAAAGGCAATACCCAAAGTAACAATATCTGCAATATAGTGGCAATAAAATTGATAAAATAGGTAAGTGGCAATAAAATTGATGTCTGAAGGCAAACTAAGTTTCATAAATGCACTTAGCATCATATTCTATGGAGACAGAGCCTCATAATTGTAACTACATTCTTCGCGCATACACTAGTGAGCATCCGGGCACCCTTGTCGCGAGCGCACATTTCAGGGTTCTCGAATGGCATCAGGAACCTACCTGTTTTCTTTAAATACTGGCGAGCTCCCTGATGTCCGCATGAACATTGCGTAAGACGCCTAATGCATATATGGACTTTCATAACGCATTGCAGCCTCCATATTTATGAGTGTAAATGGGCCGGGCGCTCGGCCACATTCACCACGGATCAATCACGTGCCGGAACTCGGAGGGGGTCAAGAACAGCGACTCCGACCGAGCCCCTGCCCTGCATGTACAATGGTGGCGTGGTGCAATGATGACATGGCCTCTTCCCTGCCCGATAATCATAATATGTGCCGATCTGCCGTCGTCGCGCGGGGACCGGATCCGACTATTGCATACATATAGTCGCAGCCGCAGCTCGAGTCGTCCACCGCCGACCAGTCAACGTGGCCGGCGCCGGAACAGTTCCGCGCGGAGCGAGAAACTTGATTTAATTTTAGCCAGTCAAGAATTGTCTCCAAAATGATACAGTGGTCGGAAGAATGCAGCAAGGAAGGAAGTGCCGTAAAATCTCGTTTCCCTATGTACGAGTTTGAGTGGGTCAACTTCTTCGACATGCGTTTTCATATGTTATATTATCCGTGCGCTCTATGCAGCTTTCCCCGTCTCGAAGATATGCTGGGAAAGAAAGCATGCTGACATATTTCACGAATGCCATCGTAGTCAAATTCGACGCAATCGAATGGAAATAAAAAGGTTTTAGCACTAGTTAATGCCGTAAAAATCCTTTCGAAAGACTCTGTCATGATTTTATGTGCAGCTATAACTTGAAAATAAGTGTGAAGCTGACAGGCATAAAATACCTGGTGATTGATATCATGAGCGGTGCCGCGGAGAGTGTGTCCGTGGAAAAAGAAACTCATTGCCATCAGTTCATGTTAAGTTGTACACGCACCTAAGCTACATACCCTTGATTGAGGGAATTTGACTGCCCATCCTTGCATGTTTCTTGGATAGTTTAGAAATGGATGATTTTGGTATACAACATCACTGTGAGAGACAATGCACGTTAGGCAACAATTGTGTAGACGACAGTAATCATATCACCATTCTTATACCACGGAGGGCCACACAGGGCCTAAATGGTAGATGATAAGCACAGCATACGACCACCATGCTGTTGAGAACATTGTCGGCGCATCAAACAGCAGCCTGTCCTCAAAGCATGCTCCATGCACCAACGTACGCTGATGAAGAATTTCCCCGCTTCCTGGCCGTGTCCTGGTCCCTTCTTGGCCACCTCCATGATTACATACGGACAAATACCCACGGTTTTAAAACAAATGCGAGTTCTCAGCAAAATCACCAAAGTGACAACACACAATTATGGAACATATTTCTGGCTTGTGAGGCCCATGCTGCAGCGTTTTTCTTGCACCTGGAGGACAGTCGTATTTTGCTAAACAAGGGATTTATTAATTGGCTGTGGGACCTCGCCAAGAGTGTTCAGCAGCTCCATGGCTACACAGGAAGACATGAAGCACGTGGTATTCACAGTTTTCGTTATCGCCCACATCCGTGAACACGCATGTGTACTTAACACCAACACTGGCAGCGATAACCTTCTAAGTGGCAAACAACGTATTTCGTTAGGCAGCGAGTCGCTCTGCCATCCTCCACACTACGTATCTCGTTCGCCAGTGGATCGCTTCGCCATCATCCCTACAATGCATCTCGTTCGGCAGCAAGACTTTCTGTCATCCTCTACAAGCAAATGCACTCGGAGAATCACCGGTCGCCATCGCCAGTGGAATGCGTTGGAAAGGTACGGCGTGGCTGCTAACCTGGACAACAGGGACTGGCACAGGTGCGGCGGTGGGTGCTGCCTCATATCTGTCGTGTGCGCAGGGAGACTTCGAGCGCCACAGTTTGTCAAATTATCGCACTACCCGCTGCAGCTCGACAGGTGTCACTGTCAGGAGAAATTTTGTCACTGGTAAGCCACAGCTCGAATTTCATGGATCAATCACAGAGAAGTGATCGTACACGATCCCGATCACGCTGCAGCCGCTGTTGTGCGTAAAGAGAGACGCCTTTAGTCGAGAGCTGTAAAAAGAGCAGGCATGCTGTCAGCTATGTTCCAGCCAGATGAACTGAACCATACGGCTGATCTTCCCCAAAACCACTCAACGTTCACACATTCTGCTGGGGTGTGGTTCGCTGAGCCCATCAGTTTGTTTTGTAGTCCTGCCAAATAACCACATTTTGACTGATGTATGAGGGTGTCGTTCACTGTTTTCCTCATTGGTCGAGCCTTCTATTGACCTCAAGGTTGTGAGAGGGGAAGAAGCTATCACATTGTCAACAAAACACGCTACTGTGACATGCATTAAGACATATGCCGGGAACAGACCCCTGACAGAAGGTTATATCTGACATCTCATTTCGAACAATATCACTACTGCTATAGAGGACGGTGCATGAGGTGTGCCGAACACAGCTTCTGCACCAGATCAGCACCAGAGTGTCTCAGAGTGTCTCAGAAGACGTTGCGTGTCGACCACATCTTCTGCACCAGCTTAGCACCGTTGTCTCAGAGGAGTTAGTTAGTTATTTGGGCTTTAGGGCGCATCGACCAGGGTTGATCATTCGCACCCAATGTCTCAGAGGACGTTGCGTGAGGGTGGGTCATACTTTTTTTAATCAATCGCGAGGGGTGCTGGAATAATGTATCTTGGTGTAAAGAACACAAATCTAACTTTTCTTTTACTCCGACAACCCTAATTTAAATCAAGTTGCAGTTGAATATTGTAAAGTTTGGGATTATCCTGCTATTTTCCCCAGAATTTGATTTCTTGTCCCATCTAGCTCAGCAATAACCATAGTATGGATGTTTTGAGGAGGCTTAGCGAGTGAAAATCGAAATGTAAGTGACTTAACCTGTTCAATTTTTAAAATTGATCTCAGTCGCATACATTCTTGGCGAACAAATTATAAGTGGTGGAGGGGATATTTGTGGCGCAATAAACAAGTGGCGTAAGTGCGAAGGGTAAACTTGATGCCAGAGAGAGGTCCGTTGTCAATTTTGACATGGCATTTGATATTTTGACTTGTAAGTGTCAAATTACCAGTTCTGGCATCCAAGCCCACATTAACTGCTCCTGTAGCAGAGACAAAAATATTGTGAATGATCTTGCCTTCATCAAGGGGCAAAAAGAAAAGGATGAACGTAAAGGATCCCACCGAATGGGAAGCTCTGATCTGCCAGGGCTGAAATCTGGGATTGGAGAGAAGTGGTGCTGAGGATGACTTTGCCCCTGAAGTTGGGCTCTTCCCTGCAATTGCCCGTGAGCCTGCAGCGAAGGTGCAGAACAGCTGTGATGAGATTCCAACCCTGCATCTTCAGTAATGGGCGGATTAATCTGTCCAGTGTGGTGATGCATTTTATGGAAGATGAGGGAAGTGACCAACCTCCTACACAGATCAAGGGAGAGCACTATTATGTTGCTAATGAACCTGGTAGCTATTATCTGCTCCACTTTACCTCAGAGAAAGGAACCAAAAAGAGTCACATGCTAACATCCTGCTTTCCTGCCTGAAAGACAGGGGTTTTGCTAAGACCTTGTGGGCCATTGGAGGAGACCTTGTGGGCCAGAGTAAACACAGGACTTGCGCAACCTGACAGAGTTCAGGAAGTCACGAATTGTTCCTTGTAATTGTATCCAGTGATATGCATGCTATTCACCTGTTAATAAAGATCAGTAAAATTAATTTGACTTCGTCAATATACATGATTTCCCTTATATATTCTAATGTCTGAAAAGGGGGCTCGAAAGGGTACATTTTGCGATTTAAAAGTACATTATTGATGTAGGCTATAGCTACCCTATCGAAAAAAATAATCCCATACTATTTTTTGTATTGGCCAAAGCTGCTCCGAAAACAATTTGTACCTAGTGTGCGCACATATGCCCAATGGTTCAGCTTCAACCTGATTGGGAGGGGAAAATCGATGATCAAGGAAGGAAATCGCCAGGGGCCCCTTAGCATATACGAAGAATTCGGCAATCTGCACTCTTTTGGCGGGATTCAGTACAGTGGCCTCATATTCTGTATCGTAATCCGTGAACATGACCTAGCATATCCTCGTGACGCAACGTGACCTTGCACTTTTGGCGTGAACCTGTCCCACGTGTACCTTTTAACGGAAAGCAACTTCATGTCTGACTAAAGGCGGTGACAAATGGGCACTATATCGTATTGCAGTTCCTGCGTTTCAGCTAGGCTGATCTGGATAGCCCAGGCTGAATATAATGCAGTGTACATGCGCACATTTGGGAACTTCCGGAGTGATAACATGATCAAAGCAAGATTTGGAGCATACATTTCGTCTGATGCATTACTTCACATTTTGTTCGGCACAAAACCCGAAAAACATGACCTCGACAAGAGGGTCATACTAAGCAAAGGGCTTACAGTGGGGAGCTAAAGTTTCCATTTAGTGTGTCGAATAGGTTGCAATCTGACAACTAAAAACAATTCACCTATCTATTATTATGAAATGAAAGGCCATGCGTGAAAACGTTCAGATAATTTGGTGTAAAACAAACCCGTCCATTGCGGCTAGGGTTGTCTGGCAAGAAGACTAAATGGCTGACGAGGTCAGCCTGATACCATATCGCAGCGTCACCCACCCAACACCCTGAAGCCTCACCCATCAAGCATAATCAAACAAGGCAAACCGCCACCTTCAGCTTCGCCGTCTGTCGCCCAGAATTCGCTCCGAATGCTGACCGTCGGGTCAAACGCAGCATGGCGCAGCGCGGACCTACTGCACCAGCTGCAACGGCTTTGCGCGCACTGTTCTGTCGGTGCCGCCAGCGATGCAGCTGGTTTTGGACACCACGACAGGCTTTGCTCTCTAGTCGTTGACACACTTCGCACCTGCTTCAGTTTGTCGGACACTTTCTCTGTACAGTTCGCCAGACCAAGTCCCCGCAAGACCAATCAGCACCGCCTCCATGACTACACCTACCTCTTCGCACGCAGCGCGCGCCTTGACTGTAATGCACACTGACGCCTGGACCGCATGGCCGTGATTTCTTGGCAGGCATATGCTCAGGCGAGACGGTGTGACTGTGAGACAGCTCCGCCATCGTGGCGTCGGCACCTGGCATGTGTCTGTGCGCACAATAAGGCGGCGATTGGCGTCACCTGGCCAGAGGAGCCATCACGACTCGCCATGACCGTCCTCTCCGGGACAGGCCCTGCCCTCTGACCTGCTCCGGGTCATTTGGTCCGAAGGACCGTCACGTCACGTCATGACCAGCCTCTGCGGGCAAGGACCTGCCCTCTGGCCTTCTCCGGGTCATTTGGTCGGAAGGGCCGTCACGTCTCGCCATGACCAGCCTCTGCGAGAAAGGCCTCGCTCCCTAGTCTGCTCCAGGTCAGGCCCTCCCCTCTGACTTGCCCTGGACCATTTGGCCGGAAGGACCGTCACGTCCCGTCATGACCGGCCTCTGTTGGTCAGGACCTATCATCTGACCTGCATCGGGTCAGTTCGTCTGGTCGTCACGTCTCGCCATGACCGCCTCTGCAGGACAGGCCCTGCCCCTTGACCTGCTCCGGGTCATTTGGTCTGGTCGTCACGTCTCGTCATGACCGCTTCTACTGGACAGGCCCTGCCCCCTGACCTTTTCCCGGACAGGCCCTGCCCCCTGACCTGATCCGGCAGGACGGTGCGTATCGGCCACAGCTTCGGCACCAGCCCAGCACCACTGTTCATCCATGCAGCGCCTACTCGTGGCGGCAAACCGGTTGCGAAATGTGCCGCAGATGAGCCAAGTTTACCGCAGCGGAACCGGAGGTGACGACAAGCGTTCACATGTGGAGCTGGCCTCCGAGAGTGACTCGGGCAGTTGCAGCGGTGTGGCCAGACCAGGGCCAATGGCATGGATGGCACGTGGCCCAGCAATGATCGGAGGGTCGGGCATGATCCGTCAACATTTAGAGGGGTCATTTGCCATGGATCATGGCGGATCCGGCGACAAAATGTCCCGGAGCAGGCCAGAGGGCAGGTCCCGACCCGGAGGGGTCGGTCATGGCGAGGCATCGCGCCTCTTCCGACCAAGTGAGTGATTCTTCTGCTATATACTTCGCGCAGGAAAAGAGGTATGTGAGGAATGGATCATTCATCAATGTTCCGCATTAAGAAATGGAGGATAATGAATTGGGAGACATAATGAGTATGCATTGCTCTATTTCCCTGACAGCACATAGGTGATAGCAGTAGTACACTAATTTATTCCGGATTAAGGAACCAATAAGGTCATCTACCAAGAAAACTGAACCATGACAACTGACAGCTTTTACCGATCCTTGAATCCAATCATCGAATTTCAACTAGGGAAGGGCCAGACACATGCTGCGCGAAGGTCTTTCTCAGATTGCATGCACGTCGTGCGAACAATTAGTTAATGCAATTAATTGTTTTGGGTAGTTTTCACTCTTTCATTGTATTAATTCACATACATCGCCAAATATCTGCCACTGTTTGTGACTAATCTTTCACTTTCCATTTTGCACCACAAGAACATGACAGCGTTGGGTACAAAGCTGTAACCATCTTGCTCATCTTCCACCTGATAAACCTTGTGGCCTTGGTTGCGCACGCTTGATCTCCGTTAAAAATTTCAGCGCGTTAGTTGAGACTTGGAGAGGTAGCGACATGTCAGGTATTGCAGAGGATAGACTGATCGAAACAGTTCAAAGAGAAAATGTGTGAAGAGGCTGGTCACGAAACTGATGGTGACGAACCGTATAACTGACAAGCGGACCGCTGGATCTGGGCTCATTACCCGCGAGCAGCCTGCACTCTCGTGAGACAGATTCACGGTACCATTGACCAGGAACATGCTCTTTGGCCCTTTGGAAAGATGCATTTTCTCAACATATCGATTATTTGCATTTAGCAATGAGCACATTCTAGCTGACTATATATATATATATATATATATATATATATATATATATATATATATATATATATATATATATATATATATATATATATATATATATATATATATATATATATATATATATGTATATATATATATATATATATATATTAAATTCCATTGTGCCTCGCGTGATGAATTTAGACGGTGCGGAAGCGTTATGAAATATGCTACATTAGGCAAGTATTGAAGGTCTGCATCGTACTGGTGGTAACGGCGAACATAAACTGGTGCGTTTTCAGTACTCGTCGGTGGTTTGCGCTTATCATGCCGGGGTAGAAAATCGAGGCATTTGATTTATTGTGGGCACTCTATGCGACTTGAAGCTTTCTTGACCTCTGCAGACTGCCGACTGGGCTGAACTCTGACCATGGCTCCGCCGGATCATTAGCTCCCCCGACAGTTAGTGCGTGGTTATTCTAGTCAAAAGAGCGGGTCCTATACCTGTGGTATGTCGCTGATCGAATTCTTGAGATCAGACAACTAAAACCACTATCCAGGCTCGCCGATTCGTTAAGTACCGCTGTGAGCAGACCACGTCAATGGGCAATATGTCGTGGATGCTCTTGACTGCTTTACACCTGGACTTTGTAACTCCATACGAGGTCTCCGCACTTCGAGTCAGTTTACGTTCCGTGTTCAGTAATTAGCATCCTCTTAGTCCATATTTCCTGACGATTCATCGTCTTTATGCCTACATTATATAGCCTCTAAGGTCTTCATCATCACTAAGTCGGTGTCGTGGTATCTAGTCGATTCAGTTGACTTTTTATCTAACACTATTTGAAATCCGATGTTGCTTAATCTTCTTTTTTAAATCTGTGCCAAACGTTCTGCTCTCTTTCTCTCTCTCTCTCTCTCTCTCTCTCTCTCTCTCTCTCTCTCTCTCTCTCTCTCTCTCTCTCTCTCTCTCTCCATCTCTCTCCTCTGAAGTACTTGTATTCCAATGATTGTGATCACCACCCCCAGCTCATCCACAACACCAGGTCTCCGCTTTCTCTTCCTTTCAGTCCTCCGCACCACCAAACGTCCTATTCCTACGAATCTTCCACACCACCAGACCTGAACGTCCTGTTCCTCCCAGCCTTCTGCGTCGCGGATTGGATAGTCTCTTTCTTAGCTCTTCACAACGCCACGACCGTCCGTCATCCCCAGCTCTTCACATCACCAAGTCTGTTCGCCAACTCCCGCACGTGCTGCCATCACGCTGCTTCTAATGACCGCCTCCAGGTGTATCTGTGGGCCGGGGTCGGCCGTGGCCATGGGTAGAGGTCGACTGTGCTCGCGGGCCGGATTCGTCCATCTGTGTGCTGTTGTCGGCCGTGACCGCGGGATGAGGTCGGCCGTGACCTCGGGTCAGGGTCGGCCGTGACCGCGGGCCGGGGTCGGCCGTGACCGCGGGCCGGGGTCGCCCGTGACCTCGGGTCAGGGTCGGCCGTGACCGCGGGCCGGGGTCGGCCGTGACCGCGGGCCGGGGTCGGCCGTGACCGCGGGCCGGGGTCGCCCGTGACCTCGGGCCAGGGTCGGCCGTGACCGCGGGCCAGGGTCGCCCGTGACCGCGAACCAGGCCGGGCCCGTGACCGCGGGATGAGGTCGGCCGTGACCGCGGGCCAGGGTCGGCCGTGACCGCGAACCAGGCCGGGCCCGTGACCGGGGTCCGGGGTCGGCGCGACCGTCACGGTCACGGCGACAGAGACGCCGGCAGCGGCGGCAGCGGCGGTGGCAGCGGTACCGGCCGCCAGTCGACTGCCAGACTTCTGCCCGCCCGGTCATGTCTGGCTCGCGGCTGCCGCTGGGCGTGCGCGTCGCGATCGTCGCCGCGCTGCTGGCGCCGGCGCACGCGCAGCTCGCCTGCTCGAGCGCCGACGTCGCGTTCGAGCTGTGGACGGGGTACGTGTACAGCGCGCAGGCCGATCTGATCGACACGCGGCCGGGCACCCTGCTGCTCGAGGAGTGCATCCGACTGTGCACGGACGACCGCGCCTGCCGCGGACTCAACTACGAGACGGGCCTCTGCGTGCTGTTCTCGTCGAACGCCGAGCAGTTCCCGGGTAAGGCACCAGTGCCCACAGCTGACCGCCGATAGGTCCGCCGTCGCCGTCGTAGCTGACGTGTGGACACAGGAGACGTTATCCGTGGTGACCGAGCACAGAGCAGAGCAACCGGACGGCGCCCAAGACACTTTTGCTCTTGCCGCATCAATCTTATACATCCACGATTGCACCGGCACAGCACTCCACTCGGTTCGACTACGACTCGCCACAGAGCACCGGCGACGGTTGTCGAGCCTTCCACTCCCCCAACAGAGAACGGGACGTCCGGATGGCCACTCCCCAATCCCGGCCTGTTGTGTATACAGCACTGCACCCCATTTGTATACGTGACTGCCCACATTTATAATCGCACATCTCTTGCATCTAGCCTCACAAGTTCCATGTTTTATCAGCTAAAGTCAAATAATTTCGAAGTGCATTATCTCATGCTTCCGCTTCCGTGTTTTCTGTTCGAGCGATAGCAGCCGACATCACTTGCTTTACTATATCCATTTCCGACTTAGCAACTTTCTGTGACAGTACGGCATCACCCACATTTATAGCATGTAATAATTATTTTATTGACATCAATTGCCACTTTTGCTCAGCATTGAAATAGAACCGGTACTGCAAACAACAGAAGGGAACACTGACTATCGCGATGTAGATCATGACAGGTACTTCTATTCGTTTGCATGGCATTACCATTGCAAGTGAGATAATAGCGGACAAATGATGGACTGAGTCAGACACGACCGCGGAAGCTGAGCTACTGAAACTGATCCGTACCTTTGAGAGCTTCCCGGTGATACCCTTTGATCCCCGCACCGGGCAGATTCACTGGTGACACACTTCCCCTTGATAAGAACACTGCACTTACTTCATCGCGAGGGCGCCACTGGACAGACCGACATAAATGTCGACATTTACATTGTCAGGACAGTCCGACATTGACATTGACCGACATTGACAGACATTGTCGGCCACATGTGTGCAAAGCTTTGCCGGCGGCTCACGTGGCCAAGTATCTTCTGACGTTCTGCACCTCCCATTTGTTGGACTATGTCAGCTCGATGGGATGAGCTGTTGAACTATGTCAGCCCGATGGTGAGATGTGGGGCCGCGTATATCCGTTGCAGCAAACTTGGAATTTTCCGATTCATTCCTCGAACAACACACACGTAGAATACAACATATGCCCCTAAAAAAACAGCTTCATGCCATGAACTGACCCAGCTGAACATGAGTTCTCACTTAACGCCAGGAGCGTTACCTGTCGCTTGCTAATAACACCCTGGTTATCTGTTAGGTTTCCAGGCTAATCGACTTTGCACCACTCAGAAGCAATTCGGTGCCGATTGCTCACACGACAGTTATAGAAGAAGTGTCTGGTGGTGCGTTGTAAGCAGATTGTCTTCGACAGATTATGTCCGTAGCAGACAGAGCTGTAAACATGCATACACTATCAGCAGATTGTGACTGTGGCCAAACTATGTCATCAATGTGGTGCGTTATCAACAGAGTATGTTGACAGCAGATTGTGATGCGACCAAGCTGTGTTACCAACATGGTGCGGTAATCAACATAGTGGATCATCAACAGAGTGTGCTGTCAACAGATTGTGACGTGACCAAACACTGTCGTTAACTCCTGTCTCTCCGGTCAGATCCTCACACCCCGTCTCAGGGGGAGGAGGATTGATAGGAACCCCATACAATCTTCAAACCAAGCGTCGCGCGAAAACGAAAGAGATGTCATCGGAAAGCGCGCGACGAGTAAGGTCTGACACCATCCCGGAGAAAAAACATTCACCAAAAGTGACGTCACTAGGGGGCCTAGATTTTCCAAACTTACATCGTATTTTTGGCACTGGGGTTCATTTTGGGGGAGATTTGATGAATGAAGCTATTTGGAATCAGAAAAGGACAGCGAAATCGACCAGGACCATACATTTTTTGGCCACCCAATTTTTTTTCTTCAAAATTTCAAAAATTTTGAGTTTTGAAGTTTTCTTTAAATATCCTTTTCCAATGGGTAGAGCGGACCGGAAAACGTTGTTGGAAGTCAACTTGCTCGAATAAAAATGCTTACTTTAGCCAGAATCTTTGATTTGAATTATATTGGGCGAATATGCAAAACTAATAAGTAATCTAAAACGGAAAAATGAAAAATGCCTCTCGCGCGTTTTGTTGCATCCCTAAAGATACGCAAACGCTGAAAGCTTCATTAAAATATCTGCATCTTTTAAAGCGTGACGACTGGCTGAACTTTTTTGGAGGTGACTTCACTTCTCGAATAATTCGTTAACCTTGGATGATCTGACTTCAAACTTTTGACACGTCATGCCAAATGGATTTTGGAAAGGGCATACCAAATTGCGTCGCGCTACCGCGGGCAGTTCTTTCACTATCCTCGGAAACCCTTAGGGGGATCGAAGACCTCCCCCGAGACGTCGCGGGTTAACATACAGGATTTAATCTATTTACTGAAAATATGCAGAAACTGTGTATATATTATATAGCATAGCAGTTGCCTTATTTGCTAAGCTTCGTCGCAACTAACACTGCCTTAAGTGTTCTGGATATTTCACGGACACGTGGTGTTCCCGTCACGTGCGTTAGGAACACAATTAAAATTAATTCTTGAAATAATAACCAAGCAGGCTCAGTTGGCGTCAGAGCGAAAACGAGCCGAAATAGAGCTCGCAGCAGCGTGGCAAATTGCCGTGCTTTCTCCGCTTCCGTGCGCCACACTGCGCTACTTGTGACGCTGCCGGCGGCGGCCGTCCGCCGTCGGCCACGGGCGCCGCTCTCAGGCTGGCCGCGCCCGTGCCGTGAGTATTGGTTGCACTTGCAAAGGGTGGCTCGTCGGCCAGACGAGCACGCCTCAACTGGGTCGTCGGGCTCTCTCCTGTCGCACGCGCCGGCGTGGCCGGACGGTCCGAGCGACGCCCCGACGGCCGCTCTCCCGGTCGGCTGTCGGCCCGGCCGGCTGGTGGGTGGTGGAGTGGTGCCGGCGCGTTCCGACCTGTTCTGGAACGAGTCGGACGTGTCTGGCCTGCCGGCTTGGTCCCGGCTCTGGGCCACTGGCACAGACCGACCAGCCGGTTATCGCCGTCTTCCGCTGAAACCTGCGGCCGCCGTCGATGTGTCGCGCTACCGCCCCACCTTGGGCCGGCTGTGGAAGATGTCTGTGTGTGTGGCATACCACTTAGATTTGTGAATTTGCGGTAGCTTCCGTAGGTAATGTGGCGCAAGTGTGCGCGTTGTGTGCCTTGGTGTGTGTGCAGGTGCGTCTGCGTGTGGGCTTGTGCGTGCGTGCGGTGCGCGTGTGTGCGTTTTGTTTGAACACAACCCATATGATCAAGGGTAGGAATGTATTTAAAGGAATTGCTTTCGAAGGAAGCTCCAAACACGCCCGCAGCGTTAATGTTGGGATGAGTACAAACGGTCCTAAATGCCGAGATAGTTCAGTGTTCCTTCAACTACCAGAAGAAAAAAGCAATTTGAGTAGCCAGATTGACACAGCTGATCAGACCACCCAGGGTTTCACACATGTGCACCAGGAGGTGACCTAGGGTAATGCGCTATGCCCCAAAATGTAGTAGCTAATGTCATGAAAGGTCGCATGTGGTGCCCTGGACCGCAAGCGCAATATATCTTCCCAGGGAACGCCTACCTGCGACCACCGGATTACGGGACCGTGCAGCAGGTGATGAGGTATGAAAGTGGATGGAAATCATATCACTTAATGTTTTTTTCACTTGTGTGCTGCATTTACCTACCACCCGACTTAGCAGCAAATAGGTTGCGATTATTCTTAGACGATCTTACTGAGAGCATTGTATTGGTGAGGACAAACTGTAGACGATAGTACTAGTGTGGTATTGTAATCCCCTGCAACGTTATATTAATGTCTGGAACGTTATGCTAATGCCTATGTATACTTCAATTCGGTCTGGAGAAAAATGATTCGGTGGTCATCTCCAAATTGTTTGTTGCCTTTGAAACATTTCGGTATTTCAGCACTTAATCCGTAGTGCAAATGTTCATAAATTCAACTTCGAATGCCAATAATTATTGCTTGCATCCTACATTTTTTAACGTTCTTGTTCTTTCTTTGTTTCACATGTACGGTACAGTAGCCCATGTTTTGGCATATCAAATACTTTGCTCTTAACCATTGCTTATGTTCTCATTCCCCATCATCACTTATGTTTTGCACATTTCGGTGTCAGTAAATCCTCCTATTGGTTAATTCTGGCGCCAAATTCATGTAGCAGTTTCTAAATCTAGAGTACCGATCCTAGAGCATCCATCCTAGAGTATCCATCCCAGAGTATTGCATCCCAGAGTATCGATCCTAGAGTATCCTTCCTAGAGTATGCATCCTAGAACATTCATCCTAGAGTATCCATTCTGGGGTATCCATCCTAGGGTATCCATCCTAGAGTATTCATCCTGGAGTGTCCATCCTAGAATATTAATTCTAGAATATCCACCCTAGAGTATCCATCCTAGAGTATCCATTCTCGAATATCCATCCTCGAGTATCCGTCCTCAGAGTATCCATCCTAGAGCATCAATCCTGGAATATGAATCCTGGAGTATACATCCAAGAGTATCAACCAATGGCGATATTGACGTTATTGATGCGGTACTGTAGATCAGGCGTTTTGCATCAGGGACTTGCAAGGCCGGAGCTGACACGACTCCCCGTGTCGATCTTTGGTCGCCACCTACGGCAGTACCTGTTTGACGTGCCGCCCGTGCCGGACAGATTGACTGCTCGACTTGCTGTATATTATTTTTATTTTTATTCTGTGAGCTTCACCTTTTGTGCTGTGTTGTTTTATCCATTTGACGCGATGTCATAATAGCCACGAGTCAATTGTGGATGACCTCAATAAAATGTCTGTCTGTCTGTCTGTCTGTCAGCTCAGAGTTTGAACTCAGCATGGGCTCGTGCACGGCGATGGCGGCGCCATTTAAAGCATGCCCTACATGCTTGGACAGTGAAGCTCCTCATGGTGCCGCTGAGTCGGACGAGTCACACTGATCCACTCTGAACAGTGCAATGGCGCCGTCAATGCAAAACAATGTGTTACCGTGAACGCAATGCAATTAGATACCATCAATGCATCACTCAATCATTCCATATTCTTCCACTATAAATACAATCTGACGCACTGCATCAGTGACTCTCGCCGAGCTTCACAAGAGAGCTCAATGATCAGTGACTGTTAGACTGCAGGTCAGACGCGCATGCTGTGCCCAATCATGAGCATACTACTTGTTCCGTCAACCATTGACGTAGTCGAGCAGGCCCGCGGTTCAGTTGCCGCCTGCATTATAAAGCATCCAGATACTTCCGTAACCGGCGCACCGCCTCTGTTGCAGGCGCGGTCACACGCTCCGAGTACCCGGTGTACACCATGTACCTGCAGAAGGTGTGTCTCGTCTCGGTGCAGGGCGTATGCACGCGGCCGTGGGCGTACGAGCGGGTGCAGGGTCACCATCTGAACCAGTACCCGCGCCGGCGGCTCCGGGTCGGCTCCCGGTTCGCCTGCATGCAGCTCTGTCTGCACGAGCTGGAGTTTCCCTGCAGGTGAGTGCTGGGGTGGTGCCGAGTGTCCGAGCGGGTGTCCAGACGGCACGGAGTGTCCGAATGGGTGCACGGACAGTATCCGGTGTCCAAGTGCATGCTGGGACTGTACAGAGTGTCTTCTGAGTGTTTCAGTTGTTGTTTGCTGGATTTGGTCGGTCTGCCACTTGTGCGGTAATATCGGCTGGGGGAGATTCGACTAGTGCCGGGTGTCTGAGTGGCCGATTGGTCAGTCCGGCACTACGTGGCCCATTGGTCAGTTCGGCACTACGTGGCCGATTGGTCAGTCTGGCACTACGTGACCGATTGGTCAGTCCGGCACTACGTGACCGATTGGTCAGTCCGGCACTACCAGGGGCGAGCAGTCCAGCGCGATAAGGTGTCAGTCTCCCAACCGAAAGGTTGTGGGCTCGTGTTCCACCTATTGCTACTCTGCGTCCACGCTTATCGGCGTGACAGATTGACAACGCCATCCGACCCAACAGTCGACACGTCGTAAGACAAACGACCGACCAGTCCAACACTAGGCCGCTGCGTCTATAGGCACCCGGTGCTGTGTGATCAGCGATTCTGGTAGGCGGGGCTCGTCAGACTCGGACCCCGCCTGCCGTGACTCATCGCCGGTCCCTTGAAGACCGATGGAGGTGGCGGAGCGGTACCGAAGCGCTGTACGGTACACGACGGCGGAGTGGTACCGAAGCGCTGTACGGTACACGGCGGCGGAGTGGTACCGAAGCGGTACACGGTGGCGGAGCGACACACGATGGCGGAGCGGTACCGAAGCGGTACACGGCGGCGGAGTGGTACCGAAGCGCTGTACGGTACACGATGGCGGAGACTCAGCGGCGACCACTACCAGCCGGTCCGGTCGGCGCCGCTGTCGGCTGCGGCTCTCGGCCGGAAACACCGCTGACTGCGGGATCTCCTCGCGCCGTGTGTCGGGATGTGGGCGTGATCAGCCCGTGAGGCGGCGCGGCGCGACAATCGACGCGGCCCACCGACGCCGCGTCGACGCGTCAAGTCGACGGCCGGCGAGGCGGTCGTGCAGCACGGCGGCCCGCTGCTTCCACGGGCGGCCCGATGCTTCCCCGGGCGGCCCGTTGCCTCTCCGGGCGGCCCCAGCTTATTCGGACGGCTGCACGGAGGACGAATATATGTGGATACGTTCGTGAATGGGATTTTCCCAGAGATCTGTTGCCCAGCTTGTCATGCTCAAATTACCTCAGCTGAGGCGTGGGCGCCTATCAGCCGGCACGAACCTGGAGACGAGCAATGACTGAAACACTTTCATGGCTAATTATTTGGTGGTGATGCATTTGTCTGCAATGTTTACGAACATGGTACGATTGCCTTTCCAGTCGAGAAGGCTTCCCGTATAATCGCCCCCTCCTTCCGGTTCACACGAAATGATTTGCATTTCCTCCGTGTCCGGCGATGTTTCTTCTAAGACCAGGTATTCATTACTTCTTCTACTTTTCTGAACCGTGCTCTGTGAATAGAAAGCGCATAAGACAGTTTGCTTTTAGGTGCTTACCCCATTGTCCAATTTCAAATGATTAGCTGGAATTTAGTGGGAGGGGCCTTGAGAAAGGCGATCATAAGGGATGAAGTTGGGATGCTTTTCCTAAGGGCAGGACATGTCAGGGGGAACAATCTATTCACTGGTGATGCAGTTCCGGTAAGCTTTTGCCCGTGCGCTGGATTTTCCGATCCGGAAGTTAACACACCACACGATACGAATGCAATGATTTTCCTCTAAGGAAGCCCTCTGATTTGTCGATGTCTTTATCGTCTCTGTCTGGCAGTGTCCAGGGTGAACAGGATCATACGTACTTGGTGCCACATATGCATAAACCCAATAGCAATGCACTTATGTGAACCTTTATTTTAAGTCGCGAACTTCCACCTTGCAGCATCGATATTAATTCCAAACATTTCGCCTGTCGTATCGCCGTTCAACAAGACATCACCGACGACCGCTTCGTTTTCGGTGGCAGTCTCTTCCACGTGTCCAGCGCGTAATTGGCCGATGAGAAGGTCGTCGTTGCGCCGAACAAGGCCGCCCTGAGCCGGCGAGGGCAGGCCGGCAGGCCGGCAGGTCTGACCCGGACCCGGCCCGGGGTCAGCGTGACGTCACGACCTGTCACGGGCGCCGCGCGCGAGCCGCGGAAGTGGCGACGATGTGCCGTCGACGGCGGTGGTCACGACGCCAGCTGGCGTGCAACGCGGCCATTTCACGGCCGCGGCCGCCGCAGTGTACGTACCGTGTCACACCGTGTCACGCCGTGTCACGCCGCTCGTGCTCATGCCGTGCGGGTGGCGACCGCCCGGCGCGCGCAATCAGGCCCGCGCGTGCCGGCTGTCACGCATCGCCGTCTGGCCGCTGCGGGCTCAGCAGCCGTGCCGGAGAGGTCCCGACCGGCCCTCTCCAGCCGCACACCATCGGAAGGAAGCGACGCCCACCTGCCGCAGTACACCGCCGTCTCGTCGCTGTGGGCTCAGCAGCCGCACCTGAGAGGTCCCGACCGGCCCTCTCCAGCCGCACACCATCGGAAGGAAGCGACGCCCACCTGCCGCAGTACACCGCCGTCTCGCCGCTGTGGGCTCAGCAGCCGCGCCGGAGAGGGCCCGACCGGCCCTCTCCAGCCGCACACCATCGGAAGGAATCGACGCCCACCTGCCGCAGTACACCGCCGTCTCGTCGCTGTGGGCTCAGCAGCCGCACCGGAGAGGTCCCGACCGACCCTCTCCAGCCGCACACCGTCGGAAGGAAGCGACGCCCACCTGCCGCAGTCCAGCCGTGGGAGCGCGCACGTGACCCGTGGCGCGGCGGTGAGACGGCACATTCGCCCGCCATCTCGTGCGCCAGTACAGGGCTCGGACTGCGAGCGGCGGCTCAGACGGGGACAACGGCTGCCAGGCAGTGGGACAAGAGCTGGTGTGGCTTGCAGCACAGCTTCTAAGAGTGTCGACGGCCGGTGTTGCCTGCGGGGCGTCGCGGCACAACGGTAAAGGTCTGCACCTGACCAGCAAGCCAGCCGCTGAGTAGTCGGATGTCGCCGGATTCCGGAAATGGTGTACCTATTTCCTATCCAACTCAGATTAAAAGTATTGCCACCATCCAATAATTCCTGATGTTCTTGGACTGTCTGAGAATATCTAGTCGTTATCAAAATCTGTTATTTCGCTTCTTAAGTAGTCCATGTTATTATCTAATCCGCATCGTGATGTAATACAACAATAACTAATATGTGAAACTGTGATCAAAAGGAAGTCCCATAAAGGCAGGAGAAAGGTAGCCTACTGTCCTTAGCAAAATCAGACTGAGATGCCTAACTTTTGAATTCGCTACTTAGAGCAGACCGAAATATTCCACATCATACTTCGGTCAGGAATTTCAGTTGACCATAGTTTCATTAAGCATGAATTAAGCTTACTTGATTCACATCAAACTTGGCCTTCACATTCATCAAACCGAGTTCGCATCAAATTTGGGCTAAAATATAATATGGCAGCGTAATCACTCACTCCAGAGCGGATTGTATCAAATCATGTGCACCGTTGAGCACAATGCTAACGAGAGCGTCTTTACTTCCGGGCGACTTTGCCAATCCATTACTTATGAATTAATGCACTTCGTTAGTTCAATACACTATGTATGCACACACAATACACCAATAATTGGAACACACCGTGAACACTCCCTCATGGGTCGGTATCGATGTTGGTGACACCCATTCAGTACTGCTCTTTTGATATCGCGCTAAACTTAACTGCTGAAATAAAGGCATTCTGTATGTACGCCAACTTCAATGAAGCGCACGTCGCCCGTACACCACATGCCAACCTGGCAGCTGTTTTCACCTCAGTTGTTATGCATGGCGAACTGGTTCAGCTATCACTGAATGCTAACGGATGGCAAGCGAATGGAAGTTGAACTGATACCGTAACTCAGAATACAGTCGTTCATCGAACGGAAGTTGAACTGATACCGTAACTCAGAATACAGTCGTTCATCGAACGGAAGTTGAACTGATACCGTAACTCAGAATACAGTCGTTCATCGAACGGAAGTTGAACTGATACCGTAACTCAGAATACAGTCGTTCATCGAACGGAAGTTGAACTGATACCGTAACTCAGAATACAGTCGTTCATCGAACGCTGGAACACGAAGTGTTCCGAAACTGCTTGCTGCAGGTACTGTACTACCACACGCTTACAGCGCTCTTCAGTTCTGAGCACGTAGAATCGGGGGAAGTGCTGCGGAGTTTCGACTAGGGCTCAAATCGCTAAACTAATCGGCGGATGGTCCAAGTACGGCCACAGCACCGAGTGCCGGCCGTGGGGTCCACGTGCTGCTACAGTCTCTAGTGATGGCCGTGGGGTCCACCTACGGCTACAGTCCCGAGTGATGGCCATGGGGTCCACGTATGGCTACAGTCTCGAGTGGTGGCCGTGGGGTCCACGTACGACTGCAGTCCAGAGTGATGACCGTGGGGTCGGCGCCGCGACAACGCCGGCCGTGGTCGGCCAAGCCGAACCGTGTACCGCTGGCCAGCACAGCCGGCTGGTCCATCCGAGCACGACCGAACTGGCGCGTGAGTTCCCATCACGCCGCTGCCGCTGGTGAAGCCGAACCAAGCCGCGCCCCCAGCCCTCGCTCGGCGCCGCCCCGACCCGGCCCGTTCCGGCCGCGGCTCCGACTGAGCGCTCCGCCTGCGGCACTCCCGTTACGTCGCCGTCGGAGCTGCCGGAGCTGGTGCCGGAGATGGAGCCGGAGCCCAAGTTCGGGGCCAGAGCCGAAGTCGGAGCCGGAGCCGAAGTCGGAGCCGGAGCCGGAGCGAGAACCGGAACTGGAGGTGGTGTCGGACTTGGGCCGAAGCCGGAGCGAGAGCTAGAATCGGGACCGGAGCTGGATTCGGAGTGGGAGCCCGAGTCGGAGTCGGAGTTTGAGCCGGAGTAAGAGTCCGAGCCAGAGGAGGAATCTGAACCTGAGTCAAAGCCAGAGCTGAAGCTGAGGTCACAGTCACTCTTAATTGTAGTTTGTGTCCGGTGCAGCGGTCGCGCAGCCTTTGGCCGAGCGACTCGACTGCAAGGAGCGGACGTTTTTACGTGCTTCCAAGCGGCATCGACCCGGCGCGGTGGCGGTGGTTTTGTGACGAGACCGGCCGGAAGCTGGGCGACTATTATTTTGTGGTGGCCAGCTGGGGTCAAACGCCGCCGATCTCTGGCGTCTGTCGATTGTGGCGCGGACGGCTACGCGTCCGGCGCTCACGTGGCGAAATATTCACGAAGACTGCGGCACGGACCGGTGCGTGAGATCTGTCGATGCGCGGTCAGCTTGCTATGGTAGTGTGGGTAGCGAGGGTGCAATTTTGCCACGTCCGCCGCGCCGCTAAACATGCGCTGTTGTCGTCGCAGCCGCTCTCGCTAAAAGTGGTTTTCGCTGCCGGAGCCACGCAGCGCTGTCGCAAGAGCGAGTGGGGAAAGAGCAACGGCGTCGGGTCTCGTGAGATGAGACGTGTCAGAAGGCGAGGAATATCGGGGCCGGGTGTCAGCAGGTGATGGATGTCGGGACTGGATGTCAGATGGTGAGGGATATCGGGCCGTGTGTTGCGAGGTGAGGGATGTCGAGGCCGGGTGTCAGAATGTGATGGATGTCGAGGCCGGGTGTCGTGCGGTGATGGATGTCGGGGCTGGATATCAGATGGTGATGGATGTCGAGGCCGGGTGTCAGAATGTGATGGATGTCGAGGCCGGGTGTCGTGCGGTGATGGATGTCGGGGCTGGATATCAGCAGGTGATGGATGTCGGGGCTGGATGTCAGATGGTGATGGATGTCAGGGCCTGGTGTGCGGTGTGTGGTGATGGATGTCAGGGCCTGGTGTGCGGTGTGTGGTGATGGATGTCAGGGCCTGGTGTGCGGTGTGTGGTGATAGATGTCAGGGCCTGGTGTGCGGTGTGCGGTGATGGATGTTGGGATGTCGGGGTCAAGTGTCGTGCGGTGATGGATGTCGGGGCCGAGTTTCGTGAGATGGGAATGTGCCCGGGCGGATCGTGTGTGATAAGATGTGGGATGGAATGAAGCTTGCAGAGGAGAGGTCCCTGTCCGAGCGATGCACTGGGAGACAAAGCTGATGCTATTCCAGGGGTGATCGATCGCTCACTGTATGCTAATACAGCTGGGTGATGATCTGCCGCTTCCACAATAGTTATCCCGGCGGCCGCTGTCTGGCCTTCAGTTTATGAGCGCACTGTTCTTCTTCCAGTAGGCTGTGCCGTCGTTTGTTATGGATTGTGAGGCCATCATTAGCCTGCATGGTGCAGCCTCTGTGTGATGGTCGCCGTGAACGAGCACATCGTATGGGACGCTCACCATCCCATGGGTGGTTTGGTCCCAAAGCACCGCGCCCGTGAAAACGGAGGCCCGCGGGCGATTCCAGGCGCTCGTTGTTGAATCGTTGTTGGGATGTCTGGGCGAAGCGGAAGCCGTCTGCAACATTCCGAGCACAGGCTTAGGAACAGGCACAGGCACAGGCATTCCGATGTGCTTCGGCATGTGCTCGCTCAAGTGTGTGACAGGAAAGCATATCCTTTACTTTGAAAATGCGTGTCATGTTCGAAAGGAAACCACATACCGACGTGGGACTTGGTAGAACACCATGCACAGTTGCGTATCCGTCCGCCAAGCTGGCAACGCTAAAATATTGCGGGTGTTATTTATTCGTTCTTTCGGCTTCTGCATATCATTGGTTATTCGCAACAAAGACACACAAGCTGTAAGGATCAGGCCAATCCCGATGCAGTTCGCATGTGCCTATACCAGTTGAGTGAACCTGCTGTGTCACGACAAATGTGATCCAATGAACATCAACCGAATCCCAATGGAAATTGCAAGCAACGCAGGTACGCACTACAGGTTTAGAAGTAAGGAGGACATACTGATGAAAGCATGTGAATGGTTCCTGCTATAATCTACCTGAGTTAATCGAAGTTGCGAAAGTGATAATTGCATGGTAAGAATGTTATGACAACATGGTTAGTTCAAAGCCCTTATTTCTGATTTTATTACAACCAATGATCGGAACCATTGAGTTGTCGAGTGAAAAAGAAAGCAGTAGGTGTTTAGGAACATAGTTGGCAGGAAGCCTTCAATTAATCTCGAATAATTGTATATAGAAATCGTTATTAAGCTCATCAATCAGTGGTAGTAATGGAGTGATCCTATATAAAAAGTTACAAAACGACTTCATTACGTCGAGGCAGCATTATGATTCTTTGTCCGAGCAATCAAGTGTAGTTAATTGACTAAATATCACCCGTTGATGATGCTATCAGGGGAAGCGGAGCAGTCAAGGCACCGCGCTGTTTCCCGGCCAGTGATCTCGTCATGCATGACCCGTTGTTGATTACTTAAATACGCGCTGAATGCAGCAACTGAAAGCAAATAGGCAAGGCAGGCCTTTGCTGCCAAAATTACATCTTGCGCATGGGCACCACATGTAGAGGTAGCTGCCAATTGCTCTTAATACCGGGCAATTACACGTCTGTAAACTCCTCAGTGTATCATGAGGAGCTGCAAGCAGTGGGGTGAACGAGCTAACAGTAATTGTCTTTGGCGCTTAGTTTGTATGAATAACCGACCAACGTCTGTAAAGTGTGTCAGGACACTTCACATTTTGCGCGAGAACAGCTGTCACATCCGGACTTTGCCGCTGTGTACCATCCCCCACACTCCGGTCCGTAGGACTTCTTCTCACCGTCAGCTCAGACTCATCAGTCGCAGTGGAAATCCCGACCATTGGTTTTGCCTTCCATCCCTCCGCGATTATTGGACAAAGGCGCCAATCAGCTGCAGTGGAATTCCAATTGCAATTACCGTGCAATTAGAGTTCGATACCTCCCGTACTGACCAACTGTAGGGCCCGACACCTCCCGTACTGACCCACTGTAGGGCTCGACACCTCCCGTGCTGACCCAGTGTAGGGCTCGATACCTCCAGTGCTGACACACTGTAGGGCTCGACACCTCCCGTACTGACCCACTGTAGGGCTCGACACCTCCCGTGTTGACCCACTGTAGGGCTCGACACCTCCCGTACTGACCCACTGTAGGGCTCGGTGCTTCCCGTGCTGACACACTGTAGGGCTCGACACCTCCCGTGCTGACCCACTGTAGGGATCGACACCTCCCGTGCTGACACACTGTAGGGTTCATCTCTTCCG
This sequence comes from Imbricaverruca yamaguchii, assembly GCA_034440575.1. Lineage (NCBI taxonomy): Eukaryota > Metazoa > Arthropoda > Thecostraca > Neoverrucidae > Imbricaverruca > Imbricaverruca yamaguchii. Next base: position 1,585,469 of record JAOTOL010001585.1, read on the forward strand.
GTGCTGATCCACCGTAGGGCTCGACACCTCACATGCTGACCCACTGTAGGGTTCAGCACCTCCCGTGCTGACTCACTGTAGGGTTCATCTCTTCCCGTACTGACCCACTGTAGGGCTCGACACCTCCCGTGCTGACCCACTATAGGGCTCGACACTTCTCGTGCTGACACACTGTAGGGCTCGACACCTCCCGTGCTGACCCGCTATAGGGCTTGACACCTCCCGTGCTGACCCACTGTAGGGCTCGGCACCTCCCGTGCTGACTCACTGTAGGGTTCATCTCTTCCCGTGCTGACCCACTGTAGGGCTCAGCACCCTCCTCGCCTGCTGCCGCCAACTCTCAACAGCTCCTTTGTATACAGTCTATGTCAATTCAATGGCATCACCCCTGGCCAAGAATAATTTCTGGTGCCACATTTTTACTTCGCTAGTGGTCACGAGCCGACCAAGCCAACCATGGGAGCTCAGCATTGGCTGCCGACTGAGCGGCAGTATCGTCGCGAGTTCGGCCACATATGATCCGCCGAGGGCCAGCTAGATTCACGCTCAGGTGTAGACACAGACCACGCGCCTACACAGTGTGTAGGCAAGGGCCATGTGCGATACATGTTTAACGGCGCATCTGGGCGTTGGCGGCGCGATTATCCGCTGCCTCAGGCGGGACAATTAACACGGCAGTCGGAGCTGGCGTGTGCGGACGTGAGAAGACGGGAGGTGTGGCGGTGCCACACGTGCGTCCGTTAGCCGGGATGACCAGGGCATTTCTACCCACCACGCCGAGACCGTGGGTGCGGAAAAGGCAGGGAAGTGCCAATGACCATCGCTCACCGAGATTCATCGGCATTCGCATCCTCGTCCCGCCAGCCCTTCTCCCGTTGTAACGGGCAGTTAACTGTGGCAGTTGTGGGAACGCAACTGTCCCGGTAGTCACATCGTGCTCTCTTCGGTATCTGACTGCTCTTTCCATCATCGACAAAGCCTGTCAATGCATCACAAGGTCCACGTCACCGGTGAACGATATCACCAAGCACGAGAGACGCGCACCAGAGAGTGGGCATCATTGTTTCTCGTAGTGAACATTACTCTGTTTGCCATCGCAACAGCGTAGCGCTTCCGCATGCAGGCTCTGCCTCTTAGGACATGCGTTCATCAACGTCAGCGTGCGGTGGGCGCTGACGGCAGCAGCAGTCTGCGGCGGCGCTCCGCACCGACCGTCGGCAGTAACAGGCCGACGGCGGCACACTTCCGGGTCACCGGGTGACGAGCCCCAGACGGTGGCTCTGCAGCCGCCGGCCGAAATGGTCTGAGAACGGCCGACTCGTGTCGGTGTGTGCGGGTGAGCGAGGGAAGCGGGTCAGGCCGGCTGACAGGCCGGGCGCAGCACAGGCTACACGGCGCCGTCGCTGCGTCACCTGTCGAGCCGTCAGCAGGGCCATGCAAATCAGCCGCTCACCGTTAGAGCGTCAACAGTGCCGCCCTCGTCTGGTGCGTCAGTGTGCCTGTGTCAGTGTGGGTGTGTCAGTGTGGGTGTGTCAGTGCGGCTGTGTCAGTGTGGGTGTGTCAGTGTTGGTGTGTCAGTGCGGCTGTGTCAGTATGTGTGTCAGTGTGGCTGTGTCAGTGTGGGTATGTCGGTGTGGGTGTGTTGGTGTGGGTGTGTCAGTGTGGGTGTGTCAGTGTGGATGTGTCAGTGTGGCTGTGTCAGTGCGGCTGTGTCAGTATGTGTGTCAGTGTGGCTGTGTCAGTGTGGGTATGTCAGTGTGGGTGTGTCAGTGTGGGTGTGTCAGTGTGGGTGTGTCAGTGCGGCTGTGTCAATATGTGTGTCAGTGCTGGTGTGTCAGTGTTGGTGTGTCAGTGTTGGTGTGTCAGTGTTGGTGTGTCAGTGTGGGTGTGTCAGTGTTGGTGTGTCAGTGCGGCTGTGTTAGTGAGGGTATGTCGGTGTGGGTGTGCTGGTGTGGGTGTGTCAGTGTGGCTGTGTTAGTGTGGATGTGTCAGTGTAGGTGTGTCATTGTGTGTGTGTCAGTGTGGGTGTGTCAGTGTGGGTGTGTCGGTGTGGGTGTGTCAGTGTGGGTGTGTCGGTGTGGGTGAATCTGTGTGTGTGCGTGTCAGTGTAGTTGTGTCAGTGTGGGTGTGTCAGTGTGTCAGAGTGTCAGTGTGTCAATGTAGGTTGTCAGTGTGTGTGTGTGTGTGTGTGTGTGTGTGTGTGTGTGTGTGTATGTGTGTATTGGAATGCAATATGTTCTGTAAGAATGTTTGCGAGGTCGGCCAATAGACAGCACGATGTAATCAAAGTGTAGCACAAGTAGAGCGTTGGTCAGTTGCTTCCTACATCCAGTCAGCTTGTCGTCCAATTCTGCCCAGTGCTGAGCATGGGCCAGGCACCGCATGTTCCGCATGTCTCATTTGGCCAGTTGTCCGCGTCAGTATCAGACGGGTGTTCCGGCAAGCACGACTTCCGGTGGCGGGGCGCCGCCGTGGCCGGGCGCGCTGGTGACGGCGGCGGTCGGCAGCCACCGCGGCGAGCGACCTGCCCGCGCCGCCTCGCCGCGACCCCCGACCCGACCGGCTGACCCACTAACTGAGACGGCTCGCCGGCCACGTCGTCATTACACGCCCATTGTCGGCTGACGGTCCAGGTCCAGGTCCAGGTCCACATCCAGGTCCGTCCGTGCGTCCGGCGCCGCCCCGCAAAAACACGACGAGCGGCGCGTTTTTGCGCGCCGCACAGGGCACCGGAATAGGCTGCGAGGCCTACCGGCCGGCTACTGTCGCTCTGGTGACGGCCAACCCTTCGGCACGTGCCGCGCTCGCCGCCCCGCGACGCTTGCGGCGCAGCTGCGTCCGGGCAGAGACGTGCAACACATGCTGCTGGCTTTCCGACGCCGCCCCAGCCGGCCGGCCGCACGTAGGCAGCGCCTGACCGCTGCACGTGTGCGCTTCCCGCTGTCCGTGGCAACGCCGGAGCAACACGTGCGTGTTCGAACACGGCGCATGCATCGGAGAGAAACCGACCCCGACTGCTTCCCTCGGAACTGCACGGGTGTCGTATGCAACACTAACATATAGTGCACAATATGAAAATACACGTAAGCCCTTGTTGTCTGCCGACACAGGTGTGGCTAGCATAAACGCCGTCAAGCTTTAGTTGAATGCCATGCGCCATGTTAGATGCCATGTTCTCGCAGATACTGCATGAGCGACTCAGTCTCCACCGGTCTTAAATATTATATATACCAGCCAACAAGCGCCACCAACAGCTGACATTACACATGCCACGCTGTGATGCCTGGTTCCATCCAAGTATACATAGCTTTAGATTTCTACCAGCTGTCGATCGGCTGTAAAGCAGGGGATCAACGGCCATCAGCCATGGAACTGACAACCAATGCCAACCCACACGCTTGCGCAATTTCACATGGCTAGTCCTCAGCATGTGTGCCCGATAAGCTAACCGTTCGGGACAACCTGGAAGGCGTAATTATATTCGTGATGGGTGAGTGTGAAACAGATAACGACCGCAGCAAATCGGCGGCGTCCTGCCCTGGCTATCATGCTGTTGTTAATTGGCAAATCGTGGCCTGGAAGAGCCAACAGAGGTTGCCGTGCTAACGTCGGCACTCAGTAACGCTGCCGAACTGCCTCCAGTGACGGCTCAGGAGATGGATCGAGGTTGGTACTCGAGCCACGACTCGTGCCTGTCCAAGTGTCCACGTCCACGTCCACGTCCACGTCCACGTCCACGTCCACGTCCACGTCCACGTCCACGTCCACGTCCACGTCCACGTCCACGTCCACGTCCACGTCCACGTCCACGTCCACGTCCACGTCCACGTCCACGTCCACGTCCACGTCCACGTCCACGTCCACGTCCACGTCCACGTCCACGTCACGTCCACGTCCACGTCCACGTCCACGTCCACGTCCACGTCCACGTCCACGTCCACGTCCACGTCCACGTCCACGTCCACGTCCACGTCCACGTCCACGTCCACGTCCACGTCCACGTCCAGGGAAGCTCTGCACCGCATCTCACTATCTCCGCTTACGTCCGCGCCGCGCCCTTATGGTGAGGCATTATCGCCAGGTCTTCAGCCGATGGAGGCCGAGTAAGCGGACCGAAGTTAACAACCTGCCACAAAGGAATATAACCCGGCCGTCAGATGTGCGGTTAAGATCGGTGAAGACCGATCACGGCGCCATTATACGTCAAAAGGTTCTCAGCAAGATCCGTTTCCTTTCACCAGAGCCGGCTGTGATATGCGCGGTCAACATAAAGCCAACAAGAAAGCTTGGTATGCGAGTTAGTTTACATATCGTCACCGCGGAATGTCAACGCTCACAATTCCCGGAACAAAAAGCACCTAGTCTACCTTGGCCTGCACTTCGAATGGACGCAAGTGTGCCGGTTTGTATTTCGCCACGCCGTCGGTGAGAACGGAAACAAACGGTGTTCACTTGACGGACCTGGTCGTCGCCTGATCAAAATTCCACCGCTGCATGATCCATGAGCGGCCGACGCGACCCAGCGTGACCCCGGCTGATCCATCGACCCTCGCCGCATCATCACCGACACCCTGAATAGCACCCCGCTGCGCTTACGTCGGCGTCTCACCGTCACGCCGCCACACACGATGACCGGCCGTAAAATCAGCCACACGTGGTGGTAGACCGTCACACCTGTCACGTATGGTGGTAGTCATACCTGCCACATGTAAGTCGTCACAGTCATCACAGCCATCACAGCCGTCACAGCCGTCACAGCTGTCACAGTCGTCATATCTGACGGAGCCGGCGCCGGTCCGGGGGCGCGGCCCGGTCACATGTGAGCGGTGCGCCGCGGCCGACACAGTTGTCATACCCGTCACAGCCGTCATATCTGACGGAGCCGGCGCCGGTCCGGGGGCGCTGCCCTGTCACGCTGAGACATTTGAGCGGCCCGCCGCGGCCGACACAGTTAGGCGGAACCTGCCGCAGCCGTCACAGCTGTCACACCCGTCACAACCGTCATATCTGACGGAGCCGGCGCCGGTCCGGGGGCGCGGCCCGGTCACATTTGAGCGGTGCGCCGCGGCCGACACAGTTAGGCGGAACCTGCCGCAGCCGGTGCCGGTTGAAGCGGTCCGGTCGACTGACTGACCCTGCCGGCCGCTCTACCACGGCTCACTGAACACGCCGCACTCGCCGCCGAGGGGTTCACACAGTACACACGTGAGATAAACGTAGCGCACCTAGCCGCCGCCAACGGGACCGTGGCTATGCGCGTCTCAGCGGCAACCCGCTGGTCGCTCGCGACTACACCTGCCTAGAGTGCTTAGCTTCCCGTCTGTCGTGCTTAGGTTTGCGACTGACATGCTTAGCTTCGCGTTTCGCGTGCTTGGCTGGGTGTCTCAGTCCGTCCCACGCTGTCGTCGGACATATTCCACCGGAATATCCGTCACTGTCGAAATGCGCAATCGCAGGATTTTGCACGCGGTTGGCGCGCTGCCGCTCGGCTGGCAGCGTGTCTTCAGATCAATGTCCAGGTCGCGCTGGCTTTGTGTCAGGTAGGTATCCAGGATCACGACTTCTGCCACCGCCGCCGGCTCGGGTTGACCGAGTCTCCAACGGTTGGGTCGGCGAACCCGTGTCACAACGGCATCGGCTCGGCTCGGCTCGGCTCGGCTCGGCTCGGCTCGGCTCGGCTCGGCTCGGCTCGGCTCGGCTCGGCTCGGCTCGGCTCGGCTCGGCTCGGCTCGGCTCGGCTCGGCTCGGCTCGGCTCGGCTCGGCTCGGCTCGGCTCGGCTCGGCTCGGCTCGGCTCGGCTCGGCTCGGCTCGGCTCGGCTCGGCTCGGCTCGGCTCGGCTCGGCTCGGCTCGGCTCGGCTCGGCTCGGCTCGGCTCGGCTCGGCTCGGCTCGGCTCGGCTCGGCTCGGCTCGGCTCGGCTCGGCTCGGCTCGGCTCGGCTCGGCTCGGCTCGGCTCGGCTCGGCTCGGCTCGGCTCGGCTCGGCTCGGCTCGGCTCGGCTCGGCTCGGCTCGGCTCGGCTCGGCTCGGCTCGGCTCGGCTCGGCTCGGCTCGGCTCGGCTCGGCTCGGCTCGGCTCGGCTCGGCTCGGCTCGGCTCGGCCTCGGCTCGGCTCGGCTCGGCTCGGCTCGGCTCGGCTCGGCTCGGCTCGGCTCGGCTCGGCTCGGCTCGGCTCGGCTCGGCTCGGCTCGGCTCGGCTCGGCTCGGCTCGGCTCGGCTCGGCTCGGCTCGGCTCGGCTCGGCTCGGCTCGGCTCGGCTCGGCTCGGCTCGGCTCGGCTCGGCTCGGCTCGGCTCGGCTCGGCTCGGCTCGGCTCGGCTCGGCTCGGCTCGGCTCGGCTCGGCTCGGCTCGGCTCGGCTCGGCTCGGCTCGGCTCGGCTCGGCTCGGCTCGGCTCGGCTCGGCTCGGCTCGGCTCGGCTCGGCTCGGCTCGGCTCGGCTCGGCTCGGCTCGGCTCGTCAGTGGTCGGCTGGGTACCATACACCATGCTCAGCTGAACCAGCGCGTGTGCACTGTACACCCGACTACCATGCGAACACGGCTGAGTATCGCCTCTCCCTCACGCGGAGGTACGTCGCGAGGGCCGAGGGCCGTGCCAGGCTTTGAAGCGCCGCCCGGCCACCACGCCGTGCCGATAAGAGACCAGCCGAGTACTACCTGACGACCGCTCCGGAACGGCTTGTCTCAGCTCATGACAGATCATCAGCATCTTGCCGAACCGCCCACCCACCGAGGTGGCATCCTGGCTGACATCAGCACCTGTCGGCTGATCGCCAGGCTGACATCAGCACCTGTCGGCTGACGGCCTGGCCGACATCACCACCTGTCGGCTGGCGGCCTGGCCGACATCACCACTTGTCCGCTGATGGCCTGGCCGACATCAGCACCTGTCGGCTGACGGCCTGGCCGACATCAGTACCTGTCGGCTGACGGCCTGGCCGACATCAGCACCTGTCGGCTGACGGCCTGGCCGACATCAGTACCTGTCGGCTGACGGCCTGGCCGACATCAGCACCTGTCGGCTGACGGCCTGGCCGACATCAGCACCTGTCGGCTTGGGCCGGCCACAAGCATAAAAAGGACAAAAACGTCTAACATTGATGCGTATGCTACGATCGCAGGCTTCCCACACTTCCAAAACGGCTCAGTGTCTCTCATGCTGGCATATTTAAACATGAGTTAAGGAATGGCGCAAGCGTGGCTCGTTTCTCACCAGCATTTTCACACCCACGCGTAGCCGGTCTGCCATCGTTTTCACCGGTAGTCAGTCACGGAACACGCGACTAATTGAGTCTTCTCCCCGAGTTTTGCACTCGACCAATGTGTTTATCAAGTGAGTCATACGGCGAGCACACATGCCATTTGAACTAGAGCGATTCGTGGCGGTGGGATGGCGCAACTGAACTGTAATTTATGCATGTTGGACTTAACCTTAGGCAACCGTCGTGAACAGGGGTCTATGAATCATTAGCGCAGTGCCGTGCGGGCCTCAGCTAAGCAGCGTGCCTTGCTTCGTTAACGATGGCATTTAACCGTCACGACATAACTCCTTGGGAAGATCGGACAGGACCGAGTTAGTAGCTAGGCCAATATGGGCACCCATGGTAGGTGGCGTCTACTATGTAGCTCGTAGGTCATAGGTCTGCTGCCTGAGTAGGGCCACCGGAACCTCTGACCGGCCAGCCGACGACATTAATGGCACGTTTACTCCCAGGCGCACACATGCGCGCTGAACTGGAGTCTCAACCATGGCGGCGGAGAGGAGACACCAGTGCTTTGGATTCCTATGGATCCAGACAATCCGAGCCAAGATTTTGCATTATTGTATATTTTTCTCAGGATGGCCTTATTAGAACAGGAAACAGGAAGAGGAGCATAATAAGGCGCAATAAGTTTCATCCATTCTGGTGTTCGGGTTTTTAAATGCTCCTAATTGCATTCAACATGTTATGCATCATTTCATATCTAATGCAAAAATTGGGTCCGGAATTGATGTAAAGTAGTCTATCGCGTTGCAGAATGCATGCTTTAAAGGGACCTGTCATTTTCTTTGATATCACACCACGGTTTTTGCAGACAAGCTGAGCGCGTGTGAACATATAGCTAAACTGAAAACGGCGATTAGACTAAAGCTCTAAAAGGCCAGAAATTCCAGTCATCTCGAGTTGGCAGCGAAATAAAGCACAAGTAATTTCAAGTAGTATTGCCAGGCGAATAATAGAAACCAATCCTTTCTTTGAAAGCCCCAAATATACGTGCGGTAATCGAAATAATTCGGTTAAGTTTGCTGTTCTTCACGTAGGAAAAATACGAATCACATTATGCCCTGGTGCCATATTAACTTCTACAGCTCGATGGCATGACTTTTATTGGATGGTTTCGTTCACCAGACTACTTCTTGCGTTTCCACTGTTTACGCACCATTCGGAGATACAATGAATTTCCCTATGGCGCGGGATGTACTTCTTCCTGGAGTTTTCAGTTGTGATGGAAGGCAGTATTGCATATGCACAATGTTTTGCTGACATACACGTAAACCGAGAGTGTAGTGTTAGGTGAGGTAGCGCGCCATGATCATTAACAAGCCTCACAGTCAGCATCCGTCATGTAAGGAACATGCCGTCTAAGGCTGAAACCAAGTATGCCAAAACAAAATATAAACAACATTCTTCAACATACCTCTGAATATCTTATTTATTTTTGGACTTAAATTAGGAACTAAATGATAGCGAGAAAAAAAATTCAAGCTCAGATAGCGAACACAAGAAGGGTTAATTACCTTTTAATGTGGCTTAGTGTGGTAGTAATTCCCATTTCACTACGGCGTGTCTTGTTTTAAAATATTTAGCGTTAATCACAACGAGCGTTACCTGTGTTCCTCCCTGTAAATGGTACAGGATGTAAAAAGAAGCACCGGCGAATAAATGCATCGGATTTCTAAGGCATGACTCCATATCGATTGGTGTATGGGTAGGGGAGGAGGAAAGTAGGCGAACCAGTACCTCGTGGTGTAAAGCGTACCACTATTAGATAACAAGGGTATGCACATACAAGCTTTTCCCGCGATTCCAAGATGCGTCGTTGCAAAGCTATAATCCTCTCCAACGCGGTCCGGCCTGGCGCACCAGGCCGCTCACGCCGACCTCCTCTGCGACTCTGGTAAAGGCATCTGACCTTTATTCTCGCTCGCAACGAAGACACCACTCGAAAAACAGCGACCGCAAAAGCGTCATTGCAGCACATGCTGGGCAACGCACTAGGTGCCCAGACATCAGCACACCACCGGCTTGTCTGTACTACGGTCTGCCAACCATTCAGGCACCGGCACACCACCACCGGTGCCGCGGTCTGTCAACCATTCAGGCACCGGCACATCAACGTCATGCCTGTGCCGCGGTCTGCCAACCATTCAGGCACCGGCACATCAACGTCATGCCTGTGCCGCGGTCTGCCAACCATTCAGACACCGGCACACCAACGTCATGCCTGTGCCGCGGTCTGCCAACCATTCAGGCACCGGCACATCAACGTCATGCCTGTGCCGCGGTCTGCCAACCATTCAGGCACCGGCACACCAACGTCATGCCTGTGCCGCGGTCTGTCAACCATTCAGGCACAGGCACGCTCGTTGGCGCCGTTTTCGCAGTCCGTTCCCGGTTGCTGGCCGGCGCGGTACGTAATTATTCGTAATGATGGCCAGCCAACCGGACCAGCCATGTGAGCTGGACGCCCGGAACCGGGTCACAAGCGCTGACCTGCGACCTGCGCAGTCTCGAGTGCCTCGACTCGGCTACTCTCACGCTGCGCTGTATAGGTGGCCTACTCACACCCATCGCCGTGGTGCTTAGACCAGCTCCCTCTGACCTGTCGCCTGCTGGCTACTTACTGTACATTCTTCATTGCTAAGAATATGTATTCCTGGTGTGTGAAGCTTAACAACTAAAGTGGTATGCAAAGCAATGATATTTTAACGAACGGCACACTGACAGAAACCATTTGCGCCTTGTGCATGATTATTCCGGACCAGGTTACGGCTAGCATGGTGAAGCGTCAATTAAGTGTGAATAAGAGCAAAATCGAACTGCTACCCACTTTACATGGGCAGCAACATCTCGAATACGATGCGGTTATGATCAATTGCGTAAATCATGTTCTTGTAAACGAGCTTTGGCATAGCAAAACATGCGAAAAGCTGAACGCAAATTTACGCCCAGGGAGGTGGAATTTTGTGATTAGCGCTAGCCATGAACAATTAATGGTACGGCTGCAAGGATTAACACACTTCTTACAGCTATTCTCTGCTAAGGTTTCAGTAAATTTATGGTACTTATGAAAAATAAATGTTTTGCCTTTATTCTAATTGCAGGCCTTGTTGTGAATCGAAAAGTCCGACACGTGTCAGCTCAAAGCGGCGCTGAGACGTCACGTTATTCGTGCGTTCCCCCCACCGTGAGTTTTGCGATTTGACGGAGTGTTCTAACTCGCGGATTTGTGTAGGCGTTCGGGTTGTGCTGATTGATCTATTGGATTACCTAATGAACCTGATTTAGCCTGCTTATTTAAGCATCGCATAGTCGGTGCAGTGTGCAAACAATGCACCATTGGACTAACGGAGCAGCGAGGGCTATGTTGTCATCGACAACGTTTTTTTTTTCTCTCGGCTGCGTGAATCCCTCGAATTCGCAGTTACGTTGATCTCTGCCCAACAACCTCTAACTACGTGGATCACTAATGATAGCTTGTGCCCGTGTGCACCGTTACTCGAAGCAGATGCGTCAAAAGTGCAAAAAATCGCCAAATATTCGGTACTTTTCACCATATCGCGGCAACCTCTAAATTAAAAACAAATAAAAACATTCGGTGGCTGCGCCGCCCTTGTAAACGGGCTGCGCGATCGTAACTTTTGCGAACCGACCGGAACGGTAGCATCCGTTTACGGCTGACCTGCTCATGTAAACGGAGTATGTGACAAGACATGTCAGGCTACATGTTGTGTATTCTACAAGACATGTCAGGCTACAAGACATGTATATTCTACACCATGGTGTAGAATGCATAACATGGTGTATTCTACACCATGTTGTGTTAGCATAATGGAGACAATAATGGGTGCTGATTTCAATGCCTTCTGTGCCATGCTAGACGTGATTCAGGTTTCTGGCAGAATGTTCGTGATTCTCAACGTGTTTTAATGACGTAATGAACACAATCATAGGTGTTGATTTCCACGCCTGATGTGCATTGTTAGACGTGATTCAGGTTGCTAGTAAAATGTTCGTCATTCCCAGTATTTTGTGTGTGAGCTTGTGAGGCATGCACAAACCGGCCAAGGACCCACTCACATGCATCTTAAAGTAACACCTAAATCGTCACCTCTTGAATTTGAATGTTTTATGATAAATGATTGTACTGGACTTTGGTAGATTTCCGACTATCAATTATACATTATAAGCTCAATTCGAGGAATCCATGCGAACCTTAGACCGAAATTGTGTCTATGAAATTATTTCAGAAAATGTCAATATCAGTTCCAAAATAAGGATTTCAGAGTAGTAATTTGACCCAGTCAAAGCATAGCCTGACGGATATAATGGGATAGTTGACATGACATGGCACTTGTTTCGGGTGCTGAAATCTGACCGTCAAGCCATCTGATAAATGGCAAGATTTCTGAAAAGCGGATTTTATGCTGGTTTTCCATGTTGTGCAGATATGCAAGCGTGTATCCATATTTTCTCGTACCAGTGGCCTGTTAGCCTTAACATGATTTTGAAGCTTACCAAACTAAGCCACAAGCAATTCATGCATCAAATTATTACAATATTAACATTCAATATCACAAATTGGTCTCACAGAGCTCCCGGGAAAACAATCACTTCTCTGGACACTTGGTGGGGTGGCTTAACCCGCGCCGTCTTTCCGGTCAAATCCTCACACCGCGTCTCGGAGGGAGGGGGGGGGCGGTTAAAGACCCCCTTCTAAAATCTAAACCAAGCATCGCACGTAAACGAAAGAGGTGTCATCGGAAAGCACTCGACGAGTAGAGTCCGGGTCGTCCCCCCAAACAAATTTTCCCCAAATGTGACGTCACCAGGGGGGGCTAGATTTTCACGACTTTTCACGACTTACATTATGTTTTTTATTCTGGGGAGTTCATATTGGGGATATATGAGAGGAAAAAAATTTTAGAATGAGAAAAAGAGAGCAAAATCGACCAGGGCTATATTTTCTTTTGGCCCCCAAATTTTTTTTTTTGAAATTTCAAAATTTTGGGTTTTCAAGTTTTCTTTAATTATCCTTCTCCAATGGGTAGAGCATACCGAGAAACGTTGTTGGAAGTCAACTTGCCCTAATCAAGAATGCTTACTTTAGCCAGAATCCTGTATCTGAATTGCAAAATGGCAAATACGCAAAATTTTCATGCAGTCAAAAACGAAAAAAGAAAGAAAAATTCAACTCAAACATTTTGTTGCATCCGTAAAGATAAGCAAACGCTGAAAGTTTCATTAAAATATCTGTATCCGTTAAAGCGTGACGACTGGTTGAACTTTGTTGGAGGTGACCTCACTTGACCTTGACTAACTCGTTGACCCTAGATGACCTGACCTAAATTTTTTTTAAATCAGCATGTCAAATTGATGTTGAAAAAGGTATGCCAAATTTGGGCGCGCTGCCGCGCGCCGTTCGTCCCCTATCCGCGAAAAACCTGAGGGAGGGGGCGGTTGAAGACCCCTCGAGACGGGACGGGTTAATATCCGCCACGACCTTTGATTGATAACTAGACCATGTGTCAGGTCCCGTGTGGGTGTTCGCTTGAATATGACGAGATTCTTTGAATTGCTTCAACTGTTCCTACATTGCACTCATTGCATTACGTTGCACATTCGTCGTGAATGAGCGGCGCTGCCGGATACGATTGGCGCCACCCGTACACACAAGTGAATGTCGAACAGCCCTGACGACTGGCTCAAGCATCAGACGGCCCTGAATACGGACTGAAATGTCGGACAGCCCTGACGACTGGATCAAACGTCGGACGGCCCTGAATACGGACTGAAATGTCGGACAGCCCTGACGACTGGATCAAACGTCGGACGGCCCTGAATACGGACTGAAATGTCGGACAGCCCTGACGACTGGATCAACTGTCGGACGGCCCTGAATACGGACTGAAATGTCGGACAGCCATGACGACTGGCTCAAACGTCGGACAGTCCTGACGACAGGCTCAAATGTCGGACAGCACTGAATACAGACTGAAATGTCGGACAGCCCTGACGACTGGCTCGAATGTCGGACAGCACTGAATACAGACTGAAATGTCGGACAGCCCTGATGACTGGCTCAAATGCCCTGACATGATCGTGCATTAGATATCACGATGCCATGTGCATTTCCATCAATATATTTAACCCCATCTCACACGCTTCTGATGCACTTCTGGATGCAGGGACAGTTCGGTTTCATCGCGTAAATTATCACAGGAGCTATGCGGTCCTTGTCAAGCACTACTACCCTGGCACAGAAGTAAACGTATGTGCTTGTTTCGTCAGTATCGACACGGGCCATGCAGAGACGGCATGTTCCGTGACACCTGGCTGCCAACGCGACCGTTCGCGCTGTCTTTGACCGCACGGTGTGACGGCGGGGCTCGGTGTGACTCACACGGTGTGACGGCGGGGCTCGGGGTGTCTCACACGGTGTGACAGCGGGGCTCGGCGTGTCTCACACGGTGTTACGGCAGGGGCTTATCGTGTCTCACACGGTGTTACGGCGGGGACTGGGCGTGTCTCACACGGTGATGGTGGGGCTCGGCGTGACTTACACGGTGTGATGGCGGGTCTCGGTGTCTCACACGGTGTGATGGCGGGTCTCGGCGTGTCTCACACGGTGTTACGGCGGGGACTGGGCGTGTCTCACACGGTGATGGCGGGGCTCTGCGTGTCTCACACGGTGTGACGGCGGAGACTGGGCGTGTCTCACACGGTGTGACGGCGGAGCTCGGCGTATCTCGCGCGGTGTGAAGGCGGAGACTTGGCATGTCTCACACGGTGTGATGGCGGAGCTCGGCGTGTCTCACACGGTGTGACGGCGGGGCTCGGCGTGTCTCGCGGGGGCTTCGCATGTCTCACGTGTTATGCGTGCGAACTGTCGCGCCGCATTTGTCAGCTAGCCGGCGGCAAACACTGCCCGGGAGGTGGCCGATACCTACGGTACGCGTCAACACTTCCGCGCCGCGCCACAACGGCAGCGGGCGCTGTGCGTGAATCCCGACAAGTAGACGCAACAACGACAGCAGTAGACGACAGGGCCGGTCGGATAGGAACCGGGCGGCAGATGCGGCGCGCCGCAGGTCGCTAGCGGCAGTTGTGGCGCGCCGCAGGTCGCCCGGAAGCAGTTGTGACGCGCCGCAGGTCGCCCGGAAACAGTTGTGGCTCGCCGCAGGTCGCCCGGAAGCAGTTGTGACGCGCCGCAGGTCGCCCGGGAACAGTTGTGACGCGCCGCAGGTCGCCCGGAAACAGTTGTGGCTCGCCGCAGGTCGCCCGGAGGAAGTTGTGGCCCGAGTCAGGTCCCCCGGAAGCAGTTGTGGCGTGTCATAGGTTGCCTGGCGGCAGTTGTGGCGCGCTGTATATCGCTGGCTGTATCAATGCTCGACAGGTCTCTTCTACCGATGACGGCTACGGTGAGAATCTAGTCTAATTGAGCTCACTGCGGCAGACCTGACACAGGACCCTTACTATCGGGGGACAGGATAGTATCACCGAGGCGGGTCTGTCAGCGAAATACCACTTTGTCCTCCGACACCGGGTCTGTCAGGGAAGTACCACTTTATTCTCCGACAGCGGATCTGTCAGCGAAGTACCACTTTATTCTCCGACATAGCACCTGTCCCGAGGGGGAGTTTTCCTCAGTGTACGTCTGGTCTGCTGGTCAGCGTGCTTGTTCTGCAGGAGCAGATCTGGCTTCTTGTGTGGTGAATGCATTCCGCACTGAAGTGGTCTCACATCTGCGCTACGCGATATGGCCATGGTTGCTATAATTCATGGTTATTCATAACTTTAAAACAAATCAGGCGATCGTGTATCATTAACACGCGCCATGGAGGGCCCTAGAAAATTACTCGCACTGGAGGGGTGTGCGAATTCCGTGCCCCTTATGATCTCGGCTCCTATCACAGCTGGAGTAAAGAAATTTGCAGGGTGGATGGATCCTGTAGTGGTCCATACTGTGCGCAAATTTCATGACCATAACTTAATACCTTCAAGGTCAAATGTGGTCACATATATGAAAATTGTCTTGTTTTACGTGGCTTGGCTTGCCATTGTTATGGATCGCTAGGATTGTACATAAATGCTCCAAAATGGGCATCAATGATGTTTTAGACATCACTAATAATGGAATTCAGATGCTAGACCTGGCATTTGACCTCAGGTCACATATATTGCAGCACTTTATCTGGTCATTACCTGTTCAAGTCATCGGAATCGTACTGCCCGCCTGACTGCTCCGTCGGGCGGCTCGGCATAATCGGCTCCCTTAGGGAACCCTTAGGTACACAATGACAAACAGTAGTTTTCAGGATGTGTAGTGACAATCGCATCACAGTCATTTGCATGTATGACAACATTCCAGTCGACCAAGTTTGGTTCCATTAACTTGTCATGAACTTGACCTGACCGAGGACAAAGTTGTCCTCGGTGACCTAACATTACCTTAAAGCTATATATCATAACAATATACATAAAATAATTCGCGAATGTTGCCAAGAACACTTCCCTTTTCTAACTTCACTTTTGATGCTGCTGTTATGATAAAATCCACGAATATAAAGGAACTGCAAATTAAAGTCGCTTCAGGAATGCATAATGGTTTCAAGCCAATAGATTATCACTGAATATTGATCGGCAAGTATATGCGCATGTGATGATGCATATGTATATATATGCTTAATTGCATGTAAGTGCGGGTGTGTAAATACAGATGTGTGCATGTGTATGTGCATAAATGTGTATGGATGCATACGTGTGTATGTTTATGTATGTGCATGTATGTATATTTGTATGGATGTGTGAGTGCACATGTGTCTATATATGTGAAGTAAGTGTAGGTGTACATGTTTCATGTGTGTGCATATGCAAGTTTGCGTGCTTGTGCATGTGTGTGTGCATGGATCTAACTCCTCCCTCCCCTCATAACACATTTCATTTTGTGGCCCCCAGGAGTTCCTTGGTGTTACTAGCTTGCTACCTAGTTGAGGTGCTCCTGGGGCTACGTCTACTAATAACTGGTTGTGGCCTATCTGCAAACAAAAAGAAAACAAGATGCAACCAGTTGTAGTGAACTGGATTTATGCAGAAAAATGGCATCTGTATTGGCTTCCTGGGATATCCCTAAGCTGGCTGTCCTAACTTTTGAAGAGCTGGCCATAGGAAATTCCAATAGTAATCGAGCCTGCAATAGTGCGTTCAGTCAAATGGGATAAGTGCATATGAGACAGTGGTAGACATTAGGAAAAAATCTGAAAAGCGCATCAGCGCCGATTTTTGTGGTCTGGAGGAACACTTTTTGTTGGGGTTTTAACCTAACCTAACCTAACCTAACTCCACAAATTTCCGGGAAGATTTCCCTTTTTTCATACTTTAAACAATGCTCATTTCTAAGCAAGTACGTAAAAATGGCATATATCTACCGGCAAAATCTGAAGCTATGTAGGAAAAACTGGAGGGATGAGCGGATTTCGTCCCCCCTCTCCTTCAGGTCGCGTGTAAAGCCCACAATTAATCTGGGACCGAACCGTTAGAAACATCGTGTCCAAATTCACAAGTCCACATTTATGTTCTTTTTGTAATATAACACTTAGCAGTCTGTGGGAACTGTACCACCACCGTCAATTTGAAATATTACAAATATTTGTCTCACAAGATATAAACCTTTATATAAGCACATAAACCTTTATCCAACCACATATCGGAATTGCGAAGCCATCCTTTTCTTTACTTGCGACAGGGCGGCTGTATTCGCGCCACTGTTGCATGCGTACCCGGCGGCCTCTCCTTGAGCATGGCACTAGCCTGCGTCATTAAGCCTGAGTCTGAGAAGCCTGCTCTTCCTCCAGTTAGCCGGTGAGGCGCGTCGCGGCTGCGGTGTGTACTCGCCGGCTCAATCAGGTCGGGGGCGCCGGCGAGCCGAGCGCACACACACGATCACCGGTAATTGGTATCGTCTTTAATGGCCTGCTCCAGCGGCAGATAGTGATCTGTTAATGGTGTCCGGCTAGCGTGCGGCCGCTGCCCCCGGCAGATGGCTATTAGTGGTGCCTAGTGATAACGCGCTGCGGCGCCCAGAAGAACTGTGGCGTAGATGTGGTCGCGATACGCAGCGGGACCGGGTGAGGCGCGCGCTTCTGCTCGATGCATGAGCGCGGTTATCGTCGTGTCATGGCGGGAGGACGACTTTCCACTCCAAGACACCTCCATCGGCAAAGAACGAGTAATGGAACACTTCTGCGCTAGATGATCGCTGTGCACTGCATTTATGGCTTATTAAATCCGGCCGCAATTAAATTTGTCACTAGTTCTAACGACATAAAGGTATTTAAATTGTGGTGTTTAATTTTTGCTTTTAGCATAGCAAGTTTTAATGAAATCTTTATAGCCTAATTCGTGTTCTTATAAGCCAATTTCATGTTGGTTCCACATCTTGGTGTACCCGGATTCCCGGGAAATTGAAAGTTATTAAATATAAAATACTACGTTACACATACCCTAAAAAAGTGTAAATAATATAAATATTATCCATATAATCTGTAAATAGACGATCACTAACATTGATTACAAGCACGACTGAAAGCTAGGTGAGTCTTTACGAAGGGGACCAAATGCCAAGAGGGAGCTTTCCCAGCCGTAAGCAGCACAGACAGCTTGACGGTCCGATCGGCCCGGCCGTATCGCTTCTGATGGTCTCGCAACATCTCAGCTGCGCACCCTATAGCCACACAAGCACGCATCACGCATCACGTAAGTCTTGTTGATGATTCCCTTCAGCATGCAGCATGTAATGTCATGCGACTTGTGTATGAAATTGACAAGATTCTGGTGTGCCTACGTCTCCGACATCAATTATTCGGGGTTGAGATGAAATAGATTATTGAGCTTGCTAAATCACTGTACCTCGTAGTAAACCACCTTACTTCAATGTCTGATTATATTGTTGCGTTCCATTAGTTCACTTTGTCTTAATATACGAAAATAATTGTTGCATATGAGGTAGAATGCCTTCCTTGTGATCCGTACATGACGGCTCCCTGGTGTCTGCAGGAAATAGGCATTTGAACGTAGGCAGGTCGGCCCGGACATAGCGACTTGTTGTTGACTAGCAACTTTACAACCGGCAGAACTAGAACAATAAATATTCAACTGAATAGCTGTTCAATGAATTAAAGGTTATGCTTTGTCGTTCGATGACTTGTAGGTAAGGTTCTCTTTTGGAGTCGCGCTGTTATACATTTTCAAGCACTTGTGCGACTGCTGAGCTTTCAGTTTTATGCGGAAAAAAATGAATGACACACCAGAGAGAAAGTTGCCAACCATGCCTAAGCGGTTAAGTAAGATTGAGGGTTCCGGCCATACCCCGCCCGCCGAGTCAAATTAAAGGTCCCGACCATACGATAGGTCCTGGTTCCATAGGTACGATAGGTCCTGACCATACCCCACGAGCCGATTCAGGTTATAGGTTTCAGCCATACCGAAACAGCCAAGTCAAGTTAAAGCGAACCGGTACACTTCACCAGATAATTGAATGTGATTGCGGTACTGTATGTAAGTATTTGACCATTATAGTTAGTTGGAACATGAAGCGATTTTTGGATTGAACATGGGCATTTGGACTATGTACAGTGAATTGCCACTATTCTTGTGAAGCGCATAAGGCTACCGCTTACTAAAGTCCGGTGTCGATGCCCGGCTTTCCAGCCGTATGATGACGAAAGGTTGGAAGCTGTGGTAAATGGTTCCGTGCCTACAATACGAGCGTGAGTTCCAGGCTAGCAAACATTCAAGCGAATACCGAGTTGCCCAGCAATCCAGCACGTGACAACAGTCAATGGTAGACATTGTCACAACAGTGTAGGGGCCGGGTGCAGGGCGGACGACCCTTCTCCGCAGAAACCAGCGTCGGACGCCAGCAGTCTGGATGATTCGCTGACAAGATCACACCCCAGCACATACCGGATTCCAGAGCATGTCTGTATACATGCTGGTGCCGGTGGTCACTGAGCGGAAGTGGCAGTGGTCATGCTGCTGCACCTATGCACACCCGTTCCACCTCGCTGGTTTCTCAAGTGCAGCACGCTGTAGTTCAAGCTCGGCGTCGTGTGGCTGACGGAGGCTGACTGTGTAACAAGTAGCCAGCTGGCGACAGCCCGCGACCGGTGCACCTGCAGCCCGTGCTGAGCATGACCTGGGCCCAGAGAACTGCCTGAACTGGCGGCCGGCAGCTGAAGCGGCTGCATCGCCACCAGAGTCGAGCCGGGTCGCACATTGCGCCCATTCGGTGGGCGGCCAAGGCGACTGCGCCACAGCCGACGGCACTCAGTACTGCGTGGGGGGTCGTCGGGCTGCGACAATACGTTAGCACGTGCGCCGCCGCCAATCAACAGGTGCCTCGCGTCGCATATTGAACAACAAAAGCCGATTGGCGCTGCCTGTCTGATAAGCTGCGCAGGCTGTACAACAGTGGTGTGACCACCAGTTGGTGTGATGTGACCGCACCACCAGCATCAAAACAATGGACACTCTCTTCCAGTAATTCTACTGTCGGATCCGGCTCTATCTTTTTTTAGCGATGTGACCGGCGATAAAATTAATAAGATGTTGATTTTTTTTTCATAAGTGTACCTGTATTATTGATGAACCTAGCAGACCATAAGCGGTCTTCTAATGTGGAAACTAGTTCGTTGTTCATGGTGTGCAGGCATTTTGTATAACATACTCCAATTACAGTAGTGAGTTGGATGTCATTTCGTATTTTCCATCGCCAATGGTATGCTTACAATGGCGCAGGAAAGCACCTCCCCATACCGGCTGTTTATGATGCGGTGCATGCTGCATTTTTCGTTTGTATAAATTTAAACACGAAATATTTTGCTTCCGTTATTTTATTGGGGTATATAAAATAAAATATTCACAGTTGCACGTCGGTGCGTCATCAATTGTGACATTATTGTGACCTAGTGTCCCGTCTCAACTTAATTCAAACAATGAAATGCTTAAAGCGAATTTAACGCAGGTCTTGCTATATGATACCTAAGAAAGCTGCACAACATATATCAAGGACGAAATGAAATAAAGAATGTATTTAGTTTCCACGTGTGAACCAGAGCTGGACGTTAATGACCCAACCGCGGTAGGTAACTCCGACTCAAAATCGCATTCTATGGAAGAACCGAGTCGTCGAACCAGAGCTAATGGGAATCGAATCGAGTGAAATATCCGCTCGGTGGTCTTAATCGCGACGAGAGATTCGATTGATAATTAAGCTGAAGAAGGCACCGATTGCATAGGCCATGTTGCTTCCAGTAGGAGGAGCATCTGCATCTTCTTCGCTTGGCGATATGCTTAGCTTCCCTCGAAGCTAACCCTTCAGTGCATTAAGGTATTGGGACCGGGATCGCTCCAGATGGTGAAGGGCCATGGCCATCAGGACAGGCCTCTCTTCAGAATACGATCTGGAAAGGTTAGAAATTCAAGACAAGGACATTGAGCATGCATGCGATGTGATTTTAGGTACTCCCGAAGACTATGAAAAAATTCACAAACAAGCAAAAAGGCTTCAGTTTCACAGCTCATTTCGGTACTCATTCGATGTTTTTTTACATCTTGATATTTTGTTTTCGACATCGCTCACCTAATAAAAAAGCATTATTTTAACACTGCTGGGTGATCAAAATTTTCGGAGAGTGCCAGTGCCCCCATGTCTACCTGTAATGGCCATGCAAACCTGACCATACCCGTACTGATCATACAAACCTGACAATGCCAATACTGACCATAGAAACCTGACCATGCAAACCTTACCATACAAACCAGACCATATCCTTACTGACCATACAAACCTGACCATACAAACCTGACCATACAAACCTGACCATATCCTTATTCACTGTACAAACCAGACCATACAAACTTGACCTGACATAGCATGACCATAACAGGAGCCTGACCTGATATAACCTGACCATACCCACTAAGAGTCGGGACAAACCTGCGCAAACTACACACCTGACAATGTCCGCAATGTGTCGGGTCCAGGTCTTTTGAAGGCTTTTTGTCGTTAGTTATAGCGCGGTAGCTTTACGGCGCGTTAATTTCTATGGTTAGGAAGACAACAATAAAGTCAGCGTAGCCCATAACTCTTGCCAAGGAATCTTACTGGCCGATATTTTCTTCTAAGGAGGGCGCATCACTCCCATTAAGTGTAGCTTTGTCGGCATTAAACCGGCATTAACGGCTCAGGCATGCTAATGCCAGGGTGACCATGTCTAAACGTGCCAAGAAAATTGACACGAAATGCCATGCTTGTCGCGTCTGGACAAAGGGCATGGTATGCCTGTTCACCTGCTGCCCCGGTGCTGGACGACGCGATGGATAGGTCTGACACGCCACTGAATGTCATGAATGGCTGGCGAGAGAGGAGACGGGCGACTCACAGTGGCGGCTGATTTATATGCTGGCCTGCGGCTAACCGAAGTCGACTCGTGTTGCGGCGCAGTGCCGCTGGCTAGCCGAGCCCATCCAACAGCCGGTGATAGATTTGCCGCCAGGGAAACACCGGTACGGATGGTGACGGCCTTCCCACCACCACAGCGTACGTCTCTCCCGGGCACATTAGCGTCACAGGCGTGTCGGGAATGCCTTGACGACAGCCTTCCGTGCCTCGGATCGCAGTCCGTGTCGGGAAGTCTGGGACGATACGTGCTGCCGTGATCACACAGGCTAGTCCATCGATGGTGGGCGGCTGATTATGAAATTGCATGACCGTGCGGAAGACAAAAAGCAAGGCAGACGACCTACCTCTGGCGTGTGCACGTGTAGGTGGCCGGCTGGCCAAGTGGAAGTCGCCACCAATAGTCGGCCGCAGTTTCGCCGTGGATGCAGCTTCATGTGATGAGTCATCAATCCGAGATGAGAAGATGTAAATCGCATACCAGCTGGGCATATTATGTCGGTGCCGGTGGCATGCTGCCTTCCAGTCTCCTTTGTTCAAGGACGACAAACATCGTGAGCTGAATAATCTGACTGATGATCGCACCCTCCACTGAACTGACGAGCCTGTCGCAAAATTGGAACCCTTGAGCCTTGACCACGTGTCTTTACTACCACTGAAGAACACTTGTTTGGGTGTTTTAACGGTAGCTACTACTTCCGTCAACCAGAATCACGCGAAGTACTGCCTATGCCTTACGAGAAGGCACTGAAGATGATTGACCGCTATAGTTGAGATTACCATCATTATTGAAGACAAATATAAATACGTATATCCATGACGTCCATAATAGACTCGTGGCTATTACAGATCATTGTCGAGTTTTAACACAAAGGTAATGAATAAATAGGGGCAGCCACAGGCGGAAAGGAGTACAATTGTACATACCAACGGAACAGGAAGAGTTGATAAGTACGATGAGATCCGCATATCTCCCGCATTCGATCCAGTCCCACGCACAACTGGAATGGAATGCAATGAATGTTTCGTTCCATTCTGAAGGGATGTCAAAATATTGTAGCTTAAAGGAGAGGCATAATTATCACAAATTTATACACTCGGAAATTTTCCACTTGTACGTAACCAATGCCAACATTCCACGTGTTTGTTTTTCTCTTCATCGCTTGGTCAACCAGACGCTAACTCATCTTTCGAGATACTTCAGCCAGAGCCATCATCTTTACCAGTCACGGCTTCTCTAACCTGACCTGAGGTGGATCCGGTATGTAGTTAAATGAGGGATCAGGGCCTATCTCCACACACCACATCACTCTCTTCACGAGTTGGAGCTCCCACATTTCCACCTGAATGGGGTGTTAGTGTCTGTACTTCAATTCTAAACCCGCATTTGTTTTGACAGTTGGAGATGAGCTGTGGGATTCTACTGCTTTCGGGAATATTTTCTTTGTCTTCTTTTAACGGCAAGGGAGTCCATTTTTGGACGAAAGTTTGTACAAGGTTTGTGTGCTTCCAAAACTTCGTCTCGACCTTCATCGGTGTCCGAGGCCAAGACCAGCCAAATGTGATCCATACCTCTATGACTTCCCCTGGGTCCGAATCTGGCTTCAGCAACCGGCACGTGTTCTCTGACCACATTCCAGGACCTAGCAAAACACCTCTCTCATCTCACATTCCAGCCTAACTCATCTTAACACCGCACTCGCTTACCCAACATTCAGAGCCTGAGATCTCATCCCTCTGACCACATTCTGAACCTGACCCTCATCCGACTGACGCAGCGCTCTTTTAGCCAACGCCAGGGTGTAACACCATGCCCCTTCTACTCCGCTTGACAACGTCGCACCACACTCGTCTGACCCCACGTCAGAACCTGACTCCGCCTTCACCTCACGCCTGTGTACACTCTGGCCGCAGGTCAGCAAGCTACAGCGCCTCCTCTGGCGAGTGCACGCTGAGCGAGGTGGACCGCTTCACCATTCGCCAGGGGGAGACGCTGACGACCGACGCCCAGTACGACTACTACG
The DNA here is from genome assembly GCA_034440575.1 of Imbricaverruca yamaguchii. Classification (NCBI taxonomy): domain Eukaryota; kingdom Metazoa; phylum Arthropoda; class Thecostraca; family Neoverrucidae; genus Imbricaverruca; species Imbricaverruca yamaguchii. Next base: position 1,609,211 of record JAOTOL010001585.1, read on the forward strand.
AGTCAAACTGCGTCAACGATCCGGTTCGCATGTGCGAATTCGAGGCCAAGCCAGGCCGCATCCTCAAGACGGTGGATGTTGTGTTCCAGGTGAGGACGATCTTGGCAGTTTCATCGGGCTAGCTCTAGCGATCACGTATATCATCGACACATGGCCGACATAACTGCTCGCCGTATTATTAGTATCGCACGTGCCGTATTATTATCTTAACTCGCTTACCGGATGCTCATCAGGCCGGCATATTGGATAGCATTAGCCACCGTTAAAAATGCGTCACAAATTGGGAGTACCTTGCCTGACATCACAAAAACGCACCGGCGACCTCGCATCTGACGGCCGTGCGCCCGCGTCCGCCGCAGGAGGTAGAGAGCCGGGACGACTGCCAGCGTCTCTGCCTGGGCGCCAACTTCCGGTGCCACACGTTCGACTACGGCGACACTGGCGAGGGCGTGTGTCGGCTGTCGCACCACGGCGAGGCGTCTCTGGCGCACGTGCGTGAGCCCTACCTGCAGATCCCCGGCGCGGCCAGCTACGAGAGACAGAGCTGCTACAACGTGACGCTGCAGTGCAACGGCGCCAACATGGTGGCTACTATCCAGACCAGCCGCATATTCAACGGCAAGGTCGGTCGGCACCGAGTGGCGTCAACACGGTGACACTGAGTCCGAGGAACCCTGGCAGGACCACACTGAGTCTGAGGATCTCTGACGGGGTGGCACAGTAGTACTGAGTCTGAGGAACCCTGGCAGAGCTACACAGTAGTATTGAGTCTGAGGAACCATGGGAGAGCTACACAGTAGTACTGAGTCTGAGGAACCCTGGCAGAGCTACGCAGTAGTACTGAGTCTGAGGAACCCTGCCAGAGCTACACAGTAGTACTGAGTCTGAGGAACCCTGGCAGGGCGGCACAGTGGTACTGAGTCTGAGGAGCCTGGCAGAGCTACACAGTAGTATTGAGTCTGAGGAACCATGGGAGAGCTACACAGTAGTACTGAGTCTAAGGGAACCCTGGCAGAGCTACGCAGTAGTACTGAGTCTGAGGAACCCTGGCAGGACGACATAGTAGTATTGAGTCTGAGGAACCCTGGCAGGACGACACATTAGTACTGATTCTGAGGAACCCTGGCAGAACCACACTGAATCTGAGGATCTCTGACGGGGTGGCACAGTAGTACTGGGTCTGAGGATCCCTGACGGGGTGGCACAGTAGTACTGAGTCTGAGGACCCCTGGCAGAGCTACACAGTAGTATTGAGTCTGAGGAACCCTGCCAGAGCTACACAGTAGTACTGAGTCTGAGGAACCCTGGCAGAACCACACTGAATCTGAGGATCTCTGACGGGGTGGCACAGTAGTACTGAGTCTGAGGAACCCTGGCAGGACGACATAGTAGTATTGAGTCTGAGGAACCCTGGCAGGACGACACAGTAGTACTGATTCTGAGGAACCCTGGCAGGACGACATAGTAGTATTGAGTCTGAGGAACCCTGGCAGAGCTACACAGTAGTACTGAGTCTGAGGAACCCTGGCAGGGCTACACAGTGGTACTGAGTCTGAGGAACCCTGGCAGAGCTACACAGTAGTACTGAGTCTGAGGAACCCTGGCAGGGCTACACAGTGGTACTGAGTCTGAGGAACCCTGGCAGAGCTACACAGTAGTACTGAGTCTGAGGAACCCTGGCAGAGCTACACAGTAGTACTGAGTCTGAGGAACCCTGGCAGAGCTACACAGTAGTACTGAGTCTGAGGAACCCTGGCAGAGCTACACAGTAGTACTGAGTCTGAGGAGCCTGGCAGAGCTACACAGTAGTACTGAGTCTGAGGAACCCTGGCAGGGCTACACAGTGGTACTGAGTCTGAGGAACCCTGGCAGAGCTACACAGTAGTATTGAGTCTGAGGAACCCTGGCAGGGCGACACAGTAGTATTGAGTCTGAGGAACCCTGGCAGTGCGGCACAGTAGTACTGAGTCTGAGGAACCCTGGCAGAGCTACACAGTAGTATTGAGTCTGAGGAACCCTGGCAGGGCGGCACAGTGGTACTGAGTCTGAGGAACCCTGGGAGAGCTACACAGTAGTACTGAGTCTGAGGAACCCTGGGAGAGCTACACAGTAGTACTGAGTCTGAGGAACCCTGGCAGAGCTACACAGTAGTACTGAGTCTGAGGAACCCTGGCAGTGCGGCACAGTAGTACTGAGTCTGAGGAACCCTGGCAGGGTGGTACAGTAGTACTGAGTCTGAGGAACCCTGCCAGAGCTACACAGTAGTATTGAGTCTGAGGAACCCTGGCAGTGCGGCACAGTAGTACTGAGTCTGAGGAACCCTGGCAGAGCTACACAGTAGTACTGAGTCTGAGGAACCCTGGCAGGGCGGCACAGTGGTGCTGAGTCTGAGGAACCCTGGCAGGACCACACTGAGTCTGAGGAACCCTGGCAGGGCGGCACTGGGTCTGAGGAACCCTGGCAGGACCACACTGAGTCTGAGGAACCCTGGCAGAGCTACACAGTAGTGCTGAGTCTGAGGAACCCTGGCAGAGCTACACAATAGTACTGAGTCTGAGGAACCCTGGCAGAGCTACGCAGTAGTACTGAGTCTGAGGAACCCTGGCAGAGCTACACAGTGGTACTGAGTCTGAGGAACCCTGGCAGGGCGACACAGCGATATTGAGTCAGAGGGACTGGAGAGGTTCTGTATGTGTCGTTCCATTGTGTGGGTTGATATGACACTGCATGTAATTTCATGTATTTGGCTAGTCTGTCACCTTGTAGTGTTACCATGTCTCTGGAAATGTTACAGATATAATGCATCGTATCATACATATAATGTATTGTACTCGGCATGAGATCCAGAAAAGAATCAGTATAACATTCATGGGCTATAGATCGGATGTTGCAACGTAGTATGTGTAGTGTGGAGACTTCACATAGCACGTCTCTGCCCAGTAAGCTGTGATCACGATTACGTGCTGGGGCTGCCAGGACCGGTCATGCCGGTATGCCAATGATGACATTTATGACAGCAATACAGAGCCGGAGTGTGATGACCTGTGCGCCGCGCTGCAGATATACGCCCGGAACAGCCCCAACTCGTGCGTGCTGGACGTGGAAGGTCAGATGGCGGTCAAGTTCCGTCTGGGCTACCAAGACCTCAACTGTGACGTCCACCAGGACTCGCCGGGAGTCTTCTCGTCCGACATCATCATACAGGTGCGTGGGCAACTGGCGGCGTACTGCCAGTTGCCATGATGACATGACACCAGCACGTAATCATGCCACTCCACATATGGTTACGCGAATTAACTGTAGTTTTCCGTCGTTTTACCCACATCATACATTCGAAATTTAGCCCGATTACTGAACTATGGGTACTGCCCATATATAATCATGCTACACAATATCTAATCCAGCGCTGTTTAAGCACACATTCATGTATGCAGTATGCCATCAGAGTTGAAGTCTTAAATCTGTTTTGTACGAAATATTTACACACATACACATACACGCACACACACACATACACATACACACACACAAATGTATACATGTATATATATACACATATGTGTATATATATATACATATATATTTATATATAAATATGCAAATATATGTACACATATATTTAGATATAAATATGTAAATATATGTATATATATATATATATATATATGTGTGTGTGTGTGTGCATGCCATTAGCTGGGCATATCCAGAATAGCCAGTGCTAGGACCTTCATATTATGTTTCATGGATGTGGGGCGGTTCCGCGGACTAACGATTAAACAGTCTTAATTGCTTCAAATGACACTGACAATGCCGATGTTAGCAAACGTATCGGGCCTTCACAGGTCCTCATTCACCGCCCGCCGCTTAATGGCACGGCTCGTGAAGCCGACAGACTCTGAACGTGACAGTCGGTCAGCGATAATGTAGGACGCTCGGACCGTAGGACGGGCGGGTGGACCACACCACGCTCCGCGGGGTATCCCCGAGCCGGGGAGGAGCCGATGGGCGGGTGACACCGGAGCTGGATGTGTTGCCAAGCTAGGTCGGCAGTCCATCGTCCAGGGCACCCCGAGCCGGAGAATAGCGGGTTGGCGGGGGACACCGGAGCCGGATGACCAAGGTAAGTCGGCCACCCATTGTCCACGCAAACGAAAACAGTTTGGCATAGCGAAGGACGATACAATGAATGATATTTGCGCAAGACCTTCTGTGAAATGCATGGATGCACGTGTGGAATGATGGATTACAGACAGGGTGTAAGGCGGCATGTAGGTTGTATTCTTTCTCCCGATTCATTTCTTTCGTTGTTCATGAAGCACATCTGAATTTCAATCACCACTCACAAGATACATTGGCTTCCCAGCTGCATTTAGTTCGGTAATTGCAACTAGAAAGTCTCAAATATCCACGGTATAACCTAACCGGGTTTATCCTTAGTTTGAGGTTTCCATAGACCCTGATCCATGGTCTTCTGACTCCCGGAAGTGCCTATTTGAATCGAAAGGCAACCTCCAAAATCTCCAACTTCTGCATCCAATACCTACCGCATCAATACAAAATGACGTGCCACACTACACCGAACCGCACATGCAGCATGCTGCAGTCTGAGCCAGCCGATGACCCGACTGTGCTCTGCCCGACAGCACCACGATCAGATCGTGACGTCATCTGACCTGGGTCAGCCGCTGACCCGACTGTGCTCTGCCCGACAGCACCACGATCAGATCGTGACGTCATCTGACCTGGGCCAGCCGCTGACCCGACTGTGCTCTGCCCGACAGCACCACGATCAGATCGTGACGTCATCTGACCTGGGTCAGCCGCTGACCCGACTGTGCTCTGCCCGACAGCACCACGATCAGATCGTGACGTCATCTGACCTGGGTCAGCCGCTGACCCGACTGTGCTCTGCCCGACAGCACCACGATCAGATCGTGACGTCATCTGACCTGGGTCAGCCGCTGACCCGACTGTGCTCTGCCCGACAGCACCACGATCAGATCGTGACGTCATCTGACCTGGGCCAGCCGCTGACCCGACTGTGCTCTGCCCGACAGCACCACGATCAGATCGTGACGTCATCTGACCTGGGCCAGCCGATGACCCGACTGTGCTCTGCCCGACAGCACCACGATCAGATCGTGACGTCATCTGACCTGGGCCAGCCGCTGACCCGACTGTGCTCTGCCCGACAGCACCACGATCAGATCGTGACGTCATCTGACCTGGGCCAGCCGCTGACCCGACTGTGCTCTGCCCGACAGCACCACGATCAGATCGTGACGTCATCTGACCTGGGCCAGCCGATGACCCGACTGTGCTCTGCCCGACAGCACCACGATCAGATCGTGACGTCATCTGACCTGGGCCAGCCGATGACCCGACTGTGCTCTGTCCGACAGCACCACGACCAGATCGTGACGTCCTCTGACCTGGGCCAGCCGATGACCCGACTGTGCTCTGCCCGACAGCACCACGACCAGATCGTGACGTCATCTGACCTGGGTCAGCCGCTGACCCGACTGTGCTCTGCCCGACAGCACCACGACCAGATTGTGACGTCATCTGACCTGGGCCAGCCGCTGACCCGACTGTGCTCTGCCCGACAGCACCACGACCAGATTGTGACGTCATCTGACCTTGGCCAGCCGCTGACCCGACTGTGCTCTGCCCGACAGCACCACGACCAGATCGTGACGTCATCTGACCTGGGCCTGTCGCTGCGCTGTCTCTACTCGCTGGGCAACCAGACGGTGTCGCACGCGGCCGGCCTGAACGTGAACGGCCAGCTGGGCACCACGGCTCAGCAGTCGGCCGTGGTCCACTCGCCCAACGTCAGCATGAGCATCACCGACCGGCAGGGCGCCGACATCCTCACCGCCCAGGTCAGCCCGCACACCCGCTGTGGCACCACCAGCGACCGGGTCAATGTGTGTACGAGCTCAGGTCAGGTCGTCCTGGGAGGCGACACAGCGGCACTAGGTCTGAGGCACTGGAGAAGCTCTGATGTGTTCCCTGTGTGTGTGTGTGTGTGTGTGTGTGTGTGTGTGTGTGTGTTCTGGTGTGACACTGTAAGTGACCTCACGACTTTATATGCACTGTCGTGATTGTATTTTGACTCTGCCATAGAATGTTGCATCCCAGCACCGCCCCTTGGACTTAGTCTCAAAATGTGTCGACATCAGAAATGTGTTAACCAGTGCGATCTGCTAAACTGACACGAATGCGCCTTTTCGAGTCGACCTTCGCTCCTACCGAGTTGACCTACAGCACACCGAGTTGACCCCAGACGCTGACCTGAGCACGACCCGCCGACAGGTGGGCGACTCGCTGGCGCTGCAGTTCCGCATCCTGGACGACAACTCGCCGTACGAGATCCTGGTGCGCGAGCTGATCGCGCAGGACGGGGTCGACTCGGCCGAGATCCTGCTGGTGGACGAGCGTGGCTGTCCGACCGACCCGAGCATCATGGGCGCCGTGGCGCAGGTGGCCGGCTCCGGCCAGCTGCTCACAGTGCCCTTCGACGCGTTCAAGTTCCCCAGCTCGGACGTGGTGCAGTTCAAGGCGCTGGTGACGCCGTGCCTGCCGCGCTGTCGGCCCGTCACGTGCCAGGTGCGCGACTTCCAGGGCGGCCACAGTCGCGTCGTGTCGCACGGCCGGCGCCGGCGCGCGCTCTCCGCCAACGACTCGGCCAGCGACGTGCTGGTGGTGCGCAAGATCCGCATCGCCGACACGTTCGAGTTCCGCGCGCCGCGCGCCGAGTCGGAGGGCGCCGGCGCGGGGGCCGGCAGCGCCGACTGGCGGCCGCCCGGCCAGCCGAGCGCCAACGTGGTCGGCATGGCCGTGGCGGCGGCGTGCTTCCTGGTGGCGCAGGTGTGCATCATCGCCGGCTGGCTGTACCTGCGCCGGCGCACGGCCGCCGGCCAGCGCAAGGTCGAGTACTACGTCAACTCGTCGGCCGTGACCGGCGCCGAGGCGCGCTGAGCTGCCGCTCTCGCCGGCGGCCGAGCTGGTGCGAAGGCGTGGCGGACTGGCGCGAGACCGGTGCGCATGGCGGACCAGATCACCGCTCCCCACGCCCGGCGCCGGCACGGCCCACACATTGTCTGAACCGGAACGAAACATTCCGATCGCACGGAGGCACCGGGCTGACACCGGCTCGCAAGGCCGTTGTCCTGTTGAGCTCTGCAGGTTTCCTGATCACGCTCATCGGATATTCCAGTTTTGGTTATGCCGGTGACGCAAAAGGTGCCGAGTGCAATGGTGACTTCCGCTTATATGGACCAGCACGACCGTTCCTGGCCACCCGGGTCTGTGAGGCCGGCCAGGCGGATGGTTGTGTAAGATGGCTGTCGGGTGTCTGGACCCATTCCTCGGTAAGGCTGGAAAATGGTTGGACCCGCCTCCGGCGAGGTTGTGACTGAGGGTCCTGCGGCGTGCGACGAGGTGAGCTCCAGCTAATCTGCCCTGTAGTCTCGACGACACTCTCGGATGTACAGCGGATGGTCAATGGCAGAGTAGCCAGCCGAGCAGCGAGACATCGTGTTCGGGCTGTCTGTTCGGTGGCAGTCCGCCGCAGTGTTTCGGGCGGTGGCCGTACGTCATCTCACTCTGCTCGGTGTTCATGACGCACGTGCCACTATGGAATGCCGCCAGACAGAACATGCCTGCCAGCGAATACGTCAGTCGCCGCGTGTTCAGAACACATGGATGTGTAGGAAGAAACACGAAGAGTGTGCGGGATGCGAGCTCTTGTATGGTTACGTCATCGTCAGGCACCACAGGCCCAGTGAGTGGGGTGGCTTCATGCGCACACCCCGCCAGTTGGGGGAGTTGTGGGAAGCTCGAGGTCACGCGGGAGGGCGGTGTCGCTGAGGCGCTGGTTGGGGCTCGTGAGCACACAGTTGGTCACCACAAGGGCGACGGCAGCGGCCTCGTGCCACGCTCGGCTGTAGTGCCACTGGGCCCGGGAGCAAACCCCGGTTAGTTTGTCGGGAGCAAACCCCGGCTAGTTTGTCACATTTGGGCATTGCTTGTTTAGGTTTTTACTTGTGTGCGCGTCACCGGCTGGGGGATTGAACTGATCGTTCCCTGATTACTGCAAACATTCTGTTTTTACTGTTTTAGTGTGTGAATGTGTTGTTTTGCCAAGCAGCCGTTTGGCGCGTGTCTGCTCTGAATGAAGAGTATCGTCCAGCACTGCGACGTTACTCTTCAGCGTGCAAGTACCAAAGATCGACGCACCTGTGTAGGGTGTCAGTGACCGAGTGGAGGCTCCGAAATGTTTGTATTGTTGAGACTCCCCCAGGTGCCTGCAGTCCTATTGTTATCGCGACTTGTCCCGTGATACGTGACGTCACGCGTGGTGTGTTTCCGGTCGCGAGTGCTTGTTTGCAAATGGCTGGCGTCCACGGACTGCTGCGCGTTCTACGTTAAATACAACTTTGCGTGGAGCTGAGCCATTTTGAGCCAGGCGGCTGGCGGCCGTTGCCGTCCGCTGCGGCGAGGTCGGGTCGGTGGCCGATGTGTGCTGCGAAGGCCGGCGGCAGGGACATGGCCTCTGCCCACTCGCCGAGAGGTGACAACAGGGCAGCTGACGCCGCTCCGCCAGTGGCGGCAGAGCGGCTGCCGCGAACACACGGTCCGCCCACGACACACTTGTATCACCGCCGGCGCGGGCGGCGTGCCGTGCCGTTTTGACTGGCGGCGGATTTGGCGCGCCCAGCGCGGGTGCATGGCCGGCCGTGACCCGCACAACTGGCGTGACGTCACCGTATGCATAACCAGCGGCCGCCACAACATGCGCGCCAGCTGGCCGAGCGATGAATGACGTCAGTGTGCGGAGATTGACGGCCGCTCAGGCAACGTGGGCCGTGTTTTGGGTGTGCCACTACTGCCGGTGGTTAACGGTAGGAGCCAGCTAAATTCAGCCGACCATCAGGCACCAGGCACGAATGCCGGTACGGGCTTGGATAATATGTAGGCTACTGGCGGGAACTATTCGCTCCTGCTTTGCGTGGTCGTACGGGAAGGCCGAGTCCGTGTTTGTAGTGCGGCCCGTGCCCAGGACACGCAAGTGGAAACGTTTGCACCCGGCGGATACCATGGTAAAAAAGACAACGCACTGTCCTACGCATGCGTTGCGAAGTAAACGAACTCGGATGTCATGCCATCTTCATTATCTTGGGCAAATGGATATAGAGTGGCTTGTACTTAACGGAGCTAGCTGACATTGGCGATATGTCGCAAAACATTTGAACCTGTGTCCATGTATGATTTTAGCTCTGCCACCACAGGAGCTGTGAGTGATAGAACCCTTCATTATTATCATCATTATGCATACATGCATATATATATATATATGTGTGTGTGTATACGTGGGTGTATTTGTGTGTGTGTGCTTGTGTGTGTGTGTGTGTGTGTGTGTGTGTGTGTGTGTGTGTGTGTGTGTGTGTGTGTGTGTGTGTGTGTATGCATGCGTGTGTGTGTTTGAGAGAATGCCCATGGGTGTTGCATGACAATAATACACGTTACACCGTGAATATGCCCTGGACCAATTTCCCCTGGCTGAGCCCATTCAATGCGGTGTTTATCATTGATGCTACAACTAGGTCTGTTATGTCCCAGGGAATGCAATTTATTGCATGACCGTAGACAAGCGTCAAAAAGGTGTTTGGGACGTCTTTCTTGTGGCTTTAAATTCCGAGAGGCTCGACAAGGGATAGCATATCAACCGAACAGTATCTCTCATCTTCTGGTTTTGTTTTGGTACGGCATGTTATAGTTACTGCTCTATTGCTATCTATTGCTCTATCTATTGCTATTGTAGGTTGAAAGAAACGCCGAAAGAACTGAAGCTGAAGCAATACAAAGCTGAAACATTATTTAGAAAGCAACAAAAAGAAAACCTCAAACATATGCATGATGTTAGGTAACTTAGATGCTTCATTTAAATTATCGAAAAGTCGCACATGCTGAATAACAGACGGACAGGAGTACCTCTCACAAAACGCAGACCGGAGAGTGGCGGGGGAAATCCACCACCACTCAGATCTCGAAATGTACTGAAACTAGGAACATCAAATGTTGACGGGGCGACTAAGGTAGTAATGAACCATGCTCTATGAATATGCACAAGTTCCTAGATCTTCAGGGTAACATGACGTCAAATACGTTGAATTTCCATGATTTCCTGGTTGATACCTTCCTTGGGATATATCTACGAGCACAAAATGGTTTGGCTAAATTCTGAATGTCAAAATATGTGTGGATTTACTGAATTTAAATTGTGGTGGTGGTTATTGGCTTTCAGACACGTCGACCGTTGAGGCATGTGGCGTCGCCAATCTCTCACGCCGATTGGTTGCGGGTGAAGAGTAGCGACAGGTAAGGCTCGAACCCACAATCTTTCGATTGTGAGACGGACAGATTGCCCCAAGACTACTCGTCCCCTACTGAAATAGGATGCAGCAGCCTAAAAGTAATGTGTAGGTCTGAAATGCATCACAGTATGTCCACGAAATGAAAGTATCTCGCAGTGATATTTTCCGAAACAGCCTGGGTACAAGAAATGTCACTGAACAATGAGCATACTTTATTGCAGAATGACAAGTAAGGTATGTTATGCTGCACAGAATCATACCTACGTGCAATGGCATCATCTGATGTTCCGAACCGGCTGGTAAATATTGCATATCGAACAATCAGTGTTGACTCATTCTGGTCATTATTTTCCTAGAAACATAAACTGAAATAAAATGTTCCGTGTCTCCGAGGGTGAGTGGTGGCCAAGGGCGGTGTAGCGCGGTGGTGTCGCGGCAGCACCACCAAAACCAACACACGGAAGGACATGCATTCGCGATCGCCACCCTGTGCAATAACCCCAGCGAGATCGTAAACGGCCGACACCAGGCTGCGGCCGAGTGGGCCGGCGCTCGGCGTCACCGCGACACCACCGGGCGAGAACCTCTGTGACGGAGGATTTGGTGCAGGCTCTCGGCACCACTGGTACACCGCCGGGTGAGAACATTTGTGGGGGCGACCGGCACCACCGGTACACCGCCCGGTGAGAACATTTGTGGGGGCAACCGGCAAGAACCTCTGCGGGGGAGGCCGACGAGAGCCTTTGTGGGTGCAGCGGGCGCCGTTTGATCGACCTTTGGTGACCTATACTTACCCACGCAGTTCCTATGTTTGTCAAAAGGTGTCCAAAATCTGTTTTTGCATGCGACGTGCTTTTCATTCTTGCAACAATATCACGCAATTGCATGCAATATGGCTGCCACCTTGGTAGATGTTTTCGAAAAGCAGGACGAGTGGGAGGATTCTGCCACCCCATCCGGTACAGGTGGTAACGGTCAATATGGGACATGAACACTGTGTAGGCTTTAGACTACTATTATTTGTTGAAGGTTCAAATCAGCTTCAGATGAAATGTATACTTTGAAAGATTTTGAAAATTATCAGCAGCAGCTATTCATTCCATTTCAATCAGCTGATGCCTGATGACATGACATTGCAATCCGCTGATAACACTACAGCTTAGCTTTTCGGAGGAGATTCCAGAAATTGCGGGTTTGTGACGATATCCCTGAAAGTGCGGCTGCGTGTTTTTGATCAGAAGAGGACCCCGCTGAGAAGTCACAACTCGTTCGGATTAATATGTCAATCAGTGCGAAACCAAAAATTGACACCGAGATAATACACTTCAGTATACCTAAGCTTCGACTGAGCCATCAGTGCCGTCCCGGTAGCTCAGTTGGTTAGACCGCTGGTCTGCACTGGTCTCCCCTAGCCTGGCAACACAGAGTTCGAATCGTTTCGCGCGCTCGCATTTAGCCCCCGGCCGGAAGGGTCAGTTGGTACCTGGCCCGATAAGGTCAGGGACGAGCTACCGGGCGGCCCTGTTGGTGCACATTAAACTTTCGAAAAAAATTATGCCGTTTAACTGGAGTCCATGTGGAGTTCATGGATCGGGTGGTGGGGCCGGGGTGCACGCAACAAACTCTGCTTAGCAATAGAACCTTGGTTCCTAAAGCCACCCCAGCAACAACGCGGGTATACGTTTTTTTAGAAATAAATAATAATGATAATGCCACTGGAGAAGATGCATGTACTTGTTAATACGTGAAATTTATAACTTGGACATCCGCAAGTCATATCCAAGATAACATTGATAATTTGTGACCTACCTCAAATCCCCTGGGGCCACGATTGGAGGCGTACATAAAATTATTTTTTAAAGTGTACTTTCGTCAGGGAAGTAATTGCAGAAAGGACTTTTGGGAAAAAAAGTCTGCCTTTATCAGTAATGAAATCGCAAAGCAAATAATTGGGGTAGGGCTGGGAAGTTAACCGTATCCCGTCGGTATCCTTTCGCTAAGTTTGCTCCGTTTGGGCATGCTCTTGAGATAATACCGCCCTGACATGACAACTGCCCTTCCCGAACACATTTTCAGAGTCGTTCGGCAACACATAGCACCATTTGGCTTCCAGAAGTCATCAAGTTGACCTTTGATTTATACCCGGTAAGTATTGGGTACCTCATAACTTTTCCGTTTTGATGCATACTGCAAGTTTCCCAAGTGCAGCCGATTCAACGTATTGAACAGAAACAGAACATTGCTGAAAATTTTGGGTCAACGTTATTCACTGACTACGGGTAATGAAAAACCATTTTTGCATGAAACCATGTAACCTCGCGCGGTGCCCCTAAATGCGACATGATTCCTCGAATAAGACAAATCATGGACGTATGCCGATTCTACGTCATCCCAAGACATAGCACATCCGCGTTGCATATGCATCAAAGCGAACAAGGTATGAGGTGTCCAAGGTTTGCCGGGTATAACTCAAGGGTGAACTACGTGAAACCTGGAGACCAAACAGTTCGAGGTGTTGCCGTATGACTCTAGGAATGCGATCGGGATGACATTGGCCCTGTGCTGTGTGATTATTGCCCGATTTAGAGAGTACAACCAAAAGTCGAATCCATTGATAATCTGAATACGACTTCTTCGCTATTATCATGGACGTCATAATTTCTGTTCTGGCTAACAAAGCCTGCGCAAGGGATTGCAAAATAAAACATATTGCAATAGTGTAGTTGTTCATGGTTGCATCTGGTTTATGATGTCATTCCATTATTCATGAACATATGGCGCAGGCGATATTCTATATATAAGACAACATTGATACAATCGCCGTAGAAAACATTGTTTTTTTCTCAATGCGCAAGTTATCGCACCATTGCAACATAATTCTGACCCGACCTTTACCATTGCCTTCGGGTGGGCTATGAATGAACAGATATGTATCACATATTTGTGCATATGACATCCTTATTTCCGTGAACTAATGCTTTTTTCATGATAATCACATATTTCAAGACAAGCGTGCACGTATTAAAGGCTATAAAGTTCTCGCGTCGAAATGGAGCGCGAGGTGCAAGTTCTCGTCCACTCTTTCCCTTCACCTAATAAGCCTGCCTTCTGCATCACACCCTTTCATGCGCCCGATTTTGGCTGTGTGTTATATGTCGCTGATAATCCACCCCTCACTGATAAGGACACCGGCAAAACATGCCTGGCCGGCGGAAAATGTTCTGCAAGCTAGCCCGATAACCGGTGGACCGTCTGACCCACAGAACACAACGAGCAGTGCATTCGTTTTCGGGGAAGATGGCCATCAAAAAGGTCATTTGACTTAAACTAATTTGCTTTTCTTGAGAACACGGGAAAACTCTCGTATCGTAAAAAATTGTAATTGCCGAAGAATGTAGCACAGCTTCCTGTGGGGGACACTTGGAACACATAAATTTAACCTCTATCATCCCTCCCTCCGTTCCTGTAACGGCAGGTACCGCAACAGGAAACCATCGGTCCCGGCGCCGACCGGTATTTGCTTAACAGGCAGTCACCGCCAGCCGGGCTGTGGAGACCAGTGGCTATTGTGACCCTTCCCCTCCGGGCAAAGTTCATAGTTGACTCTCTGACGCCGTCAGCGGCCGCTGTCTGACTAATTTTGACATGTCAGTTTCTGAGGGTTGGGTGTGCAAGGAGGCTTACATTTTTTCATCATGAAGCTTTCACATTCTTCCCACTCGAACAGGCCGCCAGAAGCCCAGCAAAATCCCGGCCACCTTCTCCTTCCCTCTCCATTACCCTGACGAATAAGCAAACGCGAGTGGTGCCGGCGCTAAAACCAGAGGGCTGGTCCGGCAACAACATCCGAGCGAACCCGAGAGTAATCGCCTCGCACCCCGTCCAGCTGGCCGCCGGAGGTGCGAACCTGAGCCAAAACAACGGATGAGTCCCGGCCGGCCGTGAGGTCGGTGACCACGCTCAGAAGACCTTTCTAGAACGCCATGAAGGCCCCAGGCGGCAAAGACAAACACAATCAGGAACAATAACCCGATCCGAAGCCCTGGCAGTGGCTGGAGAAAAAAAGAGGAGGGGCTACGGAAGGAATGAAAATTTGGCAGTCACGCAGAAGCTGACACTCTCTCTCTCTCTCTCTCTCTCTCTCTCTCTCTTGGATGCGACTCGGAAAGATTTTCCCAAAAGTTCCACTAAGGATAGAACACCAAAAGTCATATGGAAGCAGACGTGACATGAAGTGCCGGGCGGCGAAGAGTGGGGGACGGCTGGAGGTCTCACCATCGGGCATGTCAGTGTTATACGTCTGACATGTCTTCCTCTTTCCCAAACCTTTCCGAACCAACTTAAATTATCTTCCGCGGCTTCTGCCTTCTCACCAACTTCATTGCTGAAGGGAGCGACCTGTCTCATGGGGGGGGGGAACAAAATAGGATAAATTCAGGATGGGGAGGAAGTTGACGGAGATGTCAGAGATGGCGAGAAGTGTATGAGCAGTGTGTGTGCGGAATGCGATGCGGTGTATGTAAATGTAAATAGATTAAGCACAGACATTCTCTGGTGGCATCAGCAAAGACCGGTGGTAGCATTTCGACAGTGATGGACAGGAGGAGCGGCAGGGTAGTTCTGGGTAAAATAAGACAGAGTGCAGCACAATTATGCTTGGATATGTGCCTGATATTAATTTGTATGATGAAGTAAATTTATAAGCGACGCAGCCGACCTGAGAGCCGTCCTCCTTGGACTGAACGTTTCCGGGTGGTGGTAGTGACTGTTGAAGCCAGTTAAATTGTCTAGAATATTATTGTTATTATATATATGACGGGCGTTTGGATAGTGCCTGATTGCGAGACTGTGCGATGAACGAATACTTCGGGGGCATTAGTTCACCTACTCTGGGTTTTTTTACCGCAAAGTCCCGCTGGCCTCTGTGATACAGGGGTGCAGATGAGGGGGCGAACATGGTATGCATGTGGGAGGGGCCGATAAAGGGGCCACCACATTGCGTTCGCCGGAAGTCTGGCGCCGAACTATAGGGTATAGGTAAAACACTGCCCGGTAATTTGTCCACCCCCGAACTCTGCACGTCGGCACGGTTGGTGCAGAGGATTCGAGAGACACGTGGACGGGTTTGGCATGCCGTAAGACCCCAAGGCTAAAAATTGTAGGGCCGGCTAGGGTATAACGACGACCAGGTAAGTGCCCAGCGTGGTAGGGATCCGTGCCCGCCCGTGGGATGCGTCAGACCTGGTCGCAAGTGTACGACGAATAAGGCCCGGCGCGGCATCGATCGAACTTAAGGCTAGGTATATCGGTCAAAGACACCAGAGCACTTGTATCAGCCCTCGGAGCCAGTACGATGAGCCCCCTTCGTTGCAGTTAAGACTTTGTCCAGGCGAGAAACGCTGCACATAATGGCTAGGCCAGCCATGATTGGCAGTGAAAGGGGAGTCGGAAGCTAAATTTGGAGACCAAGCAATTCATTAATTAATAAGGAGAGCACGAATGGGGCGAGAAAATGTGAAGTGAATGAGGAGAATGAATGTGAGTAGGTAGCATTAAGGATGAGCTGAAGCCGCTTGGTGCTCAACACAGGCACCTATTTCGTGCGGTACGTTGCACAAAAATATACTATTACTAGCGTGCAAAAGTCCCAACACGGGGCATGTCATTCAAACCAATGACAAATTTCATTCTCATCAATTATCTAATGCAACGTATAAATTATAATCTGGCTAAAGACTCTCACTTACCCATATTGTGTTCCAAAAACTTTGACCTTGCACATATATAATGTAGTGTTAGGGACGGTACCTCAGACCAACATCACGTCGGCTGGCGTTTAGGGAATGTGTGGTGGAGGTGGCGACGAAACACAGCACAATACACCACCGACATAGGCACAATCAACAAAGGAGTGATTTAGGTCAAGCCCTCAATACGTTTAGTTTGTTCAAGTAGTTCAATCAGTTTCAGTCGAGGCTAGCAATATCTAAAATACGTTTTACACACCAATACCACTCACCCCGAGTTAAGCAATATTTGGAACACCTCTCACCCCCACCCCACTCACCCCACACTCACCCACCCCACTCACACCCCGCACACCCACACCCTCACAACACCTCGCACCCACACCCGCGACCACCCCTGACACCCCACTGACGGCAGAGCCGCCACCCCTACAGATGTGACCGTCACGGGTGTACAGTATGTGACAGCCTATTCTGGAAACCCTCTGGACAAATGCGTGTGCGTGTACGTGCGTGAGTAAGGCTGAATGGAATGACAGTGGGATTACAGTAGAATGCCTGCTATGTGATGTCTCGAATGTAGGTATCCGTGTAATGTCAGAAGTCAATGTTAGGTGTCCGTAAGGTGAAGTATGAATATGCAATGTCAGGTGAGTTCCGGGTGGAGTATGAGTGTATGGGGAATGACAGAGATATGACAGACGCCATACCACGTGGTCAATGTCTAGTTTATATGTATGACTGCAGGTGTGCCTTGAAGGTATGTCTCTGATTTATGAATGTAATTAGGACGTGGCTTGTTGAATGACTGCTGGGTGAATGTTCGTGTGCATATGACATGTGAAATGTCAGTTGGGCTGTAGCGCCCCGAAACTGCCGGCTGCCTGCGTGCAGCGCGGTGCAGCATGTCTGACGGAAGTGGTACCGTGGCGCACGCGGAGTCAGCATGATTCTCGCGGGGCGGCCGAGGCTCACAGTTGTGTGAGCTGGCGTCATGTCAGTGCGGCCTGAGGTGCAGTCCAGTGCACCAGGCATTGTTCACGACCGAACGGAACCGCGTGACGATGATGTGGTCCTGACATGGGGCCAAGGGCGGAGGCCCTGATGATATATAGGCATCGAGCGAGATGGATCGTTCTCACTCATTCGCACGGACGCGGATGCTTGACATCGGGGCCTGTACCCGAACAGGTCGCCGCAGGGCGGTTGGCAGGTGACCAGCCTCCCGGGCTCACCACTGGAGGTATGTCTGAGGCTAACTGTCTGAAATCGTCGTGTGACTGTTAACACTCGCACGTCCGCGCAAACTTCGCACGTCCGGGGGGGCAGATGTCTGCCCCCTAAGATCTCTAGAACTTTTGAGGCCACCAGCGTGATTTTCAGGGTCCCGGCAAGTATTTTTGGCCTTCCAACGTCATCTACATAAGCTCCGGCAAGACTTCTTGGCCTCCAATAACAAAGATAACATATGAAACGTATAAATCCATCACATCGCAATTCAATTAGAGATGGATGATAGATTTGTCGGATGACTGAAAGCTTGCTTCATGTTGTACTGACTTCCGTGTTAAGAGTGTATTTCATATTTCATGTGTTAATTTATATACAACAGGAAGTTAACACTCGCACGTCCGGAGGTGCGCGCCAACTTCGGGGAGGGCAGATGTCTGCCCCCTAGGATCTCTAGAACTATGCTAGCTAGCGACAAACGGAAAACGGCATTGTGTAGCTGGTGACGGGCTCTATCGAAAGTGTTTCAGTCATTTTTTTTTCGCTCAAGTCAACATTCAGGTCACTGGGTCTTCATAGGTAAAATTCGACCAGATCAGGTGGGACTCAGATATTGACACATATCTCAGGACCTGTAGCAGATAGAAACAAACGGCGAACGCTATTCGACAGTAGTCCTTGAAATGCGCTACTGACAATAAGCGGTGTAATTTAAGGTCGGGTCAACCTAAACTCAGGTCAAGGTCATGAAGTCATGACCTCAAGTCAAGGTCATGAAGTCGCCATGGAGGTCATTTTATGTATCAATCGACACGTCTTGGCGATACAAGCACACTGACGGTAATTTCAGCCTTCTAGCTCAATGCAGTGCGATACAATGCGCACAAATGTGTGGTGATCTCAGGTGACCTCAGAGACCTTGGTGAGGTCACTGAGCAAAAATATCAGCGGTAACGTTAAGCATAGCTTCTATTTACATGCCACAACCGTTGTGGGGTCATTCCGAGCGCAAATATGCAACCAGGAAACATTTGTATATTTTACCATACCCCTATAATGGGGAAGCCATGGCCGCGACCTGACCTAACTTCAATGGTACGAAAAAAACGATATACACATTATGGTCCCTGATGAGATCATGACATGTTATAAGTTTGAAACCAATCGCCCAATTATTGTGGAAGTTATGCCACCTGAACTACGAGTGTAGTTGGGTCACTTCGCCTGACCTGGTGACCTGACCTGAGATGACCCAGGATTAAAATGGATGAGGATATGTGGAAAAGACCAATGAACAGCTATGCGAGTTTTGGCCTTGCTAACTCGATTAGTTTGGCGGAAAATGAGAAAAAACCGGAGGGGCAGATATCTCCCCGGACGTGCGCGTGTTAAGTAGTCTTGGGATTACATATCAATGTAATCTTGTGATATGAGAGTTAGTATGTTTGGAGACCGGTCTGGGTGCAAGTTAGATAAGGTATGTAAACCGTTGACAAGATACTGATATGATGTGTTAGGCTGAGATGATGTGTCAGGCTGAGATGTATGAAGACTTGGATGCATGGATGTGTGAGATTGTCTGGTGAAGTATGTATTAAGCTATTGAGTCTGTCTGTGTCAAACGAAGCTATCTGTGCTAATGAAGGGTGATGCACTAATTTGACTATCAAGCTGCGCTATTGGAAACGGGAATATTTATCGCTATTTAATTGCTAATTAAATACGCATATGTGAGTGCTGGATTTTGTGGTGCTTGCAAGAGACGTGTTTCAATAAGAGCTATGAGATGGAGACTTAGCTCTATTGAAACTACGCCAGGGGTCCTAAATATCGCAAACGTCGAGGTCCATATACTATCACGTACCAATGGAAGTTCGCCTGAGACAAGTTTGAAAACGTCTGCTGGAGTTCTGGGGAGCAAAACTTCCCTACAAGAACAGAGGTGAAAAAAACCTGCTACTCGGCCACGAGCGTGGATATATATATATATATATATATATATATATATATATATATATATATATATATATATATATATATATATATATATGTTTGTGCGTGTGTGTGTGTGTGTATGTGTGTGTGTATACATATTGTTACTTTATCAGTGATTAAATATCATTTTGCGGTGATGATACTAGGGTAGCTGAAGCTTAGGGGACACGGAAAAAAAATTGAGGGGGACAAATCGCCACTTTTCAGAAATTGGGTTGACATGTCCTCTCAGCTCCGCCCCTTCAATGGCTACCCTCATGCCTGCATGCGCACAGTACTAGCGTTTACACCGTTCAGACCGTTCAGACCCAGAAAAACATTTTCTACATACCACAAAATACCAGTATATATTTTCGCGCAGTATAGATTTCCGTGGATAACCTTAGTAACAATGCTTACTAAAGTTACAGAAGTTTAGTAAAACTTCCTACTAAACTCATTTAACCTTTTCATAACAATATCGATGAAACTCTTTTGAGGATGTGGTGAAAATGCGAATATTTTTCCTCTGTTGCGCCATAACAGGAAGTATTTCAGAAAGTGTTCGTTGAAGGTAGGTTGTCATTGACTTAAAAATGCTCATTCGAGGAGAAAATAAGTGGTCGCATCGTCATAATCATGTCAAAAAGCATTGTATTTTTTAAATCATGACAAATGAATAGCTACCTTGATATCAAAATTTACCTAATATTCCCTGCACATAATTAATTTTATGTCCATGGCAGTTCATACAATTGATGACAACCTAGGCATAGTACGGAGTAAATATGCTATAATATTAATGGTATTCATGAGTTAACCATGCAAACGCTCATATGCCTTAATTGGATCGTTCAGGCTGTGGCTTGCCCATGTGTACCTTGTTTGTGTCAGACTGACCAGCACATAAGTTGGTTTTACAGTGGCACTTTGCTCCCATATCTACTAGCCTTTGAGCCTTCCAGGTTATTCCTTCCTTCAGCTAAATATTCCAGACAGGAACAAAAAAAATACATCGAAAAGTTTATAATATTCATAAGAATTGGTTTCAATCAATTTTCTCAGGTTTTATACTTGAAAAAAAATGTTCTTCATGGTGAGAATTAAACAATTTTAGATGGATCTCTTTAGTATAATTTTTCATCAACCATTTTATATTCAAAAACCTTTTTCCCAGTAGGTGGCAAGTAACAAGCTGGTCTGTTCATGTGCATTCTACTCATGGGGTGTGTTATTAATATTTACTAGCTGTGAGGTGTGAGCATTTCGGGAGTATCAGGTATGGATTGATAAACTTGGTTGACATAGATTAAGTGTACTTTTGTTGTTCTTTTGTCTGCCATTGCTCAGGAAGCTAGCTTACAACCACATCCTTTGCTAATTTAACCACAGCGCCAATTTGCCCTCTGGCATTCAATTGTCGGCTGCCATATACAGTAGAGCTGAGTGTAGTTTCCACATAAATCAGAAAGCATATTGCAATTTTACTGATGTTCATAAGTTTAATTTGACTTATTTCAGCATCATCAATGGTAAAACATTTTGTTATCAAAACTGACATAATAATTATATTTAGTGGTTGCTTTTAATGTTTGTGGATCATTATGCCAAGTCTTCTCCCTCTATCTCATCCCAGGTCTCTTTCCTGAGATCTGGGACCTGCAAGCAAAGTTCCGCTGTAAAACCGACTATAGCTTGGACTGCAGCTTTGTAAGCTTTGCCGCTTCAAGAGGGAAATTATTAATCTTGTGGGAGAGGATCTGATTTGTTAATCAGAAAACATTGTCAGTAGCAGCACATTGAACATCTTCAAAAACAGCATAGACAATTATTATAAGAATAGAGGGCTTGCTTTTTAGTATTACAGGGAGGGCTGATGGACAGATTTGGTGGGCAACTGGTTCAGTGTACAAAGTGCAACCAAGAAGGGCCCTTGTGGCTCATAGTTGCACTAATCTTTTGTGTCTTTGTCTTTATGCCTAGGAATTCCCTTAAAAAGTAAATACTAAAAGACCTTGAAGCAATTTGGGTAAATGATCTTGCATCAAGGAATGCTCTTGTTAAAAAATTTATAAGCTTCCATGATTGTCCTCAAATGAGAGCTTAATAATTATGTGAGATACTCGAGCACTGCAGCACAACCAGTACACAGTGGCATCAGCCTTACACTAATAGATATGGCTGCATGCAGCTGCAAAAAATTACATATGAGTAGATAAATCATAAAAAACTAATCTAACTTAACCTAGACTAAGATGACATAGCATGCTTAATATAATATATTATAGCACAAGTAATATAACTTAACCTAACTCAAACAACCAAAATTGTCTCAAACCAACTTTTCTGCCACTATTACATCCAATCTGGGTGCGTATTATGATTAAATCATCATGACTACAGCATGACTACAGCATGATTCAAGAACAAAAAGCCACCTCTTCCTACCCTGCTATTTTCAACTACCTGGGGAAAAAAGCTGAATTTTGCAGCAGGATTTTTTTCCCTGTTGGCAAGGTTGGCAACTATCAGTCAAAACAGAAGTGGCACATTGTCTATTTTTGCATTTTTCTGCTATTGTTTATTTTCTTCTGATTTTTGAAATTGTATGATTTGACGGTGGTTTGGTGGGCAACTGGTTGAGTGTACAGAGTGCAACCAAGGAGGGCCATTGTGGCTCATGGTTCTATTAATATATTTTATGTCTTTTATGTCTTTATTCAAACCTGTGGCATCAGAATCCCAGCTTGCACATTCTAGAACATCTTCAGAACTTTTCCTCATAGCTGTTCATCAAATATCACCATTGAACCTCCAAATGTGAAGCATGAGAGGACAATTTTCTGGAGAGGGTGGTGTTTTGAATGGCACAATTCTAGAACTTGGTTATTTGTCCCACCCTGCCAGGTACCCACCTCATGTCAATTGTCATACCATTGACACCAATTGGTGCACCAGTTGCACCACAGCCACATCACTGGCAGGTCACCAAGTACCAATGAGATCTTGAAAGTGCATACTTTGCAGTCTGGCATATCATTTAATATTGGGATTGAATAACGGGTGTTAATTTCTCAACATGATGGGGGGGGCACAATACATGAAGGGAATTGGTGAACCTAAATTGGTTTGGGGGCACACTTCATAGTGTCATATGTTACAAGGTGGAGTTATTTGGTGGGATGGTCAACAATGCATTTTCCACCACCTTCTTTTCCTCTAGGGTTTTCTTCCAGGGGTTGGCTTGCAAGGCACAGGGTGTGTCTTGTCAAGGTATCTCCTTATTTTACAGTCTGGTCAAAACACCGAGCTACCTATAGAAACTTGGATGCCTTTACTGCCTTCTGTCTAATTTTTACATGGCTGTAGATCCTGGGCGTGTTGGTGAGGGAGAGGGTCCAGACCCCCTTGTTTGTTGCCTTGTTAATGCTAATTTGCCATTTCCCTAATCAGTCTGAAAATGTATCTTGAAACTAATAACCTGGACCCTCCTTGGCATTTGTGAGGGATGTTCAGCCTTTAGAGATCTCAGTTTAACCACAGCATGAGTGGGCTCCTGGAAGTGCTACCAAGGGTGTTGCTGTTGGTGTTGAAACCTCACCATTTACCTATGGTGTTTCGTGGCTTTGTAGCACCCAAATGTGCCTGTATGACAAGATTGTGCCCATCTACAATTATCATGAATCTGAACAGTGGGGGTCAGACATTTAGCATACTTCTGCTTGCTTCTTACAATCTGACTTGTGAGAGCTTGGTCACGCAAGCTTTTGCGTGGGCAAGAGAGCTCTATTCTACCCTGCAACCATGCCTCTCGAAACAGTGGCGCCGTCTATAAAAGCATCCTTGTCCAGCGGAGACATCTACAAACACGCTCCGTTATCCATCCATATGCAGCGGGTGATTCCAGGACATATCGATCAGGCAAAAGGGCGATTGTTCAGGGAGGGTCTACAATACTAACCTTTTTTTGCTTGAATGACGATTTCAGTAACTACCACATCGATTTTCATAAAATGGCTGTAAAATAAACTCTGACATCGATTTTGGGCCCATGGAATCATTTCCAGCCGATATAATTAGTTAGAAAGTCACGAAATGAGGGATTGAAGTTCAATTTGCCCGATGGACGATCTACGAAAGTAATTTACAGAACTGCGCCTAGCACCACTAATTAATGTCTTTGCACAGTATTATATCAGGTGAGGCAGTTAAGAGAAAAATTCACATAAAATATGAAATATAGTCTTAACAAGGAAGTCAGTACAGCCGCAAACCAAGCTTTCAGTCATCCTATAAATATACCACCCATCTCTAATTGAATTGTGTTTTAGCCCATCTGTAATTGAATTGTGATGTAATGGATTTTTCATCCCATATGATATTTTTTTCTGAACTATCTCAACTAATCTAATACGTACTAAGACATTGATCAGCGTGTGTTTGGCTCAATTCTGTAGCTTACTTTCGTAGATCGCCCGTCGGGAAAATCGCGAATTTCACTTCCTCATTTTGCAGCTTTCTTCCCATTTATATCGGCTGGAAAGGACTCGAATGATCCAAAATCGATGTTGAAGTTTATTTTAGATCCATTTTATTCGATAAAAAGACAGGTGCAGTAGTTACTGATATCGTCCATCGGGCATTTTTATTGCCGTAATTTCAGTGTTTCCACGCCATTTGGAGACAATTGAAGCCAATTGAAGGAAAATATTCATTACGGTTGTAGGTCAAAACCACTATATTGATTAAAAGACATCTATTACTGCACCCTTCATCGACATACACTTCGTAATTACTGAGATCGTCCATCGGGCAAAAAAGTGTCCGTTACAGATCCTCCCAATTGTTCACCAGGAAGATCTATAATGCCCACTTTTTGCCCGTTGGACGATCTCAGTAATTGCGAAGTGGATGCTGATGAAAAGTGCAGCAGTAGATGCCTTTTAATTAATGTAGCGGTTTTGACCTACAACCGTAATGAACATTTTCATTCAAATATCTTTAAATCGCCCCCAAAAAGCGTTGAAACGATGTAATCACAATAAAAAGTTCCCGATGGACGATCTCAGTAATTACTACAGCGATTTTCATGAAAATAAGTAAAATAAACTTCGATTTTTAGCCCATTAAGTCACTTCCAGCCTGTGCACTTAGGTAGAAAACCACTGAATGCTGGATTCAAATTCGATATTTGCTCGATGGATGATCTACAAAAGCAAGATACACAATTGCGCTAGACACACACTAATTAATGTCTTATCACCGTATTAGATCAGTTCAGGAAGTTAAGTTCTCTTAACACGCGCACGTCCGGCGATGGGCAGATATCTGCCCCGTCCGGTTTTTCCTCATTTGCCGCCAAACTAATCGGGTTAGCAAGGCCAAACCTCGTATAGCTGTTCATTGGTCTTTTCCGTATATCTTCATACATTTTCAATCCTGGGTCATCTCAGATCAGGTCACCAGGTCAGGCGAAGTGACCCAACTACACTCGGAGTTCTAGGTGGCATAACTTCCACAATAATTTGGCGATTATTTCAAACTTATAACATGTCATGACCTCATCGGGGACCATAATATGATATGTATATTTTTTTTCGTAGCATTGACCTTAGGTCAGGTCGCGGACATGGCTTCCCCATTATAGGGTATGGTAAAATATACTAATGTTACTGGTTACATATTTGCGCTTGGAATGATCTCACAACGGTTGTGGCATGTAGATGGAAGCTATGCTCAATGTTACCGCTGACATTTTTGCTCAGTGACCTCACCAAGGTCTCTGAGGTCACCTGAGATCACTACATATTTATGCGCATTGTATCGCACTGCATTGAGCCAGAAGGCTGAAATTACCGTCATTGTGCTTGTATCGCCAAGACGTGTCGATTGATACATTACATAACCTCCATAGGCGACCTCAAGCCCTTGACCTGAGGTCATGACTTCATGCCCTTGACCTGAGTTTCGGTTGATCTGACCTTGAATTACGCCGCCTATTGTCGGTAGCGCATTTCAAGGACTGTCGAATAGCGTTCGCCGTTTGTTTCTATCTGTTACAGGTCCTGAGATATGTGTCAATATCTGAGTCCCACCTGATCTGGTCGAATTTGAACTATGATGACCCAGTGACCTGAATGTTGACCTGAGCGAAAAATTACCGAAACACTTTCGATAGAGCCCGTCACCAGCTATCCAACGCCGTTTTCCGTTTGTCGCTAGCTAGCATAGTTCTAGAGATCCTAGGGGGCAGACATCTGCCCTCCCCGAAGTTGGCGCGCACCTCCGGACGTGCGAGTGTTAACTTCCTGTTGTATATAAATTAACACATGAAATATGAAATACACTCTTAACACGGAAGTCAGTACAACATGAAGCAAGCTTTCAGTCATCCGACAAATCTATCATCCATCTCTAATTGAATTGCGATGTGATGGATTTATACGTTTCATATGTTATCTTTGTTATTGGAGGCCAAAAAGTCTTGCCGGAGCTTATGTAGATGACGTTGGAAGGCCAAAAATACTTGCCGGGACCCTGAAAATCACGCTGGTGGCCTCAAAAGTTCGCGCCGGGGCACCGGAAAATTACGCTGAATCAAAAACGTCGCGTCGGTATCCAAGATCGTGCTGGTGCCCAAAAAGATGGGTCGAGCCCTGGGATACTTCCTTAGGGGCCTCAAAAGTTTGGTCCTGGGTCCCTGAATATCATACAAGTGGCTCGACAGGTCGCACCGGAGCCAAAAATCTCATCGAGACCCCACAAAAATGAAGCCGGGGAAACGAAAATACAATCCGGACATAAAAATCGCTGTGGCCTCAACAATCGCGACAAAGGCCCCCAAAACCTGTCGAGGCCACTAAACCTCGCGCTGGGATCCGAATAAATGATGCCGAGACCCAAACAAAATCACACTGGGACACAAAAAAGTCGCGTCGCAGCCCTTGCAAAGCACACTTGGAGCACAAATTGTAGCATAGGGGCCAAAAAAGTAGTAGCCTCACCACAACAATCAGTTCTTACCCGGAATACACTCTTCGACCTCACATGGTGCGTCAATGGACCCCCAAAAAAACCATTCGGTCCCGGAATAGAGACTTACTGATCTCCCGAAAAAAAATGAAAAATCGTACCGGGGTCCGTAAAATACATACTGGGGCCCAAAAACATCGCGCAGGGGCCTTGGAAAAAATGGAGCTGTGCCCACAAAAAAAAATCACGCTGTGATTCGATGGAATCGTTCTGAGCATCGGAAAATTATAACCAGGCCCGGAAAAATCCCAAGGGTCTTTTTACTCCCATGGGTATCTATCGGCATAATAGATAATGAGTGTGCAGGAATCCAATTGAATGAGAAAGGCAGGGATATTTTCCATGGATTCACTCCCATCAGTTACGTGGCTTTTAAGGTAATTGCCTATATGCTCCTTATCTTTCAGCAAGGCCTTCCTTCTTCTCCCGCAGTTGTAGCTCCACGGCGAGACAGCTCCTGCTTTAACATGGCCACTGTGAATGAATAGTATCCTTCCTCACCAGAGCCATTGTCTATCTCTGATAGGTACCATGCTATTTTTGGCTTATTGAAATCCGTTTAGTCGACAACACGGGGACTCGTGTGCTACCCAGTGCTGTGGCAATCGACCCGCGAGGCCACTGATGTTTGTCCGGCGTCGCAATGCTCCCATCTGCCGGCCGTTGAGCAAAGTTTGATAGGAGTGTGTCTCATTTCTACAATATTTTTGTGCATGCTAAATAGTTGGAATGTTACCTCAAAGTCTCAGGTCACGTGACCTCCGGTCACCTCGATCTCCTTTCGTTTATGTTTTGAAATTGACAGTATTGAAGGACCCTATTTTGGAGATAACAGCGTTTTGCTACGAGTGTCCGTATGAAGAGCGCAAATTTTGCAATTTTTGCAATTTTGCCTTCTTGCAAAATGAAGGCTTTTGATAAAATTCCACATGGAAGGCTAATTCATCAACTACAGCAACATGGGATTGTTGGAAAAGTTATAGGTTTGATTGAAGCATGGCTGAGGAGATGGACACATGGTAGTGTTAAATGGATGTAAATCTGATTGGAAGGATGTTCTGAGTGGAGTACCACGGGGTGTTCTAGAGCGACTTCTCTTATCATTTTTTGTGAATAACATTTAGGTAGGGCTGAGGATTAGAGTGTACACATTTACTGATGACACCAAGCTGATATTGTTGTTATTTGGGCCTTAGGGCGCCTCCACCAGAATTGATCATTCGCGAACGCGAAGCTGGTCTGAGTGGTAAACAGCAGTGAGTTTAGGTTAGGTTATTGGTTTTTACGACACGTTGACCATTGAGTTATGCAGCGTCGCCAATCTCTCACGCTGATTGGTTGCGGGCGAAGAGTAGCGACAGGTGAGCCTCGAACCCACAATCTTTCGACTCTGAGACGGGCAACTTATCCCTAGACTACTCGTGCACTTTATAGCAGTGATCAATCTAGTAATATTCAGCTAGACTTGGGGGACATAAAAATGTGGACTGATGAATGTCTTTCAACTATGATACGTGCAAGGTTATGAATCTGGGGTCTGCAGGTGAGACTTTCAGATATGCAATGGGAGGGAGGGAATTGGATGTTATTGAAGAGGAAATAGACTTAGGTGTGTTGGTTTAAAAAAACCTTAAAGCCAAACAACAATGCATATCAGCTAGGAACAGGGCACTCAGAATGCTGGGACTCATTAATATGAGTGTGAGATATAAGAGTAAGGAAGTCATGAAAAAGCTGTACTTTGCATATGTGCGACCTCACTTGGAATATTTTGTGCAGGCATGAAGCCCCAATCTTTAAAAAAAAAAATTCCATCTGTTAAGCTTTTCGAGGATTGACTTGATGACTCGGCCGCTACTCTACAAGAAGTCGAGGTAGTATATGATGCACCGACGTGATTCTGGCATTGTGCGGGTAGCGAAATGTTTTAAACGTGCTCTATCTCTCCCACCCATCCCCTCACACGCACCGCCTGAGCGCATGCTGTGGCAGATCCGTGCAAACGCCACTTGACCAAGATTGCGAGGATTGAGTGGTGGGGCTATCTGATCCTTCCATGTATGTGCTGAGTTGAACTGTTACGGAATGACAATGTGCTTTTGCGGAAGAAATTATGTGGTAACGAACACGGTGCGATTAACTGAATGTCGTTCGATGCAGTGGTGTGGCCAAGGGGCGAATAGGGCACTCACTTTCCCTCCTGGAGAGTCCGACCGCCCCACAGGGCCCCTCAAAGCCCCTCAAGGCGTAGGCTTAGGGGTCCCGGCACCGCGGTGAGTTGCTGCCCCTCCCCCAATCAGAAAACGACTGCTCACCGATCGGAAAGTGGCGCTCCATTGCGAAGGCTGTTGCACCAGGGGCAAATACAGGGAGGAGACACTAAAGGGTATGCTCCGACTCCCTGCATGTAAAAGTGGCGCTCTCAAATTCGTCCCTCCCCCACTGCTCGGCGGTTTTTGTTTTCAGCCAAAGACGGCCATCTCAGGAAAGGTGCCCCTTCAGAGGAAGAGGAGCCCCTCAGTATACTTCAGTCAGCACCCCCTCCCCCCTCAACAAAGGAGACGATCGCGGAGTGCATTCCTTCCCAACCCTCAGCAAAATATTATCAGCCTCAATGTGCACATCGGCCGGAATTTGGGTAGATTATCTGGAAGCATTTGATGGCTGATCGGAGGTTGCCCCGGTATCTCTTCACCCGACATCGACCGGGTGGATCCGGCCTTACACCTGCCTGCCTACATCAACAGCCATGGGCCCAAATCCCTCAACGAAACAGGGTGCCTCAACAATCATATGGTGGCTGCCTTTCGGCAGGGAAAGTGCCCGTGAGGAAGGCATGATTGCACCCCCCCACCCCCCCCCCCCCCCACACACACACACACTGATCAACAGATTTGTTCAGCTAAAGGCGACTTTTACAGGCGATAGGTTGTGCTCAGGATGCTCGAGTGTACCCTCTCCCCCGCTCAGCGACTTTCCAAATGCGCCCCCCCCCCCGGGAAAGGAAATGTCCGTTCCACGAACATTCCTGAATGCGTCCCTGACCGTACCTGACTACTCTCCATCTCGCACTGGCACGGATGAACACTGAATGGAAGGTCATCTATCTTACCCGTAAAGTCGGCAGTTAAGCTGGAACCAATACCAACACATTGGCGATACGTTCCTTTCAAGCGCGTCCCACAGGCGGCTAAGTTATTCATGGTCTTGGAATGGCTATGGCTGATTTGCATCTAGGTTTCTGTTACCGAATCAGGACTTATGGTTACGTATTGGGTTAATCAGGACTTATTGGGTTGTGTAGTTTACTGCGCGAAATTCCTGCGATTGAAATGGTTGATGAACGACGAAATGGAGCTTCAAGTTATGCAAATTTGTCGTACATCATTACCAAATACTTCGATATGCTCTATCGGGCCGAATTTGCATTATGTAGATCGCGAATTTGCATACACTTCCTTAATTCAGTTTGGTGTGGTGTTCTCGAACCACAAGCGATGAGGTTGTTTTTGGTGAAATTGAAGTGTGATCTACACAAAACGAAAATAGTAGAACTCATTCCACTTAGTTTAAGTGGTAGTGCGTCGATTTTTCGTTGTACTTAGCTGATTTGTAAAATTATCTGTCGAATAATTACTTGTAATGTGCTGAATGGAATACAAGTTTTTTCGGGTTTACTTCTCTTCACTACCGTGCATTTTGTATGATTAACCGTTCTGTATCTGTATCGCTTTGCTACATAAAATAATAAGACATGATATGGAAAAAACATCTTGCACCTTAATGCGGGTTTCTTTTATCTATAACGTAGTTCTGAAGTTAGGTGCCAATTAGGCATTGAAGGCACGTCCCTGGTTTATGCACATCATCCAGTTAGGTTCTGTTTCACTTCGTTCTCGCTAGATGGCAATCGGTCCAATATTCCGGAAGGTGTTTGTTTACAAGGTCAGCTGGCTATTATAAGATGCTGGGCATTAATTATACCTCATCGCGAGGAGGGTTTTGTTGTGGTCTATTGCAGTCTTCGGCGCCGGAACTTCTCTCGGGCTGGTTGGACACGTTAATGAAAAGTATTATGGCTATATTACCTATGTATTTAGTGTGGAATTCTGAGGGATGTTCCTGTATGTATTTAATTTCGATATGTATGGTTACTTTGTATCATTGGTGAAACATCTTTGCGCTTGGACACGTGGCGACTAGCTTGGCATCAGGATGGCAAAACGTTATCCGAAGCGATGTAAGAAAAAGCTGTGCTGTGTGTCAATTTCCACCAAACTGTAGGGATTTGATAACAGTGATGCAAGACGTTGACGAAACAGTATTGACGTACCGATTTGTGTGTTGCAGAGTGATCCATTTGGCTGTGCGTGCCATGCTAAGATGCCTTACACGGAGCAGTACCTCCTCGACAAGCTAACGAGCGGCCTGGACGCCTCACATGTGGTACGTTAGACGCTGGAAGCGACTCAATGTGGCTTGAAATGCAAGCCGAACATGTGGATAATGTTGTCTATGCTGCGATTATTTTATCAGTTAATGACACATTATTTGCATACTTTGTGTCAAAGCAGTGGTATTTTATTTTTACTTGCCGCCTATTTTTAGCCCAGTCGACAGACTGGTCCCAAAATGTAGTGCCAATTCATACCTGGATGCTCGGACAGTCCCGGATATATTGGGCCGCCCAATGACTGGCTATGACAGATGTCTGCTAGTCCCGTGGCTGTTAATGTTTAACGGACTCTGACAGTCCCGGGCTACTGTCAATCCCATAGTATCTTGGTAATTTTGAGATCCTCTTGACAGTCTCAAAGATCAGTACCCATGTCCGAATCCGGGGTGCGTGACAGCTGGAGAATGGTCCTATGGTACTCGAGCAGAACCGTCACAGTCCTATAGTGCTCGAGCAGAACCGTCACAGTCCTATGGTACTCGAGCAGAACCGTCACAGTCCTATGGTACTCGGGCAGCCTCAGCCACGGCGCAGTCATATGGCCATCTAACACACCCGATGTCATCCCGTCTAACACACCCGCAGTCATCCCGTCCAACACACCCGCAGTCATCCCGTCTAACATACCCGATGTCATCCTGTCTAACACACCCGATGTCATTCAATCTAGCACACCCGATGTCATCCAATCTGACAGCATACGTTAAGGGTTGTTCCGACAATGGTTTTCCATAGAAGACCGTCGGTTTCAGAATAAGAATAACCCGTGGAGGTCACGGCCACATCTGGCGCCGTCAGATGTCGCCTGCTGGCGATCCATCTGGCCATCTGGCCGTCCAGCTGCGCGGTGACGGTGACTGTGACGCAGAAGGCGTGTGTGTCCAGCGGCCGGATGTGGTGGCGGTGGTGGTGCCCGTCTGGTACCCGCCGGTATCCCGCCGCCTCCCGGCGTGCTCCGGGTACCCACCGCCGGCGTGTCACCACAGCGCCATTACGATGCAGTGACAAACGGCGGCAAAGTGCTGACACGGGTCCGTTCCGGGGCCGCACGTGGCTCGCTGCTTGAAAGCAAGGCTTGGAGAATGTCGGAAAATGTGTGGTGTGTGTTGCGGAGCAGAATCAGGGAGTGGTGATGCCCACTGTCTCGTGCCTACTGTCACGGAAATTGATGCAGATGTACATCCAGTAGTTATGTATTATCGTGCGGGATCGAGTTCCATGGCTTGGAAAAGTGAGTGATGAACATCTCGTATATTTTTTTTCTTCAATTTTCGCCCACTTCTCAGTGTTCTTAGCACTCAAGGCAGGGTTTGGCGAAAGCAGCGGTAGGTACTAGGATCCGCTGCAAGCACGACTGTATTTCCTGAACTGAGCATAGAGTACCGTTGCAATGGTTCCACATTATGTGTTCGAGCCGTTCTGATCACCCTGTATCATGCCCCATGCAAGTGCTCATGGGCGCTGTATAACCACTGCAATTGATGCGCCTTAAAACCACAATAACTAACTAACCAACTTGGTAAGTGCTCGCACAGTGAACAAACTTAATCAGGGTGTCCAGCAGAAGACTGCCTTGCGGCCAGTTGGCAGACATCCTCTGCTGAAGACAGCCGGTGGCGTGCTGGCGCTCCCTCTTGTAGTGCGCCTGGCCGGGTGGAAGTAACAACGGGGCGCGCTGGGACTTCGATATGTTGATCTGTGTGTCGTGGTCGGACCCAGGGTAGGGGAACCTTTATTTTGATCTATGATACTACCGCAGAGTGCCATTAAGCATAACTGGACGCTCACAATGAGGCACGAAGAAGTGATAACGCCCTGCTCGGCCCGTGCCTCATTTGTCAGTAGGAAAGCTACGTATTTCTGACTTATCGGTTTCCATGTATGGGCCGAAAACTAGACCTGCCAGATTTGATCAACTATGACATGAGCTATTGTCCAAATGCGTCTCCAACCATCTCTGTTCCTTCTGGAAGTATAATTTCACAACACCGGTGATATAATAGCTCACCTCGTGAACTAGATTCAGTAGGTCAAGGTAGCAGAGCTCCTCAGATGACCAAATGTAAACAGAAATATTCATCTGTGATATCTCCAGTTCTATACATATTTTATTAGAGCGATGTGGTGTTGAATGCAATTATATCCCCGTCATGTACCAAATCCTAGGAATGTTTTGAATTCGATGAGCAATTGAGAAAAAAATGTTAGAACCGCTGTCCGCCTCCTATGGCTGAATCTGTCCCTGCGCTTGGGGCATGAGTTATTACGGAAGGACTTTGTTGTAACCTTGCCTGGTGTTGCTACAATATGCTATGCTTAGCTTCCTCAAACCAGTTTTACGCCCCTGCATGGCTGAAAGTAGGTGACTGGGTTTTGTGTGCACCCTGATCGGAACAACTGTTCTGTGGGCTTCTGACAACTGTTCTGTGGGCTTCTGACAACTGTTATGTGGGCTTCCAACAACTGTTCTGTGGGCATGGTATGTAGCTGATTGTCCACCCTGATCGGAACAACTGTTCTATGTGCTTCCAACAACTGTTATATGGGCATGGTATGAAGCTCATTGTGTGACCACATACGTATGGAAATTAAACAAATGCATGCTTATAGTTGTAAGCATAGATATTGGGGCATGCACAGTAGGGGACCTGCTGTGGTAACATTTGCACAATGTGTCCATATTCGGTAAGTCGGGTGGAGAGCATCACGTAGCTGGAGGAATGTTTGCGTCACAAGTCCGATGTGTGTGTGTTCCTGGTTGACATATTGTGTCAATCGGCACCAGTGAGCCCAATCGATACGTTCATGATAATACGGCTTACCTAGCACGAATGGCGCCCAATTACTGCTGACATTTACTACAAGCAGCGTTGGGCGCAGCACATACTGATCTAATCGTGTTATGCAATTGCATACAATTCGGATGTATTTCCGTGCTATCCGATATTTTAGTTGTATCTTCGATATCAAAATTAAAAGATTGTGATGTGCGCCTGACATCGAAGTGGAGATTAATTTATATGTAAACGATGCGTTTAGCCATTGATCATAATCATGTTTATGAAATGATTTGCTTCGTCATGCAAAACATTCTACTTGAAATGTAACCCGTACACAGGTGAATGTTTGCTCGGACAGCTATTGATTTGTGTTGCCAAGTAAATTGTAAGCAAACATCTTGAAGTGTTTTTAACATGGTCTTCCGCACGTTATTGAGATGGCCTATTTCCAACGGTTTTCTGGATGGTTATTGAGAGACGGCACTGTCCATATGAGATCGGGATACCCCGATCAAAATCGGTACATTCGATACTCCAAGTGGTGCCAAATTTATCCAAGAACACTTACCTACTGAAAGCGTTTTGTTATCCTCTTCGAATGGGTGGTTGGTTGCCCCTGACCTACCTACTTTGAAATTTTCAGCCGAAGGCGCAATGCAAAATACATCCCCTGTGAATACAAAATGCGCCCACCCAGGGGAACTCGGGTGCACCCCTACCCCACCTCTTTGAAAAATATTATTAGTGAGTGACGCACCTCAATGGAAATGACGCACCTCGCTGAAAATCGTTCTCCTTTTATCTGCTCTGGGGTTGGTCGAGAAGAAAACATTTCGTGCAGTCCGGGTGTTGGCAATAGCAGCTTACCACTGGCTTGAATTGCGCCTGTATGACGCACTCGGCAGCTGAGGCCATATGGCGCCGCGTGCCTCTCATCTTGGCAGGAAGGGCGGGCAGCACGGGGAATCGAACCCCGTACAGTGCTCCGGCTTGGCAGACGCTCAGTTTAACCACTGAGCTACCGACGCCCCGCAGCCTACCATAGTTCGTGAAATATGTGTAACTTAGAGTTGTCAAATGACAAGCAGCCCGGCTGGATTTCGTGAAAATATATCGAATTTTAATTTCACTGTGAAGTTCGTGCATGGTTCGGTAAGCCAGGCCAGGCCGATTCGCCGCTGGTTACATCACGTGCGATATTCAATGCCGATAACAGTTGGCAAGTAGCTGGTCTGCAGTAACCACGCTAACACAAGCCTGCTTCGAATTATGACGGTAAAAATGGTCCAGATGGCACCCGGTCGTAACAGAACATCATCCAAGGTTAGTCGAAGTCAACAACCGCAGTTGGCCTTGATAAGATGGTCCGTGAAAGGACATGATCCGGGCATGAAGTGTCAATCATCCGGCACAATAACCGCAGTTGGTCTGCCGAAAATCATCGGTGAAGGGTATGAAGTGTCAATCATCCGGCACAATAACCGCAGTTGGTCCGCCGAAAATCATCGGTGAAGGGAGATGATCCGGACATGAAGCACTAATCATCCAGCACAATAACTTCAATGAACAGTAGAAAAACCGTTTGGCCAACATACGTCAGATACGTCCAATATATGATGAGCACCCCCCCCACACCCCATGAGCACCCCCCCCTCCACACCAAATATAATATATATATATATATATATATATATATATATATATATATATATACCAATTCACGAAGGCCGTATAATTACCTGTGCTTCAGCGTGGCGCGAACTCGTGGGTTGGGCATCCTTGGAGGCGATAAATCCGCCCAAGGTACCATCCACCACTTTCCTCGCAAGGCAGTAATTGGCAGTAATTGCATAGGCAGTTGAGCCAGTGCATCTCCCAGCCTTCCAGCTAACGATTGCCTGTAAATCACCTGTCACCAGCATAAGTTGCAGGTCAGGTACTCGTAGCTAGTTGATATGCCATAGCTGTGAGTTGGTATTAGACACAGACGCAGACTTTTGTATTGAGGTAATCCACAATGGACTTGTGGCTATTATAAACTCGCGTGGATTAAATAAAACAGCAGAGCAGGAAAGGTCAAAATTACATAACAGCTAAACCGGTAGTCATTCATGTAATAATAAGAAGTAAAATAAAATACATCTGGACGAGCAGCAAATCAATCCGGCGCAGGCGGCACGTTGGATAGGTGCCGCCGCATCCACCATCCCCTGCCCGATAGCACGCTAAGCCACCTTACACATGCGCCCCCGACATTTCTAAGTTGTTTGTAGACTCATCTACTTTTGTCCAGGTTTTGTCTGCTGGGGATGGTTCTATAGTCCTTGCAGGCTATCTTTTGGCTATCTATTTTATATTCACCTTACAAAATAGTCTGATGTCCCTGAACACAGTAGCTGTTTGTGACTCGGTCGGGAAATCCCTGTCTTCTCCCGGATGACTGCACAGGATGGTGGGTAGATTGGCAAGCTTGCGTATGCGGCGTGTTGCCGTTGTCCCCGTCAGCAGCATGCCCCGTGTCCTGCGGGCCGGCAGCGGGATTGTCCGGCGTCATTGCGGCGCGCGCCGAGATCCCCTGTGAGTCATCCGGCGCCGCTGTGTAGTGCCGTCCGGCGTGGCATCGCGTCACTGCCGCTCTGCTCCTCCGTGTATCGGTCACGCCGGCCGGCCGGCAAGCAGTCGCTGGCCGAGTACCGAGCTGACGAGAGGTGTGACGCTCCGGACCGGCCCGTCGGACAGCGGCTGGAGCACGGCAGACAGGCACGACGCGCGTCACAGGTACTGTGCGGCACGGGTGGAGATCCCGGCAGACAGCCGTCAGACAGCGGCTGGGGGCAGACAGGCACGACGCGCGTCACAGGTACTGTGCGGCACGGGTGGGGATCCCGGCAGACAACTGTCAGACAGCGGCTGGGGGCAGACAGGCACGACGCGCGTCACAGGTCAGGTACTGTGCGGCACGGGTGGAGATCCCGGCAGACAGCGGCTGGAGGACGTCAGACAGGCACGACACACGTCACAGGTACTGTGCGGCACTGGTGGAGATCCCGGCAGACAGCGGCTGGGGGCAGACAGGCACGACGCGCGTCACAGGTACTGTGCGGCACGGGTGGAGATCCCGGCAGACAGCCGTCAGACAGCGTCTGGGGGCAGACAGGCACGACACGCGTCACAGGTACTGTGCGGCACGGGTGGGGATCCCGGCAGACAACTGTCAGACAGCGGCTGGGGCAGACAGGCACGGCACGCGTCACAGGGCAGGTACTGTGCGGCACGGGTGGGGATCCCGGCAGACAGCCGTCAGACAGCGGCTGGGGGCAGACAGGCACGACACGCGTCACAGGGCAGGTACTGTGCGGCACGGGTGGGGATCCCGGCAGACAGCCGTCAGACAGCGGCTGGGGGCAGACAGGCACGACACGCGTCACGGGCAGGTACTGTGCGGCACGGGTGGGGATCCCGGCAGACAGCCGTCAGACAGCGGCTGGGGGCAGACAGGCACGACACGCGTCACAGGGCAGGTACTGTGCGGCACGGGTGGGGATCCCGGCAGACAGCCGGCCCGTGGACAGCGGCTGGAGGCAGACAGGCACGACACGCGTCACAGGGCAGGTACTGTGCGGCACGGGTGGGGATCCCGGCAGACAGCCGTCAGACAGCGGCTGGGGCAGACAGGCACGACACGCGTCACAGGGCAGGTACTGTGCGGCACGGGTGGGGATCCCGGCAGACAGCCGCGGCCTGTGGGACGGCGGCTGGAGGCAGACAGGCACGACGCGCGTCACAGGTACTGTGCGATAGGGGTCATCGGCGACACGGTGGGCATGGTCGGAGATCCCTGTCTTATTGGAGGGGCTCGAGCTCTCCACTAACAACAATTTTTAAGATGATCTTATCCCGTCTGTGTGGGCAGCAAGCCTTCCGAATATAGTGTGATTACGAAGTGTCTGCGTTTTTATGATTGTATCGTACTTCAACCTTTTCGGATGTTTTAGTATGTCGTTTACAAGACCAATATTTTCGTGAGTTGCGTAATCGCGTCATATTCGGAAGTTAGCTGCTGATGTGAACGTGGTCGCCGTGGACAATGTCCTGCAGTACGCTTCTCGTCATCTGGGGTATAATGTAGGGGCGTGACAGGGCGTATAATGATTGATTGTATGTGGCTGGCGGCTGGCGGTCGGCCGACTGGCGGCCGGCCGACGCTGAGCGACTGCGTGCGGCCGCGGCCGCTGGCGGCGGGGCCGGGCCGTGCCGCCCTGATGGCGACGGCTGGCTGCAGCTGGAAAGCGGCGCTGAGTGCCCGGCTGGAGCTGCCGCGCCATCTGGTGCACGTGAGAACTGCCCGGCCGCGAAGGGGACGGCGGCAACGTTTCGCTGGCCCCAAAAACTGTAATGACGATTGGGTTGTTGCGATTGACGGATTCGCTAGCGAATGAATGACTCTCGATTGGCAATCTGGGGCAGCTGTGACGGACGGGTGCGGTGGCGGTGCCAACTG
This sequence comes from Imbricaverruca yamaguchii, assembly GCA_034440575.1. Classification (NCBI taxonomy): domain Eukaryota; kingdom Metazoa; phylum Arthropoda; class Thecostraca; family Neoverrucidae; genus Imbricaverruca; species Imbricaverruca yamaguchii. Next base: position 1,647,313 of record JAOTOL010001585.1, read on the forward strand.
GGCTAACTTTCCACTGTGACGACTGGCGATCTGGGGTAACTGTGACGGCCGGGCGCGGTGGCAGTACCGACCGACACGTCACGCGCCGCGGCGACAACGGCTCCGATCATCACGCGGCAATGGCACAATCGATGTAGATTGGTCGCCAGTCCGCAGATTCTGTCGGCAGCTGGCCGTCGGCGGTAGCGGTGGCATGCCTGTCGCAGGGTAGATCCGCTGACACATCACCGGCTTCAGCCGCGTGGTGCGCACCCGCCCAGCGACATCCTCTGAATACACCACCGGTGGCGGCATGTCTCCGCTGGCTCGGCCGACGACCTCGAGCCTGCGCGCTGCGCTACTACCTGACGACACGGACGGCCCCCCAGTGTCCGGCACGCGTCTCCCGTCACCCCCGGTGACGACCTCTAATACGCAGAGGGCGTCTCCCGTCGCCCCTGGCACGCGTCTCGCGTCACCCGCGATGGTACCGGCGGCGCGTGCGCCGTATCTGTGCCGTATCCGGCCACTCGGCGCGCCGCCCGGGCCGCCGACCGTGACCCCGACGGCCGGCCCGCGGCGCCATTATTGCGCCGCCGGCAGCTCCGCCGCTGCAATGGCGCGCGCTATTCGGGGCGGCGACAAAGCGGAAGTCGATGGCTGCCGATACCAGCGACGTCAACGTCTGCGAGTGGGTGGGCTGGGGTTTTGCCGCGCGTTGTGTAGGCCTTTTTGTCCGAAGGCGACAGCACAATGTTGCATGGGTCCTGGCTATTTGGAGCAAATATAGTGATGCGGTGAGGTGAGTATCGGCGTAGTGTGGTGCGACCACCTGGAGTGTGTTCGGCGCGGTCGGTCCTGTGTCCCGTTAGGCACGGCGCGTGGGTGTGTGGACTGGTGAGGCGCTCCTTATGGGTCACGTCCCGCCGGCGGGGTCAGACGGTGCTGCTGGACACCGTCAGTCGGCCCCGTCAGTCGTCATGTCCTGTCACGTCGCATTACATCGCATCGCATCGCATCTGATGTTACATCCTACCCTATGCCACCCACCCCACCCTAGCCCAGCCCAGCCTGGCCCAGCCTGGCGCGGCCCAGCCCAGTCTAGCCCAGCCCAGTCTAGCCCAGCCCAGTCTAGCCCAGCCCAGTCTAGCCCAGCCAAACCCAACCCAGCCCAGCCCAGGCCTACCAGGCCCAGCCAAGCCCAGCCCAGCCCAGCCCAGCTCTGCCCTGCCCGCCCGGCCCAGTCCAGTCCAGTCCAGTCCAGCCCAGCCCAGCCCAGCCCAGCCCAGCTCGGTGCTGCCCGGCTCTGCACGGCGCCCACGTGCCAGCGTGTCAGCATGGAAAGGCGCCGCCCGCACTATCGAGTGTCACGGCCGACCGAGCCTGTGACCAGGGCTGGCTGCCGTGGCGGTCCGCGCGCGACTCCCATGCGTGCTTCTCTGTCCGCCGTACTGTGACGGACGGCCGACGTCTGTCGCAAGCCGATGTGCTGCTGACGGTCAGTCTGTTTTTCAACTTTCTCTCTCCCCTTGAACCTGAGTTTTTCTGCGGCTTACGGTAGACACTAACGTGCTGGCTAGTCGTCTGCGTATCGACCGCGCGCCACCAAGGTCAGTCGTGGCAGGCTGGGCGGGAAGCGTCGGCCGTCTGTGTCAGTGGTGCCGCGAGACTCGGCTGCTGGTTGGCAATACCGCCGGCAGTAGGCTGATCTGCCGCAGTCTGACTTACCGCCACCTGTGGCCGTCATAGGTACTTCGCCCACTAGGAATTACCTCCATGAACCAATCGAGCTATTGGTATAGTGAGACATTCTCGATCGAAATATGTTCCCGGTAACAATTACGTGCGCGTGCCGCTCTCCTTCCGCAGCCCATATTGTGACGTCACGTTCCGAGCTCCATGCATCATTACGATAGTGGCTCTGAACCAGGTCACCCCACGCGAGGACAGTCCCGCCGCCCCACGGCTGCCGAGCCTCCGCGTCGGCTGCCTGGGGGGTATCGAGCCGGTGGCCAGCTGACGCCGGCCGACTGTTTCCAGGAGGTGACGGACGAGTCGGACGGCTGCGGCGCGAAGTTCACCGTGCTGGTCGTCTCCAAGGAGTTCGAGGGCAAGCCGTTGCTGGCCCGACACAGGTGAGCGCGCGAAGTGCAGACCCCCGCACACTCCTTGCCCTGGCACCCGTCCCCCCCCCGGCCGCATGCGTTAGCTGACCACCTGGGCAGACAGCAGCGACGCATTATCTCTCCGACTGGCGGTGGGGCCGGGGATGCGACGCCGCACAGTCCTCGCGGAACCGGTCCTCTGCCGGTGACATGTTGTTTGCCAGGTCAGCCTGGCGTGGTGCTGCCGTGACGTGGCCGGTCCGACTCGCAGCGCTGCTGTGACGTGGCCGGTCCGACAAGCGGCGTTGGTCTAGTTCTGGCGGCTGTTGTGGTTCCGACTGCCCGGTCACCACCTAACCGCGACATTGTGCGCGCGTCTGTCGAGCGACTTGGCCAGCCGCGGCTGTTTTTCAGGTGGCTGTTGAGACAGGCCTTAGATGTTCTAGATTGGAGACGTTACCTGCATTTCTCGCTTGGATGGGCAGATGCGTGTGTTTGTCTGGTCGCTAACCAGCTCGGGAAGCTTCTCTGAGGTCGTGGCGTCTTGGATTATGTTATCTCCCTTCGAAAAACACGCTTTGAGGTCATATACCGCCACCCGTGAGGAATAAAAGGAGGCTATTATAGCGGCGTCGTATGATGTTTATAATACAATTCTGGGCGAAAATGATTCTGGTAGTCGATGCGCCCCTAAAGTCCAGTTCATCATCATCATCCCCGGGGAGTTTCGGCGAGTGAGATGCAGAACAGAGGATGCTCCCGCTGTAACCTAAGCTGTAGAAACCCCGCGGGGAGTTTGACGCAATTGGTTGTCGATGGTTAATTGACACAATCAGCCAGTGGTCGTGTCTGCCGAAGACGCCGCCAGGTGGCAGAATCTGTCACAGCTGGCAAGTAAGACAGCGTTCTAGAAAGCTGTTGCCGCGAAAAGCTGAAACTAGGCCTTTTGAAAACCAGCGCAAATTTGAGACGATTCTGTTTCTTTTCATCTACATGCCAAAAGCTGTGTGTCCAAAAAGGGCGGACGCAGAATTTGGTGCGACGAAGTTTGCGCGGGCATCGTTAAATTATGAAATGGTGACATTTTCGATAATTCGTATTTGATTTTCCCATGACGCTAGTCAACTACGCAGTTTAACGGTATGCCAGTGTGTCTATTGATGGCATGTGGGGCGACATTATATTATTCATTACATTGCTTTATATCATATTATTATATATTCTTTCCTCATTAGCATCTATATCAGTCTTTTCTGGGGCCCTCGATGACGTCACCAGCTTTGCTATTTGTCTGAGATGGCTTCAAAAGCATTTTGTACTAATATGTGGTGGCGGGATATGTACAGGAAGAAACACGAGACTTACTTATCATGACCTATTTCTCATCCCTGGAATTTTACGTATTAGGGCGCACTGGTATGGAAGGGCACTCATGCTCGCCTATTAATGGGTAGGAAAATTTGAAAGACAATGTTGATGCACTTACGAACCAACGTGTTATATATACATACGCATGGTAATCATGTCCTAACTCATTGTTTTACGCTGGTCTATTTGCATCATGTTGTTAACTTTTTCTTCGGGTAGCGGATAATGGCTGGATGTTGATATTCGCACGGTTTTTGTCGTCAAATGTATTCATAAAGATTCACTCAGCTGTCCTTCGCACAAATGAATTCCGTGGAACCACCACAGTTGGGAAGAGCGCCGTTGACCTTGGTGTGTGGTCGGTGGTGCGCGTGGCGACCTTTGCTTCATGTTAGTGGCCTGCCGACGCCACCGCACGTTTTTGCAGCCCCTCGTGCTCTGGCCAAGCTTATTTGTCTCGCTGATCTGGTTTGCTGACACCGGATTGTATGCATTTTACAAGAAGCACCTAAACGGCGACTGCGTTTTGTCGACAACGGCACCTGGTGTAAGCTTTGGTCTATTATATGTGGGTGTGCCCGATGCAAGGTGCCCTGTGGGTCATTTCTCATATGGTGAAGGGCATGAGCCGAAGACGTCAAAACCCGTTTTGGTATCGAAAGAAGTCAGCAAAATTATTGCCCACACAAAAATGATGAAATGGGTTGGAATATCAGTTGTTTGACAAGTATGTTCGTAATGATAATACATGTACAGAGCGTTGCAAAAATTGGATGCGTTATTACAATATGATGCTGCCATGCATCACAAAAGCCAATTCAGGAAACCAAAACACAGTTCAAAGGGAGTGGAAGCAAAATTATTTTTGGTGCTGGCTTCCACGTAAATTTTCGAATTCCAGGACACTGCTGGTGCAATGTGATGGCATCCCGTTATCCAGCATACATGACGGTCACACCAGCCTGTATAACGGCCACACCAGCCTGTGTCCCGGCCACACCAGCCTGTATCAGGGCCACACCAGCCTGTGTCCCGGCCACACCGGCCTGTATCACGGCCACACCGGCCTGTGTCCCGGCCACACCGGCCTGTATCACGGCCACACCGGCCTGTATCACGGCCACACCAGCCTGTGTCCAGGCCACACCGGCCTGTATCACGGCCACACCGGCCTGTATCCCTGCTACACCAGCCTGTATCCCTGCTACACCAGCCGGTGTCCCGGCCACACCAGCCGGTGTCCTGGCCACACCGGCCTGTATGACGGCCACACCAGCCTGTGTCCCGGCCACACCAGCCTGTGTCCCGGCCACACCGGCCTTTATGACGGCCACATCAGCCTGTGTCCCGGCCACACCGGCCTGTGTCCCGGCCATACCAGCCTGTATGACGGCCATACCAGCATGTATGACGGCCACACCAGCCTGTGTCCCGGCAACACCAGCTTGTGTCCCGGCCACACCAGCCTGTGTCCCGGCCACACCGGCCGGTGTCCCGGCCCCACCGGCCTGTATCACGGCCACACCAGCCGGTGTCCCGGCCAGACGAGTGTGCCGGTGCCGGGCCGGATGTGGCCGCCCGTCCGGCCCCCGTGCCGCATTGGTGCAGATGTTGCGCAATGTGCTGTGTGGACGGCCCCGCCTCTCCCCGTAGGGCTCGAGGGAGCTGTGCAACCCTGGCAATTGATGCCCCCGCCGAAACAAGACATTCCAGTGTATACTGACTCATTCCGTTGATTCCGACAGGTTAAAGTTGGACCATGCGTAGGGATTTGCTTGGATTACTTAGGATAAATAGGTATTTGGCTTCCGCTTAAGCCGGCCCCGATCGTCGTGTGATACCAGGGCTGAAGATCTCTCACGAAGCCAGGTGTCCAACTAATTATTTCAAGACATTTCAAAATTAATAGGGACATTTAATAAGTGGGGTCCAGTCCCCTGGCCCACCCGGTATCTGCAGCCATGGGTGGTTCACACGTGGCACGCCTGGTGGCCGTGTGTACTCTGGCTAAAACTATGGTGCCTACCGGCGACGGGGCAATGGTGCTGGCGATGCGGCTGAGCAAGTAAACAGCATTACGTATAACTGGGTGTGGGGGGGGGGTGAATGATGTTGATTTTATACATGCTTCATTTGCGTCAGGTCTGCCAAATTCGCCAACAAAGATAAAATTCTGCACGAGCGAAAGCTTGTCAAGAAAAACTGTCCGGACTTCTGACGTCACTTGTTCCCAAGTTCATCACCAACATTTAGATGAATAAGAAAAACAGCGAAGCTGAATGTTGTCCGAACTTGTTCCCTCTTCGCTCGCGAAGCGTATGGCAATATCCCTGCGTTCCACAAACCGTAGAAAGCGACACACATTGAATGGCCCATGCCAATGTCTTCCTATGTTTAATTTTATTTGGAAGCCAAATATTCACTCTCTGGTTCGAGCACTTCTGACTTGAAAGAAATATGCGCACCAGAAGCTGTCCGCTGATTGGCCTCCGTGTTCTGTGGGTGCTGGGACGCAGCGACTGCTTTGACCAGAATGCTCATGTCCCCGGGACGTTAGATTGTCATCAGTGGGATCTTGTTCCTGGTACACAAACGAGCTTTGGTGTTATCTATTGGCCGCCGTTCCAGAGATAGCTACTTACACCGCCTGTCATGGGTCGTGATTATACGTTCGTCTGTAATAAATACAAGAATGTGCCGAATACGCCTCTTCTAGCTATGCCGTCTACAGGGTTTCAGATAATTTCGCTTCGCTGTCGTAATTACCGTGAGACAGTAGTGAAATCTATGCCGGTAGGGATCCAGCGAAGATTGTGTACGCAGCGATCCGTCCCGGGTCGTCCTACTGCCTGTTGGAGGCACTTTGTTGTCCCAACACCGCAGGACACGATCCATTGGAGGAATATCCCCATATTGTCCTAATATTGTAGATCTGCGTGGTGGGTGACATATGCATTGATACTTATAGAGTTGAATCGCATGCCACCGGAAGTTTTTCTCCGTCTGACTCAAGGAGTGTTGGAATTCCCAGCATTACAAGTGCGCATGCAAAGCGAAGTGTTAGTTTTAATATTAGTGCAGTGATTGATGCTCTGTGGACGAAAAAGAAAGGTTCTTGTCCTGTAGGGACTATTAATACAATAACACTGTCAGGCGAAACGAAGAATTCAGGTGGGTGTCAGGGCTAATATTCGATTACTGCGTTGACAACGTATGTGTTTTGACACTAGAAAGTTGAACGATGGTGGAGTGGGGAGAGGAGTGCCTTCTGAATTCTGCGAACAACTGCGGGGCAAATCTTGATCGCTGCTGAGCGATTGCCCGTACAATTAGCATGTTATAATAGGCTCTACTGAGCATATTGAACCTAACGGCATGTCCTTGTATAATGAACCAGCTTACAATCCAAGAGCTTAACAAGCCGCAGTACATGCAGGCGTACAGTAAATCTTAACGAGCCGCAGTACATTAAGGTATACCGTTAAGCTCAGCGAACCGCGGTGCATTAAGGCATACAGTTAAGCTCGACGAGTCGCAGTTCAATAAGGCATACCATTAAGCTTGGACAGCAAGTGCCCACCGTTGATTTTCGTTGGTCTGCATGACCGAAACACAGCGCCTATGTTCATTGCGCGGATCTCGGTACTCGGTAGCGAGTGGCGTTATCAGCTGTGCCGTGGCAGTGTGATTTAGAAGGAGCGGGCACTGATGTTTGAATCGTTGCCGCGTCATCGCTGTGTGGCGGCACACTTTCACATTGGCAGGCCGGAGCACGAGCCTGCCATTAGCATGCCGGTCACCGCGTGTGCTCCGCTCCCGGGCTGCCTCGCCTGCGACCGAGCCGGACAGGATACCCCCCCCCCACCCCACATGCTCCGCTCCGTCAGCGACCGAGCCGGACAGGACACCACCCCTCTCCACATGCTCCGCTCCGTCCGCGACCGAGCCGGACAGGACACCACCCCTCTCCACATGCTCCGCTCCCTGGCTACCTTGTCGGCGACCGAGCCGGACAGGACACCACCCCTCCCCACACGGAGGAGCCATTAGCATGCTGGTCACGCTATGTGCTCCGCTTCCGGGCTGCCTCGTCAGCGACCGAGCCGGACAGCACTCGCACACCACCACACCACCCCCTCTTCCCATACGAACACTGGTGGCGGCGGTGATTCCTGCCTGGTTAGCTGCGGGGCGTCACTCCGTCAATGGGCGGCTGGCGAGCGATACGCCAGACCGTCGCACTTAACACTCCTCGTATCCTCTCGGCGCTTCGTCGTGGCTCCCCGGCTGTATAGGAAGTGAGCCCCCTCGCGCTGTTGCTCCAGGTAGGGTCACGTCAGTTCGGTAGGCAAGACTTCTGCAAACTTGGTGGTGCCTCTCCTCCCCTCCCTCGTGTGAGACGGATGCGGTGGGCGATCGTGACTGATTGTCGTCCACTGCCGGCAGGCTGGTGAACTCGCTTCTGGCCGAGGAGCTGAAGGAGATCCACGCCTTCTCGCAGAAGACGCTGACCCCCGACCAGTGGGCGGCGCGGCAGCAGCAGCAGCAGCAGTAGCAGCAGTAGCAGCGGCGGCAGCATCATGTCTGACCGGACGCACGTGCTGCGCGTGTCAGCGCCCGGCAAGGTGATCCTGTTCGGCGAGCACTCGGTGGTGTACAAGCGGCTGGCGCTGGCCGTGTCGGTCGGCCTGCGCACCGGACTCAACCTCTACCACGCGGACGGCGAGGTCAGCCTCGACCTGGCCGACATCGGCCTGCACCGCTGCTGGACGGTGCGTCAGGTGCGCGACTGGTTCGGCGCCCTCGTGCAGAACGACTGGCGCGTGCCGACGTCGCCCAGCCGCGAGCTGCGACAGCGGCTGCTGCACGCCGTGCACGAGCACGTGCCGGACCTGAGCCGGCAGCACGCGCTGGCGCTGGTCTCCTTTTTCTACCTCTACTGCAGCCTGTGCCCCAGCTTCCCGGGCGTGCACGTGGAGGTGCGCTCGCAGCTGCCGACGGGCGCCGGCCTGGGCAGCTCGGCGGCGTACGGCGTCAGTCTGGTGACGGCGCTGCTCTACCGCTACCACCAGGTGGCGCCGTCCGTGCACGAGCGGCTCACCCTGCTCACCGGCGAGGAGGTGCGGCCCGGCCGCGCCACCTGCCAGCTCATCTCCGGCTGGGCGTACACCAGCGATCAGATCATCCACGGCGACGCCAGCGGCATCGACAACGCCATCTGCGCGCACGGCGGCGCGCTCACGTTCCGGGCGGGAGAGATCCGCACGCTCGACCAGTCACACCTGATTCAGGTAGGCTCGGCCGGGCGGGAGAGAGGTCCGTACGCTCGACCAATCGCATCTGATTCAGGTGGGCTGGACCGGCTGCCACCCCTGGATTGTGCATTGCCGTACAAATGTCCAAAGGTGCATGTGCACAGCGGCTGTGGTGTGTCGATTGCGCGCCCGTTACTCGTCTGATACGGTGGTCCACGATCAGCTCCCTAATGTGTGCACAGCTGCAAGGCTTTTGACATGGCAGCACACGTCGTCTGGTGACGGAAGGCGGCTGAATTCAGAACAACTGATCCGCGACAAACTATCGATCGCTACGACAAACAATGTAAAAGTAAGGATATAGCAAGACACGTGAGAACACACGATCGTATGAAATCGATTGCTTCGATGCCTGCTAACGCGCTGTTACTGCCACGTAACCAAACTGATCTCAGCCCAGTTGTTATCACTCTCGATCTGACTGATATGGGCTCCACTTGGTGTGTCACCGGTGGGTAGAGCTAGCTGGCTGAACGCCAAATTCTGACTCGGCCCACGTCCAGACTATTGGGCGCAAAATTACCGTGGTATTCAACGTACCCCTGAACTCCAATTCATCATCATCGTCCACAGTATATACCTGCCTATTCACGTCCCTTCGTCAGACCAGGTGACATGCAGGTCACCTCCGTCAACACCAGCTTTGTCACTGTCCCTGACTGGCACGGACCGTGGTCAACAACTAACACCGTACTTCACTGATAAGGAAACGTCCCTGATTGATACCTGACACCGTCCCTGACTGATGCCTGACACATAATACCGTCATTGACATGCCTGACACCGTCCGTGACTGATACCTGACACAATCCCTGACGAACACCTGACACCGTTCTTGACAGACACTTGACCTCGTCCCTGACTGACCATACACAGTACATTGACCGTCATCTCTCCCTCTCCCCTCCCCGGGCAGGCACTGCTGGTTGACACCAGGGTGGCGCGAGACACGCGCGCACAGGTGCAATGTGTGCCGACCGTCACCTCTCCCCTCCCCGGGCAGGTACTGCTGGTTGACACCAGAGTGGCGCGAGACACGCGCGCGCAGGTGCAATGTGTGCCGACCTCTCCCCTCCCGGGCAGGCACTGCTGGTTGACACCAGGTAACGCACCCCGCGCGCAGGTGTAGTGTGTGCCGATCGTAACCTCTCCCCTCCCCGGACAGGTGCTGCTGGTTGACACCAGAGTGGCGCGAGACACGCGCGCGCAGGTGCAGCGCGTGCGCGACCGCCGCTGCGACGCCCGCTTCAGCGCAGTGGTGGAGCCGGTGCTGGCCGCCATGGACGCAGTGGCCGAGTCGGCGCGCGACGCCCTGCTCGGCGGCGACGAGTCGGCGCTGGAGCGGCTGGTCGAGATGAACCAGGGCCTGCTGTCGGCGCTGGGCGTGTCGCACCCGGCGCTGGACGCCGTCTGTCTGGTGGCGGCGCGCCACGGCCTGCCGGCCAAACTGACCGGCGCCGGCGGCGGCGGCTTCGCGCTGGTGCTGCTGCCGCTCGACACGCCCGCCGCCACGACGGCGCGGATGCGCGCCGAGCTGGAGCAGGTGAGGTGCCGCCTGTTCGTTGTTGTTTGTTTATTGGGTGGTTCACGACGCACTTCACGCACATTCACGGCTAATGGCGCCGCCCACACTGTTTCGCGGGTGGGCCGCAGGATTGGGAAATGTCCCGAGCGGCGCCAGTGTCGAACCCGGGACCTTTGGTACCCAGAGCCCAACACCATAACCAATCGGCCATCCCCGCCCCTGAGGTGCCGTCTGCTGGAGGAAGGAACGACACGACGGGAAGGCTTCTGTGTCTCGTGTGTTCTGCAAAGTCGTTGCACGAATGTTAAAAGGTAAGATTCGCCAACTTCGCTTCATGTCGCTTGCGGAGTCACTACTTCATCTACCCTAGGCAATTCTTTCCTCCCCAGTTACCCTCGCATTCACCGGTCGCGAAACTTCCAATCTGTATCAGCGTCATGTTCTAGTTAGCATTCAAAGCGGGCAAAGTGGGCACGCGTGTGTGTGACTGTGAAGAGCGCCAGTTAACGTGAGGCGTATCGACTCGGTCACCACATTGGCGACGTGTGGGCGTCACCGTTTGCTCCGGCCCGCCACCGAGAGGCGGCACTTCCGCCAGGATGCGGCCGATCGCGTCAATTGAGGCTGCGCTGCTGCAACAAGTCATGGCGTCCGTGCGGCCTGTCATCAGCGTGGCGCCCATGTCATCCGGCGATAGTCTGCCCTGACCAGTCATGGCTCGTAACACACGCCTTGGTGTGCCAAATCACCCGGCGGCAGTCCGCCCCGACCTGTCATGGACCTCACACCACGCCGTGGTGTTCCCAGTGATCAGGCGATAGTTTAACCCGACCAGTCATGGCTCACAGCGCACGCCGAGGTGCGCCGACCATCCGCCCGGCCGACTCGGCCTTATCTTCATTTGGGTGGCGGCTGTTGCGGCGTGGCGATTATGACTTTCCGCAGACGTGGCGATTGCGACCTGGTTCCCTTGATAAGCGCACGCCGTTTGTACCCGGCGTCTGAGCGATGCAAATGGCTGTGTGCCTGACCTTGCTCGTCCTCTCTGCATTGCGTCACACGCACACCGCGTCACGGTCGCTGCGGGAGGGGTTCCGGTGACGCGTCGGGTTCCGGTGACTGTTGTCCTCCCCCGCTCTCACCTCTTGAATTCCCTGCCAGAGGTCGGAAGTGCGTCGCCACAGCCCTGCGACCCCTCTGCTATAGCTCGGCTATGCTGTGCACACGGTGGATGTAGGCGGACGCGGAGTGGTGGTGCGGAACCTGACCGACCCCTCCTGTTACAGCTCGGCTATGCTGTGCACACGGTGGAGGTGGGTGTGCGTAAAGTGGTGGTGCGGAACCTGACCGACCCCTCCTGTTACAGCTCGGTTACGGTGTGTACGCGGTGGAGGCGGGTGGGTGCGGAGTGGTGGTGCGGAACCTGACCGACCTCTCCTGTTACAGCTCGGTTACGGTGTGTACGCGGTGGAGGTGGGTGTGCGTAAAGTGGTGGTGCGGAACCTGACCGACCTCTCCTGTTACAGCTCGGTTACGGTGTGTACTCGGTGGAGGTGGGTGGGCGCGGAGTGGTGGTGCAGAACCTGACCGACCTCTCCTGTTACAGCTCGGTTACGGTGTGTACTCGGTGGAGGTGGGTGGGCGCGGAGTGGTGGTGCAGAACCTGACCGACCTCTCCTGTTACAGCTCGGTTACGGTTACGGTGTGCACGCGGAGGAGGCGGGCGGACGCGGAGTGGTGGTGCAGAACCTGACCGACCTCTCCTGTTACAGCTCGGTTACGGGGTGTACTCGGAGGAGGCGGGCGGACGCGGAGTGGTGGTGCAGAACCTGACAGACCTCTCCTGTTACAGCTCGGTTACCGGGTGTACTCGGAGGAGGCGGGCGGACGCGGAGTGGTGGTGCAGAACCTGACCGACCTCTCCTGTTACAGCTCGGTTACGGTGTGTACTCGGAGGAGGCGGGCGGACGCGGAGTGGTGGTGCAGAACCTGACTGACCTCTCCTGTTACAGCTCGGTTACGGTGTGTACGCGGTGGAAGTTGGCGGACGCGGAGTGGTGGTGCAGAACCTGATCGACTAAGACTCCGAGAAATATCGTCCAGGGCAGGGACGTACTCAAGTATTTATTCTCATCACCCGCCCCAACTATTATGTCGATGTATTGTTCTCAATGCGGTGTCGAGTTGGCGGAATACATGGCCAGGCCACCTGAAGCACAATCTTTGTCAACGAACGGACGGACAGACGGCAGTGGCGACCGCGTTGATAGCTGCACGAAGACAGCGCACGTCATTGGCGGGCAGCTTCGGAAGCAAACGGCATCCAAACGCACAGGTGCGTGTGGATCCACCATACGCAATACATACGCCGGGAGCGCGTGGATCTACCACACGCAATACGTACACCGTGAGCGCGTGGATCCACCACACGTAATACGTATGCCGGGAGCGCGTGGATCCACCACACGTACGATTGATTTCGAAAACTCGTGCATATGGGCCCCGGTGCTTCACGCCATCCACCGTCTGACGCTCCGCTGCATTGCCCTTCGGTATGCTACCGTCCAATACTACAACCGACACTACCTCCAGTGTATCCTGACACGTCGGCACCAAATATAAACCTAACCTAACCTAACCCTGACACATTACTCCAGTACACTCCGTCGCGTTACCACCGAATACACTCAGACACGTTGCCACCCAAACAAACTCCGTCGCACTACCACCCCATACACTCCGACACGCTGCCACCCAATGAACTCCGTCACGTTTCCACCCAATACACTCCGACAGGCTGCCACCCAATGAACTCCGATACGTTGCCACCCGATGCACTCCGACACGTTTTCTCGCCGTGCATCCCTACGCGTTCCCACCTATCGCACTCCCACGTGTCACTAATCAGGTACTCGGACACGTTGCCACTCTGTAGCTCCACTACATTTTTCACTGCGTGGCTGTTCCCACGCTGTGTATGCAGCCCGGTGTCACTTCTTCAGGCATGGCTGCTCCCATGCTGTGGGTGCAGCCCGGTGTCTCTTCATCAGGCATGGCTGCTCCCATGCTGTGGATGCAGCCCGATTCCACTTATTCAAGCATGACTGCTCCCATGATGTGGATGCAGCCCGGTGTCTCTTCATCAGGCATGACTGCTCCCATGATGTGGATGCAGCCCGGTGTCTCTTCATCAGGCATGGCTGCTCCCATGTTGTGGATGCAGCCCGATTCCACTTATTCAAGCATGACTGCTCCCATGATGTGGATGCAGCCCGGTGTCTCTTCATCAGGTATGACTGCTCCCATGATGTGGATGCAGTCCGGTGTCGCTTCTTCAGGTATGACTGCTCCCATGATGTGGATGCAGCCCGGTGTCTCTTCATCAGGCATGACTGCTCCCATGATGTGGATGCAGTCCGGTGTTGCTTCTTCAGGGATGACTGCTCCCATGATGTGGATGCAGCCCGGTGTCACTTCCTCAGGGGTGTGACAGGCGCCTCGGGGCGTGGTGTGACGGGCACCTCGGGGCGTGGTGTAACAGGTACCTTGGGGCGTGGTGTGACAGGTACCTCAGGGCGTGGTGTGACAGGTACCTCAGAGCATGTTGTGACGGGCGCCTCAGAGCGTGTTGTGACAGGCGGGTCGGAAGGTGGCGTGACAGGTGCCTCGGGGCGGGGTGTGACAGGCGCCTCAGAGAGTGCTGTGACGAACGCCTCGGGACCTACTCTGGTAGTATGTTTCAGAGTGGGTATCACGTGCTCTGGCGGCCTCAGTGTGCCCTAACAGACAGTGCTGCGAGGCATGCTCTGACGAGTGCGGATGCCGAAACATACCGGATGTGTGGTTCCGGAGACCCCGATATATCTCCGCCGGATCTGCTGAATATGCTTCTCACCCTGCTCGACTATCGTCAGCTATCCGGTACAGACACGGCAGCTTTTCCGGCGGACGTGAACATGCAAGTGGCCAGTGGACGACACGTGGTATACGGAGGAAGAGATCAGAATACCGGCCACATGTGGCAGACGTCTACTGTCGTAGTTAATTGCTGCATCTAAAGCACCCTCCGTACATCAACAGATTCTGTCGATTTTTCGTCTGTCTAAGCTCCTTTTTCGAGACTTGCAAACACACTGGCATGACAGCTATGCGAGTATGCCTACTCCCAGTTGACTACTCGAAGCGGTGTAGTGTCGTTAAGATCAGCCAGAGGCTCTTTGCTATTTCATCAGAGCCTATTCAGAGTACTGAATTCCTGTCAGCATACCGCCAATGGCCCGGTCACCATAACGTTGGCCGCCGGGGTCCTGGGCCGAAGCAAAACAGGGGCGGATGCTTCGGGAACATGTGCCCCCTCCCATGTAAGCTGGCTCACCTGCGACTGAGAAGACAGTTTCTCTGGGAAGGCTCAGGTGCACCCCCGTTCCTAGTGAGAAAAAAAAAATTCCATGGGATTGACCGATCAGATTCTATGGGATTGTCCTTGTCAGAATATGAAGCGTTTCCCATGAGACGTTCATGTGCGAATCCGATGTCGAATCTAAGATTTTATACTATTCCTAGTGTGAATCCTCCAGGTATTCCCACTGGGAAATCCCAATGGGGAAGCCCAGACCCAAGTTGGATTTATGAACCAGCATAAATTCCACTGGTCTTCCCAGAGCATGTTCATGCAATCAGGAGGAAACGACATATGACACGCATATTTTGAAAGACAAACAAACGATATTTGACGTATATTTATCAGCTTTTTTTCCAAGGTCAGCCAACATGTTGCATCTCAGCCACTCCCGGCTCTCATATTCTCCCATAAAGGTAAGTTTCGGAAAAACAAAGTTAACCTAGTTTAAGCTCTTGCTGAAGAAAAAAAAACAACTGCTTGCTCTGCTGCTCTGGTCATGAGTGTTTTTCAGAGTTGGCCCCATGTCCGGAGTGCTTTTCGTTACTCCGGCTTCGTTTGTTTTGGTCCCAATGAGACTGTTGTGGAATGGTACGACCCGTCGTGCCACTATATTGATTTTCATGGTCCGGTCGTACATTTTTGGTACACCCAGGCTCAGCGCGATTTTCAGGGGCGCCGGCCGGATTTTTTGGGTCCATATCATAATGTTGAAACACCCCAGCACGACTTCTACCATTTCTTAGGGTTTTCATGCAAATTATAGGCCTCACCTCGCGTCATAAGTATCTCGTCCCATTTCCTGGAGCCTCTTTACCGGTTTTCAACGTCTTATGTCCTACCCTCCTCCATATTCAATGTCCTCCTATCTCGTCTTGAAGGGCCCTCGCTTACATCCTGGGGCCCTTTACCATGGCATATGGCTTCCTCTCATGTCCCAGAGGCATTATCTGCCAAATAGGGGGCCTCCTGCCACGCCTCGTGGGCCTCCTCCTTTATCCTGGCAAAGCCTTACCAGTCTTTAGGGAATCTTCAATTTTGGAAACCTCACACCCCTTCATACCTGTTACCACTCCCATCTTAAGGGTCTCCTCTCATTTTCTTGGAAATCTTTCCGGTCTTCGGGCCCTCATTTAGTCCTGGAGACCTACTCCTTTTTGGGGACTCCTCTTGAGTCGGGCAGGGTACTCATTTCTCTTCTAGAGTCCTTTTTTCAAATTAGGGGCCTACTCTCACGTCTTGGGGACCTCTTGCTCTGCGTTTTGATTCGAAAAAAGATGTTGACCTAAGTCAACATCTTCAAGGTCAAATGAGGTTAAAAAATCAAAATTTTATGGTTTTGTGTGGCTTGGCTATTCATTGTTATGGATTACTGTGATTGTGTTTAAATGCTCCAAAGTGGAGCATTAATTATGTTTTGGACATTACTAATCAAGTCAAGTCAAGTCAAGTCATTTATTAGGCACTGCCACATGGTGGAACTCACGAAATACCTAGTTAACTGATTACATTCCTGCCATCACGTTAGATACAATTGTAAAGCACCTAGCTACCTAGTTGATGCTGATTGCACGCACGAATGTCGCACGGCTAGTTGCGTCGCGTGCTTCACCGGGAAGCGAATTCCACTGGAGAGTGGAGCGGTAGGAGAAGCCCCGCTGGGTAGCTGTTAACCTACACCGTTGCAGGTGAAGTGCCCCAGCATCGGTAGCACGAGTGCTTCTCTCCGACACAGCCGAGCGTTCAACGAACATTTCCCTGATGGCAGGCGGGCAGTTCGCGCCGTGTACGGCTTTGTGTGCGTTGCACAGGTCACGGTGTCGCACCATCTCCTCAATCTTATCCCAGCCCAACTCGCGCAGAGAGGACGAGATGTGGTCGTGCTTCCGTCTTCCAGTGACCAGCTTAGCTGCGAAGTTTATGCAATTCTGCACTCGCTTCATGCGGCACGCACCTGCCCCACCCCATACGGAAAGGTAGTAAAGGATATGGGGGAACAGATGGACTTGGATGAGGAGCTTCAGGACTTCAGGGGTGAAGTGCTGCCGGAATTTGAAGAGGGACACGATGATGGCGGTGCACTTCCGGATGATGGAGGATATGTGCTTTTCCGACGTCAGCTGCTGGTCGAGGAATACTCCGAGCACTTTCACTGTTGGGGCCGGGTGGATGGATTTTTCCGAGATCATGATGTGAAAACCTGAAGCTTTTTGTAAAGAAGATCTCGTGCCAAGAATGGTGAAGCAGGTCTTGTCCGGGTTCATTTTGAGACTATTGGACTGGAACCACTTTTGGAGTGCATGGAGAGATTCCTCGACCCGTAACCGAAGGTGGGAGAGGCTGACGACGTCAGGAGCAGAGTGGTCTAGGAGGTCGGTGTCGTCAGCGTAGGCCACAAGGCGACCGTGAGAAAGGAAGGAGGGTAGATCATTGATGAAGAGGAGGAACAGGATCGGCCCAACGATAGAACCCTGAGGGACACCGTGGGTCAGGAGGAGTGTGGAGGAGCCGCCCGAAACCATCTGCTTCCGATCGGAGAGGTAACTTTTGAACCACGGGGACGGGATGCCGTACCACCCCAGCTTACTCAGGAGAACGCCATGGTCAACGCTGTCGAAGGCCTTACTTAAATCAATCGTCGTTAACGACGCAATGTGACCAATGTCGATGGCTCTAGAGATCCATTCGACAGCGTCGAGCAAGGCGTCCTCCGTCGAATGACCGGGGCGGTAGGCGTACTGAAACGGGGACAGAATATTGTTCGACAACAGATAAGCCACAAGTTGGGAGCAAACAACTTTTTCCGTGATTTTGGAGAGAACAGAGAGATTCGAGATAGGCCGAAAGTTGTTCACATCATCTCGCGTACCAGATTTGTGAATGGGAGTGACGCGGGCGACTTTCAAAACACTTGGGAAGGTTTGTGAGGTTATGGATGTGTTGACGAGGTGGAGCAGGTGCAGGCCGATCACTGCAAAACATCGCTTGACTGCAAACAATGGTACGCCATCAACTCCCACCGCTCGAGACGTGCTCATACGGCTTATGGCCTTCGACAACTCGGGGAGCGTGGCGGGACACAACACAGAGCAGAGGCGCACACTCCGGGTGGTCTGGGTGGGCACTGCTCTATGTCGCCGGCTCGTCCCGCCTCCTCAGCAATACGGGCCCCACCGCCGCGAAGTGGGCGTTGAAGTCGTCTGCCCTTTCCGTGGTGTCGTCGTCTCTGCCTGGGAGGCCTGCCGCGGGACGGAGACCGAAATGCTTTATTCGGCTCCAGAATGAGCGCCGATCGGTCAGCATGTCCGCGCACAAAAACTCGCGCCTGGCCCTGATCTGCTCGCTCATGAGCCCATTCTTGCATCTCCGGTACTCCTGGCGTGCGGTGTCGTCATCTTCGCTCCTCCTCCAGACCTCGCACGCCTCGCGACAGTCCTCTTTTGCAGCATCAATGCCGGGGTCATTACGCAGCCACGGACAGTTAGGATGCCGGATCCTGCTTGTCACCAGCGGGCAGTGCAGGTCCACGGCTGCGTTCCAGATGCGCATGAAGGTTTCGAGCTTGCCGTCAATGTCGGCGCGGTCGTACATTGGCTGCCAATCGGTGGTGATGAAGTGCAGGCAGAGTGCGTCCCAATCCATCTTCGCCCACGGCCTTCTGGTAACGGGTGGCAGTGGCCTGTTCCGCTGCCTCCTGACCTCGCCCCTGAGCAAGACCGGCAGATGATCTGCCACGGGCTCCGGTAGGACAGTGGCTGTCGCCTTCCCTCGGGCAGGTTTGTGATGGCTACGTCTAGCAGAGATGGTCTGGGTAGGAGGTGGGTTGGCTCTCGCACGAGCTGCCTCAGGTTCAAGTCGTTGAGTGAGGACAAAAAACGGCGTGATGCAGCGCTCTGTGCTCCTTCCAGTAAGTTCAGGTTGTAGTCTCCAAGACCCAGCACTGGATGTCCTCGCGAGACTGCTTCCCGGAGCTGGCGCTCGATCAGGTCAGTGACGCGGATGGTGGCTGATCTGGGGGTCGGTAGGTCACTCCACGGTCACCGTCCGTCTTCCTCTCCCGCCCACTGACATCCACAGCGACTCCAGCTGTGTGTCTGATCCCCGATGTTGAGCCTCACGGCTCGGAGTGAGTCGCGGATGATCAGAGCAACTCCTCCACCCCGAATCTTGTCGGCGTTGGGGTCGGCGGGCGTCTCCCGGTCGCGTCTGGTTATCGAATACCCAGGAAAAACTAACGCTCTGTCCAGTACTTCCAGCGTTTTCGACCATGTTTCCGAGACCGCCAGTACATCCAGGTCGTGGTCCTGAAGCAGGTCGTTGACAAGGTTAAGCTTCGGGGCGAGGGACCATGCGTTAATGTGTCCTAAATTATAGGTGGCCGGAGCGGTCACTCTGTTGGCATCTGTGGGTGGCCGCCTCTGATGACAGGTCTGCTGGATACTGCTACGTCTACGATCTTGTCTACGGCACTCCACACGACGGGGGGCTTCCCCAGTGCCGGGAGTGGCATGCAGAGCAGCACTCCTTTGAGCTGATAGTTTTGCTCGTTCAATGGCTCTTCTTTCACTTGTTGTCCGCCCCGGCATCCTCGCCTCCTCAGCCGTCGCCGGCGTCCGACCGGGACCGATTCGGCGGGGTGGACCAGGCCAGGGGGCGGATGCAATACAGATGCCAGACCCGGTATTTAACCTCAGGCCATCTATATAGCAGCACTTTATCAGGTCATTACCTGCTCCAGTTACCGGAACCGGGCCACCCGCCCGACTGCTCCGTTAGGCGGCTCGGCGCAATCGGCTTCGCAAAGAATGGAGTGAAGTACATGAATAAAGTATGGAAACACTTAAGTACACAATGACAAACAGTAGCTTTCAGGATGTGTAGGAAGTATTGACGCCACATGCAAAGTGGCGTCAATCGCATGACAGTCATTTGCATTTATGACAACATTCCAGTTGACCAAGTTTGGTTCAATTGACATGTCATGAACTTGACCTGACTTGACATCGGTTGCCTAACATGACTTTGAAACTATGTAGCTTAACAATATACATAAAACAAGTCGCTAGTGTTGCCAAGAACACTTCCTTTTTGCCAATATACGGGAAGCGCATCAGCGCTGATTTTTGCTTTCTGGCGCAGCGACATTTTTATTTTATTTTAACGACCCCTAACTCGGAAAAGTTTCAGCCGACTTTCATTTGTCTTGCCTTAAACAACGCACTGGTCATTTCTAAGCAAGTACGCAAACAATGGCGTATATCGACCGGTAAAATCTTGAGTAATGTACGAAAAGCCGGATGGGTAAGCGGATTTCACCCCCTCCCTTCCCTCCAGGACGCGTGTTAACGTTTAAGCTAATCGCACAATCCTGCGAGTGACTAGATTACACAACAGACCCGCATACTTGGTATAAGTTACGTCGTATATACTGAAACTTGCCCTGGGCTCAGCACTACATTCTTGATACTATCTCCTCTTGGCGTGAAGTTGTCTTTTTCCGCCGTCCGCATCCCTGTGCGCTCACGACGCGTCCAGTAATGGCGAGGGTTTTGATGTCTTTCCACAAATATCCGCAGAAATATCAATCTAATTCAAATAATGTATGGCTTCAAACGTTGCTAAGAGGATTGCTGGGAAAAGCGTCCCGGCCAGGTCAGGGCGGGCCACGTCAGGTTGGGTCTGGTCGTTCTTGTGCACATTTTTGCATCCACACGGCAGTAAGTTTCCTCAGATTTTTCCACATGTAAAAGTGAGAAGACTCGCTTGGGCTTCCCTCACTCATCACAAACATAGTCCGTGCACCTGCAGTTGCCATGAACACAGCTGGCTTTGGAAGCCTATGTCAGGTTGCGCGGATGATGGGAGACAGTCTGCTTAGCTGGTCAGCTCATCTATACGTCAGACTCGGATTCTGCCGCCCATTGTGTGCAGTGTTTGCGGGGCTGGGTGTCGGTGCTGTCCCGGACTACGGTACGCGACTGCCTCTGCCGCCCAGCTTGGTCTGTTATACTACCTAGTTTGGGCTGTATTGGCCCGGCGGGATGTTGGTGCTGTCCCGAACTACGGGACGCGACTGCCTCTGCTGCCCAGCTTGGTCTGTTATACCACCTAGTTTGGGCTGTATTGGCCCGGCGGGATGTTGGTGCTGTTCCGGACTACGGGACGCGACTGCCTCTGCCACCCAGCTTGGTCTGTTATACCATCTAGTTTGGGCTGTATTGGCCCGGCGGGATGTTGGTGCTGTCCCGTACTACGGTACGCGACTGCCTCTGCCGCCCAGCTTGGTCTGTTCTACCACCTAGTTTGGGCTGTATTGGCCCGGCGGGATGTTGGTGCTGTCCCGGACTACGGGACGCGACTGCCTCTGCCACCCAGCTTGGTCTGTTATACCACCTAGTTTGGGCTGTATTGGCCCGGCGGGATGTTGGTGCTGTTCCGGACTACGGGACGCGACTGCCTCTGCCACCCAGCTTGGTCTGTTATACCATCTAGTTTGGGCTGTATTGGCCCGGCGGGATGTTGGTGCTGTCCCGGACTACGGGACGCGACTGCCTTTGCCGCCCAGCTTGGTCTGTTATACCACCTAGTTTGGGCTGTATTAGCCCGGCGGGATGTTGGTGCTGTCCCGGACTACGGGACGCGACTGCCTCTGCTGCCCAGCTTGGTCTGTTATCCCACCTAGTTTGGGCTGTAATTGGCCCGGCGGGATGTTGGTGCTGTCCCGGACTACGGGACGCGACTCAGCGAAGACGGATGGACGTAGGCTCCCACAGCCCTCATCATTAGGCGGATCATACCATCCGCCTAAGTATACAAGAGAGTGGTAGGCTGCTAGAATAACGACACGTGCAGTTCATGTTGTCGAATTGATTGTTGTGCATACACGACATGGGTTTGTGCGCATGAATTACCATGCATCTGATACCAAATGTATGCAACCACCAGTCCATGGTGGGACAATGCCGTAAGGAACGGACGGCAATCTAGTAATCCAGTGTCATTTGCAGGCATTACGATCAAACACCGCTCAACATTCTACCACGACACATCCACATTAGCCCGCGCCGTCTTTCCGGTCAAATCCTCACACCCCGTCTCGGGGGGGGGGGGGCGGTTGAAGACCCCCTTCTAAAATTCAAACTAAGTATCGGAAGAAAACGAAAGACATGTCATCGGAAAGCGCTCGTCGAGTAGGGTCCAGGTCTACCCTCCAAAACAATTTTCCCACAAAAGTGACGTCACCAGGGGTGCTAGATTTTCACGATGTTTCACGACTCACATTATGTTTTTGACACTAGGGAGTTCATTTTGTGGATATATGAAAAAACAAAATTTATTTGGAGTGAGAAAACGGTAGCGAAATCGACCAGGGCTATACTTTTTGACCCCCAAGAATGTATTTTTTTGTTGAAATTTCTAAATTTTGGGTTTCACGTTTTCTTTTAATTTTCCTTTTCCAATGGGTAGAGCAGACCGAGAAACGTTGTTAGAAGTCAACTTTCCCTAAAAATAAATGCTTACTTTAGCCAGAATCCTGTATTTGAACTGCAATTTGGCAAATACGCATATTTTGTATGTAGTCATAAACGAGAAAAAAATTCCCCGGGTACGTTTTGTTGCATCCGTAAAGATAAACAAACGCTGAAAGTTTCATTAAAATGTTTGTATCCGTTAAAGCGTGACGACTGGTTAAATTTTTTGGAGGTGACCTCACTTGACCTTGACTAACTCGTTGACCCTAGATGACCTGACCTAACATTTTTGAATCAGCATGTCAAATTGATGTGGAAAAATGTATGCCAAATTTGGCCGCACTGCCACGCGCCGTTCGTCCGCTATCTGCGAAAAAACCTGAGGGGGGCGATTGAAGACCCCCCGAGACGGGACTGGTTGACAGGCGCACGCCCGGGGGCAGATATCTACCCCCTGCCGTTTTTCCTAATTTTCCGCCATAATAATCGGGTTAACAAGGCCAAGCCTCGCATACCTACTCATTGGCCTTTTTCGCAAATCCTCATACATTTTTAACCATGGGTCATCTCAGGTCAGGTCACCAGGTCAGGTGAAGTGACCCAACGTCCCTCGGAGTTCTAGGTGGCATAACTTCCACAATAATTGGGCGATTGATTTCAAACTTATAACACGTCATGATTGTCGGAACTGACCTGGTGGTCACTGGTGATCCATGCGTCAGGCGTAGACGTGCCCAGTTCGTATTAGAGTTTTCGAGTAGAAAACTGGGGAGGATGTCGCGGCTGACCTGATCTACATGTGTATTAACCTAGTTCTGCGTTATAACTGACTGCATGCTTTTGGTGTGATTCCAGGTTGGCTGGCCACACATAGTCGCCTCTCTGTCCGGCGCACAGAGGTTCGGCAGGGCCCTAATAAACTACTTCGCGACCTTCGGCGTGCCTGAGGAGCTGAGCACGGACGGTGGGCCCGAGTTCACCGCGAAGGAGACGGTCGCCCTCCTGCAGCGCTGGAGCGTGCGACATCGCTAGTCATCCGCTTACGACCCGCAATCAAACGGGAGAGCGGAGGGTTGCCGTCAAGTCTATGAAACGCCTCCTGACGTCGCCGACAGACGCACATGGAGGAATCGACACGGAGGCTGTGGCGACCGGCTTATTGCAGTTTCGCAACACTCCAGGTCTCGAAACCGGCATATCACCAGCGCAAATCATATTCGGCAGGAATCTGCGTGACCTTCTGCCCACCGCACAGAAGACGCAGGTGTTCACCTGCACCGCGGTCCATCCCATCTGGCGCGAGACGTGGGTGCGCCAAGAAGAGGCGCTCAGCATAAGGTTCGCCAAGCAGGCGGACGACCTCGGACACCACGCGCATCCTCTAGCTCCGCTGATGCCAGGCGCCACAGTGCTGCTGCAAAATCAGACGGGGGCTTACTCCAAGCGCTGGGATAGAACCGGCATAGTCGTGGAGGCGAAACCTCACGACCAGCATCTAATCAAGGTACACGGTTCTGGGAGAGTGACTGCGTAACAGGCGGTACCTAAGGACCCATCCAAAGTCTGGCCCGCGCCGACCGCTACCAGCCTCTCTCACAGCTGCCGCAGGCCGCCCAGTGGACGGGCCCCAACCCCGGTGCCGACGGTCCGCCTGCGCCCGACCACGAGCAGACCGTCACACCCGCGACGCCTGCTGTCGCGTGACGGTGAGTGTCACCCGGAAACGTGACGCCCAGGACGGCACCGACACACCGAGATGCGGCCGCCACACCGCCCACAGCCACCGACGTTCCGTCACCTCGACTGCGTCCGCACCGGGAGCCTCCACCCGTGTCCACGCCCACGAGGCCTCGGCGACAGCGGAGACCACCGGCTTACTTGACGGACTATGTGACGGAGTAATCTACCGATCGATGTACAGGGATGGTCCGCGGTGCCGACCTGTTTGATCAATCATAAACGGCGCGATCATCATTGAGTGACGTGACGTGGTCACTAGTGGTCCACGCGTCAGGCGTAGACGTGCCCAGTTCGTATTAGAGTTTTCGAGTAGAAAACTGGGGAGGATGTCGGGACTGCCCTGTTATACGTGCATTAACCTAGTTCTGCGTTATAACTACTGTGTGCTTTCGGTGTGATTCCAGGTTAAATCCAGGAGCATTCAGTTTGCGTGCTTAATATAATTACACAACTGAATATCGTTTGATCAATGATCTCATCAAGGACCATAACATAACATATATATCGGATTTTTTTCTCGTATCATTGACCTGAGTTCAGGTCGCGGTCATGGCTTCCCCCATTATAGGGCTGTGGTAAAATATACAAATGTTTCCTGGCTACATATTTGCTCTCCGAATGACAATCACAACGGTTGTGGCGTGTAGTTGGAAGCTATGCTCAATGTTACCGCTGACATTTTTGTTCAGTGACCTCACCAAGGTCATCTGAGGTTACCTGAGATCACTAGCACATTTCTGCGCATTATATCGTACTGCATTGAGCTAGAGGGCTGAAATTGCCGTCATTGTGCTTGTATCGCCAAGACGTGTCGATTGATGCATTACATGCCCTCCATAGGCTACTTCATGACCTTGACCTGAGGTCATAGTTTCGGTTGACCTGACCTTAAATCACACCGTCTATTGTCGGTAGCACATTTCAAGGACTGTCGAATAGCTTTCGCCGCTTGTTTCTATTTGTTACAGGTCCTGAGATATGTGCAAATATCTGAGTCCCACCCGATCTGGTCGAATTTGACCAATGATGACCTAGTGACCTGAATATTGACGGGAGCGAGAAAATACCGAAACACTTTCGGTAGAGCCCGTCTCCAGCTATTCGACGCCGTTGTCCGTTTGTCGCTAGCTAGCATATTTCTAGAGATCTTAGGGGGCAGATATCTGCCCCCCTCCCGGACATGCGAAGTTGGCGCGGGCCGCCGGATGTGCGAATGTTAACCATCCTGTTATGTTGTCAACATCCGGCAGGTCATTATTTTCCATCTCGATTTATTTCGTGCGCTATTCGGGTGCATTCCGCTCTGTCTGCTCGGAGTACGCGAGTATTTGGTACAGGATGCTTCACTTGGCGACATGGATGTGACTCGATGGGCTCACATTCGAAAGCTTACGTGATCTATTGTGTGCTCATAGAGCTGACGGTTCAACTTCAATGCCGCTGTAATCGCGCCGGCTCTCTCTTACGCGTGCTCAACCATACCCACAAATACAAGCACTCCTGCTGCCGTTAGAGAGAGAGAGAGATAATGAGAAATAGAGAGAGGGAGAGGGAGAGAGAAGGGGAGATAGAGAGGGGGAGGGGGAGAAGGAGAGGGAAAGGGAAAGGGAGAGAGAACCAATCCGTACTGGATCGCTTGCCCGTCCACCCCCCCCCCTTGCACCTGGAGTTGAATCCTTGCAGTGCGGGATAATTATTTAAGCATAGCTATCCGAGAAGGGAGATCTGACACCTCCCCTCCAATACCGTTTGGTCTGAGCAAGATAGGAATATGCTATCAACGACATGATGTAGATCCTTGTTGGGTGAGATGGATTTATGTTGTGGTGCAGTAACCCATCCTCGACGTAGTTTTCAAATCCTGGTCTGAAATAAATGCGATTTCGTGCTTCAATATCGATGATAAGCGAATTGAGGACTAACACAGGTGACACGTGTTAAGAACAAGCTCATCGATCTTAAATACCAATAAATATGTGATAAACTCTTGAAGAAGACAATTTTGTTAACAATTGGAACTCGAAGAAGGGTGATGGGTCAAACCAAGCCAAACCAAAGCAAACTAAACGAAACTTGCTCCAAATTTTAGCAGCCTTGGAAACAAACGAAAAATTGGTTTTATGCCCCGAAAAAGGCTAGAGTAATACAAGTGGTGAAGTGAATTTAAAGAAGAAAACAACATCAGAACTGAGCTCGCGTCCAAACCTACCTCATGTGGGCATATTTACATATTAACCCGCGACGTCTCGTGGGGAGGGTCTTCAACCTTCCCCCATCAGGTTTTTCGCGGATAGTGAAAGAACGGCGCGCAGCGGGCGAAATTTGGGTCTTTCCACATCATTTGGCATGTGTGCCGAATTTTGGGTCGGTTATCTGGTCATGAGTTAATCTAAATCAAACTGAGGTCACCTCCAAAAAAAAATTCAACCAGTTGTCACGCTTTAACGGATGCAAATATTTTAATAGAACTTTTAGCGTTTGTTTATCTTTAGAGATGCAACAAAACGTATGAGAGGAATTTTTGTCCGTTTTTATTACTTATTAGCTTTGATGATGCCTCTTTCGTTTTCGTTCGACGCTTAGTTTGGATATTACATAGAGGGGTTCCTATCAGCCCCCGCCCGAGACGGTATGTGAGGATCTGACCGGAGACACGGGGCGGGTTAATAATCTGCACGGTAGCATCTATGGCTGAAAGGATGAACGTACCCTCTGGAAGTTTCTTGTTACATCTCATGACCTGAGCTATATGAACTTAACTTAAGGCGGGATATAAGTTGTCCCTACATATTTTCTTGGTTAAAAAAATATTGTTTGGCACCAAAGCTATGTTAGTGTAATTGTAAGTCTTCGTTTAATTTAGAGACCTGATACGAGGTCACATCTTGCTTTTTTCTTTGTTTTTGTGAGATAAATTGTCCCTACCCTAATTGCACTTTGGACTGCATCTTGCATATGTTCTTATATTTAAAAAAATGTTTCAATCTACACAAAAAACGTGTTGAGACGAGGTCGTATTCTCACTTTAATCTTCCGTGGTGCCGATATTGAGACTGGAACATCGCCGTAATATGCACTCGATTGTTGGAATGCATTCCACATTTTAAAACTATACCATGAACAGTTCAAAAGTTACCAAAAAATATCAAGGGTGATCAGATTGATTTTCTGCCGCGCTGCGAAGGTTGAGGATGGTGCATTTGGACGTGAGCGAGCCGTCAATGTGACGGCAGTTGCACTGCCGTCACATTGATGGCAGCACCGTGGTGTAACTTCG
The DNA here is from genome assembly GCA_034440575.1 of Imbricaverruca yamaguchii. NCBI lineage: Eukaryota > Metazoa > Arthropoda > Thecostraca > Neoverrucidae > Imbricaverruca > Imbricaverruca yamaguchii. The sequence goes on from JAOTOL010001585.1 coordinate 1,674,493, forward strand.
TTCCCAGTCCCGTGGCGCTGGGATCAATTCTGGTCGAAGCGGCCTAAGGCCCCTCGCCCCCCTCCCCCAGTCCCGTGGCAGTTGACAGCCAACTTAACTGGGCCAAATGCCGAACAGTCTGTCTGCAGTGTCGATCAAGACCAATGTTCGCGAGTCATTCTAGATACTCGTGGACCGACAACTCTCCTGATGTATGTAGCTATAGGCGACGATAAAACTCACACAATGACCAACAATATCATTCTGTTTTATTTGTATCGAGGATGCGAGCAAGGAGGAAACAACACATTTGAAACAAACAAAAAACCTGCGGATGTGGACGATTATAGTAATCTTAGTTCAAGTATTGTATTGGGAGCCATACTTGTTATAATATTTCTTCGACCATCACATGTGGAGACCAAATGTACCACATCAGCTAGGACACAGTGACACGTCATTCACTGATCGTAGCTTCTACTGAAGTCTATTAGCAATTTATGCGTATTGTTGTTGACACAAGGTGACTTTATTTTTACAAATGGTACGGCGCCGTCGGGAAAACGCTACAATCACACCATGGGGATGTTGGCCGGAAGGTGATGAGCAGAGTGCCAGTGTCGGGTAGCCAGGTGGCGAACGGGGTATCTCCCAGAGGATGAGAGGGACCTACAGGAGGTCGCATTGAGGGTCTCTCAAGGCGTCGGTGCACCTCCTCCGCTGCCGCCGAGTGACGCCGCCGGCGCGGCGGCTCGCATTCGCGGCCCGACCGTCTGGTGGCGACGCGCGCCGCGGGAAGTTGGCCAAGTTTCCAGCGTGCCGCACGTTTGAAACCGGGCTGGCCGGCGCCCGTTGGAGGGAGCCGCGCAGTCTGCGATCAATAGGCGCGGCGCGCGGCCGTTTTTCAATTGTCCCGCCCTGGTGACGCGCTCTGCCACCGAGACAGCGGCCGATGGGATGCAGTGAAGGGCCCCGAAAGAGTCCCCTGTACGCACTGTATGGCCCTGGACGGACGAAAGGGACCCCGAGCAGATGAAGATAGCCCGGAGTCAACGGAGAGTGCCCCCAGGAAGACGTTGAGTACCCCTGACTTGGCTAACATTAAGGGCTCCTATATCGACAGAGGGGGCCCGGATAGTTGGAAAGGACCCCGGGCTCTGGAAGAGGGTTCCGAGACAATATGAACGGGCCGTGGGCTGTCGGCGGAGCCCAAGCCAAAGAAAGGGCCTCTAACCTAATAGGCCTCCGAATAACCTAAACCATTTTCAAAGTGTTTGAAAAGGGGCTTCCGACTTCCGGAAAAGGCCCTGGGTCGCAAAAAGAAGACCTTCAGATGACGCATGGGCCCTAGTCGCACAAGGGGACCTCGGGCCGTCAGAAAGGGCCCTTGGGGCTGACGGATTGGGCCCGTACAAGAGCCCCTGTAATGATGGAGGTGACCCAAGCTGTTGACAGAGTACCTCCAGCCTGACGGAGGAGGCCCTGGATCGCTGCGTAGGGCCCCTGGACCGACTGAGGGGACACCTGGCCGCGGGAGGACCCCGGCCTTCTGAGAGGGCGCTGAGCCGGTATGAAGGGCCCTGGACCGATGGGGGCTGAAACCGCACAAGGAACCCCTTGTGTGATAGAGGAGGTCCAATTCTTTTAAGAGGGGATTCCGGCCGGACGGAGTGTCCTGAGCCGTAAAAGAGGGTCCCGGAGCCGACGGATGGGGTCCCCGCCTGGACGTGCACATTCACGGACTTTGGCTCACGCTGATGGAGTGAGCCAAGGCTCAGAATTGGCAACGGGTCTCAGGCCGATAAAGAGGCCCACGGGCTACAGAGATGATCCGGGCCGAAGCGGAGGGTTCCCGATGTTATGTAAAGGACCTCTAATCCCATACAGGGGCCCGGGATGTTAAAAGCGGTAGCGTTTCCAGGGGGTGAAGGGGCACCATCCCCCTAGCGAGTCCGATGTGCTCTCAAGCAGTTGCCCTATTTGTCAGAGATATGACCGGAGGAAAATGCAAGTGCATCTAACAGCTTGTATGGGAATGGCCCTTTGGACCTGAAGACGCTCACCATGAGGACAAGGAACGCGAAGACAAGGGAGGACCCGATAGCTGGAATGCCAGTGCCAGCTGGAATGGGCTCCTGACAGCTGAGACATAAACAGGACGCCTGATGGCCACGGAGAAGAGCTAGACTGCCTTCTGAGGAATGAACGGGCCCGAGCTGCGGTCAGAGCGGCCCCGGTCTGGTTCGTCCTTCGTCCGTCTCTCGTGCGTCGGCCGCAGTCTGACGGGTCGGCCGCTGTTTGTTCGGCAGGCTGGCAGCTTGATTGGCCTGCGCGCGCGACACCGTGATCGGCCGTCAAGTCGGCGCCGTATAAAGCAGCCGTCCCCATGGGTCGACCATCAGCCGGTCAAGAGCTCAGTCGCACGGCAGCTCAGAGCAGGCACAACATGAGGTAACTGCCGCCGCCGCCGGTCGGACGCGGACCACCCACCGGCGTCTGCTCGCCTCCCCGGTGTTCACGGCGACGAGTCAGTGTGTGGCCTTTGGTACCGTTGACTGCCTTCGTATTTACAGTGAAACATATTATCCCACCTACGTGAGCAGCGAAACTTCCGACTAGGGTGCGATTGGAACAACTCACGCACAAATGTTGCTAAGCTTTTGGAATGTTTGGGGATATCAGATGCCCGTTTAAAATAGCACTACTTTCGTAGCCTGTACGAATCACGTCGTTTTGGCAAGTTTCGCCGCTCAGGCAAACTGGCTGAGAGGTGCGTTAGATCGCCGTACCCGCACGGCAGGGGAATTACCGGGATTTTTGCCATGGTGCTCTTGGTCTCCGGGGGAGGCGGGCGGAGTGTTCTTTCGTCCAGTCCTCATTGCTTCACATGCAACATCTGAGAGTCTCAGGGGGTCACAGGTCACGCTATAAGGGGAGGGCCGCATGGCTCCCCCGCTCCCCTCTCCCCCACGACCGTTGACGATCCTTCCTCACAGTCCTTACTTATTTAATCTTGCTTGGATTCAGAGTATCCCGCGCAACAGCGAGGAGCATAACGATCGTAATTCTATATAATGCAATCATTAACCTAACCAGCGAAATTGATTGCAAAGAACAAAAACCTGTTGAAATTGCTTACAGTAGGTATTATTCGACCACAGTTTTTTAAGGCTAAAGGAGCGCAAGCTCATACATAGGCTAGTTTGCCCTTAGAATGTCCTACAGTCGAATATTACTATAATGAACATGGCTTCCGAGTAATTTATGGAATAAGATACCTTTTTTTCATTGTATGAAGCAGTGTTAGATTCTTGCATCATATCATCTCTTCCGTTTCCAATAACTACCCTCCGGGAACATGGTTGGTGTGCTATCCTAACCTCTCCCAACTAGGTGTTTTGGATCAATGCAGTTCAAAAGCGCGCCATTCAATTTTTTTCGGAGAGATGACTGATGAAGTAACCTTCGCAGGATTTGTGTCACTTTAGGGCGGTGTTTAGTTGCCGTCTGGCAAGGCACTTCTTACTGAAAAATTGAAGGCCAAGTGTTCACCAGTTTCTCCATAGTACCTGATGGGGCCCTGCGATTTTGCTTCACTGGGGAGACCGGGAAAAATCAAACTTTTCACAGGTTAGAGTGCCACTGCTGGTAAATGACGGTGACCCTGACGAAGAGTTGAAAGCTGGTCTAAGCTCCCTCTCACGGTTGACTTTCCAATCTGACAGGTCATGATGCCCACCCTAACGTGGGAAGCCATGGTGTCCCCCAAACGCCTTCGAATGCCCTTATGATGGCTCACTGTGTCCTTCTGGGAGCTGTAACGAAGTCAACTTCAGACCTCTCTTTCGAATACGCTCGGCAGCCTAATCACGGCTTCCTTATACGTCCAGACTTGTTGGAATCATCGTCGGTCGACCAGCTTACGCTGTAGTTGCAGTTGATGCCGCGAATCGCGGCTGCGACGGATGGTACGCTCGGTCAGTTGTGGCGCGGCAGCGAACGACCGACCGTGTTCGTGTACATGGTGACATTTCGTCCTCCACCGGTGATATGCTTCACAGTGCTGCCAGTCGTGGCGCTGGCCGTGTGTCCCAGGTCGCGTGACGGGCCACCAGCCACGTGTGACGGTGTCCGGTTTCAGAGCGTTGCCGGTCGTGACGCTGGCCGTGTGTCCCAGGTCGCGTGACGAGGCCCCCAGCCACGTGTGACGGTGTCGGGTTTCAGAGCGTTGCCGGTCGTGACGCCGGCCGTGTGTCCCAGGTCGCGTGACGAGGCCCCCAGCCACGCGTGACGGTGTCCGGTTTCAGAGCGTTGCCGGTCGTGGCGCTGGCCGTGTGTCCCAGGTCGCGTGACGAGGCCCGCAGCCACGTGTGACGGTGTCGGGTTTCAGAGCGTTGCCGGTCGTGACGCTGGCCGTGTGTCCCAGGTCGCGTGACGAGGCCCCCAGCCACGTGTGACGGTGTCGGGTTTCAGAGCGTTGCCGGTCGTGGCGCTGGCCGTGTGTCCCAGGTCGCGTGACGAGGCCCCCAGCCACGTGTGACGGTGTCCGGTTTCAGAGCGTTGCCGGTCGTGACGCTGGTCGCGCTGGCCATCTGCGTCAGCGGCACACATCTGAAGGAGCGGCGCAAGTCTGCCGTTCCGCCCAGCCAGCTGATCGCTCCCTCGTCCAACCCCCGCCTGGGCTTCTCGTTCGTCGAGGCGCAGCTGGCACGCCACGTGCTGCGCAAGCTGCTGGCGCAGCGCTACCCGCGCGTGGTGCCCAGCCAGCTGCGGCGGCTGGTCGGATCGTCCGGCGTCGCGCAGCTGGCCACACTGCTGCGCGGCAAATACCGCACCTTCATCGAGCCAATCTACTCGAGCATACTGCCCTACTACCTCTACAACCGCGGGGGGTATGTGCTCTGTCGTGGGTGTTCATTTTGTTAAATTATTGGGGGATGCATGAAGGAAATGAGCATGTTCATATGAATTGGGAGACACACTCCATGATTATATTTTATACATGATAAAAGTTGAAATTATTGGCAGGGCCGAACCAATATTTAGGAGGCATTTGCCCCTCAAAAGCACATAAGGTAACACGCCTGTGCTCCGTGCTCTGTGCTCTGTCGGTATCATTCCGCACCGATACCAGTGTAAACTCGGCCAACATTGTCATATGTCGGTGTGGGGTACAAATGTACATAAGGACATAAGGACACAAATGTACATAAGTACATTTACAAATGTACATACGTACATTTTGTGATTCTAGCCCAAATGTACATCACGAAAAATATGGACAAGTGTACATATGCGCAAATCTACGTAGCGCAAATATACGTACGCGCAGAAATATGCGTACGCAAAAGAACGTAAGCGCAAAAGTACAAAAGCACAAATGTACGCACGTATATGCAGAAGTTCATCTTCGCAAATGTGCTTATGCGCAACTGTACGTAAGCGCAAATGCACGTATGAGCAGAAGTGAATGTGCGCATATATCCGTAAGCGCAAATGTACGTAAGCGCTTACGTATATTTGCACATACGTACATTAGCGCATTTGTACATTTGCACATACGTACATTTGCGCTTATGTACAGTTGCGCTTACGTACATTTGCGCACATGTACTTTTGCGCTTACGTACATTTGTGCACATGTACATTTTCGCATACGTACATTTGCGCATGCGTACATTTGCCATACGAATCTTTTCGCTTACGTACATTTGCCATACGTACATCTGCGCTTACGCGCAATTTCCACTCGTACATCTGCACTTGCGTACATTTGATTACGTACCTTTATGTACGTACATCTGCCATGCGTACATTTGGTATATGTACATTTGCTCGGCTACCGTGGAGGGAGTACAGTGTAAACTCGGCCGGGATTGTCACACGGCGGTGGGGTGAGGAGGGAGGTTAGTGTAAGCAAACTCCGCCGAGATTTCCCGGAGGCGGTGTTGCCGGGATTTCCACGTGACGTAGTGCATTGTGTGTGTGCGGAATTGGGTGTACGCATTTTATGCACATATCCGCAATGAGGCTTCCATTGACGGTTATAGCTCCATCAGGATTTCGCCCATATCCAGCATTAATGCCCAGACAAGCGTAGTTGAAGCGAACACCGAGTTTCAAAATGCCGGACAGACTTGGCAAGTATCTTGGCTAACTTATGCGTCCTTTTTCAAAATGGCACGCTTTTCGTCACGACAATAACTTCCTGGCCACAACAGACTCCGTTTAATGAATGATGCAGATATTGCTCAACATACCCGGAACCTTCTTCTTTGATGGAAACACCTGTAGCTTCGGTTGTGCCATTGTAGCACTAAATAATTTCCACAAGTTAGCATTCATCGTACGTCGAATAATCAAAGCAATGTGATGAAATTACATGTTGGTAACACCAGTTGGTGTTGAGATAAGCAGAAGCTGTTGGTGACCTGCGCCAATGACGTTCCAGTGCCCGGCTGTTCTCTCGGCGGAACCTGTACACGCCTCTGCCACGTCTCACCACCGGCCAGGTCCAGCTGCAGTTCCTGCGGTTCCTCACCCGCATCGACCCAAGGTGGGTGGCCGTGGGTCTGTGCTGGGAATATGTCTCATGGTCTGTACCAGTCATGCATGCCGTGGTCTGTACCAGTCATGTGTTCCATGGTCTGTACCAGTGTGTGTATCATGGTCTGTACCAGTCTGTGTCCGATGGACTGTGCCAGTCTGTGTTCCATGGTCTGCTCAGTCATGTGTTCCGTGATCTGCACCAGTCATGTTTTCCATGGTCTGTACCAGGCATGTTTTCCATGGTCTGTACCAGCCATGTGTTCCATGGTCTGTTCAGTCGTGTAACATGGTCTGTACCAGTCATGTGATCCATGGTCTGTACCAGTCTGCGCTCCATGGTCTGTTCAGTCATATGGTTCCGTGGTCTTTACCAGTCATGTACTTCATGCTGGACCAGTCATGTGTCCCGCGGTCTGTACCCGCCATGTGTTCCGTGGTCTGTACCACTGTACCAGTCATGCATTCCGTGGTCTGTACCAGTCGTGTGTCCCATGGTCTGTTCAGTCCTGTGTTCCATGGTCTGTACCAGTCGTGTGTTTTATGGTCTGTACTAGTAGTGTGCTCCGTGGTCTATGACTATCCGTGCTACAGTTTTATGGTCTGTACTAGTAGTGTGCTCCGTGGTCTATGACTATCCGTGCTACAGTTGTGCAAATCATGTGCTATATATGTGCCGACTACCAGCCAGTCATGTGTGTTCGATAGTCTGTGCCAGTCATATGCCCGAATGTCATAAGCACAAGTCTCGACAAGTCGTTTGGGGCCATGGGCTGGCAGTCTGTGCCAGTGACGTTTTCAGACTTCTTCAAAGAGGTATGGAAACCAAAACAAAACCACACCTCGTTTGCTCTTCCAACGAGTTTCTTTTGTGTTTGCTCTTCCAACGATTCTCTTCTCGGATTTACAGGTTGCTGGTAACAGTGAGTCCGAAGCAGGTGAGCTATGTGCAGTCACAGCTGCTGGCCATCAACAAAGGATATCGTCTGCCGCAGCAGTTGCTGTACGGTCTCTACAACTCATTCATCTCAGTCATTGGCGGCAAGTGAGTGCTGGCCGCGAAAGCGACTGTGCAGAACCGAGAACTGAGTACGACGCTGTCGTAGAAAGGTGGCGCTGACATTGGCCTCGAGTGACGCTGACGTGGGCCCCGCTGAGCGCCGATGTGGGCCCGTGTGGCGTTCACTCGGGCTCCATTTGTACTGTTGTTGAGTAACTTAACCCGTCGCGTCTCGGGGGGTCTTCAACCGCCCCCTCAGGTTTTTCGCGGATAGCGGACGAACGGCGCGCGGCAGGGAGCTCAAAGTTTGCATACCTTTTCCCACATCAATTTGACATGCTGATTCAAATATTTTAGGTCAGGTCATCTAGGGTCAACGAGTTAGTCAAGGTCAAGTGAGGTCACCTCCAAAAAAGTTCAACCAGTCGTCACGCTTTAACGGATACAGATATTTTATCGAAACTTACAGCGTTTGCTTATCTTTACGGATGCAACAAAACTTACGAGTGGATTTTTTTCGTTTTTGACTACAGACAAACTACGTATTTTCCAAATTGCAGTCCAAATATAAGATTCTGGCTAAATTAAGAATTTTGTATTAGGGCAAGTTGACTTCCAACAACGTGTCGCGGTCTGCTCTACCCATCGGAAAAGGAAAGTGAAAGAAAACTTGAAAACTCAAAATTTTGAAACATTAATAAAAAATGGGAGGGGGGGGGGGGGGTAAACAAATTATATCCCTGGTCGATTTCGCTGTCCTTTTCTCATTCCAAATACATTTTGTTTTGGTTTCACATATACCCAAAATGAACTCCTCAGAGTCAAAAACATAATCTAAGTCGTGAAAAGCCGTGAAAATCTAGCCCTCCTGGTGACGTCACTTTTGGGGGAAATTGTTTTGGAGGGTGGACCCGGACCCTACTCGTCGAGCGCTTTCCGATGACACCTCTTTCGTTTTCGTGCGATGCTTAGTTTGGATTTTAGAGGGGGGTCTTCCACCTCCCCCCGAGACGGGGTGGGAGGATTTGACCGGAAAAACGGCGCGGGTTAACTTGTTCTTGTCTTTTCATGCTGTTTGCTCTTTACCCTGCCGTGACGATGACGATTATATACTGCCCATATTACCACCAAAGCAATGCCTACTAAGGTGTTCTAGTTGTGTGTGCCTTCCTGGAATGACATTGGAAGCACGTGGACCTGAATGGGCGACTCGGACACCGCTGCCACCGGAGGGCGATTCCATCATCATTATTATCATCATCAGCTGCAGCAGCAGCAACAGCAGTAGCAGCAGCAGCATCATCATCATCATCAGCATCAGCATCAGCATCAACATCAACATCATCATCACCATCATCAGCAGCAGCATCATCATCATCATCATCATCATCATCATCATCATCAACATCATCATCATCATCATCATCATCATCATAACGTTTATTGTAATCAATATTACAGTTATATTAGGCAGTTTCTCAGAGTGGTGCAAATGCACTCGGTGCTTAAATCATGGCATGTATCTAAAGTTATGGAATGACACTGGAGTGGAAGATAAACATAAGTACATATTTCTTAATGGGATATTTTCCGATATATCTCTAACTGTCGCCGCCATAGATCATCTGTGATGTCGCTGCCAATCCAGCATGGGTCGCGACCCCAATTTAGTGCAATTTGAGGTCATTGTTAACTGGTTATCAATGTTAGCTCATTTCAAATCTATGGATTTCGAATAAAAAGTTATGAAAATGGCAAACCACCACCCGACCGGAGTGATCGCTCAATCAGTCCCCATGTAGCAGAATACCAAGTGTGGCTAGTGAATGGAATTTTTGAAAATTATGGCGTAGATGTTGTGGAATCTTGTCGAATAGTTTATTTCCGGGTGAAATATGATTTGCACAAGGTAGAATTAGCTGCCGAACATTTTCCTTTTGGCAGCCACAAGAATATTCGGGAGATCCGCGTCTTAGAATTCGAAATAGATGAGAGCTAAATGAGACGTATCAACCCTAAGTCTGGTGTGGAGGGAGTTTCCTTTTTTGATCGAAAAGAGTACAACTTTAGTAAACTGGGCATCCTGCACTACTGCATAATCGCTTTTTCAAGGAGATGTGGGGAAACAGCGTATGCTTTCGCTTAGGCTGTTCCAGAGACGTCCAGTGTAGCTGGGAAGATCGATTCTCTAAAGGATATTGTATGGTGTGCGGTTACTGTGTGATGGCTGGCGTGACGAATTTCCCCACCTATCTCGTGCACACGTGTTTGAGGTATTATGATAGCACTGTAATAGTATGATGTGTTCGGTTGTAAGTCGCTAAATTTGTGACAAATTATCAACTTGTGAATGCGTCGTTTGGTATATAGTGAGGTCCATCCTAAGGCGAGTCGGATTTTGTCAGTAGATGATCTAGAGTGTCGCGGTTACTAGTCGTCCTGCTCTGGCTTGTAGTCTCTAATCGTGTTGCGTCTTGGATTGTAATTTGCTCATCGTAAATAACATCACAGTGGTAGAAGTGATGTCTGATGTATGTGGTGCATGGCTGATCTAGAATCGGTCTGGGTATATATTGTGCAAGTACAGTGGACCAAGTGCTTTGTTAGCTTTTTTGCAACTTATGTTTGCATACTCTTGAAAATGAAGATCTTGGAACAGAGTAAGTCCAAGATAGGTATGCGTGTCGTATTAGTATGCTATCGCCTCCATATATTTGTGTTGGTTGGATTCGCTGAGGTTTGCGTGAAAACGTTTGTTGGATTGTTTTCGAAGTGTTCAAGGTGATTGCCCATTATTAGGCACATACAAGGAAGTTTCCTCTGCGAAGAAGAGAATGTCACGTGTTGTACGTTTTGAAAGTTCGTCAAGATACATTAGTGATTATAAGGGTCCTAGGACTGTGGACATCCCGCGGTCGTAATTTGCGTCGTTGGAAAGCATTACCTATCCGTACGCGAGTTCTGTTTAGTAGATATGATGGTAGCCAGTCATGGAGTGAGTCAGTAAGTCCAAATTGGTTTTTGAATCTGAAGAGAATTCCTTAAGTGACGTCAGAGGCACGCTGATCTGAGTGTGCGACTCGAACACCGCTGCCATCAGATGGCGACTTCTTGAAATGACGTCGGAAACGCGTGGATATGAATGTGGGGATCGGACAACGCCGCACCCGAGAGAGACTTGGAGTTTGACCGCTCGACTACACAGCACGAATCTGTTCGCTCAGCTTGAGTTGTCAGCATTTTCCTGCCGTGGCTTCAGCTCAGGAAACGTTTCGACAATAGACTTTCAAGGAGCTGTCGTTACGATGGCTTCGTGTGCGTTCGGTAACTGAAAAGAGAGAGAGAGAGAAAAAAAAAGAGAGGGAGAGAGAGGGGAGGGAGAGAGAGAGGGAGAGAGAGAGGAGAGAGGAGAGAGAGCTAACGCGGAGCTGTGTGTTGGTATCGTCGGACGAGTGCGTAACACTCGTCAGCTGGACGAGATTGTCGCACCCGTCAGAGCATGTATGAGTCGGTGGGACCCTTGGAGTGCACGCAATGCTGGGTGAGTGATAATGCCCCCACCGTCCTCAGTCGGTGTGATCCCTGGGGAGCACGTAGTGCTAGGCGGGTGACGCTGTACTCACCCCCCCCCCCGAGTCCAAAGTGACCCTTGGAGAGCACGAAATGCTGGGTGGGTGGTGCTGTGCTCACCCCCTGAGTTTAAAATGACCCTTGGAGAGCACGAGATGCTGGGCGGGTGGTGCTGTGCTCACCCCCTGAGTTCAAAATGACCCTTGGAGAGCACGAGATGCTGGGCGGGTGGTGCTGTGCTCACCCCCCTGAGTTCAAAATGACCCTTGGAGAGCACGAGATGCTGGGCGGGTGGTGCTGTGCTCACCCCTGAGTTCAAATGACCCTTGGAGAGCACGAGATGCTGGGCGGGTGGTGCTGTGCTCACCCCTGAGTTCAAAATGACCCTTGGAGAGCACGAGATGCTGGGCGGGTGACGCAGTCTTCGTCCGGCAGTGGGCGAAGCGGCTTCCTGCTGAGTCTGAAGCCTCAGGCGCGTCTCGAACACTTCTCCAACAGTCTGGACCTGTACCTACGTCAGCTGCCCGGTGGTCTGGCCGCACAGCTGCAGAACAGGTGCGTCCACCACTCTCATGTCTACCTGGTGTCAGCCACACTCCCGTCTACCTGGTGTCAGCCACACTCCTCTGTCTACCTGGTGTCAGCCACACCCCTGTCTACCTGGTGTCAGCCACACCCCTGTCTACCTGGTGTCAGCCACACCTCTGCCTACCTGGTGTCAGTCAGCCACTCCTCTGTCTACCTGGTGTCAGCCACACCCCTGTCTACCTGGTGTCAGCCACACCTACCCCTGTCTACCTGGTGTCAGCCACACCCCCCTGGTGTCACCACTCTGCCTACCTGGTGTCAGCCACACCCCTGTCTACCTGGTGTCAGCCACTCCCCTGTCTACCTGGTGTCAGCCACTCCTCTGTCTACCTGGTGTCAGCCACACCCCTGTCTACCTGGTGTCAGCCACTCCTCTGTCTACCTGGTGTCAGCCACACCCCTGTCTACCTGGTGTCAGCCACACCCCTGTCTACCTGGTGTCAGCCACACCCCTGTCTACCTGGTGTCAGCCACACCCCTGTCTACCTGGTGTCAACCACACCCCTGTCTGCCTGGTGTCAGCCACACCCCTGTCTACCTGGTGTCAGCCACTCCTCTGTCTACCTGGTGTCAGCCACACCCCTGTCTACCTGGTGTCAACCACACCCCTGTCTGCCTGGTGTCAGCCACAACCCTGTCTACCTGGTGTCAGCCACTCCTCTGTCTACCTGGTGTCAGCCACTCCTCTGTCTACCTGGTGTCAGCCACATCCCTGTCTACCTGGTGTCAGCCACACCCCTGTCTACCTGGTGTCAGCCACTCCTCTGTCTACCTGGTGTCAGCCACATCCCTGTCTACCTGGTGTCAGCCACACCCCTGTCTGCCTGGTGTCAGCCACTCCTCTGTCTACCTGGTGTCAGCCACACCCCTGTCTACCTGGTGTCAGCCACACCCCTGTCTACCTGGTGTCAGCCACACCCCTGTCTACCTGGTGTCAGCCACTCCACTGTCTACCTGGTGTCAGACTCCCCTGCCTAACTAGCATGATGCGCTCATGGTGTCCCCACCGTGAGGCTGCAGCCGTCTCAGGTAGGCCCGCCCCACTACACAATGAAACATGCAACCCGGTAAGTACACCCACATCCGCATAGCCGATGCTAGATAGTCATTGAACAACGATGTTTACTGGACATAGGTGTTCAGTGTGCTTGCTTCTGGAATCCCGAATTGTCGATACTCGTATCGAACCGGACAGCGCCTTGCATTTGCATTTACCAAGCTATGGTCCGTGCAGACCTCCCCGTGCAAAGCAATCATTCCATTGTTTTACCAGTTTTCTTATAGCATTGATGAGTTCCTAAGTTATTTTTTTAATTGGAATCGTGCCATATGTGTCGAAATTGTTTCGACCGTTTTGAAGGTAAAGCTGATGTGAAGGATCCGCCGGTGCAATGTGGACTGTAAACTGGTGTTGTGTGGTCTTGACACTGGACTTGTGTGGTCTGAACACTGGAGCTGTGTGGTCTTGACACTGGAGTTGCGTGGTCTGGATACAGGAGTTGCATGGTCTGGACACTGGTGTTGTGTGTCTGGACACTGGATACAGTATATGTTTGTTTCAGACCGCTCTTCATCCAGGGCTACTGCAACGTGGTCGACAGCGCCTACATTCTGCGAGGCGGTGGTCTCGGCATTGTGGGGTGAGAGTACGAGGCATGGTGGCATGCGCGAGCACGTCACACCATTGCTGAAGCCGAGCTAGCCAGCTGAAGATGGTATACTGCGCATGTGGGCAGTGCGTTTACACTGTGTCAACTAACATGTCTTCAAACCGCGTCAAATAACAAGCTGTGTAATGGTTTACATATCAGTGATGACATATCCGTAGGATGTGATCACTCGTCCCACCTGAGAACCGTGGGATATGATCACTCATCCCGCCTGAAAACCGTGGGATGTGATCACTCGTCTCAACTAAGAACCGTGGGATGTGATCACTCGTCCCATCTGAGAACCATGCGTCTGGGTCTCGCCGCCCCGTGTAAGAAACACGTGCTTGACGCCGATGCTGGCGTTGATGCTGGCGCTGTTGTGAGACCCTCACATGGCCTTCTGTTGGCAGGTACCACCATGCTCCGGACGCAGCCGACGTGTTCTTCCGCCAGCTCGAGGCTGAACACTACAGCGCCGTCAGCAATGTGCTCACTGACATCTTCCGCGTCCAGCAAAGCATTGAGTAGGAGTTCGTAGCAATGTGCTCTCGGATATCTTCCGCGTCCAGTATCTTCGGCGTCCGCACATCATTTTCATTGTGTTTTTATTTGCATATTCATGACATTTCAACACGAGCAAAGGTTACCATAGGCTAGGTTCAGTTTCGTTTTTACCGACTGTGGCTCAAAACCACGACAGTTAGAACAGTTTGTGGATTATTTATCTGTCAACGTAATCGGATATTGACCGGCACACTTAGGGGAGCGGAATTTACATGTCCTCGACTGCTCGTATTATGCATGGTGTTTTACTTCTACCAAATTTGAAGCCGATAAATTTCCGCTAACGTACAATAACAATGATGTATTCGCTTCCGAACAACATAGTATAATTCCATTCACGATGTTTCATGAAATAGTGTGTAAAGGTTCATGTGCGCCGCTGCCTCAGTTGGCTAGCATAGCCTAGCCATTGCATGAGTCCAAGCATGCCACTGTTCAGCATGCCATCCTTCTGTGCTACAACCAGACTGCCACTGCACTACTACAGGCCTCCGTGCTACCACCAGGCTACCACTGCACTACTGCAGACCCCTGTGCTATAACCAGACTGCCACTGCACTACTACAAGCCTCCGTGCTACCACCAGGCCACCACTGCACTACTGCAGACCCCTGTGCTATAATCAGACTGTCACTGCACTACTACAAGCCTCCGTGCTACCACCAGGCTACCACTGCACTACTGCAGACCCCTGTGCTATAACCAGACCACCACTGCCATGCCACAAGCATGAATTTAGGATGCCTATTAATGGTCTATGGTGTCTACACTCACTGATCTAGGATTTCGACGAGAGGAGAATCTTTTCTTTGAGGGGCGCCATTTTCCCTGAGGAGCGTCACTCATTAAAACAATTTCGGGGGACACTCGAGTCCCCTTTCGGTGGACTCGAGTGTCCCTGGATCAGTACCTGTTCTACTCATCTACTCAGAGGAGCGCCATCAGCAGTCGTCCCCCCCCCCTAGATCCACTGCTGGGTGGTGGTGCCGGTCGAGTGACCGTGCTGGCGTGGCTTCAGTCTGGCCACCCTGCCGCGTCTGGGAGGCTACGGAGGACTGCTGACCAGCCACTTCTACCCTGGCTTCCACGCCGGCGAGACGGACATCATCGCACGCTACATCCTGCGAGGACTGATCGGCAGCGGCGCCATCACCGGGTCAGTGGGGCAGGCCGTCGTGTCACTGAGGCGCAACACGTCCACGGATGGTGACACGTCACGGACACTAATGTGCGCTCATTTACCGGACACAAAGCTAGTAACACTTTCATGATATCTTTGTATGGTAACAAACCACTCTTTTGATTGACAACTCTTCTTCGGCACAGCATGCCTTAGATTAGCATGTGCCCTGATTGTGGAGATGCAAGCGACGAGCATCTGCTTTCTCCTCCCTCCTCACTTGTGATGCGTGTCCTCTGCCAGCTGACACTTAGCCAGACGAACCCGTCGATCGGTGGTGGTGACAAGCTCTGCTCCTGCCACAGGGGCGGCCTGGTGTCCACTCTGCCGTACCTGCCGTACGTGCGTGGACTGCCGGCCAACACCATCTCCACCATCCAGGGCAGCAACCTCAGGTCGCTCCTCACCGGCCTCAACATCCGTCAGTGAGTCGGTCGGTCGTCCTCCCTCGCTCAGAGTGGCTGTGGCTGGGAGAGCGATGGCCTGCTCACCCCCAGATAGAGTTTCACAGTAGGACGGTCGTTCTCCCTCGCTCAGAGTGGCTGTGGCTGGGACAGTGATGGCCTGCTCACCCCCAGATAGGCGCTGTGAGTTCCATAGTGGGCCGGTAGTCCTGCCTCTCTCGGAGTGGCTGTGGCTGGGACAGTGATGGCCTGCTCACCACCAGATAGGCGCTGTGAGTTTCACAGTAGGCCGACCGTCCTCCATCGCTTAGAGTGGCTGTGGCTGGGACAGTGATGGCCTGCTCACCCCCAGATAGGCGCTGTGAGTTCCATAGTGGATCGGTCGTCCTGTCTCTCTCAGAGTGACATTGCGTGAGACGAAATGTACAACCCTCAATATACCAGAAGGTGCTGAGTTTACATCAAAAGTAGCTTTAGGGATTATGCTATATTACTCAACGTTTCGGCCAGGGGTCATCGTCAGGAGAGGCCATTTCGCCTCTCCTGACGGCGCTGTGAGGCGCTGGCGTTTCACAGTAGGCCGGCCGTCCTCCCGCGCTCAGAGTGGCTGTGGCTGGGACAGCGATGGCCTGCTCACCCCCAGATAGAGTTTCACAGTAGGACGGTCGTCCTGCCTCTCTCAGAGTGGCTGTGGCTGGGACAGCGATGGCCTGCTCACCCCCAGATAGGCGTTGTGAGTTCCATAGTGGGCCGGTCGTCCTGCCTCTCTCAGAGTGGCTGTGGCTGGGACAGTGATGGCCTGCTCACCTCCAGATAGGCGCTGTGAGTTCCACAGTGGGCCGACCGTGACGCAGTTCCTGTGACCAATGCCGGTGGGAATGGTGATCTTAAGCGGCTCAGGTAGTTCAGTGGGCTGAATGCAGTTAAGCTGGTCTTTGGCCCGGTAACCCTGAACACCGTGCCTCATAGAATGAGGCACGGTGGCTCATTCTATGAGGCACAAGGTCATTGCGGGGGACACAATCCAAACGGTAAAGTTGTCGCCAGGGTACCAAGTGGGATGAGCGCCTCGACTACAGAGGAGCTACGTTCAATGAGAGCGTGGTCGTCTGAAATTATCATTGACAAACGCGGGAAGAAAATCCAGATCACTGCATGGATAAGACCTCTGACTATGATGGAGAATGCTCGGCAGTTGGTGTCTTAAAATCGGCCCTGATTATTTGCCACCACCTCAGCCTGTTACGAATCGCTTTATACTACCACCATCTTTGCTCTGTTCTGCAACAACCTCACACTTGACCCTTGCTCTCCACGAGATGACCAGAGACCTGTGACTTGTGTCCTGCTGGCTGTGATTGCTGGATTGCTGTCACCTCGCCTGACACCTCGTCTGACTCCCGACTTGCGACACCTGTGACCTGTGACCCGCAGGCTGACACCTCGTCTGACGCCCTCTGAGTCTCGACTTACGACCCCCTGTGACCTGTGACCCGCAGGCTGACACCTCGTCTGACTCCCGACTTACGACACCTGTGACCTGTGACCCGCAGGCTGACACCTCGCCTGACGCCCGACTTGCGACACCTGTGACCTGTGACCCGCAGGCTGAAACCTTGTCTAACTCCCGAATTACGACACCTGTGACCTGTGACCCGCAGGCTGACACCTCGTCTGACGCCCTCTGAGTCTCGACTTACGACCCCTGTGACCTGTGACCCGCAGGCTGGTATCTCGTCTGACGCCTGGCGTTCTGAGCGCGGCTCGCAGTGGCCGTCTCATCACCCAGGCTCTGCTGGCTGCTATTCTACACGGAGTCCGCTTCACCACTGCGCAGCAGGCGACTCTCATCTATCGCGATATCCTGGCCAGTCTGTAGGTGGTTCGGCCTCGCACATCAGCCACTCTCTGATTACTCTCGCTACCCCTACTGGATGGTGCTCAGACGCACGGCCGCGCACCCGAAACATCTATCCGCCGCTGGGATGCTGATGAACGATTTGCTCATAATTTAATCGATTCAGTCAGAGAACGGAAAACGAGACAAAAAACCAAATATGTTAGTGTCCGCGGCTAATACCCCAAGTCCCCCTCCACTGCGTAGTTCAGCTTAACCTTCAGATGCCCTCTCCGTGTCAGCTCGATTTCGAGGTCAGGTCATGCTCATTGCAAGTACCACGGGCTCCGCAATTTAGGCATCCGGGAGTTAGATCTCGTGCCATGTATGCAATTTATCAGTAGGCATGCGGTCTTTTCATGGAAAGAAATATCTAGAGGTCATTACACCCTCGCCATCATTCTTTGACTGGAGAAATTAAGGAAGTTTTCATTGATTCTGAGTATGTTTACTACTCGGCTATCCTTTGGAATTTCTTCTGGCTACGCGAATTTTCGGGATATTTTCATCTTGCACGGTCTCAGCAGTTATTGGTGTTTCATTTCGTCAACTCGTATGCTCAAATTCATTGTACGCTCACTAAACTATCAGTATATGTACGCGGATGCAAACGATATCATTGAAACTGAGTTCTGGAAGTTGTGTTGCTTCCGGTTATATGGTCTTAGCTTGATTTGATTTCCTCCCAAATGAGTAATTGTGGTGAATGGCCACATACTGATTAGCTCCATGGAAGTGATCTTTTCTTGACTTGCCAGTACGCGTGGCCTTGTCGGCGTGGTGAGGGGGGGGGGGCGTGGGATGACTTGATGGACTGTGTGTTTACGCCATGATCATGAAGTCTCCGGTTCAAATTTCGCAGGCTGTCTGCTATATCGGCTTCTATGTGACCATCCGACGTGAGTGGATTGCCGTTCGACATTCGCGCCCAAACGTGTCGAACATGACGTGTCACGGATCACCGATCTGATCTGGCGTCACCACCACCGCTGCCTGGCGGCACTCTTCGCTGATCCGCCTGCCCTGTCCCGACAGGCTGCTTCACGAGAAGGAGTTCCATGCAGCGCGCTTCTCGTCGTTCCTGTCGGATCCGTTGCGACCGTTTGTGTTGCTGAACCGACTCATCGTGCCCAATACTCTACCGGCACTCCGGCTCATGTGAGACATCCACACATGATTATCGGACGTGATTAGCGCGCTTACTTTCAGCCTTATTAAGCTTTATTTTGTGTGAACTTCCACACGGATTCCGCCCAGGCACTGATGTATCCTTAGGTGAATCCATCCTCCATTTCACAAACCGAAGTGAAGTTGATCTGTTCACGCTGCCAAACTAACTGCCAGCACCTACGTTTAGTTCTGATCCGCTGGCTTCATCACCTATGATATGCGGCAGTATCGGTCGCACCATTATCGTGCCGCCAACACGCGTCCGACATGTGTGTTTCAGACCTGCGGTGCGCCTGGTGCCCCTGAACACCATCATCTCGATCCGAGTGGCCATTCAGCAGGGTCTGGTGCGGGTGCCACAGCAGCTGGTGTCCGTGCAGCCACAGGTGGTGGTGGAGCCGCCGCCGCAGGTGGTGGTGGAGCCGCCGCCGCAGGTGGTGGTGGAGCCGCCGCCGCAGGTGGTGATTGAGCCGCCGCCGCAGGTGGTGATTGAGCCGCCGCCCAGGCCAACTCCGCCCCCGTTCCCCAGGCAAGAATTCAGCCGGATTTGGCCGGAACTAAGGCAGTCCTAGCAAAAATTGAAAAATGTGCGATCGAGTCGTTTCATTCGATGAGTTGTTCAGGGCCAAAGCTACAATACCACAGTTATCGGCAGATTCGGTCCGTTTTCCGGTGGTATGCTGCTGCTGGGTTTGATGTACTGATTGATGACTATGGTGTCCTCTTTTGTTGTTGATTATCCTCGTTATTAGCTTACGTTATCACGTACGGACTTACTTCGTGTCATTTCTTGGTCTTCCCTCGCGCGCTTTTTATGCACGCATGACTGTCCAACAACCACGCTTAGATTGCATAAATATCGAAGTTTGAGCATGGCCACAGAAGGCAGTATAACAGCTCCAAAGGTGGCACGGCTCCCGCTGCTCTGTTCGCCTTATGTCCCTGTCAGCCTGCACCTCAGCGGTGCTCCGTTTCTTCGCTGATAACTGGTTGCATTTATATTTACAATTCGCTATTTCGTTGCATTTGTAGCCTAGACTTAATGATATCATCTGCTATGAAGCCGTGCCACTAGAGTCTGTGCTGACTCTGAGCCGTGGCCGGCTGCCGTGTTGCAGTGTGGTCGTATCTCGGATCACACTGACGAGCTCTGTGTCTCGCCGCGTCTACACCATCCTGCTTGGCGGCATCCCTGTGCTCACCGTGGAGCTGCTGCAGCCCGTGCTGCAGCTGCTGGTCGATCAGCGGGTCATCCCTGTTGAGGTAGGAGGCGTAGTTGTACGTTATGACCGCAATACCGGGCCGACCTGGGACCAGAAATCAGTACCCTATGCTCAGTTTTACTCATACCGGGACTTAGCTAATTATTTTAATTGCATACCTCCGAAATCGAATGTTATTTGACTGCATCAAGTAGTATTCATGCTGATTTTTGCAGTGCATATCCGATAATCAAATCATTATAGTTTGATTGTGAATTACTGAGGCCGTACTTGAATACAGAAGTTTTAAAAATCACCCAAATGCAAGGTTGAACTGTGCGCTCCAAAGCGGTAGAATGCTGATAAGTGAGACCTTGCTTCAAAAACTGAATGCTGTGACTTGGGGACAGCCGCGTAGCTTGCCTCACTTTTTGAAGGACTCAGCCAAGTGAGGACAAGCTTCTTGGACTGTTTGCACCTAGTGCTCGCTACCTTCATTGCGACTTTCAGTGATCAGCATTCCACGTCTCTGAGCATCCGTGCATCTATGTTTCAGGTGCTGGAGACTCCCACCAAGCTTACCGCCTTGCTCTCCGGCACGGTTATTCCTCGATTTAGCTCCAGCATAGCCCAGGCTATTCAGCTGGCAGCGGTGCCCTCTTTTGTCACGGACAGGACCTTCACGATCGCTAACGTGAGCTAAGTGATATTTGTAGGTTAATTATCAGCATTGTGATTGAATGTGTGTTTCCCTTGCGCACGAATTCGACTGTTTTTTTTTCGTAATCATGCCGGCAGACATGCTTATCGGGAGGTCGATGCCAGCAACAATAAAAAAAGGAACGGGGAATTGTATCCAGCAGGCATTCTGTGAGGGGCGGGGATGGCCGAGTGGTTCAGGTGTCGGGCTATGGGTACCAAAGGTCCCGGGTTCGACTCTAGCGCCACTCAGGACATTTCCCAATCCCGCGGCCCACCGGCGAAACAGTGTGGGCGGCGCCATTAGCCGTGAATGTGCATAGAGTGTGTCGTGGACCAACCAATAAACAAACAAGGCATTCTATGATACATCGGATTGCTCGAGCAACACATATACAGTGCAAATACGAGTGCATACGTAAAGAACAGCCTTTGGGATTGTGCCTTGTTCAATGGCAGTACAGGAGCATCATATGTTTTGTGCCAAGGCCGCAATAATGTAGGATGTCGTACTCAAACGTTTTCTTGGCATGTCCATCCTCTTTGTGCTTGTGAATGAAAATGTCCAAAAATACCAATTGCTTGCTGCATCTCTGACGCATCTACACCAGTAAAAAGGAGTTTATGAATAGTTCGGAAACATTATGAGCCTGACGGATTGTAAGCCAACCTACACGACGTTATAGCTCGGAGAGTAAAATCATAATTCTGAACCCAGGTTAGAAACACGAACAGTACAATGACAGGGCGCTAACAGTGCCGTGGTTACCTGGCTCTGGACACTGCTGGGTGATTATTGTACTATCAGCCATGTTTTCGGTGGAAGGTTAGAGCTGATTGATTTGTATATTGATCCAGGGAATCGGTCTCAGCATGCTTTGTGGATGTTTAATTTTTTGCGAAATGTAATTCGCCACGTTGAGATGTTGCGCCTGTTTTGCAGGCTCGTATTGCATACGCTCTGGAAAGTTTGGTAATCTATGCACATGGCTACAATACTCTGCCGGCAAGCATCGTCACAGCCACATTGGGAAACACTCTTCAATCATACTACTCTGCGCATAGGTGAGTGGCACCCACGGCATTGCTGCCAGCAGCTGAAGCATAGCTAGTCCAGTAAAGCTATTTTCGTGATTGTCGGAATGTTGCCGTTTTGTTTTCTTTTCTCGTTCGTAAGTTCTTATTGTTCACGTTCATGCGAGGCGTGTTGCGCTTTTGCTCGAGCTCGGGGCATGCAGTTCACGGATCGCCCGGCTATGACGATGTTCGAGTGACGTTTCGAGTATTATGCGCTCTGAGTGTGGACACTGCTGAGTAGGCGTACATTGTCCGACAGCGTGTTCCAGGCTCCGGGCTTCCTGTCGTTCGGAATCCAATACTACCCTCAGCTGGTCGGCTCCGGGTGAGTTCTACAGCCACGCCCACTCGCAGGGACCGGCGTCGGACCTGGAAGGCATGGGTGTAGCTACGGTTTTGAAATTGTGGCGGGGGGACAAACCAAGGACGCGATATGTTTGTTCAAGATGGAGGTAAGCCCCAAAGAAAAACAACAACAACAACGATTCCCACCAACCCTTATCCACCCCCCACCCCCTCCCCACCCGCCACCCCACCCACGACAAATGATACACCACTACACACCACCCCACCCCCCCCCCAGGGCCCCAAAAACCCCCTGGGCCCCACCCCCACCCCCCACCCCACCCCCCCACCCCACCCACCCCCCACCCCCACCCCCACCCCAACCCCCCACCCCACCCCCCACCCCACCACCCACTCCTGAAAAATCACGTTGTGGCTCCCAAAACGTCGGACGTCGGATGCCTGAAAATTACGCTCGACACCGATGAATCGACACTGGGCATCACAAAGGGACTCCATCGAATCCACCCGAGCACCGAAATATTCAGAGCATGTCCCGAAAGAAAGTTATCCGAAGGGTCGTTCTACTCTGAAGGGTGCCATCGGCTGAGAAAAAAATAGTTGAGCAACAACAGTGGTTTGTCGAAGGGGAAAATTCCCCTTCCTCCTGAACGGGTGGACTCTCAAAAATCGCGCTGGGATCCTCAAAATCGCCCTGGGACCCTATAACTTCGCATCTGGGTCTCCAAATGCAGCAGGCACAAAATAATCGCGCTGGGCCCGCACACTTGCGCTGGGGCCCGCTGAAATTACACTGGCGCAGCAAAGTGCAACGCTCTCAGCGAACTAGCGCCGAGACCTCGAAATATCACACCTGGGATCCAAAATTCCCGTCGGTCGTGCCAAAAATAAGTTCGGGGCATCAAAAATGTCTGTTGAAGATTTTTTAAAAATTGGCGTCGGTGGCCCTAAATAAGCACGACTTTTTCCGACAAATCGCATCGGATCCCGGCAAATCGCATCGGAACCAACAAACCTCAAGACAACAAAAAATAAGGAAAAATCCCGAAAATAATTGCCACAGCAAGGAAAATCGCTCTGGAGCTCTATACAAACCACCAGATACCTTCAAAAGTCGCACATGTCCCCGATAAAAACGAATCGGAGCTCGGAAAATTGGGCCAGGACACCAAAATATGGCGCCAGGGACCCATAAAATCAGGTCGGGACTCGGACTTTAACAAATTCAGAAGTAACCAAAAATCGGGTCGAGCCCGTCCCCCCCCCCCAGCAACAAAAAAAATGGCGTTGGATCCACCCGGAAACACGTACCTGAGCCAGAAGAGTCGTACCGGGACCCCGATGAATTATACCGGAACCTCCAAGATCGTGATGGTGTCTCACAAAGTTCCATGAATAAGCACAATAGGACCATAAGAACACAACGGGGGACACAAAATGCAAGAACTCTACAAAGCGCACCCAGTCTCGCAAAAAGTGGCAGGACCTTAAAACCTGCATTGCAACTCTAAATAGGCACACCGGGACTTCAAATAGAGGAGGTCCATCAAGCCTTAGCGTGTATCCGGATTTATTAACCACCAGAAACCACCACATATGCCGCAAGACTATCACGTGGCAGCAATTGGCAAAACGTAGGAAGCCTAGTAGAAACCGAAATCTCAGTGTGGCGAGTGCGCCGAATGCGCATTCCGCATCGCTCGTTGTTTTTGGCGACCAGGCGTTACGGACTGGAATATAAAAATTGGACAATTCATATTTCTTATTGTACAGGTGTAGTTTCAGCAGCGTGAGGTCACTTATCAAAGGATGCCAAAGGAAAAACCTTCGAACTGGATGGGGAATTGGGCTGAAATCCGGTGACTCAAAAATGATGGTAATAGATTGTGTCCTCTTTCACATGACAATGAAATCGGTCACTAGTTATTTAATTTACAGCAAAGATTAAAATGGGCCCTTTGAAACAAAGTAGTCAAAAATGGGGATTTTAAACAAGGGGGGGAAATATTTTCCCTCTAGCACCGGCCCAACGCAAGCCACTAACTTACACTAACCTTTCCCATGCTTTTCTCTTTTACGGGGACACACTTCGATGCAATGACAGCCAGGGGCAGATAAAGGGTGTGGTACTGGGGCCGTCTCCCATAGGAAGTGGTGTCCCTCCGGTCTGGAAAAGACGCCCCTTCCTTCCGCTTGGATTTAGCCAGAGGCACACCTCTGATAGGAAAAGTCCCTGAGGGAATCCTTGATTCTCCCCACGATTATTTGTTCAGCCAGAGGCGCCACCCCAGGTACTTTCACAATGGCGCCTCCTCAAACAAGTGCCCCCATGACAATTCTTGGATGCACCCCTGATTACAATACTCCTCTCGCTCTCTCTCTCTCTCTCCCCCCCTCACCCTCACTGTCTCCCTTTCGCGGTTATGAACTCAGGCTGGTTATAAAATTGTGCGCCTTCACATGTGGCTTCTCTTCCAAATTTGACAATTTCCGTTGAACCATTAAGAGGAAAGCGGACAATCTGAAAAAAGTACTATATTTTATAAGTCCGGAACAGCAATGTGGCGGTGGACATTCAAAACCAGCGATGAAAGCGCCGACCCAACCGGGCATGATCGATTTCCTGGTGGAGCTCCTAGTCATATAAGACATGAGTGCCTGCTTTCACAACGGCTGCAAACAAAAAGAGACTTGATCATCATATTCCTATTACCTTCAATCATTGTACACACACAGGGCCTTCGACACATTCGAAATTATTTCGATATCTCAGCATTCTCGTACAGTATGGCAAGCCACGTCGAATGACACACACATAACGCAAATTGAAGCCATAACGACGAAACGCAAGGACATCGAAAAATTAACACTAACTTTTGACCTCGGGGCTTGAACTGACATGTTCCGGGTTGAAATGTTACTCGAGAGTTTCCCACGGGCTATCCTTTGACACCAAGCATGAGTAGCTTTGGAAGAAAACGACGAAACGCGGGGCGATCGAAGAAATTAGTTCGGCCTTTGACTTATAAAATTAATGTGTTTTCTGAACAGTTTGCCAGAGTAACTCACGGCCTATCGAATAACACCCATTTGATGAAAACTGAAGACATAGTGACGAGACTTCGAGCAATTCAAGCTAACTTTCGATCTTGTAGTCTGACATTGACATATCTCGGTTTGAAATGTTACTCGAGGTTCGCTACCGGCTATGCTTCATACAAGACGTGGATTCGTTAGGACGAAAAAAGTGCGAGGCGACCGAAAAAATCGGTTTAAGTTTCGATATTTGAACTTAGTTCGATTTCGTAATATGGTACATAGCTACGTTGAATGACGTCCACTGGGTATAAATTGAATCCAATGCGACGAATCGCGAGGGCTCACAAAAATCAAACTAGCCTTTGACGTTGAGGTTTGACCTTGAAATATCCAGCTTTAAAAATGACACTCGAGGTTTTACCATGGGCTACCGCTTCATAGTGGATCTGGGTAGGCTTTGGTGAAAAAAATAGAAGCGAGGCGACCGAAGAAATCGGCTTGAATTTTGCTCCCTCAAGATTCTTCTGAATTATTAACTTTCTGATGCCGCGCAACAAGCGACGTCGAATGACATCCATTTTTTGCAAATTGAAACCATTCCGTCGAGACGCGAGGTTATCGAAGAATTCAATAAAGTCTTTGACCTTGACATGTCCCAGTTTGAAATGTTACTCGAGTATTCACTGGTTATTGCTTGATACAATATTCGGATGGGTTTGGGCGAAAACGAAAAAAAAAACAATTCAGCGGCCGGGTGATTAGCTTGGCTTTTGCCCTAAGAAAATCTTTCTGATACTACATAACAAGCCACTTTAAAGACGCCCATTTGATGGAAATTGAACCGATAGCAACAGAACCTCGCGTTCGGTCGATATCGCTTCAATATCGCCATCCGGTAAATCAAGCTAACTTTTGACCTTGAAGTTTGACCTTGGCATGCACTTGTTTGAAATACTGCACGAAGGTTCACCACAGGCTATCACCTGATACTAGACAAACCTGACGCCTCCCCGCCGTCCACAGACTGCTGGCGCGGCCCTCAGCCACGTGACGCCTCCCCGCGTCCACAGACACGGCCCTCAGCCACCTGACGCCTCCCCGCCGTCCACAGACACGGCCCTCAGCCACCTGACGCCTCCCCGCCGACCACAGACTGCTGGCGCGGCCCTCAGCCACGTGACGCCTCCCCGCCGTCCACAGTGGCCCTCAGCCACCTGACGCCTCCCCGCCGTCCACAGACACGGCCCTCAGCCACCTGACGCCTCCCCGCCGTCCACAGACTGCTGGCGCGGCCCTCAGCCACCTGACGCCTCCCCGCCGTCCACAGACTGCTGGCGCGGCCCTCAGCCACGTGACGCCTCCCCGCCGTCCACAGACACGGCCCTCAGCCCACCTGACGCCTCCCCGCCGTCCACAGACACGGCCCTCAGCCACCTGACGCCTCCCCGCCGTCCACAGACTGCTGGCGCGGCCCTCAGCCACCTGACGCCTCCCCGCCGTCCACAGTGGCCCTCAGCCACCTGACGCCTCCCCCTCCCCGCCGCCCACATACACGGCCCTCAGCCACCTGACGCCTCCCCGCCTTCCGCAGACTGCCCTCAGCCACCTGACGCCTCCCGGCCGTCCGCAGACTGCCCTCAGCCACCTGACGCTCCTCCCCCCCCGCCGTTCGCAGACTGCCCTCATCCCACCTGACGCCTCTCCGCCGTCCACAGACACGGCCCTCAGCCCACCTGACGCCTCCCCGCCGTCCACAGACTGCTGGCGCGGCCCTCAGCCACCTGACACCTCCCCGCCGTCCACAGACTGCCCTCAGCTACCTGACGCCTCCCCGCCGTCCACAGACACGGCCCTCAGCCCACCTGACGCCTCCCCGCCGTCCACAGACTGCCCTCAGCCACCTGACGCCTCCCCGCCGTCCACAGACTGCTGGCGCGGCCCCTGTCGTTCGGCTCACAAACGCTGACGCCGTCGGTGGTGACGTCCACGCTGGCCGGCCTGCGGCCCGTCTACGGTCCGCTGACGTACCACAGCCTGGGCACCGTGTTGAGCTTCCCGGGCACCGCCAGCCTGCTGCGAGGCATCAGTCTCACCGACTCGGCGGCCGTGGTGAAGGCGCTGGCGCTGGGCGGCCAGCGGCCCGTGTTCTCGCTGTCGACGGCCGACATCGCCGCCGTGAACGGCCTCCTGCAGCCAGTGTACGTGTGGCCTCCTGCGGCCGGTGTACGTGTGGCCTCCTGCGGCCGGTGTACGTGTGGCCTCCTGCTGTCGGTGTACGTGTGGCCTCCTGCAGCCAGTGTACGTGTGGCCTCCTGCGGCCGGTGTACGTGTGGCCTCCTGCAGCCAGTGTACGTGTGGCCTCCTGCAGCCAGTGTACGTGTGGCCTCCTGCGGCCGGTGTACGTGTGGCCTCCTGCTGTCGGTGTACGTGTGGCCTCCTGCGGCCAGTGTACGTGTGGCCTCCTGCAGCCAGTGTACGTGTGGCCTCCTGCAGCCAGTGTACGTGTGGCCTCCTGCAGCCAGTGTACGTGTGGCCTCCTGCGGCCGGTGTACGTGTGGCCTCCTGCGGCCAGTGTACGTGTGGCCTCCTGCAGCCAGTGTACGTGTGGCCTCCTGCAGCCAGTGTACGTGTGGCCTCCTGCGGCCGGTGTACGTGTGGCCTCCTGCGGCCAGTGTACGTGTGGCCTCCTGCGGCCGGTGTGCGTGTGGCCTCCTGCGGCCAGTGTACGTGTGGCCTCCTGTGGCCAGTGTACGTGTGGCCTCCTGCAGCCAGTGTACGTGTGACCTCCTGCAGCCAGTGTACGTGTGGCCTCCTGCAGCCAGTGTACGTGTGGCCTCCTGCAGCCAGTGTACGTGTGGCCTCCTGCGGCCGGTGTACGTGTGGCCTCCTGCAGCCATGAGACGCCTGGCACCGGCCACACGCACGTATCTTGGTCATTGATTGAAATCATTTCCCATTGTTCCAACTTCCCTGGGTGTTTTCGTGGCAGATGCATTGACCAGGTTTCTGCAGCAAGCAAGATGGAAGCAAACCAAATCGAGGCTGGCAGCTGGAATTCAAGGGTAGAAGGGCATAGTCTATGTGATGCTCAAGTTGTATGCCGTGGTGTATCTTTTCATAGACTATGTCAGGGTATTTCATGGGTAGCATTGAGGAAGGCACACTAATGTAATTAATAGTATCAAAACAGAAACGCTGTGGTATTCATTGGGCGCGTTGTACTGCTTTCACCAGCCATACTGCGTCACCAGTCCCTGGCCTATGGTGGTCGCCAGATGCGTACACGCTGAGCTGTTTGCGAAATACGGGCTTGTTGCCACATTGACCAGCCCATTAACTATGATATCAACGGCTGCGATGAGTAGATTACATTGCAACATAAATTCGATCTCTGGTTAGAGGTCGCGGTACCACAGAGCCTTGCAGGTGCTATAGTCGATGTTTGTCATCGCTATGGCGGAACTGCCTAGGATTCCTCACATCGATACCTCCCGTGCATCACCTGAGCGTGGGGACTGGCACCAGACCACCTCGCTGATGGGTCAAACCGTCAAACCCGTCCACAGGTCAAGCTCGCTGTTCGACAGCTTGTTTGCCATCTCCCACTTGCGCTCCCTCTTCTCGTCGGGACCGTCGCCAGGCCGCTTCGCTGATTGCCGTCCCCGTCCACAGGTCAAGCTCGCTGTTCGACAGCTTGTTTGCCATCTCCCACTTGCGCTTCCTCTTCTCGTCGGGACCGACGCCAGGCCGCTTCGCTGATTGCTGTCCCCGTCCACAGGTCAAGCTCGCTGTTCGACAGCTCGTTTGCCGTCTCGACTTGGCTTCCTCTTCTCGTCGGGACCGTCGCCAGGCCGCTTCGCTGATTGCCGTCCCCGTCCACAGGTCAAGCTCGCTGTTCGACAGCTTGTTTGCCATCTCCCACTTGCGCTCCCTCTTCTCGTCGGGACCGTCGCCAGGCCGCTTCGCTGATTGCCGTCCCCGTCCACAGGTCAAGCTCGCTGTTCGACAGCTCGTTTGCCGTCTCGCACTTGCGCTTCCTCTTCTCGTCGGGACCGTCGCCAGGCCGCTTCGCTGATTGCTGTCCCCGTCCACAGGTCAAGCTCGCTGTTCGACAGCTCGTTTGCCGTCTCGGACCTGAGCTTCCTCTTCTCGTTCGCCGTGCGTGACCTGCGCATCCCTCGCTCCATCTACGGCCAGCACATCGGCCCGTTGTTCCGCACCTCTCTCGTCCAGTACCTCAAGCTGGGCAAACCGTGAGTCTCGACTGTTGTGTCAGACATGTATCGCAGTGCAGACGGTGCGGTGTATACCCCAGGCTGGGAGAGCCAAGTGACTCTACTGTGGTGCCAGGTATTGATCTACGTAGATGGATGTGGTGCACATGTGACTTTATATTTCAAGAAGGATTATATTTAAAGAGGTGCCCTGGTTTTGCGTAGCAGCGTATTCATCTGATGGTAGCTACGTTTTAGGTTGATTTTACAATATATTTTACAATCAGCTGCTTTGATGTAGCATCTTAGAGCGACGTACGTGACCCACGTCACTTATCAACGCCTCTGGTGCTACTTTTTGGGATTGGGGCATGTGCCCCCAATCATTCACAAAGTTATGTTTCCCTCAATGTATCTTGGCAAATGCAGTTTCATTTACATTCACTGAAATTTAGCCTTATCGCCGAAACTTGTCCCCACAAGATTTATGTTGCTTTCTACTTTTGTAGACGAGGCTTAAGACCTGTGTGGTCGGCTGGGTCCTAACACACTCTTTTCCATAGCTGACCCCAGTTTTAGTGGTCCGGTTTCTTTCTACAAATCTACGCACGGCTGAAATGCTAATCACTCATCACGGCGGCAGGCTCATCACCGACCACATCTACAACCCGGCCTACCTGAAACTGGCGGTGAATAGTGTGCTGGTGAATGCGCTCACCACGGGCTTGCTGTCGCCCCAAGTGCAGCTGGAGATCCCCTCCGGCCTAGTGACCCTGGACCCGCGCCAGTACTCAACCTTCTACCAGACAACCCTGCAGCCACTGCGACTCAGGTTGGTCCTCTCATCAGCCAAGTGGGCGTTCCACTCAGGCTGATCCTCTCACCAGACAGGTGAGCGTGCCACTCAGGTTGGTGCTCTCACCAGACAGGTGAGCGTGCCACTCGGGTTGGTCCTCTCATCAGACAGGTGAGCGTGCCACTCAGGTTGGTCCTCTCACCAGACAGGTGAGCGTGCCACTCGGGCTGGTACCCTCACAAGACAGGTGAGCGTGCCACTCGGGTTGGTCCTCTCATCAGACAGGTGAGCGTGCCACTCAGGTTGGTACCCTCACCAGACAGGCGAGCGTGACACTCGGGTTGGTCCTCTCATCAGACAGGTGAGCGTGCCACTCAGGTTGGTACCCTCATCAGACAGGTGAGCGTGCCACTCGGGTTGGTCCTCTCATCAGACAGGTGAGCGTGCCACTCAGGTTGGTACCCTCACCAGACAGGTGAGCGTGCCACTCAGGTTGGTGCTCTCACAAGACAGGTGAGCGTGCCACTCAGGTTGGTCCTCTCACCAGACAGGTGAGCGTGCCACTCAGGTTGGTCCTCTCACCAGACAGGTGAGCGTGCCACTCGGGTTGGTCCTCTCATCAGACAGGTGAGCGTGCCACTCAGGTTGGTACCCTCGCCAGACAGGTGAGCGTGCCACTCGGGTTGGTACCCTCACAAGACAGGTGAGCGTGCCACTCGGGTTGGTCCTCTCATCAGACAGGTGAGCGTGCCACTCGGGTTGGTACCCTCACAAGACAGGTGAGCGTGCCACTCAGGCTGATCCTCTCACCAGACAGGTGAGCGTGCCACTCAGGTTGGTACCCTCACAAGACAGGTGAGCGTGCCACTCAGGTTGGTGCTCTCACAAGACAGGTGAGCGTGCCACTCAGGTTGGTGCTCTCACAAGACAGGTGAGCGTGCCACTCAGGTTGGTACCCTCACCAGACAGGTGAGCGTGCCACTCGGGTTGGTCCTCTCATCAGCCAGGTGGGCGCCCCACTCAGGCTGATCCTCTCACCAGACAGGTGAGCGTGCCACTCAGGTTGGTGCTCTCACCAGACAGGTGAGCGTGCCACTCGGGTTGGTCCTCTCACCAGACAGGTGAGCGTGCCACTCAGGTTGGTGCTCTCACCAGACAGGTGAGCGTGCCACTCGGGTTGGTCCTCTCATCAGCCAG
The DNA here is from genome assembly GCA_034440575.1 of Imbricaverruca yamaguchii. NCBI lineage: Eukaryota > Metazoa > Arthropoda > Thecostraca > Neoverrucidae > Imbricaverruca > Imbricaverruca yamaguchii. The sequence goes on from JAOTOL010001585.1 coordinate 1,705,573, forward strand.
GTGAGCGTGCCACTCGGGTTGGTCCTCTCACCAGACAGGTGAGCGTGCCACTCAGGTTGGTCCTCTCACCAGACAGGTGAGCGTGCCACTCAGGTTGGTCCTCTCACCAGACAGGTGAGCGTGCCACTCGGGTTGGTACCCTCACAAGACAGGTGAGCGTGCAACTCGGGTTGGTCCTCTCATCAGCTAGGTGGGCGCACCACTCAGGCTGATCCTTTCATCAGCCAGGTGGGCGTCCCACTCAGGCTGATCCTCTCACAAGCCAAGTGGGCGTGTTCAGAAAACACGCCCACTTGGCGTGTTCAGTAACACCGTGCACTGTAGCGACTGTGCGAAAGAAATGTGGAAACGGAACACATGAGGAGGAAAAAACGAACATATCCTCGCTATGGAAATGCAGTTGACAAAGCAATGTACGGAAGTACTTTAAGTTATGGCAGAGTCACTTTATTTGATATGTGGTGAAGGTGAGACTGGACCAAGCATTTTTTTTTATTCGTGTGTTGAATGCATTTTTTTTAAAGCTTACCGGAAGAGGTTCATTGCATCTTCATGAACACCGCAATCATGATCACTGTCTAGACTGTAGGAGGTCAGCAGGACGGGCACCGCGTGTGCGCTACATTGCATAGATACACAACCACATCTCACATGGAAGCTTCGACGGCATTGGAATGTGACATCATTTGACTATCTGACACGGCATTGTGATGTAAGCAGATTGCGCACACGTGTCCAGCACCTTGTGGTACTGGCACCTGGCCACTAACACCCGGCCTTACCACAGCCCCAGCTCCACCAAACCTGCGGCCTCACCACCACCCGAGAAATGCATCCTCATCACTACCCGACCTGTGATGTCATCACCACACCTATATCATCACCCCTCGACCTGGGGCATTATCCCCACCCCAGAAGTGCATTCCTCCCCCCCCCCCCCCCTTTTTTTCCCCGAACTGTGATATCATCACCACTCGACCTGTGGCATCATCACCACCAACATGCGATCTCATTACCACCTAACATGCGATCTCATTGCCACCCGAATTGTGGCCTCATCATCATCCGACCTGTGAATCATCACCCAGCCTGCGGCCTCACCACCACCATGCGTCCTCATCACCATCCGACCTGTGATATCATCACCACCAAACCTGTGATATCATCACCACTCGACCTATGGTCTCATCACCACCCGACCTGCGGCCTTACCCCTCCCCCGTCGCCAGTCGTCACGCTCATGTCGCGAGGGGGCGGGTCGGTGACGGTGCTGACGTGCGGTAGGCTGGCGCCCCAGTTCATCGGCCAGCTGCTGAGCTACGCCTTCACCATGGTGCCAAGACTTCGAGTCATCCAGCCGGGCCTGGCCGTCTCGAGCTTCTCACGCTACCTCGGCGCCGCACCATTCAACAAGTTCCGCTTCAATCTGCGCAGGCGCGAATTCGCCAGCCTGATCTCGCTGCTGAGCAAACAGCACCGGCTGCCCAGCTTCTTCCTCGGATAGTGAGTGCGATGTTTGCGTGGCGATAGCCGCTAGTACTAAAGGATTCATGGGCTGCCAGGTGATATAGACTGCGCTAGCGAATTGGCTATCGGCCCGGGACTGCGAACAACATCGATAGCTGGTGGAGACTAAATATTCCTGCAATGCACCGCCCCAATTTTTCCTCAGGTGGTTATTCTTCACTCAGCACAATTATGATGGCTAAAAAAACCTATGTCGCATATATGCACAGGAAAATGCTAGCCGATGTTTTATCCTAATTCGCTGTCAGCACTCATGAAAAAAACTAGCTGATACTGGTGATTGTCGCCCCATCCTGTTATGGAAACGCTGCTTGCTTCTGCGGCAAGATTCATCATTGTGACGTTGCACGTTGGCAGCCTGTCCCGACGATGTTGCGCCGTGTGCCGGCTTCTCGTACCACAAAAGCTGCATCGTGTGTCCATCGCCTGACACCTCGACTTTGTTCCGTCCCTGCAGCCCACAGAGTCTGCAGCGGTTCTACTTTGACAACCTGTTCGGCTCGTACGCCGCGTACTCGCTGTTGAACAGCGGCCAGTTCATACAACCGCTGAGTCACAGCGGCATCTTCAGCAGCTTCCAGCAGCGTCTGATACCCAGCTTCTTCAAGAGCCACACATTTACCAACCTAGGGTTAGTCTTCTGTGTGACGGGCAGGGGATGCTTTTGGTGGTTCGGCTGAAATTTGGCTTATGACGAAGGCCTCATGCTAGGTAGCGTCAGCGCACCAGTTTCCAAGTTCAATCTTCCTTTAGCATGATCCTACCGGCATATTTTAACAAGAATCTTCGGACATCCATAGGAACTGTTTGCCATATTTGACATGCCCACCAGTCTCCATCGTGATCGTTCGCTGCAAGTCATTGCTTTGTTAGTTTGTTTCTTTGGTTTGTTTCGTTGGTCATACCTGAACTGTTTGAGCGATGGCATTTACATCTCCTTCACAACCTTCACGTTAATCGTTGATCTTAGTGTTGTCCACGAACCGTTCAAATATAGTTATAGCGACCCTTGCTCAAAGGAAAGCCCTTCGATGGACGGAATACTAATCTAGGAGCATGGCCCCTTGAATAGGAGTGTCTTTTCAGGAAAGGGATACCCTCACGGCACTTATGAAATTGGTGTATCTTTCCGAATACGAATAGCCCAACAACAAATCCATTTCCTCGCAACAATGGGTGTTACCACCATATTGAATGGTTACACTTGGTTGAAGCGGTGCCCATCATTAGACGCAAAGCCTTTCACTTAACCCACGTACACCGTAAAAAAAGATCAGCACCACTGCGGTGCTATTTCAGATGTCAAATTCCAGCACCACAGGGCTGCTTGAATTATGCACCTTTCTAGGGTTGGTATCGCATCGGAAAATATAAATTGCTAAATATAAGCATGGTGCTTATGACTGCACCTCTTCATTGGGCTATATTTAGTAGCAGGGTGCTTGAAAAGAGCACCCATGGGGTGCGTGCGCTTTAGCACCCCCAGAGTACTAGTTTTGTTCACCTAAAAACCGGCATCCCCTGGGAACGGTTCCCCTACGGTGCCAGCGTATTTAGCACCCATTGGGTGCCTGAACCCAAATCGGTCTCCTGGATAGTGGCGCACGGGTGCTGATGGCTTGCTGTATTTATATACACGGATGACTTCTTTTGCCAAATGTTAGCTTCCGATACCAATATTTAATTTTTAAACCTGACCTGATGTACCCTAGCCCAGCTGTTTGCTCTATGAAGGAAAGCGTGGGTAAACCCTTCATCATCAACACATTAAATGACAATAATACCAAATAAACCAGCCAAACCTAACCAACACAATTTCTTTAATTTGTAATGCAATCTCCACACTAATCACAGTTCAGTATTCCATGGCACAGTGCCAGTCATGAACAATTGGTGATGTAAAAAGCAGATTCAATGGCTCCATGGCTACATAATTATGAATAAACCGATGAAATCCATAATAATGTCATAAGGTCATCACGTGTTAAAATTTATAAGGAGTCACAGTGGCCCATCTAGGTTAAGCCTACACAATTTTCTGGTAGTAACAATTGGTGGTGATAATCCAGGTTATTTAGCTTTCTTTAAGCCAATAAATTCTGAGCAGCACGATAAACAGCGCAAAAACAATGGTCTAATAAGTGATTTGTTACCCTGCACTATAGCGCGGGATACTTTTCTACCCTCAGCGGTACAGAGGACGCATGGGTGTACATTGACATCCCCTCCACCAACTTTTGCTCGAAGCAAGGCACAGAGAGGCGGTCAAATGGCATGGCGTAGCTGCATCCTTGAATTTATGGAGTTGCTTTGGACATTGTATTTATCCCTTTTGGTTGGCGTTTCAGACCAGGTCATACAAGTGAATGTCGGGGTGTGGCCATTCACCCGTCTTCGCCCTAGTATCCGTCACCGACCCATGCTCGATTTAATTGCATACTTGAAAATATGTAATGAACTGTTGAAGAGGATCAGTCTTAGAAAATGTACTGGCATTCAGGAAGAGGTGATCAATGTCACCAAAGGAAAACCATGGACTTTCCACCATTTTCGACAATGAAAGGTACAACAACTCTTTATTGGTTTTCACCGTATTTTTTTAATCGAAAAACATTTTTTTTAAAACCTAGCATCGCGTTTATGTACCTCAGTCACATCAGAAATGAACTCGGCGTGCAGCATAGCTTAGCCAATTTTACCTCGCAACAGTCGGCATGCTAGCTTCCAAAGCACCTGAAATGCATGCACTTTCGGTCGCTTCAGGTCATATCGCAATAACATGCCTGATGTTTACTTGAAGCCTAACACGCTTTTAGAAAGCATCAGTTAGCGTCTCATATACTTCGGGTTTTGGAAAAATTTCAAAGTCAACGAAATTATTCGCAAGGAAATATTCATAAT